>CM076150.1:25545341-26145341 GCA_038025085.1 Tetragonia tetragonoides
AGGATGTTTACAAGTACAAGCAAGCTTCAACTCAAGCTTTCGAATGCATTTACGCGTTGTAACAACTCTTACAACTACGATGAAAGAGATTGAGTTCTTTTGTGTTGTATATTAAGAGATTACACCTAGATTCTTTGTTTGCATTCATTTGAGTGAAAAACTACACCAAGGATGTTTACAAGTACAAACAAGCTTCAAGTCAAGCTTTTGAATGCATTTGCGTGTTTTGAATGCATTTACGCGTTTTGAATGCATTTACGCGTTTTAACAGCTCTTACAACTAGGGGGAAAGAGATTGAGTTCTTTTGTGGTGTATATTAAGACACAGCACCCAGATGCTTTGTTTGCATTCATTTGAGTGAGAAACTACACTAAGGATGTTTACAAGTACAAAAGAGCTTCAACTCAAGCTTTTGAATGCATTTACGCGTTTTGAATGCATTTACGCGTTTTAACAGCTCTTACGACTAAGGTGAAAGAGATTGAGTTCTTTTGTGTTGTATATTACGAGATAGCACCCAGATGCCTCGTTTCCATTCATTTGAGTGAGAAACTACATCAATGTTGTTTACAAGTACAAACAAGCTTCAACTCAAGCTTTCGAATGCATTTACGCGTTTTAACAGCTCTTACGACTCGGGTGAAAGAGATTGAGTTCTTTTGTGTTGTATATTAAGAGAAAGCACCCAGATGCTTTGTTTGCAGTCATTTGAGTAAGAAACTACACCAAGGATGTTTACAAGTACAAACAAGCTTCAACTCAATCTTTCGAATGCATTTACGCATTTTACAACTCTTACGACTAGGGTGAAAGAGATTGAGTTCTTTTGTGTTGTATATTAAGAGAAAGCATCCAGATGCTTTAATTGCAGTCATTTGAGTGACAAACTACACCAAGGATGTTTACAAGTACAAGGAAGCTTCAACTCAAGCTTTCGAATGCATTTACGCGTTGTAACAACTCTTACAACTAGGGTGAAAGAGTTCTTTTGTGTTGTATATTAAGAGATTACACCTAGATGCTTTGTTTGCATTCATTTGAGTGAAAAACTACACCAAGGATGTTTACAAGTACAAACAAGCTTCAACTAAAGCTTTTGAATGCATTTGCGTGTGTTGAATGCATTTACGCGTTTTGAATGCATTTACGCGTTTTCACAGCTCTTACAACTAGGGTGAAACAGATTGAGTTCTTTTGTGGTGTATATTAAGAGACAGCACCCAGATGCTTTGTTTGCATTCATTTGAGTGAGAAACTACAGTAAGGATATTTACAAGTACAAAAGAGCTTCAACTCAAGCTTTTGAATGCATTTACTCGTTTTGAATGCATTTACGCGTTTTAACAGCTCTTACGACTAGGGTGAAAGAGATTGAGTTGTGTTGTGTTATATATTAAGAGAAAGCACCCAAATGCTTTGTTTGCATTCATTTGAGTGAAAAACTACACCAAGGATGTTTACAAGTACAAACAAGCTTCAACTCAAGCTTTTGAATTCATTTGTGCGTTTTGAATGCATTTACACGTTTTGAATGCATTTACGCGTTTTAACAGCTCTTACAACTAGGGCGAAAGAGATTGAGTTCTTTTGTGGTGTATATTAAGAGACAGCACTTAGATGCTTTGTTTGCATTCATTTGAGTGAGAAACTACACCAAGGATGTTTTCAACTACAAACAAGCTTCAACTCAAGCTTTTGAATGCATTTACTCGTTTTGAATGGATTTACGCGTTTTAACATCTCTTACGACTAGGGTGAAAGAGATTGAGGTCTTTTGTGTTGTATATTAAGAGAAAGCACCCAAATGCTTTGTTTGCATTCTTTTGAGTAAGAAACTACACCAAGGATGTTTACAAGTACAAACAAGCTTCAACTCAAGCTTTTGAATGCATTTACGCGATTTGAATGCATTTACGCGTTTTAACAGCTCTTACACTGGAGTGAAAGAGATTGAGTTGGTTTGTGTTGTATATTAAGAGAAAGCACCCAGATGCTTTGTTTGCCGTCATTTGAGTGAGAAACTACACCAAGGATGTTTACAAGTACAAACAAGCTTCAACTCAAGCTTTCGAATGCATTTACGCGTTTTACAGCTCTCTTACGACTAGGGTGAAAGAGATTGAGTTCTTTTGTGTTGTATATTATGAGAAAGCATCCAGATGCTTTATTTGCAGTCATTTGAGTGACAAACTACACCAAGGATGTTTACAAGTACAAGGAAGCTTCAACTCAAGCTTTCGAATGCATTTACGCGTTGTAACAGCTCTTACAACTAGGGTGAAAGAGATTGAGTTCTTTTGTGTTGTATATTAAGAGATTACACCTAGTTTCTTTGTTTGCATTCATTTGAGTGAAAAACTACACCAAGGATGTTTACAAGTACAAGCAAGCTTCAACTCAAGCTTTTGAATGCATTTGCGTGTTTTGAATGCATTTACGCGTTTTGAATGCATTTACGCGTTTTAACAGCTCTTACAACTAGGGTGAAACAAATTGAGTTCTTTTGTGGTGTATATTAAAAGACAGCACCCAGATGCTTTGTTTGCATTCATTTGAGTGAGAAACTACACTAAGAATATTTACAAGTACAAAAGAGCTTCAACTCAAGCTTTTGAATGCATTTACGCGTTTTGAATGCATTTACGCGTTTTAACAGCTCCTACGACTAGGGTGAAAGAGATTGAGTTGTGTTGTATTATATATTAAGAGAAAGCACCCAAATGCTTTGTTTGCAGTCATTTGAGTGAGAAACTACACCAAGGATGTTTACAAGCACAAACAAGCTTCAACTCAAGCTTTTGAATGCATTTACGGGTTTTGAATGCATTTATGCGTTTTAACAGCTCTTACGACTAGGGTAAAAGCGATTGAGTTCTTTTGTATTGTATATCAAGAGAAAGCACCCAGATGTTTTGTTTGCATTTATTTGAGTGAAAAACTACACCAAGGATGTTTACAAGTACAAACAAGCTTCAACTCAAGCTTTTGAATGCATTTACGCGTTTTAACAGCTCTTACACTGGGGTGAAAGAGATTGAGTTGTTTTGTGTTGTATATTACGAGAAAGCACCCAGATGCGTCGTTTCCATTCATTTGAGTGAGAAACTACACCAAAGATGTTTACAAGTACAAACAAGCTTCAACTCAAGATTTTGAATGCATTTACGCGTTTTGAATACATTTACGCGTTTTACCAGCTCTTACAATAGGGTGAAAGAGATTGAGTTCTTTTGTGTTGTATATTAAAAGAAAGCACACAGATGCTTTGTTTGCATTCATTTGAGTGAGAAACTACCCCAAGGATGTTTACAAATACAAACAAGCCTCAACTCAAGCTTTTGAATGCATTTACGCGTTTTAACAGCTCTTACGACTAGGGTAAAAGAGATTGAGTTGTGTTGTTTTATATATTAAGAGAAAGCACCCAAATGCTTTGTTTGCATTCATTTGAGTGAGAAACTACACCAAGGATGTTTAAAAGTACAAACAAGTTTCAACTCAAGCTTTTGAATGCATTTACGCGTTTTGAATGCATTTACGCGTTTTACCAGCTCTTACAATAGGGTGAAAGAGATTGAGTTCTTTTGTGTTGTATATTACGAGAAAGCACCCAGATGGGTTCTTTGCATTCGTTTGAGTGAGAAACTACTCCAAGGATGTTTACAAGTACAAACAAGCTTCAACTCAACCTTTTGAATGCATTTATGCGTTTTGAATGCATATACGCGTTTTAACAGCTCTTACGACTAAGGTGAAAGAGATTGAGTTCTTTTGTGTTGTTATTACGAGAAAGCACCAAGATGCGTTATTTGCATTCATTTGAGTGAGAAACTACACCAACGATTTTTACAAGTACAAACAAGCTTCAACTCAAGCTTTTTATTGGATTTACACGGTTTGTGTTGTATATTACGAGAAAGCACCCAGATGCGTTGTTTGCATTGATTTGATTGAGAAACAACACCAAAGATGTTTACAAGTACAAACAAGGTTCAACTCAAGCTTTTGAATGCATTTACGCGTTTTAACAGCTCTTACGACCAAGGTGAAAGAGATTAAGTTCTTTAGTGTTGTATATTACGAGAAAGCAACCAGATGAGTTGTTTGCATTCATTTGAGTGAGAAACTACACCAAGGATGTTTACAAGTACAAACAAGCTTGAACTCAAGCTTTTGAATGCATTTACGCGTTCTTAATGCATTTACGCGTTTTAACAGCTCTTACGACTAGGGTGAAAGAGATTGAGTTCTGTTGTGTTATATATTAAGAGAAAGCACCCAAATGTTTTCTTTGCATTCATTTGAGTGAGAAACTACACCAAGGATGTTTACAAGTACAAACAAGCTTCAACTGAAGCTTTTGAATGCATTTACGCGTTTTGAATGATTTACTCGTTTTAACAACTCTTACGACTAGGGTGAAAGAGATTGAGTTCTTTTGTGTTGTATATTACGAGAAAGCACCCAGATGCGTCGTTTCCATTCATTTGAGTGAGAAACTACACCAATGATGTTTCAACTCAAGCTTTTTAATGCATTCATTTGAGTGAGAAACTACACCAAGGATGTTTACAAGTACAAACAAGCTTCAACTCAAGCTTTTGAATGCATTTACGCGTTTCGAATGCATTTACGCATTTTAACAGCTCTTACATTAGGGTAAAGAGATTGAGTTCTTTTGTGTTGTATATTAAAAGAAAGCACCCAGATGCTTTGTTTGCATTCATTTGAGTGAGAAACTAAACTAAGGATGTTTACAAGTACAAAATAGCTTCAACTCAAGCTTTTGAATGCATTTACGCGTTTTGAATGCATTTACGCGTTTTAACAGCTCTTACGACTAGGGTGAAAGAGATTGAGTTCTTTTGTGTTGTATATTACGAGAAAGCACCCAGATGTGTCGTTTCCATTCATTTGAGTGAGAAACTAAACCAAAGATGTTTACAAGTACAAACAAGCTTCAACTCAAGCTTTTGAATGCATTTACGCGTTTTAACAGCTCTTACGACTAGAGTGAAAGAGATTGAGTTCTTTTGTGTTGTATATTACGAGAAAGCACCCAGATGGGTTCTTTGCATTCGTTTGAGTGAGAAACTACACCAAGGATGTTTACAAGTACAAACAAGCTTCAACTCAACCTTTTGAATGCATTTATGCGTTTTGAATGCATATACGCGTTTTAACAACTCATACGACTAAGGTGAAAGAGATTGAGTTATTTTGTGTTGTTATTACGAGAAAGCACCAAGATGCGTTATTTGCATTCATTTGAGTGAGAAACTACACCAAGGATTTTTACAAGTACAAAAAAGCTTCAACTCAAGCTTTTGATTGGATTTACACGTTCTGTGTTGTATATTACGAGAAAGCACCCAGATGAGTTGTTTGCATTGATTTGATTGAGAAACAACAGCAAAGATGTTTACAAGTACAAACAAGGTTCAACTCAAGCTTTTGAATGCATTTACGCGTTTTAAATGCATTTATGCGTTTTAACAGCTCTTACTACTAAGGTGAAAGAGATTGAGTTCTTTTGTGTTGTATATTACGAGAAAGCACCCAGATGCGTTGTTTGCATTCATTTGAGTGAGAAACTACACCAAGGATGTTTACAAGTACAAACAAGCTTGAACTCAAGCTTTTGAATGCATTTACGCGTTCTTAATGCATTTACGCGTTTTAACAGCTCTTACGACTAGGGTGAAAGAGATTGAGTTCTGTTGTGTTATATATTAAGAGAAAGCACCCAAATGTTTTCTTTGCATTCATTTGAGTGAGAAACTACACCATTGATGTTTCAACTCAAGCTTTTTAATGCATTCATTTGAGTGAGAAACTACACCAAGGATGTTTACAACGACAAACAAGCTTCAACTCAAACTTTTGAATGCATTTGCGCGTTTTGAATGCATTTACGCGTTTTAACAGCTCTTACATTAGGGTGAAAGAGATTGAGTTCTTTTGTGTTGTATATTAAAAGAAAGCACCCAGATGCTTTGTTTGCATTCATTTGAGTGAGAAACTAAACTAAGGATGTTTACAAGTACAAAATAGCTTCAATTCTAGCTTTTGAATGCATTTACGCGTTTTGAATGCTTTTACGCGTTTTAACAGCTCTTACGTCTAGGGTGAAAGAGATTGAGTTCTTTTGTGTTGTATATTAGGAGAAAGCACCCAAATGTTTTCTTTGCATTCATTTGAGTGAGAAACTACACCAAGGATGTTTACAAGGACAAACAAGCTTCAACTCAAGCTTTTGAATGCATTTACGCGTTTTGAATGCATTTACGCGTTTTAACAGCTCTTACGACTTGGGTGAAAGAGATTGAGTTCTGTTGTGTTATATATTAAGAGAAAGCACCCAAATGTTTTCTTTGCATTCATTTGAGAGAGAAACTATACCAAGGATGTTTACAAGTACAAACAAGCTTCAACTCAAGCTTTTGAATGCATTTACGCGTTTTGAATGCATTTACGCGCTTTGACAGCTCTTACGACTAGGGTGAAAGAGATTGAGTTCTTTTGTGTTGTATATTACGAGGAAGCACCCAGATGCGTCGTTTCCATTCATCTGAGTGAGAAACTACACCAATGATGTTTCAACTCAAGCTTTTTAATGCATTCATTTGAGTGAGAAACTACACCAAGGATGTTTACAAGGACAAACAAGCTTCAACTCAAGCTTTTGAATGCATTTACGCGTTTTGAATGCTTTTACGCGTTTTAACTGCTCTTACGACTAGGGTGAAAGAGATTGAATTCTTTTGTGTTGTATAATACGAGAAAGCACCCAGATGCGTCGTTTCCATTCATTTGAGTGAGAAACTACACCAATGATTTTTTAATGCATTTACGCGTTTTAACAGCTCTTACGACTAGGATGAAAGTGATTGAGTTCTTTTGTGTTGTATATTACAAGAAAGCACCCAGATGGGTTCTTTGCATTCGTTTGAGTGAGAAAGTACACCAAGGATGTTTAAAAGTACAAACAAGCTTCAACTCAACCTTTTGAATGCATTTACGCGTTTTGAATGCATCTACGCGTTTTAACAGCTCTTACGACTAAGGTGAAAGAGATTGAGTTCTTTTGTGTTGTTATTACGAGAAAGCAACAAGATGCGTTATTTGAATTCATTTGAGTGAGAAACTACACCAAGGATTTTTACAAGTACAAACAAGCTTCAACTCAAGCATTTGAATGGATTTACACGTTTTAACAGCTCTTACAACTAGGGTGAAAGAGATTGAGTTCTTTTGTGTTGTATATTACGAGAAAGCACCCAGACGCGTTGTTTGCATTGATTTGAGTGAGAAATAACACCAAAGATTTTTACAAGTGCAAACAAGGTTCAACTCAAGCTTTTGAATGCATTTACGCATTTTAAATGCATTTACGCGTTTTAACAGCTCTTACGACTAAGGTCAAAGAGATTGAGTTCTTTTGTGTTGAATATTACGAGAAAGCACCCAGATGCGTTGTTTGCATTAATTTGAGTGACAAACTACACCAAGGATGTTTACAAGTACAAACAAGCTTGAACTCAAGTTTTTGAATGCATTTACGCGTTCTGAATGCATTTACGGGTTTTAACAGCTCTTACGACTAGGGTGAAAGAGATTGAGTTCTGTTGTGTTATATATTAAGAGAAAGCACCTAAATGCTTTGTCTGCATTCATTTGAGTGAGAAACTACGCCAAGGATGTTTACAAGTAAAAAGAAGCTTCAACTCAAGCTTTTGAATGCATTTATGGGTTTTGAATGCATTTACACGTTTTAACAGCTCTTACACTAGGGAGAAAGAGATTGAGTTCTTTTGTGTTGTATATTACGAGAAAGCACCCGGATGTGTTGTTTGCATTGATTTGTGTGAGAAACAACACCAAAGATGTTTACAAGTACAAACAAGGTTCAACCCAAGCTTTTGAATGCATTTACGCGTTTTAAATGCATTTTACGCGTTTTAACAGCTCTTACGACTAAGGTGAAAGAGATTGAGTTCTTTTGTGTTGTATATTACGAGAAAGCACCCAGATGCGTTGTTTGCATTCATTTGAGTGAGAAACTACACCAAGGATGTTTACAAGTACAAACAAGCTTGAACTCAAGCTTTTGAATGCATTTACGCATTTTGAACGCATTTACGCGTTTTAAGAGCTCTTACGACTAGGGTGAAAGAGATTGAGTTCTGTTGTGTTATATATTAAGAGAAAGCACCCAAATGCTTTGCTTGCATTCATTTGAGTGAGAAACTACACCAAGGATGTTTACAAGTACAAAAAAGCTTTACGCGTTTTAACAACTCTTAGATTAGGGTGAAAGAGATTGAGTTCTTTTGTGTTGTATATTAAAAGAAAGCACCCAGATGCTTTGTTTGCATTCATTTGAGTGAGAAACTTCACTAAGGATGTTTACAAGTACAAAAGAGCTTCAACTCAAGCTTTTGAATGCATTTTCGCGTTTTGAATGCATTTACGCGTTTTAACAGCTCTTACGACTAGGGTGAAAGAGATTGAGTTCTTTTGAATTGTATATTACGAGAAAGCACCCAGATGCGTCGTTTCCATTCATTTGAGTGAGAAACTACACCAATGATGTTTACGACTACAAACAAGGTTCAACTCAAGCTTTTGAATGCATTTACGCGTTTTAACAGCTCTTACGACTAGGATGAAAGAGATTGAGTTCTTTTGTGTTGTATATTACGAGAAAGCACCCAGATGGGTTCTTTGCATTTGTTTGAGTGAGAAACTACACCAAGGATGTTTACAAGTACAAACAAGCTTCAACTCAACCTTTTGAATGCATTTACACGTTTTGAATGCATATACGCGTTTTAACAGCTCTTACGACTAAGGTGAAAGAGATTGAGTTCTTTTGTGTTGTTATTACGAGAAAGCACCAAGATGCGTTATTTGCATTTATTTGAGTGAGAAACTACACCAAGGATTTTTACAAGTACAAACAACCTTCAACTCAAGCTTTTGAATGGATTTACACGTAATAACAGCTCTTACGACTAGGATGAAAGAGATTGAGTTCTTTTGTGTTGTATATTACGAGAAAGCACCCAGACGCGTTGTTTGCATTGATTTGAGTGAGAAACAACACCAAAGATGTTTACAAGTACAAACAAGGTTCAACTCAATCTTTTGAATGCATTTACGCGTTTTAAATGCATTTACGCGTTTTAACAGCTCTTACGACTAAGGTGAAAAAGATTGAGTTCTTTTGCGTTGTATATTACGAGAAAGCACCAAGATGCGTTGTTTCCATTAATTTGAGTGAGAAACTACACCAAGGATGTTTACAAGTACAAACAAGCTTGAACTCAAGCTTTTGAATGCATTTACTCGTTCTGAATGCATTTACGGGTTTTAACAGCTCTTACGACTAGGGTGAAAGAGATTGAGTTCTGTTGTGTTATATATTAAGAGAAAGCACCCAAATGCTTTGTTTGCATTCATTTGAGTGAGAAACTACACCAAGGATGTTTACAAGTACAAACAAGCTTCAACTCAAGCTTTTGAATACATTTACGGGTTTTGAATGCATTTACACGTTTTAACAGCTCTTACACTAGGGTGAAAGATATTGTGTTCTTTTGTGTTGTATATTAAAAGAAAGCACCTAGATGCTTTGTTTGCATTCATTTGAGTGAGAAACTACACTAAGGATGTTTACAAGTACAAAAGAGCTTCAACTCAAGCTTTTGAATGCATTTACGCGTTTTGAATGAATTTACGCGTTTTAACAGCTCTTACGACTAGGGTGAAAGAGATTGAGTTCTTTTGTGTTGTATATTACGAGAAAGCACCCAGATGCGTCGTTTTCCATTCATTTGAGTGAGAAACTACACCAATGATGTTTACAAGTACAAACAAGCTTCAACTCAACCTTTTGAATGCATTTACGCGTTTTGAATGCATATACGCGTTTTAACAACTCTTACGACTAAGGTGAAAGAGATTGAGTTCTTTTGTGTTGTTATTACGAGAAAGCACCAAGATGCGTTATTTGCATTCATTTGAGTGAGAAACTACACCAAGGATTTTTACAAGTACAAACAAGCTTCAACTCAAGCTTTTGAATGCATTTATGCGTTCTGAATGCATTTACGCGTTTTAACAACTCTTACGACTAGGATGAAAGAGATTGAGTTCTGTTGTGTTATATTTTAAGAGAAAGCACCCAAATGCTTTGTTTGCATTCATTTGATTGAGAAACTACACCAAGGATGTTTACAAGTACAAACAAGCTTCAACTCAAGCTTTTGAATGCATTTATGCGTTTTAACAACTCTTACACTAGGGTGAAAGAGATTGAGTTCTTTTGTGGTGTATATTAAGAGACAGCACCCAGATGCTCTGTTTGCATTCATTTGAGTGAGAAACTACACTAAGGATGTTTACAAGTACAAAAGAGCTTCAACTCAAGCTTTTGAATGCATTTACGCGTTTATCAGATCTTACGACTAAGGTGAAAGAGATTGAGTTCTTTTGTGTTGTATATTACGAGAAAGCACCCAGATGCGTCGTTTCCATTCATTTGAGTGAGGAACAACACCAATGATGTTTACAAGTACAAACAAGCTTCAACTCAAGCTTTTGAATGCATTTACGCGTTTTAACAGCTCTTACGACTAGGGTGAAAGAGATTGAGTTCCTTTCTGTTGTATATTATGAGAAAGCGCCCAGATGGGTTCTTTGCATTCGTTCGAGTGAGAAACTACACCAAGGATGGTTACAAGTACAAACCAGCTTCAACTCAACCTTTTGAATGCATTTACGCGTTTTGAATGCATATACGCGTTTTAACAGCTCTTACGACTAAGGTGAAAGAGATTGAGTTCTTTTGTGTTGTTATTACGAGAAAGCACCCAGATGCGTTATTTGCATTCATTTGAGTGAGAAACTACACCAAGGATTTTTACAATACAAACAAGCTTCAACTCAAGCTTTTGAATGCATTTACACGTTTTAACAGCTCTTACGACTAGGGTGAAAGAGATTGATTTCTTTTGTGTTGTATATTACGAGAAAGCACCCAGATACGTTGTTTGCATTGATTTAAGTGAGAAACTACACCAATGATGTTTACAAGTACAAACAAGCTTCAACTCAAGCTTTTGAATGCATTTACGCATTTTAACAGCTCTTACGACTAGGGTGAAAGAGATTGAGTTCTTTTGTTTTGTATATTACGAGAAAGCACCCAGATGCTTTGTTTGCATTCATTTGAGCAAGAAACTACACTAAGGATGTTTACAAGTACAAACAAGCTCCAACTCATGCTTTTGAATGCATTTACGCATTTTGAAAGCATTTACGCATTTTAATAGCTCTTACGTCTAGGGTGAAAGAGATTGAGTTCTTTTGTGTTGTATATTAAGAGACAGCACCCAGATGCTTTGTTTGCTGTCATTTGAGTGACATACTACACCAAGGATGTTTACAAGTACAAACAAGTTTCAACTCAAGCTTTCGAATGCATTTACGCGGTTTAACAGCTCTTACGATTAGGGTGAAAGAGATTGAGTTCTTTTGTGTTGTATATTAAGAGAAAGAACCCAAATGCTTTGTTTGCATTCATTTGAGTAAGAAACTACACCAAGAAATGTTTACAAGTACAAACAAGCCTGAACTCAAGCTTTTGAATGCATTTACGCGTTTTGAATGCATTTACGCTTTTTAATACCTCTTACGACTTGGGTGAAAGAGATTGAGTTCTTTTGTGTTGTATATTACGAGAAAGCACCATATGCGTTGTTTGCAGTCATTTGAGTGACAAACTACACCAAGGATGTTTGCAAGTACAAACAAGCTTCAACGCAAGCTTTCGATTGCATTAACGCGTTTTAACAGCTCTTACAACTCGGGTGAAAGAGATTGAGTTCTTTTGTGTTGTATATTAAGAGAAAGCACCCAGATGCTTTATTTGCAGTCATTTGAGTGACAAACTACACCAAGGATGTTTACAAGTACAAACAAGCTTCAACTCAAGCTCTCGAATGCATTTACGCGTTTTAACAGCTCTTACGACTGAGGTGAAAGAGATTGAGTTCTTTTGTGTTGTATATTAAGAGAAAGCACCCAGATGCGTTGTTTACATTCATTTGAGTGAAAAACTACACCAAAGATGTTTACAAGTACAAATAAGCTTCAACTCATGCTTTTGAATGCATTTACGCGTTTTGAATGCATTTACGCGTTTTAATAGCTCTTACGACTAGGGTGAAAGAGATTGAGTTCTTTTGTGTTGTATATCAAGAGAAAGCACTCAGATGCTTTGTTTGCAGTCATTTGAGTGAGAAACAAAACCAAGGATGTTTACAAGTACAAACAAGCTTCAACTCAAGCTTTCGAATGCATTTACGCGTTTTAACAGCTCTTATGATTAGGGTGAAAGAGATTGAGTTCTTTTGTGTTGTGTATTAAGAGAAAGCACCCAGATGCTTTGTTTGCAGTCATTTGAGTGAGAAACTACACCAAGGATGTTTACAAGTACAAACAAGCTTCAACTCAAGCTTTCGAATGCATTTACGCGGTTTAATAGCTCTTACGATTAGGGTGAAAGAGATTGAGTTCTTTTGTGTTGTATATTAAGAGAAAGCACCCAGATGCTTTATTTGCAGTCATTTGAGTGACAAACTACACCAAGGATGTTTACAAGTACAAACAAGCTTCAACTCAAGCTCTCGAATGCATTTACGCGTTTTAACAGCTCTTACGACTGAGGTGAAAGAGATTGAGTTCTTTTGTGTTGTATATTAAGAGAAAGCACCCAGATGCGTTGTTTACATTCATTTGAGTGAAAAACTACACCAAAGATGTTTACAAGTACAAATAAGCTTCAACTCATGCTTTTGAATGCATTTACGCGTTTTGAATGCATTTACGCGTTTTAATAGCTCTTACGACTAGGGTGAAAGAGATTGAGTTCTTTTGTGTTGTATATCAAGAGAAAGCACTCAGATGCTTTGTTTGCAGTCATTTGAGTGAGAAACAAAACCAAGGATGTTTACAAGTACAAACAAGCTTCAACTCAAGCTTTCGAATGCATTTACGCGTTTTAACAGCTCTTATGATTAGGGTGAAAGAGATTGAGTTCTTTTGTGTTGTATATTAAGAGAAAGCACCCAGATGCTTTGTTTGCAGTCATTTGAGTGAGAAACTACACCAAGGATGTTTACAAGTACAAACAAGCTTCAACTCAAGCTTTCGAATGCATTTACGAGGTTTAATAGCTCTTACGATTAGGGTGAAAGAGATTGAGTTCTTTTGTGTTGTATATTAAGAGAAAGCACCCAGATGCTTTGTTTGCATTCATTTGAGTGAAAAACTACGCCAAAGATGTTTACAAGTACAAACAAGCTTCAACTCAAGCTTTTGAATGCATTTACGCGTTTTGAATGCATTTTCGCGTTTTAACAACTCTTACGACTAGGGTGAAAGAGATTGAGTTCTTTTGTGGTGTATATTAGGAGACAACACCCAGATGCTTTGTTTGCATTTATTTGAGTGAGAAACTACACTAAGGATGTTTACAAGTACAAACAAGCTTCAACTCAAGCTTTTGAATGCATTTACGCGTTTTGTATGCATTTACGCGTTTTAACAGCTCTTACGACTAAGATGAAAGAGATTGAGTTCTTTTGTGGTGTATATTAAGAGACAGCAGCCAAATGCTTTGTTTGCATTCATTTGAGTGAGAAACTACATTAAGGATGTTTACATGTACAAACAAGCTTCAACTCAAACTTTTGAATGCATTTACGCGTTTTGAAGGCATTTATGCGTTTCAACAGCTCTTACGACTAGGATGAAAGAAATTGAGTTCTTTTGTGTTGTATATTAAAAGAAAGCACCCAAATGCTTTGTTTGCATTCATTTGAGTGAGAAACTACACCAAGGATGTTTACAAGTACAAACAAGCTTCAACTCAAGCTTTTGAATGAATTTACTCGTTTTCAATGCATTTACTCGTTTTAAAAGCTCTTACGACTAGGGTGAAAGCGATTGAGTTCTTTTGTGTTGTATATTAAGAGAAAGCACCCAGATGCTTTGTTTGCATTCATTTGAGTGAAAGACTACACCAAGGATGTTTACAAGTACAAACAAGCTTCAACTCAAGCTTTTGAATGCATTTACGCGTTTTTTAGGCATTTACGCGTTTCAACAGCTATTACGACTAGGATGAAAGAAATTGAGTTCTTTTGTGTTGTATATTAAAAGAAAGCACCCAAATGCTTTGTTTGCATTCATTTGAGTGAGAAACTACACCAAGGATGTTTACAAGTACAAACAAGTTTCAACTCAAGCTTTTGAATAAATTTACTCGTTTTGAATGCATTTACTCGTTTTAAAAGCTCTTACGACTAGGGTGAAAGAGATTGAGTTCTTTTGTGTTGTATATTACGAGAAAGCACCTAGATGTTTTGTTTGCATTCATTTGAGTGAGAAACTACACCAAGGATGTTTACAAGTACAAACAAGCTTCAACTCAAGCTTATGAATGCATTTACGCGTTTTGAATGCATTTATGCGTTTTAACAGCTCTTACACTAGGGTGAAGGAGATTGAGTTGTTTTGTGTTGTATATTAAGAGAAAGCACCCAGATGCTTTGTTTGCATTCATTTGAGTGAGAAACTACCCCAAGGATGTTTACAAGTACAAACAAGCTTCAACTCAAGCTTTTGAATGCATTTACGCGTTTCAACAACTCTTACAACTAGGGTGAAAGAGATTGAGTTCTTTTGTGGTGTATATTAAGAGACAGCACCCAGATGCTTTTTTGCATTGAATTGAGTGAGAAACTACACTTAGGATGTTTACAAGTACAAACAAGCTTCAACTCAAACTTTTGAATGCATTTACGTGTTTTGTATGCATTTACGCGTTTTAACAGGTCTTACGACAAGGATGAAAGAAATTGAGTTCTTTTGTGTTGTATATTAAAAGAAAGCACCCACATGCTTTGTTTGCATTGATTTGAGTGAGAAACTACACCAAGGATGTTTACAAGTTGAAACAAGCTTCAACTCAAGCTTTTGAATGCATTTACGCGTTTTAACAGCTCTTACGACTAGGGTGAAAGAGATTGAGTTCTTTTGTGGTGTATATTAAGAGACAGCACCCAGATGCTTTTTTGCATTGAATTGAGTGAGAAACTACACTTAGGATGTTTATAAGTACAAACAAGCTTCAACTCAAACTTTTGAATGTATTTAAGCGTTTTGAATGGATTTACGTGTTTTAACAGCTCTTACGACTAGGGTGAAAGAAATTGAGTGCTTTTGTGTTGTATATTATAAGAAAGCACCTAGATGCTTTGCTTGCATTCATTTCAGTGAGAAACTACACCAAGGATGTTTACAAGTACAAACAAGCTTCAACTCAAGCTTTTGAATGCATTTACGCGTTTTAACAGCTCTTACGACTAGGGTGAAAGAGATTGAGTTCGTTTGTGTTGTATATTAAGAGAAAGCTCCCAGATGCTTTGTTTGCAGTCATTTGAGTGAGAAACTACACCAAGGATGTTTACAAGTACAAACATGCTTCAACTCAAGCTTTCGAATGCATTTACGCGTTTTAACAGCTCTTACAATTAGGGTGAAAGAGATTGAGTTCTTTTGTGTTGTATATTAAGAGAAAGTACCCAGATGTTTTGTTTGCATTCATTTGAGAGAAAAACTACACCAAGGATGTTTACAAGTACAAACAAGCTTCAACTCAAGCTTTTGAATGCATTTACGCGTTTTGAATGCATTTATGCATTTTAACAGCTCTTACAACTAGGGTGAAAGAGATTGAGTTCTTTTGTGGTGTATATTAAGAGACAGCACCCAAATGCTTTGTTTGCATTCATTTGAGTGGAAAACTACACCAAGGATGTTTACAAGTACAAACAAGCTTCAACTCAAGTTTTTGAATGCATTTACGCGTTTTAACAGCTCTTACGACTAGGGTGAAAGAGATAGAGTTCTTTTGTGTTGTATATTAAGAGAAAGCACCCAGATGCTTTGTTTGCATTTATTTCAGTGAGAAACTACACCAAGGATGTTTACAAGTACAAACAAGCTTCAACTCAAGCTTTCGAATGCATTTACACGTTTTAACAGCTCTTACGACTAGGGTGAAAGAGAATGAGTTCTTTAGTGTTGTATACTAAGAGAAAGCACCCAGATGCTTTGTTTGCATTCATTTGAGTGAAAAACTACACCAAGGAGGTTTACAAGTACAAACAAGCTTCAACTCAAGCTTTTGAATGCATTTGCGCGTTTTGAATGCATTTACGCGTTTTGAATGCATTTAAGCGTTTTAACAGCTCTTACAACTACGGTGAAAGAGATTGACTTCTTTTGTGGTGTATATTAAGAGACAACACTCAGATGCTTTGTTTGCATTCATTTGAGTGAGAAACTACACTAAGGATGTTTACAAGTACAAACAAGTTTCAACTCAATCTTTTGAATGCATTTACGCGATTTGTATGCATTTACGCGTTTTAACAGCTCTTTCGACTAGGATGAAAGAAATTGAGTTCTTTTGGGTTTTATATTACGAGAAAGCACCAAAATGATTTGTGTGCATTCATTTGAATGAGAACCTACTCCAATGATGTTTACAAGTACAAACAAGCTTCAACTCAAGCTTTTGAATACATTTACACGTCTTGAATGAAATTATGCGTTTTAACAACTCTTACGACTAGGGTGAAAGAAATTGAGTTCTTTTGTGTTGTATATTATAAGAAAGCACCTAGATGCTTTGTTTGTATTCATTTGAGTGAGAAACTACACCAAGGATGTTTACAAGTTGAAACAAGCTTCAACTCAAGCTTTTGAATGCATTTACGCGTTTTGAATGGATTTACGCGTTTTAACAGCTCTTACGACTAGGGTGAAAGAAATTGAGTTCTTTTATGTTGTATATTATAAGAAAGCACCTAGATGCTTTGTTTGCATTCATTTGAGTGAGAAACTACACCAAGGATGTTTACAAGTACAAACAAGCTTCAACTCAAGCTTTTGAATGCATTTACGCGGTTTAACAGCTCTTACGACTAGGGTGAAAGAGATTGAGTTCGTTTGTGTTGTTTATTAAGAGAAAGTTCCCATACGCTTTGTTTGCAGTCATTTGAGTGAGAAACTACACCAAGGATGTTTACAAGTACAAACATGCTTCAACTCAAGCTTTCGAATGCATTTACGCGTTTTAGCAGCTCTTACGATTAGGGTGAAAGAGCTTGAGTTCTTTTGTGTTGTATATTAAGCGAAAGTACCCAGATGTTTTATTTGCATTCATTTGAGAGAAAAACTACACCAAGGATGTTTACAAGTACACACAAGCTTCAACTCAAGCTTTTGAATGCATTTACGCGTTTTGAATGCATTTACGGTTTTTAACAGCTCTTACGACATGGGTGAAAGAGATTGAGTTCTTTTGTGTTGTATATTACGAGAAAGCACCATAAGCGTTGTTTGCAGTCATTTGAGTGACAAACTACACCAAGGATATTTACAAGTACAAACAAGCTTCAACTCAAGCTTTCAAATGCATTTACGCGTTTTAACAGCTCTTACGACTCGGGTGAAAGAGATTGAGTTCTTTTGTGTTGTATATTAAGCGAAAGCACGCAGATGCTTTCTTTGCACTCATTTGAGTGAGAAACTACACCAAAGATGTTTGCAAGTACAAACAAGCTTCAACTCAAGTTTTCGAATGCATTTACGCGTTTTAACACCTCTTACGACTAGGGTGAAAGAGATTGAGTTATTTTGTGTTGTATATTAAGAGAAAGCATCCAGATGCTTTATTTGCAGTCATTTGAGTGACAAACTACACCAAGGATGTTTACCAGTACAAGCAAACTTCAACTCAAGCTTTCGAGTGCATTTACTCGTTGTAACAGCTCTTACAACTAGGGTGAAAGAGATTGAGTTCTTTTGTGTTGTATATTAAGAGAAAACACCTAGATGCTTTGTTTGCATTCATTTGAGTGAAAAACTACACCAAGGATGTTTACAAGTACAAACAAGCTTCAACTCCAGCTTTTGAATGCATTTGCGCGTTTTGAATGCATTTACGAGTTTTGAATGCATTTACGCGTTTAAACAGCTCTTACAACTAGGGTGAAAGAGATTGAGTTCTTTTGTGGTGTATATTAAGAGACAGCACCCAGATGCTTTGTTTGGATTCGTTTGTGTTCTATAATACGGGAAAGCACCCAGATGCGTTTTTTGCATTGATTTGAGTGAGGAACAACACCAAAGATGTTTACACTGGGGTGAAAGAGATTGAGCTCTTTTGTGTTGTATATTAAGAGAAAGCACCCAGATGCTTTGTTTGCATTCATTTGAGTGAGAAACTACACCAAGGATGTTTACAAGTACAAACAAGCTTCAACTCAAGCTTTTGAATGCATTTACGCGTTTTGAATGCATTTACGCTTTTTAACAGCTCTTACGACTTGGGTGAAAGAGATTGAGTTCTTTTGTCTTGTATATTACGAGAAAGCACCATAAGCGTTGTTTGCAGTCATTTGAGTGACAAACTACACCAAGGATGTTTACAAGTACAAACAAGCTTCAACTCAAGCTTTCGAATGCATTTGCGCGTTTTAACAGCTCTTACGACTCGGGTGAAGGAGATTTAGTTCTTTTGTGTTGTATATTAAGAGAAAGCACCCAGATGCTTTGTTTGCTGTCATTTGAGTGAGAAACTACACCAAGGATGTATACAAGTGTAAACAAGCTTCAACTCAAGCTTTCGAATGCATTTACGCGTTTTTACAGCTCTAACGACTAGGATGAAAGAGAGTGAGTTCTTTTGTGTTGTATATTAAGAGAAAGATCTAGATGCTTTATTTCTTTTGTCTTGTACAAACAAGCTTCAACTCAAGCTTTTGAATGCATTTGCGCGTTTTGAATGCATTTACGCGTTTTGAATGCATTTACGCGTTTTAACAGCTCTTACAACTGGGGTGAAAGAGATTGAGTTCTTTTGTGGTGTATATTAAGAGACAGCACCCAGATGCTTTGTTTGCATTCATTTAAGAGTGAGAAACTACACTAAGGATGTTTACAAGTACAAAAGAGCTTCAACTCAAGCTTTTGAATACATTTACGCGTTTTGAAAGCTCTTACCACTAAGGTGAAAGAGATTGAGTTCTTTTGTGTTATATATTACGAGAAAGCACCCAGATGCGTCGTTTCCATTCATTTGAGTGAGAAACTACACCAACGATGTTTACAAGTACAAACAAGCTTGAACTCAATCTTTTGAATGCATTTACGCGTTTTGACGGCTCTTACGACTAGGGTGACAAACATTGAGTTCTTTTGTGTTGTATATTACGAGAAAGCACCCAGATGGGTTCTTTGCATTCGTTTGAGTGAGAAACTACACCAAGGATGTTTACAAGTACAAACAAGCTTCTACTGAAACTTTTGAATGCATTTACGCGTTTTAACAGCTCTTACGACTAGGGTGAACGAGATTGAGTTATTTTGTTTTGTATATTAAGAGAAAGCACCCAGATGCTTTGTTTGCAGTCATTTGTGTGAGAAACTACACCAAGGATGTTTACAAGTACAAACAAGCTTCAACTCAAGCGGTCGAATCCATTTACGCGTTTTAACTGCTCTTACGACTAGGGTGAAAGAGATTGAGTTCTTTTGTGTTTTATATTAAGAGAAAGCACCCAGATGCTTTGTTTGCATTCATTTGAGTGAAAAACTACACCAAGGATGTTTACAAGTACAAACAAGCTTCAACTCAAGCTTTTGAATGCATTTGCGTGTTTTGAATGCATTTACGTGTTTTGAATGCATTTACGCGTTTTAACAGCTCTTACAACTAGGGTGAAAGAGATTGACTTCTTTTATGGTGTATATTAAGAGACAGCACCCAGATGCTTTGTTTGCATTCATTTGAGTGAGAAACTACACTAAGGATGTTTACAAGTACAAACAAGTTTCAACTCAAGCTTTTGAATGCATTTACGCGATTTGTATGCATTTACGCGTTTTAACAGCTCTTTCGACTAGGATGAAAGAAATTGAGTTCTTTTGTGTTGTATATTAAAAGAAAGCACCCAGATGCTTTGTTTGCATTCATTTGAGTGAGAAACTACACCAAGGATGTTTACAAGTACAAACAAGCTTCAATTCAAGCTTTTGAATGCATTTACTCGTTTTGAATGCATTTACGCGTTTTAACAGCTCTTACGACTATGGTGAAAGAAATTGAGTTCTTTTATGTGGTATATTACGAGAAAGCACTGAGATGTGTCGTTTCCATTCATTTGAGTGAGAAACTACACCAATGATGTTTACAAGTACAAACAAGCTTCAACTCAATCTTTTGAATGCATTTACGCGTTTTAACACCTCTTACGACTAGGGTGGAAGAGATTGAGTTCTTTTGTGTTGTATATTACGAGAAAGCACCCAGATGGGTTCTTTGCATTCGTTTGAGTGAGAAACTACACCAAGGATGTTTACAAGTACAAACAAGCTTCAACTCAAGCTTTTGAATGCATTTACGCGTTTTGAATGCATATACGCGTTTTAACAGCTCTTACGACTAAGGTGAAAGAGATTGAGTTCTTTTGTGTTGTTATTAGAAAGCACCCAGATGCGTTATTTGCATTCATTTGAGTGAGAAACTACACCAAGGAATTTCACATGTACAAACAAGCTTCAACTCAAGCTTTTCAATGCATTTACACATTTTAACAGCTCTTACGACTAGGGTGAAAGACATTGAGTTCTTTTGTGTTGTATATTACGAGAAACCACCCAGATGCGTTGTTTGCATTTATTTGAGTGAGAAACAACACCAAAGATGTTTACAAGTTCAAACAAGGTTCAACTCAAGCTTTTGAATGCATTTAGGCGTTTTAAATGCATTTACGCGTTTGAGTAGCTCTTATTACTAAGCTGAAAGAGATTAAGTTCTTTTGTGTTGTATATTACAAGAAAGCACCCAGATGCGTTGTTTGCATTCATTTGAGTGAGAAACTACACCAAGGATGTTTACAAGTACAGACAAGCTTCAACTCAAGCTTTGGAATGCATTTACGCGTGTTGAATGCATTTACGCGTTTTAATAGCTCTTACACTAGGATGAAAGAGATTGAGTTCTTTTGTCTTGTATATTAAGAGAAAGCACCGAGATGCTTTGTTTGCATTCATTTGAGTGAGAAGCTACCCCAAGGATGTATATAAGTACAAACAAGCCTCAACTCAAGCTTTTGAATGCATTTACGCGTTTTGAATGCATTTACGCGTTTTAACAGCTCTTACAACTAGGGTGAAAGAGATTGAGTTCTTTTGTGTTGTATATTAAGAGATTACACCTAGTTTCTTTGTTTGCATTCATTTGAGTGAGAAACTACACCAAGGATGTTTATAAGTACAAACCAGCCTTAACTCAAGCTTTTGAATGCATTTACGCATTTTAACAGCTCTTACAACTAGGGTGAAAGAGATTGAGTTCTTTTGTTTTGTATATTACTAGAAAGCACCCAGATGCTTTGTTTGCATTCATTTGAGTGAGAAACTACCCCAAGGACGTTTATAAGTACAAACAAGCCCCAACTCAAGCTTTTGAATGCATTTACCCGTTTTGAATGCATTTACGCGTTTTAACAGCTCTTACAACTAGGGTGAAAGAGATTGAGTTCTTTTGTGTTGTATATTACGAGAAAGCACCCATATGCGTTGTTTGCATTCATTTGAGTGAGAAACTACACCAAGGATGTTTACAAGTACAGACAAGCTTCAACTCAAGCTTTGGAATGCATTTACGCGTGTTGAATGCGTTTACGCGTTTTAACAGCTCTTACACTAGGATGAAAGAGATTGAGTTCTTTTGTCTTGTATATTAAGAGAAAGTACCGAGATGCTTTGTTTGCATTCATTTGAGTGAGAAGCTACCCCAAGGATGTATATAAGTACAAACAAGCCTCAACTCAAGCTTTTGAATGCATTTACGCGTTTTAACAGCTCTTACAACTAGGGTGAAAGAGATTGAGTTCTTTTGTGTTGTATATTAAGAGAAAGCACCCCAGATGCTTTGTTTGCATTCATTTGAGTGAGAAACTACCCCAAGGATGTTTATAAGTACAAACCAGCCTTAACTCAAGCTTTTGAATGCATTTACGCATTTTAACAGCTCTTACAACTAGGGTGAAAGAGATTGAGTTCTTTTGTTTTGTATATTACTAGAAAGCACCCAGATGCTTTGTTTGCATTCAATTGAGTAAGAAACTACACTAAGGATGTTTACAAGTACAAACAAGCTTCTACTCGAGCTTTTGAATGCATTTATGCGTTTTAACAACTCTTACGACTAGGATGAAAGAAATTGAGTTCTTTTGTGTTGTATATTAAAAGAAAGCACCCAGATGCTTTGTTTGTATTCATTTTAGTGATAAACTACACCAAGGATGTTTACAAGTACAAACAAGCTTCAACTCAAGCTTTTGAATGCATTTACGCGTTTTGAATGCAATTACGCGTTTTAACAGCTCTTACGACTAGGGTGATAGAGATTGAGTTTTTTTGTGTTGTATATTAAGAGAAAGCACCCAGATGCCTTGTTTGCATTCATTTGAGTGAGAAACTGCACCAAGGTTGTTTACAAGTACAAACAGCTTCAACTCAAGCTTTTGAATGCATTTTCGAGTTTTGAATGCATTTACGCGTTTTTACAACTCTTATGACTAGGGTGAAAGAGATTGAGTTCTTTTGTATTGTTTATCACGAGAAAGCACCCAGATGCTTTGTTTGCATTCATTTGAGTGAAAAACTACACCAAGGATGTTTACAAGTACAAACAAGCTTCAACTCAAGCTTTTAAATGCATTTACTCGTTTTGAATGCATTTACGCGTTTTAACAGCTCTTACGACTAGGGTGAAAGAAATTGAGTTCTTTTGTGTTGTATATTACGAGAAAGCACTGAGATGCGTCGTTTCCATTCATTTGAGTGACAAACAACACCAATGATGTTTACAAAGACAAACAAGCTTCAACTCAATCTTTTGGATGCATTTACGCGTTTTAACAACTCTTACACTAGGGTGAAAGAGATTGAGTTCTTTTGTGTTGTATATTAAGAGAAAGCACCCAGATGCTTTGTTTGCATTCATTTGAGTGAGAAACTACCCCAAGGACGTTTATAAGTACAAACAAGCCCCAACTCAAGCTTTTGAATGCATTTACCCGTTTTGAATGCATTTACGCGTTTTAACAGCTCTTACAACTAGGGTGAAAGAGATTGAGTTCTTTTGTGTTGTATATTACGAGAAAGCACCCAGATGCGTTGTTTGCATTCATTTGAGTGAGAAACTACACCAAGGATGTTTACAAGTACAGACAAGCTTCAACTCAAGCTTTGGAATGCATTTACGCGTGTTGAATGCATTTACGCGTTTTAACAGCTCTTACACTAGGATGAAAGAGATTGAGTTCTTTTGTCTTGTATATTAAGAGAAAGCACCGAGATGCTTTGTTTGCATTCATTTGAGTGAGAAGCTACCCCAAGGATGTATATAAGTACAAACAAGCCTCAACTCAAGCTTTTGAATGCATTTACGCGTTTTGAATGCATTTACGCGTTTTAACAGCTCTTACAACTAGGGTGAAAGAGATTGAGTTCTTTTGTGTTGTATATTAAGAGAAAGCACCCCAGATGCTTTGTTTGCATTCATTTGAGTGAGAAACTACCCCAAGGATGTTTATAAGTACAAACCAGCCTTAACTCAAGCTTTTGAATGCATTTACGCATTTTAACAGCTCTTACAACTAGGGTGAAAGAGATTGAGTTCTTTTGTTTTGTATATTACTAGAAAGCATCCAGATGCTTTGTTTGCATTCAATTGAGTAAGAAACTACACTAAGGATGTTTACAAGTACAAACAAGCTTCTACTCGAGCTTTTGAATGCATTTATGCGTTTTAACAACTCTTACGACTAGGATGAAAGAAATTGAGTTCTTTTGTGTTGTATATTAAAAGAAAGCACCAACATGCTTTGTTTGCATTCATTTGAGTGAGAAACTACACCAAGGTTGTTTACAAGTAGAAAGAAGCTTCAACTCAAGCTTTTGAATGCATTTACGCGTTTTGAATGCATTTACGCGTTTTAACAGCTCTTACGAATAGGGTGAAATAAATTGAGTTCTTTTGTGTTGTATATTACGAGAAAGCACCCAGATGCTTTGTTTGTATTCATTTTAGTGATAAACTACACCAAGGATGCTTACAAGTACAAACAAGCTTCAACTCAAGCTTTTGAATGCATTTACGCGTTTTGAATGCAATTACGCGTTTTAACAGCTCTTACGACTAGGGTGATAGAGATTGAGTTTTTTTGTGTTGTATATTAAGAGAAAGCACCCAGATGCTTTGTTTGCATTCATTTGAGTGAGAAACTGCACCAAGGTTGTTTACAAGTACAAACAACTTCAACTCAAGCTTTTGAATGCATTTTCGAGTTTTGAATGCATTTACGCATTTTTACAACTCTTATGACTAGGGTGAAAGAGATTGAGTTCTTTTGTATTGTTTATCAAGAGAAAGCACCCAGATGCTTTGTTTGCATTCATTTGAGTGAAAAACTACACCAAGGATGTTTACAAGTACAAACAAGCTTCAACTCAAGCTTTTAAATGCATTTACTCGTTTTGAATGCATTTACGCGTTTTTACAGGTCTTACAACTAGGGTGAAAGAAATTGAGTTCTTTTGTGTTGTATATTACGAGAAAGCACTGAGATGCGTCGTTTCCATTCATTTGAGTGAGAAACAACACCAATGATGTTTACAAAGACAAACAAGCTTCAACTCAATCTTTTGGATGCACTTACGCATTTTAACAACTCTTACACTAGGGTGAAAGAGATTGAGTTCTTTTGTGTTGTATATTAAGAGAAAGCACCCAGATGCTTTGTTTGCATTCATTTGAGTGAGAAACTACCCCAAGGACGTTTATAAGTACAAACAAGCCCCAACTCAAGCTTTTGAATGCATTTACCCGTTTTGAATGCATTTACGCGTTTTAACAGCTCTTACAACTAGGGTGAAAGAGATTGAGTTCTTTTGTGTTGTATATTAAGAGAAAGCACCCAGATGCTTTGTTTGCATTAATTTGAGTGAGAAACTACCCCAAGGATGTTTATAAGTACAAACCAGCCTCAACTCAAGCTTTTGAATGCATTTACGCGTTTTGAATGCATTTACGCGTTTTAACAGCTCTTACAACTATGGTGAAAGAGATTGAGTTCTTTTGTTTTGTATATTACGAGAAAGCACCCAGATGCTTTGTTTGCACTCATTTGAGTAAGAAACTACAGTAAGGATGTTTACAAGTACAAACAAGCTTCTACTCAAGCTTTTGAATGCATTTATGCGTTTTAACAGCTCTTACAACTAGGGTGAAAGAGATTGAGTTCTTTTGTGTTGTATATTAAGATAAAGCACCCCAGATGCTTTGTTTGCATTCATTTGAGTGAGAAACTACCCCAAGGATGTTTATAAGTACAAACCAGCCTTAACTCAAGCTTTTGAATGCATTTACGCATTTTAACAGCTCTTACAACTAGGGTGAAAGAGATTGAGTTCTTTTGTTTTGTATATTACTAGAAAGCATCCAGATGCTTTGTTTGCATTCAATTGAGTAAGAAACTACACTAAGGATGTTTACAAGTACAAACAAGCTTCTACTCGAGCTTTTGAATGCATTTATGCGTTTTAACAACTCTTACGACTAGGATGAAAGAAATTGAGTTCTTTTGTGTTGTATATTAAAAGAAAGCACCAACATGCTTTGTTTGCATTCATTTGAGTGAGAAACTACACCAAGGTTGTTTACAAGTAGAAAGAAGCTTCAACTCAAGCTTTTGAATGCATTTACGCGTTTTGAATGCATTTACGCGTTTTAACAGCTCTTACGAATAGGGTGAAATAAATTGAGTTCTTTTGTGTTGTATATTACGAGAAAGCACCCAGATGCTTTGTTTGTATTCATTTTAGTGATAAACTACACCAAGGATGTTTACAAGTACAAAGAAGCTTCAACTCAAGCT
Source organism: Tetragonia tetragonoides (assembly GCA_038025085.1). Taxonomy (NCBI): domain Eukaryota; kingdom Viridiplantae; phylum Streptophyta; class Magnoliopsida; order Caryophyllales; family Aizoaceae; genus Tetragonia; species Tetragonia tetragonoides. Next base: position 25,571,436 of record CM076150.1, read on the forward strand.
TTTGAATGCATTTACGCGTTTTGAATGCAATTACGCGTTTTAACAGCTCTTACGACTAGGGTGATAGAGATTGAGTTTTTTTGTGTTGTATATTAAGAGAAAGCACCCAGATGCTTTGTTTGCATTCATTTGAGTGAGAAACTGCACCATGGTTGTTTACAAGTACAAACAGCTTCAACTCAAGCTTTTGAATGCATTTTCGAGTTTTGAATGCATTTACGCGTTTTTACAACTCTTATGACTAGGGTGAAAGAGATTGAGTTCTTTTGTATTGTTTATCACGAGAAAGCACCCAGATGCTTTGTTTGCATTCATTTGAGTGAAAAACTACACCAAGGATGTTTACAAGTACAAACAAGCTTCAACTCAAGCTTTTAAATGCATTTACTCGTTTTGAATGCATTTACGCGTTTTAACAGCTCTTACAACTAGGGTGAAAGAGATTGAGTTCTTTTGTGTTGTATATTACGATAAAGCACCCAGATGCGTTGTTTGCATTCATTTGAGTGAGAAACTACACCAAGGATGTTTACAAGTACAGACAAGCATCAACTCAAGCTTTGGAATGCATTTACGCGTGTTGAATGCATTTACGCGTTTTAACAGCTCTTACACTAGGATGAAAGAGATTGAGTTCTTTTGTCTTGTATATTAAGAGAAAGCACCGAGATGCTTTGTTTGCATTCATTTGAGTGAGAAGCTACCCCAAGGATGTATATAAGTACAAACAAGCCTCAACTCAAGCTTTTGAATGCATTTACGCGTTTTGAATGCATTTACGCATTTTAACAGCTCTTACAACTAGGGTGAAAGAGATTGAGTTCTTTTGTGTTGTATATTAAGAGAAAGCACCCCAGATGCTTTGTTTGCATTCATTTGAGTGAGAAACTACCCCAAGGATGTTTATAAGTACAAACCAGCCTTAACTCAAGCTTTTGAATGCATTTACGCATTTTAACAGCTCTTACAACTAGGGTGAAAGAGATAGAGGTTTTTTGTTTTGTATATTACTAGAAAGCACCCAGATGCTTTGTTTGAATTCAATTGAGTAAGAAACTACACTAAGGATGTTTACAAGTACAAACAAGCTTCTACTCGAGCTTTTGAATGCATTTATGCGTTTTAACAACTCTTACAACTAGGATGAAAGAAATTGAGTTCTTTTGTGTTGTATATTAAAAGAAAGCACCAACATGCTTTGTTTGCATTCATTTGAGTGAGAAACTACACCAAGGTTGTTTACAAGTAGAAAGAAGCTTCAACTCAAGCTTTTGAATGCATTTACGCGCTTTGAATGCATTTACGCGTTTTAACAGCTCTTACGAATAGGGTGAAATAAATTGAGTTCTTTTGTGTTGTATATTACGAGAAAGCACCCAGATGCTTTGTTTGTATTCATTTTAGTGATAAACTACACCAAGGATGTTTACAAGTACAAACAAGCTTCAACTCAAGCTTTTGAATGCATTTACGCGTTTTGAATGCAATTACGCGTTTTAAAAGCTCTTACGACTAGGGTGATAGAGATTGAGTTTTTTTGTGTTGTATATTAAGAGAAAGCACCCAGATGCTTTGTTTGCATTCATTTGAGTGAGAAACTGCACCAAGGTTGTTTACAAGTACAAACAACTTCAACTCAAGCTTTTGAATGCATTTTCGAGTTTTGAATGCATTTACGCATTTTTACAACTCTTATGACTAGGGTGAAAGAGATTGAGTTCTTTTGTATTGTTTATCACGAGAAAGCACCCAGATGCTTTGTTTGCATTCATTTGAGTGAAAAACTACACCAAGGATGTTTACAAGTACAAACAAGCTTCAACTCAAGCTTTTAAATGCATTTACTCGTTTTGAATGCATTTACGCGTTTTAACAGCTCTTACAACTAGGGTGAAAGAAATTGAGTTCTTTTGTGTTGTATATTACGAGAAAGCACTGAGATGCGTCGTTTCCATTCATTTGAGTGAGAAACAACACCAATGATGTTTACAAAGACAAACAAGCTTCAACTCAATCTTTTGGATGCATTTACGCGTTTTAACAACTCTTACACTAGGGTGAAAGAGATTGAGTTCTTTTGTGTTGTATATTAAGAGAAAGCACCCAGATGCTTTGTTTGCATTCATTTGAGTGAGAAACTACCCCAAGGACGTTTATAAGTACAAACAAGCCCCAACTCAAGCTTTTGAATGCATTTACCCGTTTTGAATGCATTTACGCGTTTTAACAGCTCTTACAACTAGGGTGAAAGAGATTGAGTTATTTTGTGTTGTATATTAGGAGAAAGCACCCAGATGCTTTGTTTGCATTCATTTGAGTGAGAAACTACCCCAAGGATGTCTATAAGTATAAACCAGCCTCAACTCAAGCTTTTGAATGCATTTACGCGTTTTGAATGCATTTACGCGTTTTAACAGCTCTTACAACTAGGGTGAAAGAGATTGAGTTCTTTTGTTTTGTATATTACGAGAAAGCACCCAGATGCTTTGTTTGCACTCATTTGAGTAAGAAACTACAGTAAGGATGTTTACAAGTACAAACAAGCTTCTACTCAAGCTTTTGAATGCATTTATGCGTTTTAACAGCTCTTACGACTAGGATGGAAGAAATTGAGTTCTTTTGTGTTGTATATTAAAAGAAAGCACCAACATGCTTTGTTTGCATTAATTTGAGTGAGAAACTACACCAAGGTTGTTTACAAGTAGAAACAAGCTTCAACTCAAGCTTTAGAATGCATTTACGCGTTTAGAATGCATTTACGCATTTTAACAGGTCTTACGAATAGGGTGAAATAAATTGAGTTCTTTTGTGTTGTATATTACGAGAAAGCACCCAGATGCTTTATTTGCATTCATTTGAGTGATAAACTCCACCAAGGATTTTTACAAGTACAAACAAGCTTCAACTCAAGCTTTTGAATGCATTTACGCGTTTTGAATGCAATTACGCGTTTTAACAGCTCTTACGACTAGGGTGATAGAGATTGAGTTTTTTTGTGTTGTACATTAAGAGAAAGCACCCAGATGCTTTGTTTGCATTCATTTGAGTAAGAAACTAAACCAAGGTTGTTTACAAGTACAAACAAGCTTCACCTCAAGCTTCTGAATGCATTTTCGAGTTTTGAATGCATTTACGCGTTTTAACAACTCTTATGACTAGGGTGAAAGAGATTGAGTTCTTTTGTATTGTTTATCAAGAGAAAGCACCCAGATGCCTTGTTTGCATTCATTTGAGTGAAAAACTACACCAAGGATGTTTACAAGTACAAACAAGCTTCAACTCAAGCTTTTGAATGCATTTACTCGTTTTGAATGCATTTCCGCGTTTTAACAGCTCATGCATTTTGTGTTGTATATTACGAGAAAGCACTGTGATGCGTCGTTTCCATTCATTTGAGTGAGAAACTACACCAATGATGTTTACAAGTACAAACAAGCTTCAACTCAATCTTTTGAATGCATTTGCGCGTTTAAACAGCTCTTACACTAGGGTGAAAGAGATTGAGTTCTTTTGTGTTGTATATTAAGAGAAAGCACCCAGATGCTTTGTTTGCATTCATTTGAGTGAGAAACTACCCCAAGGATGTTTATAAGTACAAACAAGCCTCAACTCAAACTTTTGAATGAATTTACGCGTTTTGAATGCATTTACGCGTTTTAACAGCTCTTACAACTAGGGTGAAAGAGATTGAGTTCTTTTGTGTTGTATATTAAGAGAAAACACCCAATTTGCATTCATTTGAGTGAGAAACTACCCCATGGATGTTTATAAGTACAAACAAGCCTCAACTGAAGCTTTTGAATGCATTTACGTGTTTTGAATGCAATTACGTGTTTTAACAGCTCTTACGACTAGGGTGATAGAGATTGAGTTTTTTTGTGTTGTATATTAAGAGAAAGCACCCAGATGCTTTGTTTGCATTCATTTGAGTGAGAAACTACACCAAGGTTGTTTACAAGTAGAAACAAGCTTCAACTCAGGGTTTTGAATGCATTTTCGCGTTTTGAATGCATTTACGCGTTTTAACAACTCTTATGAGTAAGGTGAAAGAGATTGAGTTCTTTTGTATTGTTTATAAAGAGAAAGAACCCAGATGCTTTGTTTGCATTCATTTGAGTGAAAAACTACACCAAGGATGTTTAAAAGTACAAACAAACTTCAAGTCAAGCTTTTGAATGCATTTACGCGTTTTAACAGCTCTTACGACTAGGGCGAAAGAGATTGAGTTCTTTTGTGTTGTATATTAAGAGAAAACATCCATATGCTTTATTTGCAGTCATTTGAGTGACAAACTACACCAAGGATGTTTAGAAGTACAAACAAGCTTCAACTCAAGCTTTCGAATGCATTTACGCGTTTTAACAGCGTGTACGACTTGGGTGAAAGAGATTGAGTTCTTTTGTGTTGTATATTAAGAAAAAGCACCTAGATGCTTTGTTTGCATTCATTTGAGTGAAAAACTACACCAAGGATGTTTACAAGTACAAACAAGCTTCAACTCAAGCTTTTGAATGCATTTAGTCGTTTTGAATGCATTAACGCGTTTTAACAACTCTTACGACTAGGGTTAAAGAAATTGAGTTCTTTTGTGTTGTATATTACGAGAAAGCACCGAAATGCTTTGTTTGCATTCATTTGAGTAAGAAACTACTCCAAGGATGTTTACAAGTACAGACAAGCTTCAACTCAACCTTTTGAATGCATTTACGCGTCTTGAATGCAATTACGCGTTTTAACAACTCTTACGACTAGGGTGAAAGAGATTGAGTTCTTTTGTGTTGTATATTAAAAGAAAGCACCCAAATGCTTTGTTTGCATTCATTTGAGTAAGAAACTACACCAAGGATGTTTACGAGTACAAACAAGCTTCAACTGAAGCTTTTGAATGCATTTTCGCGCTTTGAATGCATTTATGCGTTTTAACAGCTCTTACACTGGGGTGAAAGAGATTGAGTTATTTTGTGTTGTATATTAAGAGAAAGCACCCAGATGCTTTGTTTGCATTCATTTGAGTGAGAAACTACACGAAGGATGTTTACAAGTACAAACAAGCTTCAACTCTAGCTTTTGAATGCATTTATGCGTTTTGAATGCATTTACGCTTTTTAACAGCTCTTACGACTTGGGTGAAAGAGATTGAGTTCTTTTGTGTTGTATATTAAGAGAAAGCATCCAGATGCTTTATTTGCAGTCATTTGAGTGACAAACTACACCAAGGATGTTTACAAGTACAAACAAGCTTCAACTCAAGCTTTCAAATGCATTTACGCGTTTTAACAGCTCTTACGACTAGGGTGAAAGAGATTGAGTTCTTTTGTGTTGTATATTAAGAGAAAACTTCCAGATGCATTATTTGCAGTCAATTGAGTGACAAACTACACCAAGGATGTTTACAAGGGTGAAAGAGATTGAGTTCTTTTGTGTTGTATATTAAGAGAAAGCATCCAGTTGCTTTGTTTGCATTCATTTGAGTAAGAAACTACATTAAGGATGTTTACAAGTACAAACAAGCTTCTACTCATGCTTTTGAATGCATTTATGCGTTTTAACAGCTCTTACGACTAAGATGAAAGAAATTGAGTTCTTTTGAGTTGTATATTAAAAGAAAGCACCAACATGGTTTGTTTGCATTCATTTGGGTGAGAAACTACACCAAGGTTGTTTACAACTAGAAACAAGCTTCAACTCAAGCTTCGGAATGCATTTACGCGTTTTGAATGCATTTACGCGTTTTAACAGCTCTTACCAATAGGGTGAAATAAATTGAGTTCTTTTGTGTTGTATATTACGAGAAAGCACCAAGATGCTTTGTTTGCATTCATTTGAGTGATAAACTACACCAAGGATGTTTACAAGTATAAAGAAGCTTCAACTCAAGCTTTTGAATGCATTTACTCGTTTTGAATGCATTAACGCGTTTGAACAGCTCTTATGACTAGGGTGAAAGAAATTGAGTTCTTTTGTGTTGTATATTACGAGAAAGCACCCAAATGCTTTGTTTGCATTCATTTGCGTGAGAAACTACTCCAAGGATGTTTACAAGTACAAACAAGCTTCAACTCAAGCTTTTGAATGCATTTACGCGTCTTGAATGGAATTACGCGTTTTAACAACTCTTACCACTAGGGTGAAAGAGATTGAGTTGTTTTGGGTTGTATATTAAAAGAAAGCACCCAAATGCTTTGTTTGCATTCATTTGAGTAAGAAACTACACCAAGGATGTTAACGAGTACAAACAAGCTTCAACTGAAGCTTTTGAATGCATTTTCGCGTTTTGAATGCATTTATGCGTTTTAACAGCTCTTACACTGGGGTGAAAGAGATTGAGCTCTTTTGTGTTGTATATTAGGAGAAAGCACCCAGATGCTTTGTTTGCATTCATTTGAGTGAGAAACCACACCAAGGATGTTTACAAGTACAAACAAGCTTCAACTGAAGCTTTTGAATGCATTTTCGCGTTTTGAATGCATTTATGCGTTTTGACAGCTCTTACACTGGGGTGAAAGAGATTGAGTTCTTTTGTATGGTTTATCAAGAGAAAGCACCCAGATGCTTTGTTTGCATTCATTTGAGTGAAAAACTACACCAAGGATGTTTACAACTACAATCAAGCTTCAACTCAAGCTTTCGAATGCATTTACACGTTTTGAATGCATTTACGCGTTTTAACTACTCTTACGACTAGGGTGAAAGAGATTGAGTTCTTTTGTGTTGTATATTAAGAGAAAGCATCCAGATGCTTTATTTGCAGTCATTTGAGGGACAAACTACACCAAGGATGATTACAAGTACAAACAAGCTTCAACTCAAGCTTTCGAATGCATTTACGCGTTTTAACAGCTTTTACGACTAGGGTGAAAGACATTGAGTTCTTTTGTGTTGTATATTAAGAGAAAGCACCTAGATGCTTTGTTTGCATTCATTTGAGTGAAAAACTACAGCAAGGATGTTTACAAGTACAAACAAGCTTCAACTCAAGCTTTTGAATGCATTTACTCGTTTTGAATGCATTTACGCTTTTTCACAGTTCTTTTGTGTTGTCTATTACGTGAAAGCACCATATGCGTTGTTTTCAGTCATTTGAGTGACAAACTACACCAAGGATGTTTAGAAGTACAAACAAGCTTCAACTCAAGCTTTCGAATGCATTTACGCGTTTTAACAGCTCTTACGACTCGGGTGAAAGAGATTGAGTTTTTTTGTGTTGTATATTAAGAGAAAGCACCCAGATGCTTTGTTTGCAGTCATTTGAGTGAGAAACTACACCAAGGATGTTTAGAAGTACAAACAAGCTTCAACTCAAGCTTTCGAATGCATTTACGCGTTTTAACAGCTCTTACGACTAGGGTGAAAGAGATTGTGTTCTTTTGTGTTGTATATTAAGAGAAAGCATCGAGATGCTTTATTTGCAGTCATTTGAGTGACAAACTACACCAAGGATGTTTACAAGTACAAACAAACTTCAACTCAAGCTTTCGAATGCATTTACGCGTTTTAACAGCTTTTACGACTAGGGTGAAAGAGATTGAGTTTTTTGTGTTGTATATTAAGAGAAAACACCTAGATGCTTTGTTTGCATTCATTTGAATGAAAAACTACACCAAGGATGTTTACAAGTACAAAGAAGCTTCAACTCAAGCTTTTGAATGCATTTACTCGTTTTGAATGCATTAACGCGTTTGAACAGCTCTTATGACTAGGGTGAAAGAAATTGAGTTCTTTTGTGTTGTATATTACGAGAAAGCACCCAAATGCTTTGTTTGCATTCATTTGCGTGAGAAACTACTCCAAGGATGTTTACAAGTACAAACAAGCTTCAACTCAAGCTTTTGAATGCATTTACGCGTCTTGAATGCAATTACGCGTTTTAACAACTCTAACCACTAGGGTGAAAGAGATTGAGTTGTTTTGGGTTGTATATTAAAAGAAAGCACCCAAATGCTTTGTTTGCATTCATTTGAGTAAGAAACTACACAAAGGATGTTAACGAGTACAAACAAGCTTCAACTGAAGCTTTTGAATGCATTTTCACGTTTTGAATGCATTTATGCGTTTTAACAGCTCTTACACTGGGGTGAAAGCGATTGAGCTCTTTTGTGTTGTATATTAAGAGAAAGCACCCAGATGCTTTGTTTGGATTCATTTGAGTGAGAAACTACACCAAGGATGTTTACAAGTACAAACAACCTTCAACTGAAGCTTTTGAATGCATTTTCGTGTTTTGAATGCATTTATGCGTTTTAACAGCTCTTACACTGGGGTGAAAGAGATTGAGTTCTTTTGTATTGTTTATCAAGAGAAAGCACCCAGATGCTTTGTTTGCATTCATTTGAGTGAAAAACTACACCAAGGATGTTTACAAGTACAAACAAGCTTCAACTCAAGCTTTCGAATGCATTTATGCGTTTTAACAGCTCTTACGACTAGGGTGAAAGAGATTGAGTCCTTTTGTGTTGTATATTAAGAGAAAGCATCCAGTTGCTTTGTTTGCATTCATTTGAGTAAGAAACTACACTAAGGATGTTTACAAGTACAAACAAGCTTCTACTCATGCTTTTGAATGCATTTATGCGTTTTAACAGCTCTTACGACTAGGATGAAAGAAATTGAGTTCTTTTGAGTTGTATATTAAAAGAAAGCACCAACATGCTTTGTTTGCATTCATTTGGGTGAGAAACTACACCAAGGTTGTTTACAACTAGAAACAAGCTTCAACTCAAGCTTTGGAATGCATTTACGCGTTTTGAATGCATTTACGCGTTTTAACAGCTCTTACCAATAGGGTGAAATAAATTGAGTTCTTTTGTGTTGTATATTACGAGAAAGCACCAAGATGCTTTGTTTGCATTCATTTGAGTGATAAACTACACCAAGGATGTTTACAAGTACAAACAAGCTTCAACTCAAGCTTTTGAATGCATTTACGGGTTTTGAATGCAGTTATGCGTTTTAACAGCTCTTACGACTAGGGTGATAGAGATTGAGTTTTTTTGTGTTGTATATTAAGAGAAAGCACCCAGATGCTTTGTTTGCATTCATTTGAGTGAGAAACTACACCAAGGATGTTTACAAGTAGAAACAAGCTTCAACTCAAGCTTTTGAATGCATTTTCGCGTTTTGAATGCATTTACGCGTTTTAACAACTCTTATGACTAGGGTGAAAGAGATTGAGTTCTTTTGTATTGTTTATCAAGAGAAAGCACCCACATGCTTTGTTTGCATTCATTGGAGTGAAAAACTACAGCAAGGATGTTTACAAGTACAAACAAGCTTCAACTCAAGCTTTCGAATGCATTTACGCGTTTTAACAGTTTTACGACTAGGGTGAAAGAGAATGAGTTCTTTTGTGTTGTATATTAAGAGAAAGCACCTAGATGCTTTGTTTGCATTCATTTGAGTGAAAAATTACAGCAAGGATGTTTACAAGTACAAACAAGCTTCAACTCAAGCTTTTGAATGCATTTACTCGTTTTGAATGCATTTACGCTTTTTCACAGTTCTTTTGTGTTGTCTATTACGTGAAAGCATCATATGCGTTGTTTTCAGTCATTTGAGTGACAAACTACACCAAGGATGTTTAGAAGTACAAACAAGCTTCAACTCAAGCTTTCGAATGCATTCACGCGTTTTAACAGCTCTTACGACTCGGGTGAAAGAGATTGAGTTCTTTTGTGTTGTATATTAAGAGAAAGCACCCAGATGCTTTGTTTGCAGTCATTTGAGTGAGAAACTACACCAAGGATGTTTACAAGTACAAACAAGCTTCAACTCAAGCTTTCGAATGCATTTACGCGTTTTAACAGCTCTTACGACTAGGGTGAAAGAGATTGTGTTCTTTTGTGTTGTATATTAACAGAAAGCATCCAGATGCTTTATTTGCAGTCATTTGAGTGACAAACTACACCAAGGATGTTTACAAGTACAAACAACCTTCAACTCAAGCTTTCAAATGCATTTACGCGTTTTAACAGCTTTTACGACTAGGGTGAAAGAGATTGAGTTTTTTGTGTTGTATATTAAGAGAAAACACCTAGATGCCTTGTTTGCATTCATTTGAATGAAAAACTACACCAAGGATGTTTACAAGTACAAAGAAGCTTCAACTCAAGCTTTTGAATGCATTTACTCGTTTTGAATGCATTAACGCGTTTGAACAGCTCTTATGACTAGGGTGAAAGAAATTGAGTTCTTTTGTGTTGTATATTACGAGAAAGCACCCAAATGCTTTGTTTGCATTCATTTGCGTGAGAAACTACTCCAAGGATGTTTACAAGTACAAACAAGCTTCAACTCAAGCTTTTGAATGCATTTACGCGTCTTGAATGCAATTACGCATTTTAACAACTCTTACCACTAGGGTGAAAGAGATTGAGTTGTTTTGGGTTGTATATTAAAAGAAAGCACCCAAATGCTTTGTTTGCATTCATTTGAGTAAGAAACTACACCAAGGATGTTAACGAGTACAAACAAGCTTCAACTGAAGCTTTTGAATGCATTTTCGCGTTTTGAATGCATTTATGCGTTTTAACAGCTCTTACACTGGGGTGAAAGCGATTGAGCTCTTTTGTGTTGTATATTAAGAGAAAGCACCCAGATGCTTTGTTTGGATTCATTTGAGTGAGAAACTACACCAATGATGTTTACAAGTACAAACAACCTTCAACTGAAGCTTTTGAATGCATTTTCGTGTTTTGAATGCATTTATGCGTTTTAACAGCTCTTACACTGGGGTGAAAGAGATTGAGTTCTTTTGTATTGTTTATCAAGAGAAAGCACCCAGATGCTTTGTTTGCATTCATTTGAGTGAAAAACTACACCAAGGATGTTTACAAGTACAAACAAGCTTCAACTCAAGCTTTCGAATGCATTTACGCGTTTTAACAGCTCTTACGACTAGGGTGAAAGAGATTGAGTTCTTTTGTGTTGTATATTAAGAGAAAGCATCCAGTTGCTTTGTTTGCATTCAGTTGAGTAAGAAACTACACTAAGGATGTTTACAAGTACAAACAAGCTTCTACTCATGCTTTTGAATGCATTTATGCGTTTTAACAGCTCTTACGACTAGGATGAAAGAAATTGAGTTCTTTTGAGTTGTATATTAAAAGAAAGCACCAACATGCTTTGTTTGCATTCATTTGGGTGAGAAACTACACCAAGGTTGTTTACAACTAGAAACAAGCTTCAACTCAAGCTTCGGAATGCATTTACGCGTTTTGAATGCATTTACGCGTTTTAACAGCTCTTACCAATAGGGTGAAATAAATTGAGTTTTTTTGTGTTGTATATTACGAGAAAGCACCAAGATGCTTTGTTTGCATTCATTTGAGTGATAAACTACACCAAGGATGTTTACAAGTACAAACAAGCTTCAACTCAAGCTTTTGAATGCATTTACGGGTTTTGAATGCAGTTATGCGTTTTAACAGCTCTTACGACTAGGGTGATAGAGATTGAGTTTTTTTGTGTTGTATATTAAGAGAAAGCACCCAGATGCTTTGTTTGCATTCATTTGAGTGAGAAACTACACCAAGGATGTTTACAAGTAGAAACAAGCTTCAACTCAAGCTTTTGAATGCATTTTCGCGTTTTGAATGCATTTACGCGTTTTAACAACTCTTATGACTAGGGTGAAAGAGATTGAGTTCTTTTGTATTGTTTATCAAGAGAAAGCACCCACATGCTTTGTTTGCATTCATTGGAGTGAAAAACTACAGCAAGGATGTTTACAAGTACAAACAAGCTTCAACTCAAGCTTTCGAATGCATTTACGCGTTTTAACAGGTTTTACGACTAGGGTGAAAGAGAATGAGTTCTTTTGTGTTGTATATTAAGAGAAAGCACCTAGATGCTTTGTTTGCATTCATTTGAGTGAAAAATTACACCAAGGATGTTTACAAGTACAAACAAGTTTCAACTCAAGCTTTTGAATGCATTTACTCGTTTTGAATGCATTAACACGTTTTAACAACTCTTACGAATAGGGTGAAAGAAATTGAGTTCTTTTGTGTTGTATATTACGAGAAAGCACCCAAATGCTTTGTTTGCATTCATTTGAGTGAGAAACTACTCCAAGGATGTTTACAAGTACAAACAAGCTTCAACTCAACCTTTTGAATGCATTTACGCGTCTTGAATGCAATTACGCTTTTTAACAACTCTTACGACTAGGGTGAAAGAGATTGAGTTCTTTTGTGTTGTATATTAAGAGAAATCACCCAAATGCTTTGTTTGCATTCATTTGAGTAAGAAACTACACCAAGGATGTTTACAAGTACAAACAAGCTTCAACTGAAGCTTTTGAATGCATTTTCGCGTTTTGAATGCATTTATGCGTTTTAACAGCTCTTACACTGGGGTGAAAGAGATTGAGCTCTTTTGTGTTGTATATTAAGAGAAAGCACCCAGATGCTTTGTTTGCATTCATTTGAGTGAGAAACTACACCAAGGATGTTTACAAGTACAAACAAGCTTCAACTAAAGCTTTTGAATGCATTTACGCGTTTTGAATGCATTTACGCTTTTTAACAGTTCTTTTGTGTTGTATATTACGTGAAAGCACCATATGCGTTGTTTTCAGTCATTTGAGTGACAAGCTACACCAAAGATGTTTAGAAGTACAAACAAGCTTCAACTCAAGCTTTCGAATGCATTTACGCGTTTTAACAGCTCTTATGACTCGGGTGAAAGAGATTGAGTTCTTTTGTGTTGTATATTAAGAGAAAGCACCCAGATGCTTTGTTTGTAGTCATTTGAGTGAGAAACTACACCAAGGATGTTTACAAGTACAAACAAGCTTCAACTCAAGCTTTCGAATGCATTTACGCATTTTAACAGCTCTTACGACTAGGGTGAAAGAGATTGTGTTCTTTTGTGTTGTATATTAAGAGAAAGCATCCAGATGCTTTATTTGCAGTCATTTGAGTGACAAACTACACCAAGGATGTTTACAAGTACAAACAAACTTCAACTCAAGCTTTCGAAGGCATTTACACGTTTTAACAGCTTTTACGACTAGGGTGAAAGAGATTGAGTTCTTTTGTGTAGTATATTAAGAGAAAACACCTAGATGCTTTGTTTGCATTCATTTGAGTGAAAAACTACACCAAGGATGTTTACAATTACAAAGAAGCTTCAACTCAAGCTTTTGAATGCATTTACTCGTTTTGAATGCATTAACGCGTTTTAACAACTCTTACGAATAGGGTGAAAGAAATTGAGTTCTTTTGTGTTGTATATTACGAGAAAGCACCCAAATGCTTTGTTTGCATTCATTTGAGTGAGAAACTACTCCAAGGATGTTTACAAGTACAAACAAGCTTCAACTCAACCTTTTGAATGCATTTACGCGTCTTGAATGCAGTTACGCTTTTTAACAACTCTTACGACTTGGGTGAAAGAGATTGAGTTCTTTTGTGTTGTATATTAAGAGAAATCACCCAAATGCTTTGTTTGCATTCATTTGAGTAAGAAGCTAGACCAAGGATGTTTACAAGTACAAACAAGCTTCAACAGAAACTTTTGAATGCATTTTCGCGTTTTGAATGCATTTATGCGTTTTAACAACTCTTACACTGTGGTGAAAGAAATTGAGCTCTATTGTGTTGTATATGAAGAGAAAGCACCCAGATGCTTTGTTTGCATTCATTTGAGTGAGAAACTACACCAAAGATGTTTACAAGTACAAACAAGCTTCAACTCTAGCTTTTGAATGCATTTACGCGTTTTGAATGCATTTACGCTTTTTAACAGCTCTTACGACTTGGGTGAAAGAGATTGAGTTCTTTTGTGTTGTATATTACGAGAAAGCACCATATGCGTTGTTTGCAATCATTTGAGTGACAAACTACACCAAGGATGGTTACAAGTACAAACAAGCTTCAACTCAAGCTTTCGAATGCATTTACTCGTTTTAACAGCTCTTACGACTCGGGCGAAAGAGATTGAGTTCTGTTGTGTTGTATATTAAGAGAAAGCATCCAGATGCATTATTTGCAGTCATTTGAGTGACAAACTACACCAAGGATGTTTACAAGTACAAACAAACTTCAACTCAAGCTTTCGAATGCATTTACGCGTTTTAACAGCTTTTACGACTAGGGTGAAAGACATTGAGTTCTTTTGTGTTGTATATTAAGAGAAAACACCTAGATGCTTTGTTTGCATTCATTTGAGTGAAAAACTACACCAAGGATGTTTACAAGTACAGAGAAGCTTCAACTCAAGCTTTTGAATGCATTTACTCGTTTTGAATTCATTAACGCGTTTTAACAGCTCTTACGACTAGGGTGAAAGAAATTGAGTTCTTTTGTGTTGTATATAACGAGAAAGCACCCAAATGCTTTGTTTGCATTCATTTGAGTGAGAAACTACTCCAAGGATGTTTACAAGTACAAACAAGCTTCAACTCAAGCTTTTGAATGCATTTACGCGTCTTGAATGCAATTACGCGTTTTAACAACTCTTACGACTAGGGTGAAAGAGATTGAGTTCTTTTGTGTTGTATATTAAAAGAAAGGACCAAAATGCTTTGTTTGCATTCATTTGAGTAAGAAACTACACCACGGATGTTTACGAGTACAAACAAGCTTCAACTGAAGCTTTTGAATGCATTTTCGCGTTTTGAATGCATTTATGCGTTTTAACAGCTCTTACACTGGGGTGAAAGAGATTGAGATCTTTTGTGTTGTATATTAAGAGAAAGCACCCATATGCTTTGTTTGCATTCATTTGAGTGAGAAACTACACCAAGGATGTTTACAAGTACAAACAAGCTTCAACTGAAGCTTTTGAATGCATTTTCGCGTTTTGAATGCATTTATGCGTTTTAACCGCTCTTACACTGGGGTGAAAGAGATTTGAGCTCTTACACCAAGGATGGTTACAAGTACAAACAAGCTTCAACTCAAGCTTTCGAATGCATTTACGCGTTTTAACAGCTCTTACGACTAGGGTGAAAGAGATTGAGTTCTTTTGTGTTGTATATTAAGAGAAAGCATCCAGATGCTTTATTTGCAGTCATTTGAGGGACAAACTACACCAAGGATGTTTACCAGTACAAACAAGCTTCAACTCAAGCTTTCGAATGCATTTACGCGTTTTAACAGCTTTTAAGACTAGGGTGAAAGAGATTGAGTTTTTTTGTGTTGTATATTAAGAGAAAGCACCTAGATGCTTTGTTTGCATTCATTTGAGTGAAAAACTAGAGCAAGGATGTTTACAAGTACAAACAAGCTTCAACTCAAGCTTTTGAATGCATTTACTCGTTTTGAATGCATTAACGCGTTTTAACAACTCTTACGACTAGGGTGAAAGAAATTGAGTTCTTTTGTGTTGTATATTACGAGAAAGCACCCAAATTCTTTGTTTGCATTCATTTGAGTGAGAAACTACTCCAAGGATGTTTACAAGTACAAACAAGCTTCAACTCAACCTTTTGAATGCATTTATGCGTCTTGAATGCAATTACACTTTTTAACAGCTCTTACGACTTGGGTGAAAGAGATTGAGGTCTTTTGTGTTGCTTATTACGAGAAAGCACCATATGCGTTGTTTGCATTCCTTTGAGTGACAAACTACACCAAGGATGTTTACAAGTACAAACAAGCTTCAACTCAAGCTTTCGAATGCATTTACGCGTTTTAACAGCTCTTAGGACACGGGTGAAAGAGATTGAGTTCTTTTGTGTTGTATATTAAGAGTAAGCATCCAGATGCTTTATTTGCAGTCATTTGAGTGACAAACTACACCAAGGATGTTTACAAGTACAAACAAGCTTCAACTCAAGCTTTCGAATGCATTTACGCGTTTTAAATGCATTTTCGCGTTTTAACAGCTGTTACGACTAAGGTGAAAGATATTGAGTTCTTTTGTGTTGTATATTACGAGAAAGCACCCAAATGCTTTGTTTGCATTCATTTGAGTGAAAAACTACACCAAGGATGTTTACAAGTACAAACAAGCTTCAACTCAAGCTTTTGAATGCATTTACTCGTCTTGAATTCAATTACGCGTTTTAGCAACTCTTACGACGAGGGTGAAAGAGATTGAGTTCTTTTGTGTTGTATATTAAAAGAAAGCACCCAAATGCTTTGTTTGCATTCATTTGAGTGAGAAACTACACCAAGGATGTTTACAAGTATAAACAAGTTTCAATTGAAGCATTTGAATGCATTTTCGCGTTTTGAATGCATTTATGCGTTTTAACAGCTCTTACTCTGGGGTGAAAGAGATCGAGCTCTTTTGGGTTGAATATTAAGAGAAAGCACCCAAATGGTTTTTTTGCATTCATTTGAGTGAGAAACTACACCAAGGATGTTTACAAGTACAAACAAGCTTCAATTCAAGCTTTTGAATGAATTTACGCGTTTTGAATGCATTTACGCTTTTTAACGGCTCTTACAACTTGGGTGAAAGAGATTGAGTTATTTTGTGTTGTATAATACGAGAAAGCACCATATGCGTTGTTTGCAGTCATTTGAGTGACAAACTAAACCAAGGATGTTTACAAGTACAAACAAGCTTCAACTCAGGCTTTCGAATGCATTTACGCGTTTTAACACCTCTTACGACTGGGTGAAAGAGATTGAGTTCTTTTGTGTTGTATATTAAGAGAAAGCACCCAGATGCTTTGTTTGCTGTCATTTGAGTGAGAAACAACACCAAGGATGTTTACAAGTACAAACAAGCTTCAACTCAAGCTTTCGAATGCATTTACGCGATTTAACAGCTCTGACGACTAGGGTGAAAGAGATTGAGTTCTTTTGTGTTGTATATTAAGAGAAAGCACCTAGATGCTTTGTTTGCATTCATTTGAGTGAAAAACTACACCAAGGATGTTTACAAGTACAAACAAGCTTCAACTCAAGCTTTTGAATGCATTTGCGCGTTTTGAATCCATTTACGCGTTTTAAAAGCTCTTACGACTAGATGAAAGAGATTGAGTTCTGTTTTGTTATATATTAAGAGAAAGCACCCAAATGCTTTGTTTGCATTCATTTGAGTGAGAAACTACACCAAGGATGTTTACAAGTACAAACAAACTTCAACTCAAGCTTTTGAATGCATTTACGCGTTTCGAATGCATTTACGCGTTTTAACAGCTTTTACAACTAGGGTGAAAGAGATTGAGTTCTTTTGTGTTGTATATTAAGAGAAAGCACCTAGATGCTTTGTTTGCATTCATTTGAGTGAAAAACTACACCAAGGATGTGTACAAGTACAAACAAGCTTCAACTCAAGCTTTTGAATGCATTTACGCGTTTCGAATGCATTTACACGTTTTAACAGCTCTTACAACTAGGGTGAAGGAGATTGAGTTCTTTTCTGTTGTATATTAAGAGAAAGCACCTAGATGCTTTGTTTGAATTCATTTGAGTGAAAAACTACACCAAGGATGTTTACAAGTACAAACAAGCTTCAACTCAAGCTTTTGAATGCATTTGCGTGTTTTGAATGCATTTACGCGTTTTAAAAAATCTTACGACTAAGATGAAAGAGATTGAGTTCTGTTGTGTTATATATTAAGAGAAAGCTCCCAAATGCTTTGTTTGCATTCATTTGAGTGAGAAACTACACCAAGGATGTTTACAAGTACAGACAAGCTTCAACTCAATCTTTTGAATGCATTTACGCGTTTTGAATGCATTTACGCGTTTTAACAGCTCTTACAACTAGGGTGAAAGACATTGAGTTCTTTTGTTTTGTATATTACGAGAAAGCACCCAGATGCCTTGTTTGCATTCATTTGAGTAAGAAACTACACTAAGGATGTTTACAAGTACAAACAAGCTTCTACTCAAGCTTTTGAATGCATTTACGCGTTTTAACAGCTCTTACGACTAGGATGAAAAAAATTGAGTTCTTTTCTACTGTATATTAAAAGAAAGCACCAACATGCTTTGTTTGCATTCATTTGAGTGAGAAACTACACCAAGGTTGTTTACAAGTACAAACAAGCTTCAACTGAAGCTTTTGAAATCATTTACGCGTTTGGAATGCATTTACGCGTTTTAACAGCTCTTACGAATAGGGTGAAATAAATTGAGTTCTTTTGTGTTGTAAATTACGAGAAAGCACCCAGATGCTTTGTTTGCATTCATTTGAGTGAAAAACTACACCAAGGATGTTTACATGTACAAACAAGCTTCAACTCAATCTTTTGAATGCATTTACGCGTTTTGAATGCATTTACGCATTTTAGCAGCTCTTACACTACGGTGAAAGAGATTGAGTTCTTTTTTGTTGTATATTACGAGAAAGCACCCAGATGCGTTGTTTGCATTCATTTGAGTGAGAAACTACACCAAGGATGTTTACAAGTACATACAAGCTTCAACTCATGTTTTTGAATGCATTTATGCGTTTTGAATGCATTTACGCGTTTTGACAACTCTTACGGCTAGGGTGAAAGAGATTGAGTTCTTTTGTATTGTATATCAAGAGAAAGCACCCAGATGCTTTGTTTGCATTCATTTGAGTGGAAAACTACAACAAGGATGTTTAAAAGTACAAACAAGCTTCAACTCAAGCTTTTGAATGCATTTACGCGTTTTGAATGCATTTACGCGTTTTAACAGCTCTTACACTAGGGTGAAAGAGATTGAGTTCTTTTGTGTTGTATATTACGAGAAAGCACCCAAATGCGTTGTTTGCATTCATTTGAGTGAGAAACTACGCCAAGGATGTTTACAAGTACAAACAAGCTTCAACTCAAGCTTTTGTTTGCATTTTTGCGTTTTGAATGCATTTACGCGTTTTAACAACTCTTACGACTAGGGTGAAAGAGATTGAGTTCTTTTATATTGAATATCAAGAGAAAGCACCCAGATGCTTTGTTTGCATTCATTTGAGTGGAAAACTACACCAAGGATGTTTAAAAGTACAAACAAGCTTCAAGTCAAGCTTTTGACTGCATTTATGCGTTTTGAATACATTTACCCGTTTTAACAGCTCTTACGACTAAGGTGAAAGAGATTGAGTTATTTTGTGTTTTATATTATGAGAAAGCACCCAGATGCCTCGTTTCCATTCACTTGAGTGAGAAACTACACCAATGATGTTTACAAGTACAAACACGCTTCAACTCAATCTTTTGAATGCATTTACGCGTTTTAACAGCTTTTACGACTAGGGTGAAAGAGATTGAGTTCTTTTGTGTGGTATATTACGAGAAAGCACCTAGATGGGTTCTTTGCATTCGTTTGAGTGGGAAACTACACCAAAGATGTTTACAAGTACAAACAAGCTTCAACTCAAGGTTTTGAATACATTTACGCGTTTTGAATGCATTTACGCGTTTTAAATGCATTTACGCGTTTTAACAGCTCTTACGACTAAGGTGAAATAGATTGAGTTCTTTTGTGTTGTTATTACGAGAAAGCACCCAGATGCGTTATTTGCATTCATTTGAGTGAGAAACTACACCAAGGATTTTTACAAGTACAAACAACATTCAACTCAAGCTTTTGAATGCATTTACACGTTTTAACAGCTCTTACGAGTAGGGTGAAAGAGATTGAGTTCTTTTGTGTTGTATATTACGAGAAAGCACCCAGATGCGTTGTTTTCATTCATTTGAGTGAGAAACAACACCAAAGGTGTTTACAAGTGCAAACAAGGTTCAACTCAAGCTTTTGAATGCATTTACGCATTTTAAATGCATTTTCGCGTCTTAACAGCTCGTACGACTAAGGTGAAAGAGATTGAGTTTTTTTGTGTTGTATATTATGAGAAAGCACCCAAATGCTTTGTTTGCATTCATTTGAGTGAAAAACTACACCAAGGATGTTTACAAGTACAAACAAGCTTCAACTCAAGCTTTTGAATGCATTTACGCGTCTTTAATGCATTACGCGTTTTAACAGCTCTTACGACTAGGGTGAAAGAGATTGAGTTCTTTTGTGTTATATATTAAGAGAAAGCACCCAGATGGTTTGTTTACAGTCATTTGAGTGAGAAACTACACCAAGGATGTTTAAAAGTACAAAGAAGCTTCAAGTCAAGCTTTTGAATGCATTTACGCGTTTTGAATGCATTTACGCGTTTTAACAGCTCGTACACTAGGGTGAAAGAAATTGAGTTCTTTTGTGTTGTATATTACGAGAAAGCACCCAGATGCGTTGTTTGCATTCATTTGAGTGAGAAACTACACCAAGGATGTTTAGAAGTACAAACAAGCTTCAACTCAAGCTTTTGAATGCATTTACGCCTTTTAACAGCTCCCATGACTAAGGTGAAAGAGATTGAGTTCTTTTGTGTTGTATATTACGAGAAAGCACACAGATGCGTTGTTTGCGTTCATTTGAGTGAGAAACTACACCAAGGATGTTTACAAGTACAAACAAGTTTCAACTCAAGCTTTTGAATGCATTTACGCGTTTTGAATGCATTTACGCGTTTTAACAGCTTGTACACTAGGGTTAAAGAGATTTAGTTCTTTTGTGTTGTATATTACGAGAAAGCACCCAGATTCGTTGTTTGCATTCATTTGAGTGAAAAACTACACCAAAGATGTTTACAAGTACAAACAAGCTTCAACTCAAACTTTTGAATGCATGTACTCGTTTTAAGAGCTCTTACGACTAGGGTGAAAGAGATTTAGTTCTTTTGTGTTGTATATTAAGAGAAAGCAACCAGATGCTTTGTTTGCTTTCACTTAAGTGAGAAACTACACCAAGCATGTTTAAAGTACAAACAAGCTTCAACTCAAGCTTTTGAATGCATTTACGCGTTTTGAATGCATTTACGCGTTTTAACAGCTCTTATGACTAAGGTGAAAGAAATTGAGTTCTTTTGTGTTGTATATTACGAGAAAGCACCCAGATACGTTGTTTGCATTCATTTGAGTGAGAAACTACACCAAAGATGTTTACAAGTACAAACAAGTTTCAACTCAAACTTTTGAAAGCATGTACTCGTTTTAAGAGCTCTTACGACTACGGTGAAAGAGATTTAGTTCTTTTGTGTTGTATATTAAGAGAAAGCACCCAGATGCTTTCTTTGCTTTCACTTCAGTGAGAAACTACACCAAGCATGTTTAAAGTACAAACAAGCTTCAACTCAAGCATTCGAATGCATTTACGCGTTTTGAATGCATTTACGCGTTTTAACAGCTCTTATGACTAGGGTGAAAGAGATTGAGTTCTTTTGTGTTATATATTAAGAGAGAGCGCCCAGATGCTTTGTTTGCATTCATTTTAGTGAGAACCTACACCAAGGATGTTTACAAGTACAAACAAGCTTCAACTCAAGCTTTTGAATGCATTTACGCGTTTTGAATGCATTTACGCTTTTTAACTGTTCTTACGACTAGGGTGAAAGAAATTGAGTTCTTTTGTGTTGTATATTACGAGAAAGCACCAATATGCGTTGTTTGCATTCATTTGAGTGAGAAACTACACCAAGGATGTTTACAAGTACAAACAAGCTTCAACTCAAGCTTTTGAATGCATTTACGCGTTTTAAAAGCTCTTACGACTAGGGTGAAAGAAATTGAGTTCTTTTTTGTTGTATATTACGAGAAAGCACCCAGATGCGTTGTTTGCATTCATTTGAGTGACAAACTACACCAAGGATGTTTACAAGTACAAACAAGCATCAACTGAAGCTTTTGAATCCATTTACGCGTTTTAACAGCTCTTACGACTAAGGTGGAAGAGATTGAGTTCTTTTGTGTTGTATATTACGGGAAAGCACCGAGATGCGTTGTTTGCATTCATTTGACTGAGAAACTACACCCTGGATGTTTACAAGTAAAAACAAGCTTCAACACAAGCTTTTGAATGCATTTACGCGTTTTGAATGCATTTACGCGTTTTAACAGCTCTTACGACTAGGGTGAAAGAGATTGAGTTCTTTTGTGTTGTATATTACGAGAAAGCACCCAGATGCTTTGTTTGCATTCATTTGAGTGAGAAACTACTCCAAGGATGTTTACAAGTACAAACAAGCTTCAACTCAAGCTTTTGAATGCATTTACGCATTTTGAATACAATTACGCGTTTTAACAGCTCTTACGACTAGGGTGAAAGAGATTGAGTTCTTTTGTGTTGTATATTAAGAGAAAGCACCCAAATGCTTTGTTTGCATTCATTTGAGTATGAAACTACACCAAGGATGTTTACAAGTACAAACAAGCTTCAACTCAAGCTTTTGAATCCATTTACGCGTTTTAACAGCTCTTACGACTAAGGTGGAAGAGATTGAGTTCTTTTGTGTTGTATATTACGAGAACGCACCCAGATGCTTTGTTTGCATTCATTTGAGTGAGAAACTACTCCAAGGATGTTTACAAGTACAAACAAGCTTCAACTCAAGCTTTTGAATGCATTTACGCATTTTGAATACAATTACGCGTTTTAACAACTCTTACGACTAGGGTGAAAGAGATTGAGTTCTTTTGTGTTGTATATTAAGAGAAAGCACCCAAATGCTTTGTTTGCATTCATTTGAGTAAGAAACTACTCCAAGGATGTTTACAAGTACAAACAAGCTTCAACTGAAGCTTTTGAATGCATTTTCGCGTTTTGAATGCATTTACGCGTTTTAACAGCTCTTACGACTAGGGTGAAAGAGATTGAGTTCTTTTCTGTTGTACATTACGAGAAAGCACCCAGATGCGTTGTTTGCATTCATTTGAGTGAGAAACTACACCAAGGATGTTTACAAGTATAAACAAGCATCAGCTCAAGCTTTTGAATCCATTTACGCGTTTTAACAGCTCTTACGACTAAGGTGGAAGAGATTGAGTTCTTTTGTGTTGTATATTACCGGAAAGCACCCAGATGGGTTGTTTGCATTCATTTGACTGAGAAACTACACCCTGGATGTTTACAAGTAAAAACAAAGCTTCAACACAAGCTTTTGAATGCATTTACGCGTTTTAACAGCTCTTACGACTAGGGTGAAAGAGATTGAGTTCTTTTGTGTTGTATATTACGAGAAAGCACCCAAATGCGTTGTTTGCATTCATTTGAGTGAGAAACTACACCAAGGATGTTTACAAGTACAAACAAGCTTAAACTTAAGCTTTTGAATGCATTTACACGTTTTGAATGCATTTACGTGTTTTAACAGCTAGTACAACTAACGTGAAAGAGATTAAGTTCTTTTGTATTGTATATTACGAGAAAGCACCCAGATGCATTGTTTGCATTCATTTGATTGAGAAACTACACCAAGGATGTTTACAAGTACAAACAAGCATCAACTCAAGCTTTTGAATCTATTTACGCGTTTTAATAGCTCTTACGACTAAGGTGGAAGAGATTGAGTTCTTTTGTGTTGTATATTATGAGAAAGCACCCAGATGCTTTGTTTGCATTCATTTGAGTGAGAAACTACTCCAAGGATGTTTTCAAGTACAAACAAGCATCAACTCAAGCTTTTGAATCCATTTACGCGTTTTAACAGCTCTTACGACTAAGGTGGAAGAGATTGAGTTCTTTTGTGTTGTATATTATGGGAAAGCACCCAGATGCGTTGTTTGCATTCATTTGAGTGAGAAACTACGCCCAGGATGTTTACAAGTAAAAACAAGCTTCAACTCCAACATTTGAATGCATTTACGCGTTTTGAATGCATTTACGCGTTTTAACAGCTCTTTCGACTAGGGTGAAAAAGATTGAATTCTTTTGTGTTGTATATTACGAGAAAGCACCTAGATGCGTTGTTTGCATTCATTTGAGTGGGAGACTACACCAAGGATGTTTACAAGTACAAACAAGCTTAAACTTAAGCGTTTGAATGCATTTACGCGTTTTGAATACAATTACGTGTTTTAACAGCTCTTACGACTAGGATGAAAGAGATTGAGTTCTTATGTGTTGTATATTAAGAGAGAGCACCCAAATGCTTTGTTTGCATTCATTTGAGTAAGAAACTACACCAAGGATGTTTACAAGTACAAACAAGCATCAACTCAAGCTTTTGAATCCATTTACGCGTTTTAACAACTGTTACTACTAAGGTGGAAGAGGTTGAGTTCTTTTGTGTTGTATATTACGGGAAAGCACCCAGATGCGTTGTTTGCATTCATTTGAGTGAGAAACTACACCCAGGATGTTTACAAGTAAAAACAAGCTTCAACTGAAGCTTTTGAATGCATTTTCGCGTTTTGAATGCATTTACGCGTTTTAACAGCTCTTACAACTAGGGTGAAAGAGATTGAGTTCTTTTGTGTTGTATATTACGAGAAAGCACGCAGTTGCGTTGTTTGCATTTATTGGAGTGAGAAACTACACCAAGGATGTTTACAAGTACAAACAAGCATCAACTCAAGCTTTTGAATCCATTTACGCGTTTTAACAGCTCTTACGACTAAGGTGGAAGAGATTGAGTTCTTTTGTGCTGTATATTATGAGAAAGCACCCAGATGCTTTGTTTGCATTCATTTGAGTGAGAAACTACTCCAAGGATGTTTACAAGTACAAACAAGCTTCAACTCAAGCTTTTGAATGCATTTACGCATTTTGAATACAATTACGCGTTTTAACAGCTCTTACGACTAGGGTGAAAGAGATTGAGTTCTTATGTGTTGTATATTAAGAGAAAGCACGCAAATGCTTTGTTTGCATTCATTTGAGTAAGAAACTACACCAAGGATGTTTACTAGTACAAACAAGCTTCAACTGAAGCTTTTGAATGCATTTTCGCGTTTTGAATGCATTTACGCGTTTTAACAGCTCTTACGACTGCGGTGAAAGAGATTGAGTTCTTTTGTGTTGTATATTACGAGAAAGCACCCAGATACATTGTTTGCATTCATTGGAGTGAGAAACTACACCAAGGATGTTTACAAGTACAAACAAGCATCAACTCAAGCTTTTGAATCCATTTACGCGTTTGAACAACTCTTACGACTAAGGTGGAAGAGATTGAGTTCTTTTGTGTTGTATATTATGGGAAAGCACCCAGATGCGTTGTTTGCATTCATTTGAGTGAGAAACTACACCCAGGATGTTTACAAGTAAAAACAAGCTTCAACTCCAACTTTTGAATGCATTTACGCGTTTTGAATGCATTTACGCGTTTTAACAGATCTTTCGACTAGGGTGAAAGTGATTGAGTTCTTTTGTGTTGTATATTACGAGAAAGCACCCAGATGCGTTGTTTGCATTCATTTGAGTGAGAAACTACACCAAGGATGTTTACAAGTACAAACAAGCATCAACTCAAGCTTTTGAATCCATTTACGCGTTTTAACAGTTCTTACTACTAAGGTGGAAGAGATTGAGTTCTTTAGTGTTGTATATTACGGGAAAGCACCCAGATGCGTTGTTTGCATTCATTTGAGTGAGAAACTACACCCAGGATGTTTACAAGTAAAAACAAGCTTCAACTGAAGCTTTTAAATGCATTTTCGCGTTTTGAATGCATTTACGCGTTTTAACAGCTCTTACAACTAGGGTGAAAGAGATTGAGTTCTTTTGTGTTGTATATTACGAGAAAGCACGCAGTTGCGTTGTTTGCATTTATTGGAGTGAGAAACTACACCAAGGATGTTTACAAGTACAAATAAGCATCAACTCAAGCTTTTGAATTCATTTACGCGTTTTAACAGCTCTTACGACTAAGGTGGAAGAGATTGAGTTCTTTTGTGTTGTATATTATGAGAAAGCACCCAGATGCTTTGTTTGCATTCATTTGAGTGAGAAACTACTCCAAGGATGTTTACAAGTACAAACAAGCTTCAACTCAAGCTTTTGAATGCATTTACGCATTTTGAATACAATTACGCGTTTTAACAGCTCTTACGACTAGGGTGAAAGAGATTGAGTTCTTATGTGTTGTATATTAAGAGAAAGCACCCAAATGCTTTGTTTGCATTCATTTGAGTAAGAAACTACACCAAGGATGTTTACAAGTACAAACAAGATTCAACTGAAGCTTTTGAATGCATTTTCGCGTTTTGAATGCATTTACGCGTTTTAACAGCTCTTACGACTAGGGTGAAAGAGATTGAGTTCTTTTGTGTTGTATATTACGAGAAAGCACCCAAATGCGTTGTTTGCATTCATTTGAGTGAGAAACTACACCAAGGATGTTTACAAGTACAAACAAGCTTAAACTTAAGCTTTTGAATGCATTTACACGTTTTGAATGCATTTACGTGTTTTAACAACTAGTACAACTAACGTGAAAGAGATTAAGTTCTTTTGTATTGTATATTACGAGAAAGCACCCAGATGCGTTGTTTGCATTCATTTGAGTGAGAAACTACACCAAGGATGTTTACAAGTACAAACAAGCATCAACTCAAGCTTTTGAATCCATTTACGCGTTTTAACAGGTCTTACGACTAAGGTGGAAGAGATTGAGTTCTTTTGTGTTGTATATTATTAGAAAGCACCCAGATGCTTTGTTTGCATTCATTTGAGTGAGAAACTACTCCAAGGATGTTTACAAGTACAAACAAGCATCAACTCAAGCTTTTGAATCCATTTACGCGTTTTAACAGCTCTTACGACTAAGGTGGAAGAGATTGAGTTCTTTTGTGTTGTATATTATGGGAAAGCACCCAGATGCGTTGTTTGCATTCATTTGAGTGAGAAACTACACCCAGGATGTTTACAAGTAAAAACAAGCTTCAACTCCAACTTTTGAATGCATTTACGCGTTTTGAATGCATTTACGCGTTTTAACAGCTCTTTCGACTAGGGTGAAAGTGATTGAGTTCTTTTGTGTTGTATATTACGAGAAAGCACCCAGATGCGTTGTTTGCATTCATTTGAGTGAGAAACTACACCAAGGATGTTTACAAGTACAAACAAGCATCAACTCAAGCTTTTGAATCCATTTACGCGTTTTAACAGTTCTTACTACTAAGGTGGAAGAGATTGAGTTCTTTAGTGTTGTATATTACGGGAAAGCACCCAGATGCGTTGTTTGCATTCATTTGAGTGAGAAACTACACCCAGGATGTTTACAAGTAAAAACAAGCTTCAACTGAAGCTTTTAAATGCATTTTCGCGTTTTGAATGCATTTACGCGTTTTAACAGCTCTTACAACTAGGGTGAAAGAGATTGAGTTCTTTTGTGTTGTATATTACGAGAAAGCACGCAGTTGCATTGTTTGCATTTATTGGAGTGAGAAACTACACCAAGGATGTTTACAAGTACAAACAAGCATCAACTCAAGCTTTTGAATTCATTTACGCGTTTTAACAGCTCTTACGACTAAGGTGGAAGAGATTGAGTTCTTTTGTGTTGTATATTATGAGAAAGCACCCAGATGCTTTGTTTGCATTCATTTGAGTGAGAAACTACTCCAAGGATGTTTACAAGTACAAACAAGCTTCAACTCAAGCTTTTGAATGCATTTACGCATTTTGAATACAATTACGCGTTTTAACAGCTCTTACGACTAGGGTGAAAGAGATTGAGTTCTTATGTGTTGTATATTAAGAGAAAGCACCCAAATGCTTTGTTTGCATTCATTTGAGTAAGAAACTACACCAAGGATGTTTACAAGTACAAACAAGCTTCAACTGAAGCTTTTGAATGCATTTTCGCGTTTTGAATGCATTTACGCGTTTTAACAGCTCTTACGACTACGGTGAAAGAGATTGAGTTCTTTTGTGTTGTATATTACGAGAAAGCACCCAGATGCGTTGTTTGCATTCATTGGAGTGAGAAACTACACCAAGGATGTTTACAAGTACAAACAAGCATCAACTCAAGCTTTTGAATCCATTTACGCGTTTTAACAGCTCTTACGACTAAGGTGGAAGAGATTGAGTTCTTTTGTGTTGTATATTAGGAGAAAGCACCCAGATGCTTTGTTTGCATTCAATTGAGTAAGAAACTACTCCAAGGATGTTTACAAGTACAAACAAGCTTCAACTCAAGCTTTTGAATGCGTTTACGCATTTTGAATACAATTACGCGTTTTAACAGCTCTTACGACTAGGGTGAAAGAGATTGAGTTCTTTTGTGTTGTATATTAAGAGAAAGCACCCAAATGCTTTGTTTGCATTCATTTGAGTAAGAAACTACACCAAGGATGTTTACAAGTACAAACAAGCTTCAACTGAAGCTTTTGAATGCATTTTCGCGTTTTGAATGCATTTAGGCGTTTTAACAGCTCTTACGACTAGGGTGAAAGAGATTGAGTTCTTTTGTGTTGTATATTACGAGAAAGCACCCAAATGCGTTGTTTGCATTCATTTGAGTGAGAAACTACACCAAGGATGTTTACAAGTACAAACAAGCTTAAACTTAAGCTTTTGAATGCATTTACACGTTTTGAATGCATTTACGTGTTTTAACAACTAGTACAACTAACGTGAAAGAGATTAAGTTCTTTTGTATTGTATATTACGAGAAAGCACCCAGATGCGTTGTTTGCATTCATTTGAGTGAGAAACTACACCAAGGATGTTTACAAGTACAAACAAGCATCAACTCAAGCTTTTGAATCCATTTACGCGTTTTAACAGGTCTTACGACTAAGGTGGAAGAGATTGAGTTCTTTTGTGTTGTATATTATTAGAAAGCACCCAGATGCTTTGTTTGCATTCATTTGAGTGAGAAACTACTCCAAGGATGTTTACAAGTACAAACAAGCATCAACTCAACCTTTTGAATCCATTTACGCGTTTTAACAGCTCTTACGACTAAGGTGGAAGAGATTGAGTTCTTTTGTGTTGTATATTATGGGAAAGCACCCAGATGCGTTGTTTGCATTCATTTGAGTGAGAAACTACACCCAGGATGTTTACAAGTAAAAACAAGCTTCAACTCCATCTTTTGAATGCATTTACGCGTTTTGAATGCATTTACGCGTTTTAACAGCTCTTTCGACTAGGGTGAAAGTGATTGAGTTCTTTTGTGTTGTATATTACGAGAAAGCACCCAGATGCGTTGTTTGCATTCATTTGAGTGAGAAACTACACCAAGGATGTTTACAAGTACAAACAAGCATCAACTCAAGCTTTTGAATCCATTTACGCGTTTTAACAGTTCTTACTACTAAGGTGGAAGAGATTGAGTTCTTTAGTGTTGTATATTACGGGAAAGCACCCAGATGCGTTGTTTGCATTCATTTGAGTGAGAAACTACACCCAGGATGTTTACAAGTAAAAACAAGCTTCAACTGAAGCTTTTAAATGCATTTTCGCGTTTTGAATGCATTTACGCGTTTTAACAGCTCTTACAACTAGGGTGAAAGAGATTGAGTTCTTTTGTGTTGTATATTACGAGAAAGCACGCAGTTGCGTTGTTTGCATTTATTGGAGTGAGAAACTACACCAAGGATGTTTACAAGTACAAACAAGCATCAACTCAAGCTTTTGAATTCATTTACGCGTTTTAACAGCTCTTACGACTAAGGTGGAAGAGATTGAGTTCTTTTGTGTTGTATATTATGAGAAAGCACCCAGATGCTTTGTTTGCATTCATTTGAGTGAGAAACTACTCCAAGGATGTTTACAAGTACAAACAAGCTTCAACTCAAGCTTTTGAATGCATTTACGCATTTTGAATACAATTACGCGTTTTAACAGCTCTTACGACTAGGGTGAAAGAGATTGAGTTCTTATGTGTTGTATATTAAGAGAAAGCACCCAAATGCTTTGTTTGCATTCATTTGAGTAAGAAACTACACCAAGGATGTTTACAAGTACAAACAAGCTTCAACTGAAGCTTTTGAATGCATTTTCGCGTTTTGAATGCATTTACGCGTTTTAACAGCTCTTACGACTACGGTGAAAGAGATTGAGTTCTTTTGTGTTGTATATTACGAGAAAGCACCCAGATGCGTTGTTTGCATTCATTGGAGTGAGAAACTACACCAAGGATGTTTACAAGTACAAACAAGCATCAACTCAAGCTTTTGAATCCATTTACGCGTTTTAACAGCTCTTACGACTAAGGTGGAAGAGATTGAGTTCTTTTGTGTTGTATATTAGGAGAAAGCACCCAGATGCTTTGTTTGCATTCAATTGAGTAAGAAACTACTCCAAGGATGTTTACAAGTACAAACAAGCTTCAACTCAAGCTTTTGAATGCGTTTACGCATTTTGAATACAATTACGCGTTTTAACAGCTCTTACGACTAGGGTGAAAGAGATTGAGTTCTTTTGTGTTGTATATTAAGAGAAAGCACCCAAATGCTTTGTTTGCATTCATTTGAGTAAGAAACTACACCAAGGATGTTTACAAGTACAAACAAGCTTCAACTGAAGCTTTTGAATGCATTTTCGCGTTTTGAATGCATTTAGGCGTTTTAACAGCTCTTACGACTAGGGTGAAAGAGATTGAGTTCTTTTGTGTTGTATATTACGAGAAAGCACCCAAATGCGTTGTTTGCATTCATTTGAGTGAGAAACTACACCAAGGATGTTTACAAGTACAAACAATCTTAAACTTAAGCTTTTGAATGCATTTACACGTTTTGAATGCATTTACGTGTTTTAACAGCTAGTACAACTAACGTGAAAGAGATTAAGTTCTTTTGTATTGTATATTACGAGAAAGCACCCAGATGCGTTGTTTGCATTCATTTGAGTGAGAAACTACACCAAGGATGTTTACAAGTACAAACAAGCATCAACTCAAGCTTTTCAATCCATTTACGCGTTTTAACAGCTCTTACGATTAAGGTGGAAGAGATTGAGTTCTTTTGTGTTGTATATTATGAGAAAGCACCCAGATGCTTGGTTTGCATTCATTTGAGTGAGAAACTACTCCAAGGATGTTTACAAGTACAAATAAGCATCAACTCAAGCTTTTGAATCCATTTACGCGTTTTAACAGCTCTTACGACTAAGGTGGAAGAGATTGAGTTCTTTTGTGTTGTATATAATGGGAAAGCACCCAGATGCGTTGTTTGCGTTCATTTGAGTGAGAAACTACACCCAGGATGTTTACAAGTAAAAACAAGCTTCAACTCCAACTTTTGAATGCATTTACGCGTTTTGAATGCATTTACGCGTTTTAACAGCTCTTTCGACTAGGGTGAAAGTGATTGAGTTCTTATGTGTTGTATATTAAGAGAAAGCACCCAAATGCTTTGTTTGCATTCATTTGAGTAAGAAACTACACCAAGGATGTTTACAAGTACAAACAAGCTTCAACTGAAGCTTTTGGAATGCATTTTCGCGTTTTGAATGCATTTACGCGTTTTAACAGCTCTTACGACTTCGGTGAAAGAGATTGAGTTCTTTTGTGTTGTATATTACGAGAAAGCACCCAGATGCGTTGTTTGCATTCATTGGAGTGAGAAACTACACCAAGGATGTTTACAAGTACAAACAAGCATCAACTCAAGCTTTTGAATCCATTTACGCGTTTTAACAGCTCTTACGACTAAGGTGGAAGAGATTGAGTTCTTTTGTGTTGTATATTAGGAGAAAGCACCCAGATGCTTTGTTTGCATTCAATTGAGTGAGAAACTACTCCAAGGATGTTTACAAGTACAAACAAGCTTCAACTCAAGATTTTGAATGCGTTTACGCATTTTGAATACAATTACGCGTTTTAACAGCTCTTACGACTAAGGTGGAAGAGATTGAGTTCTTTTGTGTTGTATATTATTAGAAAGCACCCAGATGCTTTGTTTGCATTCATTTGAGTGAGAAACTACTCCAAGGATGTTTACAAGTACAAACAAGCATCAACTCAAGCTTTTGAATCCATTTACGCGTTTTAACAGCTCTTACGACTAAGGTGGAAGAGATTGAGTTCTTTTGTGTTGTATATTATGGGAAAGCACCCAGATGCGTTGTTTGCATTCATTTGAGTGAGAAACTACACCCAGGATGTTTACAAGTAAAAACAAGCTTCAACTCCAACTTTTGAATGCATTTACGCGTTTTGAATGCATTTACGCGTTTTAACAGCTCTTTCGACTAGGGAGAAAGTGATTGAGTTCTTTTGTGTTGTATATTACGAGAAAGCACCCAGATGCGTTGTTTGCATTCATTTGAGTGAGAAACTACACCAAGGATGTTTACAAGTACAAACAAACATCAACTCAAGCTTTTGAACCCATTTACGCGTTTTAAAAGTTCTTACTACTAAGGTGGAAGAGATTGAGTTCTTTAGTGTTGTATATTACGGCAAAGCACCCAGATGCGTTGTTTGCATTCATTTGAGTGAGAAACTACACCCAGGATGTTTACAAGTAAAAACAAGCTTCAACTGAAGCTTTTAAATGCATTTTCGCGTTTTGAATGCATTTAAGCGTTTTAACAGCTCTTACAACTAGGGTGAAAGAGATTGAGTTCTTTTGTGTTGTATATTACGAGAAAGCACGCAGTTGCGTTGTTTGCATTTATTGGAGTGAGAAACTACACCAAGGATGTTTACAAGTACAAACAAGCATCAACTCAAGCTTTTGAATTCATTTACGCGTTTTAACAGCTCTTACGACTAAGGTGGAAGAGATTGAGTTCTTTTGTGTTGTATATTATGAGAAAGCACCCAGATGCTTTGTTTGCATTCATTTGAGTGAGAAACTACTCCAAGGATGTTTACAAGTACAAACAAGCTTCAACTCAAGCTTTTGAATGCATTTACGCATTTTGAATACAATTACGCGTTTTAACAACTCTCACGACTAGGGTGAAAGAGATTGAGTTCTTTTGTGTTGTATATTAAGAGAAAGCACCCAAATGCTTTGTTTGCATTCATTTGAGTAAGAAACTACTCCAAGGATGTTTACAAGTACAAACAAGCTTCAACTGAAGCTTTTGAATGCATTTTCGCGTTTTGAATGCATTTACGCGTTTTAACCGCTCTTACGACTAGGGTGAAAGAGATTGAGTTCTTTTGTGTTGTATATTACGAGAAAGCACCCAGATGCGTTGTTTGCATTCATTTGAGTGACAAACTACACCAAGGATGTTTACAAGTACAAACAAGCATCAACTCAAGCTTTTGAATCCATTTACGCGTTTTAACAGCTCTTACGACTAAGGTGGAAGAGATTGAGTTCTTTTGTGTTGTATATTACGAGAAAGCACCCAGATGCTTTGTTTGCATTCATTTGAGTGAGAAACTACTCCAAGGATCTTTAAAAGTACAAACAAGCTTCAACTCAAGCTTTTGAATGCATTTACGCGTTTTGAATACAATTACGGGTTTTAACAGCTCTTACGACTAGGGTGAAAGAGATTGAGTTCTTTTGTGTTGTATATTAAGAGAAAGCACCCAAATTATTTGTTTGCATTCATTTCAGTAAGAAACTACACCAAGGATGTTTACAAGTACAAACAAGCTTCAACTGAAGCTTTTGAATGCATTTTCGCGTTTTGAATGCATTTACGCGTTTTAACAGCTCTTACGACTAGGGTGAAAGAGATTGAGTTCTTTTCTGTTGTACATTACGAGAAAGCACCCAGATGCGTTGTTTGCATTCATTTGAGTGAGAAACTACACCAAGGATGTTTACAAGTATAAACAAGCATCAGCTCAAGCTTTTGAATCCATTTACGCGTTTTAACAGCTCTTACGACTAAGGTGGAAGAGATTGAGTTCTTTTGTGTTGTATATTACCGGAAAGCACCCAGATGGGTTGTTTGCATTCATTTGACTGAGAAACTACACCCTGGATGTTTACAAGTAAAAACAAGCTTCAACACAAGCTTTTGAATGCATTTACGCGTTTTAACAGCTCTTACGACTAGGGTGAAAGAGATTGAGTTCTTTTGTGTTGTATATTACGAGAAAGCACCCAAATGCGTTGTTTGCATTCATTTGAGTGAGAAACTACACCAAGGATGTTTACAAGTACAAACAAGCTTAAACTTAAGCTTTTGAATGCATTTACACGTTTTGAATGCATTTACGTGTTTTAACAGCTAGTACAACTAACGTGAAAGAGATTAAGTTCTTTTGTATTGTATATTACGAGAAAGCACCCAGATGCATTGTTTGCATTCATTTGATTGAGAAACTACACCAAGGATGTTTACAAGTACAAACAAGCATCAACTCAAGCTTTTGAATCTATTTACGCGTTTTAATAGCTCTTACGACTAAGGTGGAAGAGATTGAGTTCTTTTGTGTTGTATATTATGAGAAAGCACCCAGATGCTTTGTTTGCATTCATTTGAGTGAGAAACTACTCCAAGGATGTTTGCAAGTACAAACAAGCATCAACTCAAGCTTTTGAATCCATTTACGCGTTTTAACAGCTCTTACGACTAAGGTGGAAGAGATTGAGTTCTTTTGTGTTGTATATTATGGGAAAGCACCCAGATGCGTTGTTTGCATTCATTTGAGTGAGAAACTACGCCCAGGATGTTTACAAGTAAAAACAAGCTTCAACTCCAACATTTGAATGCATTTACGCGTTTTGAATGCATTTACGCGTTTTAACAGCTCTTTCGACTAGGGTGAAAAAGATTGAATTCTTTTGTGTTGTATATTACGAGAAAGCACCTAGATGCGTTGTTTGCATTCATTTGAGTGGGAGACTACACCAAGGATGTTTACAAGTACAAACAAGCTTAAACTTAAGCGTTTGAATGCATTTACGCGTTTTGAATACAATTACGTGTTTTAACAGCTCTTACGACTAGGATGAAAGAGATTGAGTTCTTATGTGTTGTATATTAAGAGAGAGCACCCAAATGCTTTGTTTGCATTCATTTGAGTAAGAAACTACACCAAGGATGTTTACAAGTACAAACAAGCATCAACTCAAGCTTTTGAATCCATTTACGCGTTTTAACAACTGTTACTACTAAGGTGGAAGAGGTTGAGTTCTTTTGTGTTGTATATTACGGGAAAGCACCCAGATGCGTTGTTTGCATTCATTTGAGTGAGAAACTACACCCAGGATGTTTACAAGTAAAAACAAGCTTCAACTGAAGCTTTTGAATGCATTTTCGCGTTTTGAATGCATTTACGCGTTTTAACAGCTCTTACAACTAGGGTGAAAGAGATTGAGTTCTTTTGTGTTGTATATTACGAGAAAGCACGCAGTTGCGTTGTTTGCATTTATTGGAGTGAGAAACTACACCAAGGATGTTTACAAGTACAAACAAGCATCAACTCAAGCTTTTGAATCCATTTACGCGTTTTAACAGCTCTTACGACTAAGGTGGAAGAGATTGAGTTCTTTTGTGCTGTATATTATGAGAAAGCACCCAGATGCTTTGTTTGCATTCATTTGAGTGAGAAACTACTCCAAGGATGTTTACAAGTACAAACAAGCTTCAACTCAAGCTTTTGAATGCATTTACGCATTTTGAATACAATTACGCGTTTTAACAGCTCTTACGACTAGGGTGAAAGAGATTGAGTTCTTATGTGTTGTATATTAAGAGAAAGCACGCAAATGCTTTGTTTGCATTCATTTGAGTAAGAAACTACACCAAGGATGTTTACTAGTACAAACAAGCTTCAACTGAAGCTTTTGAATGCATTTTCGCGTTTTGAATGCATTTACGCGTTTTAACAGCTCTTACGACTGCGGTGAAAGAGATTGAGTTCTTTTGTGTTGTATATTACGAGAAAGCACCCAGATACATTGTTTGCATTCATTGGAGTGAGAAACTACACCAAGGATGTTTACAAGTACAAACAAGCATCAACTCAAGCTTTTGAATCCATTTACGCGTTTTAACAGGTCTTACGACTAAGGTGGAAGAGATTGAGTTCTTTTGTGTTGTATATTAGGAGAAAGCACCCAGATGCTTTGTTTGCATTCATTTGAGTGAGAAACTACGCCCAGGATGTTTACAAGTAAAAACAAGCTTCAACTCCAACATTTGAATGCATTTACGCGTTTTGAATGCATTTACGCGTTTTAACAGCTCTTTCGACTAGGGGAAAAAGATTGAATTCTTTTGTGTTGTATATTACGAGAAAGCACCTAGATGCGTTGTTTGCATTCATTTGAGTGGGAGACTACACCAAGAATGTTTACAAGTACAAACAAGCTTCAACTGAAGCTTTTGAATGCATTTTCGCGTTTTGAATGCATTTACGCGTTTTAACAGCTCTTACGACTAGGGTGAAAGAGATTGAGTTCTTTTCTGTTGTACATTACGAGAAAGCACCCAGATGCGTTGTTTGCATTCATTTGAGTGAGAAACTACACCAAGGATGTTTACAAGTATAAACAAGCATCAGCTCAAGCTTTTGAATCCATTTACGCGTTTTAACAGCTCTTACGACTAAGGTGGAAGAGATTGAGTTCTTTAGTGTTGTATATTACGGGAAAGCACCCAGATGCGTTGTTTGCATTCATTTGAGTGAGAAACTACACCCAGGATGTTTACAAGTAAAAACAAGCTTCAACTGAAGCTTTTAAATGCATTTTCGCGTTTTGAATGCATTTACGCGTTTTAACAGCTCTTACAACTAGGGTGAAAGAGATTGAGTTCTTTTGTGTTGTATATTACGAGAAAGCACGCAGTTGCGTTGTTTGCATTTATTGGAGTGAGAAACTACACCAAGGATGTTTACAAGTACAAACAAGCATCAACTCAAGCTTTTGAATTCATTTACGCGTTTTAACAGCTCTTACGACTAAGGTGGAAGAGATTGAGTTCTTTTGTGTTGTATATTATGAGAAAGCACCCAGATGCTTTGTTTGCATTCATTTGAGTGAGAAACTACTCCAAGGATGTTTACAAGTACAAACAAGCTTCAACTCAAGCTTTTGAATGCATTTACGCATTTTGAATACAATTACGCGTTTTAACAGCTCTTACGACTAGGGTGAAAGAGATTGAGTTCTTATGTGTTGTATATTAAGAGAAAGCACCCAAATGCTTTGTTTGCATTCATTTGAGTAAGAAACTACACCAAGGATGTTTACAAGTACAAACAAGCTTCAACTGAAGCTTTTGAATGCATTTTCGCGTTTTGAATGCATTTACGCGTTTTAACAGCTCTTACGACTACGGTGAAAGAGATTGAGTTCTTTTGTGTTGTATATTACGAGAAAGCACCCAGATGCGTTGTTTGCATTCATTGGAGTGAGAAACTACACCAAGGATGTTTACAAGTACAAACAAGCATCAACTCAAGCTTTTGAATCCATTTACGCGTTTTAACAGCTCTTACGACTAAGGTGGAAGAGATTGAGTTCTTTTGTGTTGTATATTAGGAGAAAGCACCCAGATGCTTTGTTTGCATTCAATTGAGTAAGAAACTACTCCAAGGATGTTTACAAGTACAAACAAGCTTCAACTCAAGCTTTTGAATGCGTTTACGCATTTTGAATACAATTACGCGTTTTAACAGCTCTTACGACTAGGGTGAAAGAGATTGAGTTCTTTTGTGTTGTATATTAAGAGAAAGCACCCAAATGCTTTGTTTGCATTCATTTGAGTAAGAAACTACACCAAGGATGTTTACAAGTACAAACAAGCTTCAACTGAAGCTTTTGAATGCATTTTCGCGTTTTGAATGCATTTAGGCGTTTTAACAGCTCTTACGACTAGGGTGAAAGAGATTGAGTTCTTTTGTGTTGTATATTACGAGAAAGCACCCAAATGCGTTGTTTGCATTCATTTGAGTGAGAAACTACACCAAGGATGTTTACAAGTACAAACAAGCTTAAACTTAAGCTTTTGAATGCATTTACACGTTTTGAATGCATTTACGTGTTTTAACAACTAGTACAACTAACGTGAAAGAGATTAAGTTCTTTTGTATTGTATATTACGAGAAAGCACCCAGATGCGTTGTTTGCATTCATTTGAGTGAGAAACTACACCAAGGATGTTTACAAGTACAAACAAGCATCAACTCAAGCTTTTGAATCCATTTACGCGTTTTAACAGGTCTTACGACTAAGGTGGAAGAGATTGAGTTCTTTTGTGTTGTATATTATTAGAAAGCACCCAGATGCTTTGTTTGCATTCATTTGAGTGAGAAACTACTCCAAGGATGTTTACAAGTACAAACAAGCATCAACTCAAGCTTTTGAATGCATTTACGCGTTTTAACAGCTCTTTCGACTAAGGTGGAAGAGATTGAGTTCTTTTGTGTTGTATATTATGGGAAAGCACCCAGATGCGTTGTTTGCATTCATTTGAGTGAGAAACTACACCCAGGATGTTTACAAGTAAAAACAAGCTTCAACTCCATCTTTTGAATGCATTTACGCGTTTTGAATGCATTTACGCGTTTTAACAGCTCTTTCGACTAGGGTGAAAGTGATTGAGTTCTTTTGTGTTGTATATTACGAGAAAGCACCCAGATGCGTTGTTTGCATTCATTTGAGTGAGAAACTACACCAAGGATATTTACAAGTACAAACAAGCATCAACTCAAGCTTTTGAATCCATTTACGCGTTTTAACAGTTCTTACTACTAAGGTGGAAGAGATTGAGTTCTTTAGTGTTGTATATTACGGGAAAGCACCCAGATGCGTTGTTTGCATTCATTTGAGTGAGAAACTACACCCAGGATGTTTACAAGTAAAAACAAGCTTCAACTGAAGCTTTTAAATGCATTTTCGCGTTTTGAATGCATTTACGCGTTTTAACAGCTCTTACAACTAGGGTGAAAGAGATTGAGTTCTTTTGTGTTGTATATTACGAGAAAGCACGCAGTTGCGTTGTTTGCATTTATTGGAGTGAGAAACTACACCAAGGATGTTTACAAGTACAAACAAGCATCAACTCAAGCTTTTGAATTCATTTACGCGTTTTAACAGCTCTTACGACTAAGGTGGAAGAGATTGAGTTCTTTTGTGTTGTATATTATGAGAAAGCACCCAGATGCTTTGTTTGCATTCATTTGAGTGAGAAACTACTCCAAGGATGTTTACAAGTACAAACAAGCTTCAACTCAAGCTTTTGAATGCATTTACGCATTTTGAATACAATTACGCGTTTTAACAGCTCTTACGACTAGGGTGAAAGAGATTGAGTTCTTATGTGTTGTATATTAAGAGAAAGCACCCAAATGCTTTGTTTGCATTCATTTGAGTAAGAAACTACACCAAGGATGTTTACAAGTACAAACAAGCTTCAACTGAAGCTTTTGAATGCATTTTCGCGTTTTGAATGCATTTACGCGTTTTAACAGCTCTTACGACTACGGTGAAAGAGATTGAGTTCTTTTGTGTTGTATATTACGAGAAAGCACCCAGATGCGTTGTTTGCATTCATTGGAGTGAGAAACTACACCAAGGATGTTTACAAGTACAAACAAGCATCAACTCAAGCTTTTGAATCCATTTACGCGTTTTAACAGCTCTTACGACTAAGGTGGAAGAGATTGAGTTCTTTTGTGTTGTATATTAGGAGAAAGCACCCAGATGCTTTGTTTGCATTCAATTGAGTAAGAAACTACTCCAAGGATGTTTACAAGTACAAACAAGCTTCAACTCAAGCTTTTGAATGCGTTTACGCATTTTGAATACAATTACGCGTTTTAACAGCTCTTACGACTAGGGTGAAAGAGATTGAGTTCTTTTGTGTTGTATATTAAGAGAAAGCACCCAAATGCTTTGTTTGCATTCATTTGAGTAAGAAACTACACCAAGGATGTTTACAAGTACAAACAAGCTTCAACTGAAGCTTTTGAATGCATTTTCGCGTTTTGAATGCATTTAGGCGTTTTAACAGCTCTTACGACTAGGGTGAAAGAGATTGAGTTCTTTTGTGTTGTATATTACGAGAAAGCACCCAAATGCGTTGTTTGCATTCATTTGAGTGAGAAACTACACCAAGGATGTTTACAAGTACAAACAATCTTAAACTTAAGCTTTTGAATGCATTTACACGTTTTGAATGCATTTACGTGTTTTAACAGCTAGTACAACTAACGTGAAAGAGATTAAGTTCTTTTGTATTGTATATTACGAGAAAGCACCCAGATGCGTTGTTTGCATTCATTTGAGTGAGAAACTACACCAAGGATGTTTACAAGTACAAACAAGCATCAACTCAAGCTTTTCAATCCATTTACGCGTTTTAACAGCTCTTACGACTAAGGTGGAAGAGATTGAGTTCTTTTGTGTTGTATATTATGAGAAAGCACCCAGATGCTTGGTTTGCATTCATTTGAGTGAGAAACTACTCCAAGGATGTTTACAAGTACAAACAAGCATCAACTCAAGCTTTTGAATCCATTTACGCGTTTTAACAGCTCTTACGACTAAGGTGGAAGAGATTGAGTTCTTTTGTGTTGTATATAATGGGAAAGCACCCAGATGCGTTGTTTGCGTTCATTTGAGTGAGAAACTACACCCAGGATGTTTACAAGTAAAAACAAGCTTCAACTCCAACTTTTGAATGCATTTACGCGTTTTGAATGCATTTACGCGTTTTAACAGCTCTTTCGACTAGGGTGAAAGTGATTGAGTTCTTATGTGTTGTATATTAAGAGAAAGCACCCAAATGCTTTGTTTGCATTCATTTGAGTAAGAAACTACACCAAGGATGTTTACAAGTACAAACAAGCTTCAACTGAAGCTTTTGAATGCATTTTCGCGTTTTGAATGCATTTACGCGTTTTAACAGCTCTTACGACTACGGTGAAAGAGATTGAGTTCTTTTGTGTTGTATATTACGAGAAAGCACCCAGATGCGTTGTTGGCATTCATGGGAGTGAGAAACTACACCAAGGATGTTTACAAGTACAAACAAGCATCAACTCAAGCTTTTGAATCCATTTACGCGTTTTAACAGCTCTTACGACTAAGGTGGAAGAGATTGAGTTCTTTTGTGTTGTATATTAGGAGAAAGCACCCAGATGCTTTGTTTGCATTCAATTGAGTGAGAAACTACTCCAAGGATGTTTACAAGTACAAACAAGCTTCAACTCAAGATTTTGAATGCGTTTACGCATTTTGAATACAATTACGCGTTTTAACAGCTCTTACGACTAGGGTGAAAGAGATTGAGTTCTTTTGTGTTGTATATTAAGAGAAAGCACCCAAATGCTTTGTTTGCATTCATTTGAGTAAGAAACTACACCAAGGATGTTTACAAGTACAAACAAGCTTCAACTGAAGCTTTTGAATGCATTTTCGCGTTTTGAATGCATTTACGCGTTTTAACAGCTCTTACGACTAGGGTGAAAGAGATTGAGTTCTTTTGTGTTGTATATTACGAGAAAGCACCCAAATGCGTTGTTTGCATTCATTTGAGTGAGAAACTACATCAAGGATGTTTACAAGTACAAACAAGCTTAAACTTAAGCTTTTGAATGCATTTACAGGTTTTGAATGCATTTACGTGTTTTAACAGCTAGTACAACTAACGTGAAAGAGATTAAGTTCTTTTGTATTGTATATTACGAGAAAGCACCCAGATGCGTTGTTTGCATTCATTTGAGTGAGAAACTACACCAAGGATGTTTACAAGTACAAACAAGCATCAACTCAAGCTTTTGAATCCATTTACGCGTTTTAACAGCTCTTACGACTAAGGTGGAAGAGATTGAGTTCTTTTCTGTTGTATATTATGAGAGAGCACCCAGATGCTTGGTTTGCATTCATTTGAGTGAGAAACTACTCCAAGGATGTTTACAAGTACAAACAAGGATCAACTCAAGCTTTTGAATCCATTTACGCGTTTTAACAGCTCTTACGACTAAGGTGGAAGAGATTGAGTTCTTTTGTGTTGTATATAATGGGAAAGCACCCAGATGCGTTGTTTGCATTCATTTGAGTGAGAAACTACACCCAGGATGTTTACAAGTAAAAACAAGCTTCAACTCCAACTTTTGAATACATTTACGCGTTTTGAATGCATTTACGCGTTTTAACAGCTCTTTCGACTAGGGTGAAAGTGATTGAGTTCTTATGTGTTGTATATTAAGAGAAAGCACCCAAATGCTTTGTTTGCATTCATTTGAGTAAGAAACTACACCAAGGATGTTTACAAGTACAAACAAGCTTCAACTGAAGCTTTTGAATGCATTTTTGCGTTTTGAATGCATTTACGCGTTTTAACAGCTCTTACGACTACGGTGAAAGAGATTGAGTTCTTTTGTGTTGTATATTACGAGAAAGCACCCAGATGCGTTGTTTGCATTCATTGGAGTGAGAAACTACACCAAGGATGTTTACAAGTACAAACAAGCATCAACTCAAGCTTTTGAATCCATTTACGCGTTTTAACAGCTCTTACGACTAAGGTGGAAGAGATTGAGTTCTTTTGTGTTGTATATTAGGAGAAAGCACCCAGATGCTTTGTTTGCATTCAATTGAGTGAGAAACTACTCCAAGGATGTTTACAAGTACAAACAAGCTTCAACTCAAGATTTTGAATGCGTTTACGCATTTTGATACAATTACGCGTTTTAACAGCTCTTACGACTAGGGTGAAAGAGATTGAGTTCTTTTGTGTTGTATATTAAGAGAAAGCACCCAAATGCTTTGTTTGCATTCATTTGAGTAAGAAACTACACCAAGGATGTTTACAAGTACAAACAAGCTTCAACTGAAGCTTTTGAATGCATTTTCGCGTTTTGAATGCATTTACGCGTTTTAACAGCTCTTACGACTAGGGTGAAAGAGATTGAGTTCTTTTGTGTTGTATATTACGAGAAAGCACCCAAATGCGTTGTTTGCATTCATTTGAGTTAGAAACTACACCAAGGATGTTTACAAGTACAAACAAGCTTAAACTTAAGCTTTTGAATGCATTTACACGTTTTGAATGCATTTACGTGTTTTAACAGCTAGTACAACTAACGTGAAAGAGATTAAGTTCTTTTGTATTGTATATTACGAGAAAGCACCCAGATGCATTGTTTGCATTCATTTGAGTGAGAAACTACACCAAGGATGTTTACAAGTACAAACAAGCATCAACTCAAGCTTTTGAATCCATTTACGCGTTTTAACAGCTCTTACGACTAAGGTGGAAGAGATTGAGTTCTTTTGTGTTGTATATTATGAGAAAGCACCCAGATGCTTGGTTTGCATTCATTTGAGTGAGAAACTACTCCAAGGATGTTTACAAGTACAAACAAGCATCAACTCAAGCTTTTGAATCCATTTACGCGTTTTAACAGCTCTTACGACTAAGGTGGAAGAGATTGAGTTCTTTTGTGTTGTATATAATGGGAAAGCACCCAGATGCGTTGTTTGCATTCATTTGAGTGAGAAACTACACCCAGGATGTTTACAAGTAAAAACAAGCTTCAACTCCAACTTTTGAATGCATTTACGCGTTTTGAATGCATTTACGCGTTTTAACAGCTCTTTCGACTAGGGTGAAAGTGATTGAGTTCTTTTGTGTTGTATATTACGAGAAAGCACCCAGATGCGTTGTTTGCATTCATTTGAGTGAGAAACTACACCAAGGATGTTTACAAGTACAAACAAGCATCAACTCAAGCTTTTGAATCCATTTACGCGTTTTAACAGTTCTTACTACTAAGGTGGAAGAGATTGAGTTCTTTTGTGTTGTATATTACGGGAAAGCACCCAGATGCGTTGTTTGCATTCATTTGAGTGAGAAACTACACCCAGGATGTTTACAAGTAAAAACAAGCTTCAACTGAAGCTTTTGAATGCATTTTCGCGTTTTGAATGCATTTACGCGTTTTAACAGCTCTTACAACTAGGGTGAAAGAGATTGAGTTCTTTTGTGTTGTATATTACGAGAAAGCACGCAGTTGCGTTGTTTGCATTTATTGGAGTGAGAAACTACACCAAGGATGTTTACAAGTACAAACAAGCATCAACTCAAGCTTTTGAATCCATTTACGCGTTTTAACAGCTCTTATGACTAAGGTGGAAGAGATTGAGTTCTTTTGTGCTGTATATTTTGAGAAAGCACCCAGATGCTTTGTTTGCATTCATTTGAGTGAGAAACTACTCCAAGGATGTTTACAAGTGCAAACAAGCTTCAACTCAAGCTTTTGAATGCATTTATGCATTTTGAATACAATTTCGCGTTTTAACAGCTCTTACGACTAGGGTGAAAGAGATTGAGTTCTTATGTGTTGTATATTAAGAGAAAGCACCCAAATGCTTTGTTTGCATTCATTTGAGTAAGAAACTACACCAAGGATGTTTACTAGTACAAACAAGCTTCAACTGAAGCTTTTGAATGCATTTTCGCGTTTTGAATGCATTTACGCGTTTTAACAGCTCTTACGACTACGGTGAAAGAGATTGAGTTCTTTTGTGTTGTATATTACGAGAAAGCACCCAGATACATTGTTTGCATTCATTGGAGTGAGAAACTACACCAAGGATGTTTACAAGTACAAACAAGCATCAACTCAAGCTTTTGAATCCATTTACGCGTTTTAACAGCTC
Source organism: Tetragonia tetragonoides (assembly GCA_038025085.1). Classification (NCBI taxonomy): domain Eukaryota; kingdom Viridiplantae; phylum Streptophyta; class Magnoliopsida; order Caryophyllales; family Aizoaceae; genus Tetragonia; species Tetragonia tetragonoides. The sequence continues at coordinate 25,615,627 of CM076150.1, forward strand.
TTACGACTAAGGTGGAAGAGATTGAGTTCTTTTGTGTTGTATATTACGAGAAAGCACCCAGATGCTTTGTTTGCATTCATTTGAGTGAGAAACTACTTCAAGGATGTTTACAAGTACAAACAAGCTTCAACTCAAGCTTTTGAATGCGTTTACGCATTTTGAATACAATTACGCGTTTTAACAGCTCTTACGACTAGGGTGAAAGAGATTGAGTTCTTTTGTGTTGTATATTAAGAGAAAGCACCCAAATGCTTTGTTTGCATTCATTTGAGTAAGAAACTACACCAAGGATGTTTACAAGTACAAACAAGATTCAACTGAAGCTTTTGAATGCATTTTCGCGTTTTGAATGCATTTACGCGTTTTAACAGCTCTTACGACTAGGGTGAAAGAGATTGAGTTCTTTTGTGTTGTATATTACGAGAAAGCACCCAAATGCGTTGTTTGCATTCATTTGAGTGAGAAACTACACCAAGGATGTTTACAAGTACAAACAAGCTTAAACTTAAGCTTTTGAATGCATTTACACGTTTTGAATGCATTTACGTGTTTTAACAGCTAGTACAACTAACGTGAAAGAGATTAAGTTCTTTTGTATTGTATATTACGAGAAAGCACCCAGATGCGTTGTTTGCATTCATTTGAGTGAGAAACTACACCAAGGATGTTTACAAGTACAAACAAGCATCAACTCAAGCTTTTGAATCCATTTACGCGTTTTAACAGCTCTTACGACTAAGGTGGAAGAGATTGAGTTCTTTTGTGTTGTCTATTATGAGAAAGCACCCAGATGCTTGGTTTGCATTCATTTGAGTGAGAAACTACTCCAAGGATGTTTACAAGTACAAACAAGCATCAACTCAAGCTTTTGAATCCATTTACGCGTTTTAACAGCTCTTACGACTAAGGTGGAAGAGATTGAGTTCTTTTGTGTTGTATATAATGGGAAAGCACCCAGATGCGTTGTTTGCATTCATTTGAGTGAGAAACTACACCCAGGATGTTTACAAGTAAAAACAAGCTTCAACTCCAACTTTTGAATGCATTTACGCGTTTTGAATGCATTTACGCGTTTTAACAGCTCTTTCGACTAGGGTGAAAGTGATTGAGTTCTTTTGTGTTGTATATTACGAGAAAGCACCCAGATGCGTTGTTTGCATTCATTTGAGTGAGAAACTACACCAAGGATGTTTACAAGTACAAACAAGCATCAACTCAAGCTTTTGAATCCATTTACGCGTTTTAACAGTTCTTACTACTAAGGTGGAAGAGATTGAGTTCTTTTGTGTTGTATATTACGGGAAAGCACCCAGATGCGTTGTTTGCATTCATTTGAGTGAGAAACTACACCCAGGATGTTTACAAGTAAAAACAAGCTTCAACTGAAGCTTTTGAATGCATTTTCGCGTTTTGAATGCATTTACGCGTTTTAACAGCTCTTACAACTAGGGTGAAAGAGATTGAGTTCTTTTGTGTTGTATATTACGAGAAAGCACGCAGTTGCGTTGTTTGCATTTATTGGAGTGAGAAACTACACCAAGGATGTTTACAAGTACAAACAAGCATCAACTCAAGCTTTTGAATCCATTTACGCGTTTTAACAGCTCTTATGACTAAGGTGGAAGAGATTGAGTTCTTTTGTGCTGTATATTATGAGAAAGCACCCAGATGCTTTGTTTGCATTCATTTGAGTGAGAAACTACTCCAAGGATGTTTACAAGTGCAAACAAGCTTCAACTCAAGCTTTTGAATGCATTTACGCATTTTGAATACAATTACGCGTTTTAACAGCTCTTACGACTAGGGTGAAAGAGATTGAGTTCTTATGTGTTGTATATTAAGAGAAAGCACCCAAATGCTTTGTTTGCATTCATTTGAGTAAGAAACTACACCAAGGATGTTTACTAGTACAAACAAGCTTCAACTGAAGCTTTTGAATGCATTTTCGCGTTTTGAATGCATTTACGCGTTTTAACAGCTCTTACGACTACGGTGAAAGAGATTGAGTTCTTTTGTGTTGTATATTACGAGAAAGCACCCAGATACATTGTTTGCATTCATTGGAGTGAGAAACTACACCAAGGATGTTTACAAGTACAAACAAGCATCAACTCAAGCTTTTGAATCCATTTACGCGTTTTAACAGCTCTTACGACTAAGGTGGAAGAGATTGAGTTCTTTTGTGTTGTATATTACGAGAAAGCACCCAGATGCTTTGTTTGCATTCATTTGAGTGAGAAACTACTCCAAGGATGTTTACAAGTACAAACAAGCTTCAACTCAAGCTTTTGAATGCGTTTACGCATTTTGAATACAATTACGCGTTTTAACAGCTCTTACGACTAGGGTGAAAGAGATTGAGTTCTTTTGTGTTGTATATTAAGAGAAAGCACCCAAATGCTTTGTTTGCATTCATTTGAGTAAGAAACTACACCAAGGATGTTTACAAGTACAAACAAGATTCAACTGAAGCTTTTGAATGCATTTTCGCGTTTTGAATGCATTTACGCGTTTTAACAGCTCTTACGACTAGGGTGAAAGAGATTGAGTTCTTTTGTGTTGTATATTACGAGAAAGCACCCAAATGCGCTGTTTGCATTCATTTGAGTGAGAAACTACACCAAGGATGTTTACAAGTACAAACAAGCTTAAACTTAAGCTTTTGAATGCATTTACACGTTTTGAATGCATTTACGTGTTTTAACAGCTAGTACAACTAACGTGAAAGAGATTAAGTTCTTTTGTATTGTATATTACGAGAAAGCACCCAGATGCGTTGTTTGCATTCATTTGAGTGAGAAACTACACCAAGGATGTTTACAAGTACAAACATGCTTAAACTTAAGCTTTTGAATGCATTTACGCGTTTTGAATGCATTTACGTGTTTTAAAAGCTAGTACAACTAACGTGAAAGAGATTAAGTTCTTTTGTATTGTATATTACGAGAAAGCACCCAGATGCGTTGTTTGCATTCATTTGACTGAGAAACTACACCCTGGATGTTTACAAGTAAAAACAAGCTTCAACACAAGCTTTTGAATGCATTTACACGTTTTAACAGCTCTTACAACTAGGGTGAAAGAGATTGAGTTCTTTTGTGTTGTATATTACGAGAAAGCACCCAAATGCGTTGTTTGCATTCATTTGAGTGAGAAACTACACCAAGGATGTTTACAAGTACAAACATGCTTAAACTTAAGCTTTTGAATGCATTTACGCGTTTTGAATGCATTTACGTGTTTTAAAAGCTAGTACAACTAACGTGAAAGAGATTAAGTTCTTTTGTATTGTATATTACGAGAAAGCACCCAGATGCGTTGTTTGCATTCATTTGAGTGAGAAACTACACCAAGGATGTTTACAAGTACAAACAAGCATCAACTCAAGCTTTTGAAACCATTTACGCGTTTTAACAACTCTTACGACTAAGGTAGAAGAGATTGAGTTCTTTTGTGTTGTATATTACGGGAAAGCACCCAGATGCGTTGTTTGCATTCATTTGAGTGAGAAACTACACCCAGGATGTTTACAAGTACAAACAAGCTTCAACTCAAGCTTTTGAATGCATTTACGCGTTTTAAATGCATTTACGCGTTTTAACAGCTCTTTCGACTAGGGTGAAAGAGATTGAGTTCTTTTATGTTGTATTTTACGAGAAAGCACCTAGATGCGTTGTTTGCATTCATTTCAGTGAGAACTACACCAAGGATGTTTACAGGTACAAACAAGCTTAAACTTAAGCTTTTGAATGCATTTACGCGTTTTGGATGCATTTACGTGTTTTAACAGCTATTACAACTAAGGTGAAAGAGATTAAGTTCTTTTGTATTGTATATTACGAGAAAGCACCCAGATGCGTTGTTTGCATTCATTTGAGTGAGAAACTACACCAAGGATGTTTACAAGTACAAACAAGCTTCAACTCAAGCTTTTGAATGTATTTACGCGTTTTGAATGCATTTACGCTTTTTAACAGCTCTTACGACTAGGGTGAAAGAGATTGTGTTCTTTTGTGTGGTATATTACGAAAAAGCACCCATATGCGTTGTTTGCATTCATTTGAGTGAGAAACTACACCAAGGATGTTTACAAGTACAAACAAGCTTTAACTCAAGCTTTTTAATGCATTTACCCGTTTTGAATGCATTTACGCGTCTTAACATCTCTTAAGACTAGGGTGAAAGAGATTGGGTTCTTTTGTGTTATATATTAAGAAAGAGCACCCAGATGCTTTGTATGCATTCATTTTAGTGAGAACCTACACCAAGGATGTTTACAAGTACAAACAAGCTTCAACTCAAGCTTTTGAATGCATTTACGCGTTTTGAATGCATTTACGCGTTTTAACAGGTCTTACGACTAAGGTGAAAGAGATTGAGTTCTTTTGTGTTGAATATTACGAGAAAGCACCCAGATGCGTTGTTTTCATTCATTTTAGTGAGAAAACTACACAAAGGATGTTTACAAGTACAAACAAGCTTCAACTCAAGCTTTTGAATGCATTTTCGCGTTTTGAATGCATTTACGCGTTTTAACAGCTCTTACGACTAGGGTGAAAGAGATTGAGTGCTTTTGTGTTGTATATTAAGAGAAAGCACCCAGATGCTTTGTTTGCAATCATTCGAGTGAGAAACTATACCAAGGATGTTTACAAGCACAAACAAGCTTCAACTCAAGCTTTTGAATGCATTTACGCATTTTGAATACAATTACGCGTTTTAACAGCTCTTACGACTGGGGTGAAAGAGATTGAGTTCTTTTGTGTTGTATATTAAGAGAAAGCACCCAGATGCTTTGTTTGCATTCATTTGAGTAAGAAACTACACCAAGGATGTTTACAAGTACAAACAAGCTTCAACTGAAGCTTTTGAATGCATTTTCGCGTTTTGAATGCATTTACCCGTTTTAACAGCTCTTACGACTAGGGTGAAAGAGATTGTGTTCTTTTGTGTTGTATATTACGAGAAAGCACCCAGATGCATTGTTTTCATTCATTTTAGTGAGAAACTACACCAAGGATGTTTACAAGTACAAACAAGCATCAACTCAAGCTTTTGAATCCATTTACGCGTTTTAACAGCTCTTACGACTAAGGTGGAAGAGATTGAGTTCTTTTGTGTAGTATATTACGGGAAAGCACCCAGATGCTTTGTTTGCATTCATTTGAGTGAGAAACTACACCCAGGATGTTTACAAGTAAAAACAAGCTTCAACTGAAGCTTTTGAATGCATTTTCGCGTTTTGAATGCACTTACACGTTTTAACAGCTCTCACGTCTAGAGTGAAAGAGATTGAGTTCTTTTGTGTTGTATATTACGAGAAAGCACCCAGATGCGTTGTTTGCATTCACTTGAGTGAGAAACTACACCAAGGATGTTTACAAGTACAAACAAGCTTAAACTTAAGCTTTTGAATGCATTTACGCGTTTTGAATGCATTTACGCTTTTCAACAGCTCTTACGACTAGGGTGAAAGAGATTGAGTTCTTTTGTGTGGTATATTCCGAGAAAGCACCCATATGCGTTGTTTGCATTCATTTGAGTGAGAAACTACACCAATGATGTTTACAAGTACAAACAAGCTCCAACTCAAGCTTTGGAATGCATTTACGCCTTTTGAATGCATTTACGCGTTTTAACAGCTCTTACGACTAGGGTGAAAGAGATTGAGTTCTTTTGTGTTATATATTAAGAAAGAGCACCCAGATGCTTTGTATGCATTCATTTTAGTGAGAACCTACACCAATGATGTTTACAAGTACAAACAAGCTTCAAGTCAAGCTTTTGAATGCATTTACACGTTTTGAATGCATTTACGCGTTTTAACAGGTCTTACGACTAAGGTGAAAGTGATTGAGTTCTTTTGTGTCGTATATTACGAGAAAGCACCCAGATGCGTTGTTTGCATTCATTTGAGTGAGAAACTACACCAAGGATGTTCACAAGTATAAACAAGCTTCAACTCAAGCTTTTGAATGCATTTTTGCGTTTTGAATGCATTTACGCGTTTTAACAGCTCTTACGACTAGGGTGAAAGAGATTGAGTTCTTTTGTGTTGTATATTAAGAGAAAGCACCCAGATGCTTTGTTTGCAATCACTTGAGTGAGAAACTATACCAAGGATGTTTACAAGTACAAACAAGCTTCAACTCAAGCTTTTGAATGCATTTACGCATTTTGAATACAATTACGCGTTTTAACAGCTCTTACGACTAGGGTGAAAGAGATTGAGTTCTTTTGTGTTGTATATTAAGAGAAAGCACCCAATTGCTTTGTTTGCATTCATTTGAGTAAGAAACTACACCAAGGATGTTTACAAGTACAAACAAGCTTCAACTGAAGCTTTTGAATGCATTTTCACGTTTTGAATGGATTTACGCGTTTTAACAGCTCTTATGACTAGGGTGAAAGAGATTGAGTTCTTTTGTGTTGTATATTACGAGAAAGCACCCAGATGCGTTGTTTGCATTCACTTGAGTGAGAAACTACACCAAGGATGTTTACAAGTACAAACAAGCTTAAACTTAAACTTTTGAATGCATTTACGCGTTTTGAATGCATTTCCGCGTTTTGAATGCATTTACGTGTTTTAACAGCTATTACAACTAAGGTGAAAGAGATTAAGTTCTTTTGTATTGTATATTACGAGAAAGCACCCAGATGCGTTGTTTGCATTCATTTGAGTAAGAAACTACACCAAGGATGTTTACAAGTACAAACAAGCTTCAACTGAAGCTTTTGAATGCATTTTCACGTTTTGAATGCATTTACGCGTTTTAACAGCTCTTATGACTAGGGTGAAAGAGATTGAGTTCTTTTGTGTTGTATATTACGAGAAAGCACCCAGATGCGTTGTTTGCATTCATTTGAGTGAGAAACTACACCAATGATGTTTACAAGTACGAAAAAGCATCAACTGAAGCTTTTGAATCCATTTACGCGTTTTAACAGCTCTTACGACTAAGGTGGAAGAGATTGAGTTCTATTGTGTTGTATATTACGGGAAAGCACCCAGATGCGTTGTTTGCATTCATTTGAGTGAGAAACTACACCCAGGATGTTTACAAGTAAAAACAAGCTTCAACTCAAGCTTTTGAATGCATTTACGCGTTTTGGATGCATTTACGCGTTTTAACAGCTCTTACGACTAGGGTGAAAGAGATTGAGTTCTTTTGCGTTGTATATTACGAGAAAGCTCCTAGATGCGTTGTTTGCATTCATTTGAGTGAGAAACTACACCAAGGATGTTTACAAGTACAAACAAGCTTAAACTTAAGCTTTTGAATGCATTTACGCGTTTTGAATGCATTTACGTGTTTTAACAGCTATTACAACTAAGGTGAAAGGGATTAAGTTCTTTTGTATTGTATATTACGAGAAAGCACCTAGATGCGTTGTTTGCATTCATTTGAGTGAGAAACTACACCAATGATGTTTACAAGTACAAACAAGCTTCAACTCAAGCATTTGAATACATTTACACGTTTTGAATGCATTTACGCTTTTCAACAGCTCTTACGACTAGGGTGAAAGAGATTGAGTTCTTTTGTGTGGTATATTACGAGAAAACACCCATATGCGTTGTTTGCATTCATTTGAGTGAGAAACTACACCAAGGATGTTTACAAGTACAAACAAGCTTCAACTCAAGCTTTTGAATGCATTTACCCGTTTTGAATGCATTTACGCGTTTTAACAGCTCTTACCACTGGGTGAAAGAGATTGAGTTCTTTTGTGTTATATATTAAGAAAGAGCACCCAGATGCTTTGTAAGCATTCATTTTAGTGAGAACCTACACCAAGGATGTTTACAAGTACAAACAAGCTTCAACTCAAGCGTTTGAATGCATTTACGCGTTTTGAATGCATTTACGCTTTTCGATAGCTCTTACGACTAGGGTGAAAGAGATTGAGTTCCTTTGTGTGGTATATTACGAAAAAGCACGCATATGCGTTGTTTGCATTCATTTGAGTGAGAAACTACACCAAGGATGTTTACAAGTACAAACAAGCTTCAACTCAAGCTTTTGAATCCATTTAAGCCTTTTGAATGCATTTACGCGTTTTAACAGCTCTTATGACTAAGCTGAAAGAGCATGAGTTCTTTTGTGTTGTATATTACGAGAAAGCACCCATATGCATTGTTTGCATTCATTTGAGTGAGAAACTACACCAAGGATGTTTACAAGTACAAACAAGCTTCAACTCAAGCTTTTGAATGCATTTACCCGTTTCGAATGCATTTACGCGTTTTAACAGCTCTTACGACTAGGGTGAAAGAGATTGAGTTCTTTTGTGTTATATATTAAGAAAGAGCACCCAGATGCTTTGTATGTATTCATTTTAGTGAGAACCTACACCAAGGATGTTTACAAGTCAAACAAGCTTCAACTCAAGCTTTTGAATGCATTTACGCGTTTTGAATGCATTTACGCATTTTAACAGGTCTTACGACTAATGTGAAAGAGATTGAGTTCTTTTGTGTCGTATATTACGAGAAAGCACCCAGATGCGTTGTTTGCATTCATTTGAGTGAGAAACTACACCAAGGATGTTTACAAGTACAAACAAGCTTCAACTCAAGCTTTTGAATGCATTTTCGCGTTATGAATGCATTTACGCGTTTTAACAGCTTTTACGACTAGGGTGAAAGAGATTAAGTTCTTTTGTGTTGTATATTACGAGAAAGCACCCATATGCGTTGTTTGCAATCATTTGAGTGAGAAACTATACCAAGGATAATTACGAGTACAAACAAGCTTCAACTCAAGCTTTTGAATGCATTTACGCGTTTTGAATGCATTTATGCGTTTTAACAGCTCTTACACTAGGGTGAAAAAGATTGAGTTCATTTGTGTTGTATAATAAGAGACAGCGCCCAGATGTTTGTTTGTATTCATTTGAGTGAGAAACTACACCAAGGATGTTTAGAAGTACAAACAAGCTTCAACTCAAGCTTTTGAATGCATTTAGGCGTTTTGAATGCATTTACGCGTTTTAACAGCTCTTACACTAGGGCGAAAGAGATTGAGTTCTTTTGTGTTGTATATTAAGAGAAAGCACCCAGATGCTTTGTTTGCAATCATTTGAGTGAGAAATTATACCAAGGATGTTTACAAGTACAAACAAGCTTCAACTCAAGCTTTTGAATGCATTTACGCATTTTGAATACAATTACGCGTTTTAACAGCTCTTACGACTAGGGTGAAAGAGATTGAGTTCTTTTGTGTTGTATATTAAGAGAAAGCACCCAAATGCTTTGTTTGCATTCATTTGAGTAAGAAACTACACCAAGGATGTTTACAAGTACAAACAAGCTTCAACTGAAGCTTTTGAATGCATTTTCACGTTTTGAATGCATTTACGAGTTTTAACAGCTCTTATGACTAGGGTGAAAGAGATTGAGTTCTTTTGTGTTGTATATTACGAGAAAGCACCCAGATGCGTTGTTTGCATTCATTTGAGTGAGGAACTACACCAATGATGTTTACAAGTACAAACAAGCATCAACTCAAGCTTTTGAATCCATTTACGGGTTTTAACAGCTTTTACGACTAAGGTGGAAGAGATTGAGTTCTTTTGTGTTGTATATTACGGGAAAGCACCCAGATGCGTTGTTTGCATTCATTTGAGTGAGAAACTACACCCAGGATGTTTACAAGTAAAAAAAAACAGCTTCAACTCAAGCTTTTGAATGCATTTACGCGTTTTAACTGCTCTTACGACTAGGGTGAAAGCGATTGAGTTCTTTTGTGTTGTATATTACGAGAAAACACCCAGATGCGTTGTTTGCATTCATTTGAGTGAGAAACTACACCAAGGATGTTTACAAGTACAAACAAGCTTAAACTTAAGCTTTTGAATGCATTTACGCGTCTTGAATGCATTTACGTGTTTTAACAGCTATTAGAACTAAGGTGAAAGAGATTAAGTTCTTTTGTATTGTATATTACGAGGAAGCACCCAGATGCGTTGTTTGCATTCATTTGAGTGAGAAACTACACCAAGGATGTTTACAAGTACAAACAAGCTTCAACTCAAGCCTTTGAATGCATTTACGCGTTTTGAATGCATTTACGCTTTTCAACAGCTCTTACGACTAGGGTAAAAGAGATTGAGTTCTTTTGTGTGGTATATTACGAAAAAGCACCCATATGCGTTGTTTGCATTCATTTGAGGTGAGAAACTACACCAAGGATGTTTACAAGTACAAACAAGCTCCAACTCAAGCTTTCGAATGCATTTACGCCTTTTGAATGCATTTACGCGTTTTAACAGCTCTTATGACTAAGCTGAAAGAGATTGAGTTCTTTTGTGTTGTATATTACGAGAAAGCACCCATATGCGTTGTTTGCATTCATTTGAGTGAGAAACTACACCAAGGATGTTTACAAGTACAAACAAGCTTCAACTCAAGCTTTTGAATGCATTTACCCGTTTTGAATGCATTTACGCGTTTTAACAGCTCTTACGACTAGGGTGAAAGAGATTGAGTTCTTTTGTGTTATATATTAAGAAAGAGCACCCAGATGCTTTGTATGCATTCATTTTAGTGAGAACCTACACCAAGGATGTTTTCAAGTACAGACAAGCTTCAACTCAAGCTTTTGAATACATTTACGCGTTTTGAATGCATTTACGCTTTTCAACAGCTCTTACGACTAGGGTGAAAGAGATTGAGTTCCTTTGTGTGGTATATTACGAAAAAGCACCCATATGCGGTGTTTGCATTCATTTGAGTGAGAAACTACACCAAGGATGTTTACAGGTACAAACAAGCTTCAACTCAAGCTTTTGAATGCATTTACGCCTTTTGAATGCATTTACGCGTTTTAACAGCTCTTAGGACTAAGCTGAAAGAGATTGAGTTCTTTTGTGTTGTATATTACGAGAAAGCACCCATGTGCGTTGTTTGCATTCATTTGAGTGAGAAACTACACCAAGGATGTTTACAAGTACAAACAAGCTTCAACTCAAGCTTTTGAATGCATTTACCCGTTTCGAATGCATTTACGCGTTTTAACAGCTCTTACGACTAGGGTGAAAGAGATTGAGTTCTTTTGTGTTATATATTAAGAAAGTGCACCCAGATGCTTTGTATGCATTCATTTTAGTGAGAACCTACACCAAGGATGTTTACAAGTCAAACAAGCTTCGACTCAAGCTTTTGAATGCATTTACACGTTTTGAATGCATTTACGCGTTTTAACATGTCTTACGACTAAGGTGAAAGAGATTGAGTTCTTTTGTGCCGTATATTACGAGAAAGCACCCAGATGCGTTGTTTGCATTCATTTGAGTGAGAAACTACACCAAGGATGTTTACAAGTACAAACAAGCTTCAACTCAAGCTTTTGAATGCATTTACGCGTGTTGAATGCATTTACGCGTTTTAACAGCTCTTACGACTAGGGTGAAAGAGATTGAGTTCTTTTGTGTTGTATATTAGGAGAAAGCACCCATATGCGTTGTTTGCAATCATTTGAGTGAGAAACCATACCAAGGATGTTTACAAGTACAAACAAGCTTCAACTCAAGCTTTTGAATGCATTTACGCGTTTTGAATGCATTTATGCGTTTTAACAGCTCTTACACTAGGGTGAAAGAGATTGAGTTCTTTTGTGTTGTATAATAAGAGACAGCACCCAGATGTTTGTTTGTATTCATTTGAGTGAGAAAACGACACCAAGGATGTTTAGAAGTACAAACAAGCTTCAACTCAAGCTTTTGAATGCATTTAGGCGTTTTGAATGCATTTACGCGTTTTAACAGCTCTTACACTAGGGTGAAAGAGATTAAGTTCTTTTGTGTTGTATATTAAGAGAAAGCACCCAGATTCTTTGTTTGCATTCATTTGAGTGAGAAACTACCCCAAGGATGTTTACTAGTACAAACAAGCTTCAACTCAAGCTTTTGAATGCATTTATGCGTTTTAACAGCTCTTACGACTAGGGTAAAAGAGATTGAGTTCTTTTGTATTGTAAATCAAGAGAAAGCACCCATATGCGTTGTTTGCAATCATTTGAGTGAGAAACCATACCAAGGATGTTTACAAGTACAAACAAGCTTCAACTCAAGCTTTTGAATGCATTTACGCGTTTTGAATGCATTTATGCGTTTTAACAGCTCTTACACTAGGGTGAAAGAGATTGAGTTCTTTTGTGTTGTATAACAAGAGACAGCACCCAGATGTTTGTTTGTATTCATTTGAGTGAGAAAACGACACCAAGGATGTTTAGAAGTACAAACAAGCTTCAACTCAAGCTTTTGAATGCATTTAGGCGTTTTGAATGCATTTACGCGTTTTAACAGCTCTTACACTAGGGTGAAAGAGATTAAGTTCTTTTGTATTGTATATCAAGAGGAAGCACCCAAATTCTTTGTTTGCATTCATTTGAGTGAAAAACTACACCAAGGATGTTTACAAGTACAAACAAGCTTCAACTCAAACTTTTGAATGCATTTACGCGTTTTGTATGCATTTACGCGTTTTATTAAATCTTACGACTAGGATGAAAGAAATTGAGTTCTTTTGTGTTGTATATTAAAAGAAAGCACCCAAATGCTTTCTTTGCATTTATTTGAGTGAGAAACTACACCAAGGATGTTTACAAGTACAAACAAGCTTCAACTCAAGCTTTTGAATGCATTTACGCGTTTTGAATGCATTTACGCTTTTTAACAGCTCTTACACTGGGGTGAAAGAGATTGAGTTCTTTTGTGTTGTATATTAAGAGAAATCACCCAAATGCTTTCTTTGCATTCATTTGAGTGAGAAACTACACCAAGGATGTTTACAAGTACAAACAAGCTTCAACTGAAGCTTTTGAATGCATTTATGCGTTTTAACAGCTCTCACGACAAGGGTAAAAGAGATTGAGTTCTTTTGTATTGTAAATCAAGAGAAAGCACCCAAATGCTTTGTTTGGATTCATTTGAGTGAAAAACAACACCAAGGATATTTACAAGTACAAACAAGCTTCAACTCAAACTTTTGAATGCATTTACGCGTTTTGTATGCATTTAACCGTTTTAACAAATCTTACGACTAGGATGAAAGAAATTGAGTTCTTTTGTGTTGTATATTAAAAGAAAGCAGCCAGATGCTTTGTTTGCATTCATTTGAGTGAGAAACTACACTAAGGATGTTTACAAGTACAAACAACCTTCAACTCAATCTTTTGAATGCATTTACGCGTTTTGAATGCATTTACGCGTTTTAACAGCTCTTACGACTAGGGCGAAAAAGATAGAGGTCTTTTGTGTTGTATATTACGAAAAAGCACCCAGATGCTTTGTTTGCATTCATTTGAGTGAGAAACTACACCAAGGATGTTTACAAGTACAAACAAGCTTCAACTGAAGCTTTTTAATGCATTTTCGCGTTTTGAATGCATTTACGCGTTTTAACAGCTCTTACGACTAGAGTGAAAGAGACTGAGTTCTTTTGTGTTGTATATTAAGAGAAAGCACCCAGATGCTTTGTTTGTAGTCATTTGAGTGAGAAACTACACCAAGGATGTTTAGAGGTACAAACAAGCTTCAACTCAAGCTTTTTTGAATGCATTTACTTGTTTTGAATGCATTTACTCGTTTTGAATGCATTTACGAGTTCTTTTGTGTTGTATATTACGAGAAAGCACCCAGATGCTTTGTTTGCATTCAATTGAGTGAGAAACTACTCCTAGGATGTTTACAAGTACAAAAAAGCTTCAACTCAAGCTATAAATGCATTTACGTATTTTGGATGCAATCACGCGTTTTAACAGCTCTTACGACTAGGGTGAAAGAGATTGAGTTCTTTTGTGTTGTATATTAAGAGAAAGCACCCAAATGCTTTGTTTGCAGTCATTTGAGTGGGAAACTACACCAAGGATGTTTACAAGTACAAAAAAGCTTCAACTCAAGCTTTCGAATGCATTTACGCGTTTTAACAGCTCTTACGACTAGGGTGAAAGAGATTGAGTTCTTTTGTGTTGTATATTAAGAGAAAGCACCCAGATGCTTTGTTTGTACTCATTTGAGTGAAAAACTACACCAACGATGTTTACAAGTACAAACAAGCTTCAACTCAAGCTTTTGAATGCATTTGCGCGTTTTGAATGCATTTACGCGTGTTGAATGCATTTACGCGTTTTAACAGCTCTTACAACTAAGGTGAAAGAGATTGAGTTCTTTTGTGGTGTATATTAGGAGAAAGCACCCAGATGCTTTGTTTGCATTCATTTGACTGAGAAACTACCCCAAGGATGTTTACTAGTAAAAACAAGCTTCAACTCAAGCTTTTGAATGCATTTATGCGTTTTAACAGCTCTTACGACTAGGGTAAAAGAGATTGAGTTCTTTTGTATTGTATATCAAGAGAAAGCACCCAAATTCTTTGTTTGCATTCATTTGAGTGAAAAACTACACCAAGGATGTTTACAAGTACAAACAAGCTTCAACTCAAGCATTTGAATGCATTTACGCGTTTTGAATGCATTTACGCGTTTTAAATGCATTTACGCGTTTTTAACAGCTCTTACGACTAGGGTGAAAGAGATTTGGTTCTTTTGTGGTGTATATTAAGAGGCAGCACCCTGATGCTTTGTTTGCATTCATTTGAGTGAAAAACTACACTTAGGATGTTTACAAGTACAAACGAGCTTCAACTCAAACTTTGGAATGCATTTACGCGTTTTGTATGCATTTACGCGTTTTAACAAATCTTACGACTAGGATGAAAGAAATTGAGTTCTTTTGTGTTGTATATTAAAAGAAAGCACCCAGATGCTTTGTTTGCATTCATTTGAGTGAGAAACTACACCAAGGATGTTTACAAGTACAAACAAGCTTCAACTCAAGCTTTTGAATGCATTTACGCGTTTTAACAGCTCTTACGACTAGGGTGAAAAAGATTGAGTTCTTTTGTGTTGTATATTAAGAAAAAGCACCCAGATGCTTTGTTTGCATTCATTTGAGTGAGAAACTACACCAAGGAAGTTTACAAGTACAAACAAGCTTCAACTCAAGCTTTTTAATGCATTTTCGCGTTTTGAATGCATTTACGCGTTTTAATAGCTCTTACGACTACGCTGAAGGAGACTGAGTTCTTTTGTGTTGTATATTAAGAAAAAGCACCTAGATGATTTGTTTGTAGTCATTTGAGTGAGAAACTACACCAAGGATGTTTACAAGTACAAACAAGCTTCAACTCAAGCTTTTTTGAATGCATTTACTCGTTTTGAATGCATTTACGCGTTTTAACAGCTCTTACGACTAGGGTGAAAGAAATTGAGTTCTTTTGTGTTGTATATTACGAGAAAGCACCCAGATGCTTTGTTTGCATTCATTTGCGTGAGAAACTACTCCAAGGATGTTTACAAGTACAAAAAAGCTTCAACTCAAGCTCTAAATGCATTTACGTATTTTGGGTGCAATCACGCGTTTTAACAGCTCTTATGACTAGGGTGAAAGATATTGAGTTCTTTTGTGTTGTATATTAAGAGAAAGCACCCAAATGCTTTGTTTGCAGTCATTTGAGTGGGAAACTACACCAAGGATGTCTACAAGTACAACAAAGTTTCAACTCAAGCTTTCGAATGCATTTACGCGTTTTAACAGCTCTTACGACTAGGGTGAAAGAGATTGAGTTCTTTCGTGTTGTATATTAAGAGAAAGCACCCAGATGCTTTGTTTGTACTCATTTGAGTGAAAAACTACACCAACGATGTTTACAAGTACAAACAAGCTTCAACTCAAGCTTTTGAATGCATTTGCGCGTTTTGAATGCATTTACGCGTGTTGAATGCATTTACGCATTTTAACAGCTCTTACAACTAAGGTGAAAGAGATTGAGTTCTTTTGTGGGGTATATTAAGAGACAGCACCCAGATGCTTTGTTTGCATTAATTTGAGTGAGAAACTAAGCTAAAGATGTTTACAAGTACAAACAAGTTTCAGCTCAAGCTTTTGAATGCATTTACGCGATTTGTATGCATTTACGCATTTTAACAGCTCTTACGACTAGGATGAAAGAAATTGAGTTATTTTGTGTTGTATATTAAAAGAAAGCACCCAAATGCTTTCTTTGCATTTATTTGAGTGAGAAACTACACCAAGTACAAACAGCACTTATTTGCATTTATTTGAGTTGAAGCTTTTGAATGCATTTTTGCGTTTTGAATGCATTTACGCGTTTTAACAGCTCTTACACTAGGGTGAAAGAGATTGAGTTCTTTTGTGTTGTATATTAAGAGAAAGCACCCAAATGCTTTCTTTGCATTCATTTGAGTGAGAAACTACACCAAGGATGTTTACAAGTACAAACAAGCTTCAACTGAAGCTTTTGAATGCATTTATGCGTTTTAACAGCTCTTACGACAAGGGTAAAAGAGATAGAGTTCTTTTGTATTGTAAATCAAGAGAAAGCACCCAAATGCTTTGTTTGCATTCATTTGAGTGAAAAACAACATCAAGGATGTTTACAAGTACAAACAAGCTTCAACTCAAGCTTTTGAATGCATTTACGCGTTTTGAATGCATTTACACGTTTTAACAGCTCTTAAACTCGGGTGAAAGAGATTGAGTTCTTTTGTGTTGTATATTAAGAGAAAGCACCCAGATGCTTTGTTTGCATTCATTTGAGTGAGAAACTACCCCAAGGATGTTTACAAGTCCAAACAAGCTTCAACTCAAGCTTTTGAATGCATTTACGCGTTTTGAATGCATTTACGCGTTTTAATAGCTCTTACGACTAGGGTGAAAGAGATTAAGTTCTTTTGTGGTGTATATTAAGAGACAGCGCCCAGATCCTTTGTTTGCATTCGTTTGAGTGAGAAACTAAACCAAGGATGTTTACAAGTACAAACAAGCTTCAACTCAAGCTTTTCAATGCATTTATGCGTTTTGAATGCATTTACGCGTTTTAACAGCTCTTACGACTAAGGTGAAAGAGATTGAGGTTTTTTGTGTTATTATTACGAGAAAGCACCCAGATGCTTTATTTCCATTCATTTGAGTGATAAACTACACCAAGGATGTTTACAAGTACAAACAAGCTTCAACTCAAGCTTTTGAATGCATTTACGCGTTTTAACAGCTCTTACGACTTGGGTGAAAGAGATTGAGTTCTTTTGTATTGCATATTACGAGAAAGCACCCAGATGCGTTGTTTCAATTCATTTGAGTGAGAAACTACACCAAGGATGTTTACAAGTACAAACAAGCTTCAACTCAAGCTTTTGAATGCATTTACGCGTTTTGAATGCATTTACGCGTTTTAACAGCTCTTACAACTAAGGTGAAAGAGATTGAGTTCTTTTGTGGTGTATATTAAGTGACAGCGCCCTCATTCTTTGTTTGCATTCATTTGAGTGAGAAACTACACCAATGATATTTACAAGTACAAACAAGCTTCAACTCAAGCTTTTTTGAATGCATTTACTCGTTTTGAATGCATTTACGCGTTTTAACAGCTCTTACGACTAGGGTGAAAGAAATTGAGTTCTTTTGTGTTGTATATTACGAGAAAGCACCCAGATGCTTTCTTTGCATTCATTTGAGTGAGAAACTACTCCAAGGATGTTTACAAGTACAAACAAGCTTCAACTCAAGCTATAAATGCATTTACGTATTTTGAATGCAATCACGCGTTGTATCAGCTCTTACGACTAGGATGAAAGAGACTGAGTTCTTTTGTGTTGTATATTAAGAGAAAGCACCCAAATGCTTTGTTTGCATTCATTTGAGTAAGAAACTACACCAAGCATGTTTACAAGTACAAACAAGCATCAACTGAAGCTTTTGAATGCATTTATACGTTTTAACAGCTCTCACGACTAGGGTAAAAGAGATTGAGTTCTTTTGAATTGTATATCAAGAGAAAGCAACCAGATGCTTTGTTTGCATTCATTTGAGTGAAAAACTACACCCACGATGTTTACAAGTACACACAAGCTTCAACTCAAGCTTTTGAATGCATTTACGGGTTTCTAATGCATTTACCCTTTTTAACAGCTCTTACGACTAGGGTGAAAGAGATTGAGTTCTTTTGTGGTGTATATTAAGAGACAGCACCCAGATGCTTTGTTTGCATTCATTTGAGTGAGAAACTACACTAAGGATGTTTACAAGTACAAAAAAGCTTCAACTCAAGATTTTGAATGCATGTACACATTTTAATTGCTCTTACGACTAAGGTGAAACAGATTGAGTTCTTTTGTGTTGTATATTACGAGAAAGCACCCAGATGCGTTGTTTTCATTCATTAGAGTGAGAAACTACACCAATGATGTTTACAAGTACAAACAAGCTTCAACTCAAACTTTTGAATACATTTACGCGTTTTAACAGCTCTTACGACTAGGGTGAAATAGATTGAGTTCTTTTGTGTTGTATATTACGAGAAAGCACCCAGATGGGTTCTTTGCATTCGTTTGAGTGAGAAACTACACCAAGGATGTTTACAAGTACAAACAAGCTTCAACTCAAGCGTTTCAAAGCATTTACGCGTTTTAACAGCTCTTACGACTAAGGTGAAAGAGATTGAGTTCTTTTGTGTTGCATATTACGAGAAAGCACCCAAATGCGTTGTTTGTATTCATTTGAGTGAGAAACAACACCAAGGATGTTTACAAGTACAAAAAAGTTTCAACTCAAGCTTTTGAATGCATTTACGCATTTTGAATGCATTTACGCGTTTTAACAGCTCTTACGACTAAGGTGAAAGAGATTGAGTTCTTTTGTGTCGTATATTACGAGAAAGCACCCAGATGCGTTGTTTGCATTCATTTGAGTGAGAAATGACACCAAGGATGTTTACAAGTACAAACAAGCTTCAACTCAAGCTTTTGAATGCATTTTTCGCGTTTTGAATGCATTTACGCGTTTTAACAACTCTTACGACTAGGGTGAAAGTGATTGAGTTCTTTTGTATTGTATATCAAGAGAAAGCACCCAGATGCTTTGTTTGCATTCATTTGAGTGAAAAACTACGCCAAGGATGTTTACAAGTACAAACAAGCTTCAACTGAAGCTTTTGAATGCATTTACGCGTTTTGAATGAATTTATGCTTTTTAACAGCTCTTACGACTAAGGTGAAAGAGATTAAGTTCTTTTGTGTTGTATATTACGAGAAAGCACCCAAATGCGTTGTTTGCATTCATTTGAGTGAGAAACTACACCAAGGATTTTTACAAGTACAAACAAGCTTCAACTCAAGCTTTTGAATGCATTTTCGCATTTTGAATGCATTTAGGTGTTTTAACAGCTCTTACGGCTAGGGTGAAAGAGATTGAGTTGTTTTGTGATGTATATTAAGAGAAACCATCCAGATGCTTTGTTTGCATTCATTTGAGTGAGAAAATACACCAATGATGTTTACAAGTACAAACAAGCTTTAACGCAAGCTTTTGAATGCATTTTTTGCGTTTTGAATGCATTTACGCGTTTTAACAACTCTTACGACTAGGGTGAAAGTGATTGAGTTCTTTTGTATTGTATATCAAGAGAAAGCACCCAGATGCTTTGTTTGCATTCATTTGAGTTAAAAACTACACCAAGGATGTTTACAAGTACAAACAAGCTTCAACTCAAGCTTTTGAATGCATTTTCGCATTTTGAATGCATTTAGGCGTTTTAACAGCTCTTACGACTAGGGTGAAAGAGATTGAGTTCTTTTCTGTTGTATATTAAGAGAAAGCACCCAGATGCTTTGTTTGCATTCATTTGTGTGAGAAACTACACCAAGGATGTTTACAAGTACAAACAAGCTTCAACTCAAGCTTTCGAATACATTTTTCGCGTTTTGAATGCATTTACACGTTTTAACAACTCTTACGACTATGGTGAAAGCGATTGAGTTCTTTTGTATTGTATATCAAGAGAAAGCACCCAGATGCTTTGTTTGCATTCATTTGAGTGAAAAACTACACCAAGGATGTTTACAAGTACAAACAAGCTTCAAGGCAAGCTTTTGAATGCATTTTTCGCGTTTTGAATGCATTTACGCGTTTTAACAACTCTTACGACTAGGGTGAAAGTGATTGAGTTCTTTTGTATTGTATATCAAGAGAAAGCTCCCAAATACGTTGTTTGCATTCATTTGAGTGAAAAACTACACCAAGGATGTTTACAAGTACAAACAAGCTTCAACTCAAGCTTTTGAATGCATTTACGCGTTTTGAATGCATTTACGCATTTTAACAGCTCTTACACTAGGGTGAAAGAGATTGAGTTCTTTTGTGTTGTATACTACGAGAAAGCTCCCAGATGCGTTGTTTGCATTCATTTGAGTGAGAAACTACCGCAATAATGTTTACAAGTACAAACAAACCTCAACTCAAGATTTTGAATGCATTTACGCGTTTTGGATCCATTTACGCGTTTTGACAGCTCTTTCGACTAGGGTGAAAGACATTGAGTTCTTTTGTTTTGTATATTACAAAAAAGCACCCAGATGCTTTGTTTGCATTCATTTGAGTGAGAAACTACACCAAGGATGTTTACAAGTACAAACACGCTTCAACTCAAGCTTTTGAATGCATTTACGCGTTTTAACGGCTCTTACGACTAGGGTGAAAGTGATTGAGTTCTTTCGTATTGTATATCAAGAGAAAGCACCCAAATTCTTTGTTTGCATTCATTTGAGTGAAAAACTACACCAAGGATGTTTACAAGTACAAACAAGCTTCAACTCAAACTTTTGAATGCATTTACGCGTTTTGTATGCATTTACGCGTTTTATTAAATCTTACGACTAGGATGAAAGAAATTGAGTTCTTTTGTGTTGTATATTAAAAGAAAGCACCCAAATGCTTTCTTTGCATTTATTTGAGTGAGAAACTACACCAAGGATGTTTACAAGTACAAACAAGCTTCAACTCAAGCTTTTGAATGCATTTACGCGTTTTGAATGCATTTACGCTTTTTAACAGCTCTTACACTGGGGTGAAAGAGATTGAGTTCTTTTGTGTTGTATATTAAGAGAAATCACCCAAATGCTTTCTTTGCATTCATTTGAGTGAGAAACTACACCAAGGATGTTTACAAGTACAAACAAGCTTCAACTGAAGCTTTTGAATGCATTTATGCGTTTTAACAGCTCTCACGACAAGGGTAAAAGAGATTGAGTTCTTTTGTATTGTAAATCAAGAGAAAGCACCCAAATGCTTTGTTTGGATTCATTTGAGTGAAAAACAACACCAAGGATATTTACAAGTACAAACAAGCTTCAACTCAAACTTTTGAATGCATTTACGCGTTTTGTATGCATTTAACCGTTTTAACAAATCTTACGACTAGGATGAAAGAAATTGAGTTCTTTTGTGTTGTATATTAAAAGAAAGCAGCCAGATGCTTTGTTTGCATTCATTTGAGTGAGAAACTACACTAAGGATGTTTACAAGTACAAACAACCTTCAACTCAATCTTTTGAATGCATTTACGCGTTTTGAATGCATTTACGCGTTTTAACAGCTCTTACGACTAGGGTGAAAAAGATAGAGGTCTTTTGTGTTGTATATTACGAAAAAGCACCCAGATGCTTTGTTTGCATTCATTTGAGTGAGAAACTACACAAAGGATGTTTACAAGTACAAACAAGCTTCAACTGAAGCTTTTTAATGCATTTTCGCGTTTTGAATGCATTTACGCGTTTTAACAGCTCTTACGACTAGAGTGAAAGAGACTGAGTTCTTTTGTGTTGTATATTAAGAGAAAGCACCCAGATGCTTTGTTTGTAGTCATTTGAGTGAGAAACTACACCAAGGATGTTTAGAGGTACAAACAAGCTTCAACTCAAGCTTTTTTGAATGCATTTACTTGTTTTGAATGCATTTACTCGTTTTGAATGCATTTACGAGTTCTTTTGTGTTGTATATTACGAGAAAGCACCCAGATGCTTTGTTTGCATTCAATTGAGTGAGAAACTACTCCTAGGATGTTTACAAGTACAAAAAAGCTTCAACTCAAGCTATAAATGCATTTACGTATTTTGGATGCAATCACGCGTTTTAACAGCTCTTACGACTAGGGTGAAAGAGATTGAGTTCTTTTGTGTTGTATATTAAGAGAAAGCACCCAAATGCTTTGTTTGCAGTCATTTGAGTGGGAAACTACACCAAGGATGTTTACAAGTACAAAAAAGCTTCAACTCAAGCTTTCGAATGCATTTACGCGTTTTAACAGCTCTTACGACTAGGGTGAAAGAGATTGAGTTCTTTTGTGTTGTATATTAAGAGAAAGCACCCAGATGCTTTGTTTGTACTCATTTGAGTGAAAAACTACACCAACGATGTTTACAAGTACAAACAAGCTTCAACTCAAGCTTTTGAATGCATTTGCGCGTTTTGAATGCATTTACGCGTGTTGAATGCATTTACGCGTTTTAACAGCTCTTACAACTAAGGTGAAAGAGATTGAGTTCTTTTGTGGTGTATATTAGGAGAAAGCACCCAGATGCTTTGTTTGCATTCATTTGACTGAGAAACTACCCCAAGGATGTTTACTAGTAAAAACAAGCTTCAACTCAAGCTTTTGAATGCATTTATGCGTTTTAACAGCTCTTACGACTAGGGTAAAAGAGATTGAGTTCTTTTGTATTGTATATCAAGAGAAAGCACCCAAATTCTTTGTTTGCATTCATTTGAGTGAAAAACTACACCAAGGATGTTTACAAGTACAAACAAGCTTCAACTCAAACATTTGAATGCATTTACGCGTTTTGAATGCATTTACGCGTTTTAAATGCATTTACGCGTTTTTAACAGCTCTTACGACTAGGGTGAAAGAGATTTGGTTCTTTTGTGGTGTATATTAAGAGGCAGCACCCTGATGCTTTGTTTGCATTCATTTGAGTGAAAAACTACACTTAGGATGTTTACAAGTACAAACGAGCTTCAACTCAAACTTTGGAATGCATTTACGCGTTTTGTATGCATTTACGCGTTTTAACAAATCTTACGACTAGGATGAAAGAAATTGAGTTCTTTTGTGTTGTATATTAAAAGAAAGCACCCAGATGCTTTGTTTGCATTCATTTGAGTGAGAAACTACACCAAGGATGTTTACAAGTACAAACAAGCTTCAACTCAAGCTTTTGAATGCATTTACGCGTTTTAACAGCTCTTACGACTAGGGTGAAAAAGATTGAGTTCTTTTGTGTTGTATATTAAGAAAAAGCACCCAGATGCTTTGTTTGCATTCATTTGAGTGAGAAACTACACCAAGGAAGTTTACAAGTACAAACAAGCTTCAACTCAAGCTTTTTAATGCATTTTCGCGTTTTGAATGCATTTACGCGTTTTAATAGCTCTTACGACTACGCTGAAGGAGACTGAGTTCTTTTGTGTTGTATATTAAGAAAAAGCACCTAGATGATTTGTTTGTAGTCATTTGAGTGAGAAACTACACCAAGGATGTTTACAAGTGCAAACAAGCTTCAACTCAAGCTTTTTTGAATGCATTTACTCGTTTTGAATGCATTTACGCGTTTTAACAGCTCTTACGACTAGGGTGAAAGAAATTGAGTTCTTTTGTGTTGTATATTACGAGAAAGCACCCAGATGCTTTGTTTGCATTCATTTGCGTGAGAAACTACTCCAAGGATGTTTACAAGTACAAAAAAGCTTCAACTCAAGCTCTAAATGCATTTACGTATTTTGGGTGCAATCACGCGTTTTAACAGCTCTTATGACTAGGGTGAAAGATATTGAGTTCTTTTGTGTTGTATATTAAGAGAAAGCACCCAAATGCTTTGTTTGCAGTCATTTGAGTGGGAAACTACACCAAGGATGTCTACAAGTACAACAAAGTTTCAACTCAAGCTTTCGAATGCATTTACGCGTTTTAACAGCTCTTACGACTAGGGTGAAAGAGATTGAGTTCTTTCGTGTTGTATATTAAGAGAAAGCACCCAGATGCTTTGTTTGTACTCATTTGAGTGAAAAACTACACCAACGATGTTTACAAGTACAAACAAGCTTCAACTCAAGCTTTTGAATGCATTTGCGCGTTTTGAATGCATTTACGCGTGTTGAATGCATTTACGCATTTTAACAGCTCTTACAACTAAGGTGAAAGAGATTGAGTTCTTTTGTGGGGTATATTAAGAGACAGCACCCAGATGCTTTGTTTGCATTAATTTGAGTGAGAAACTACGCTAAAGATGTTTACAAGTACAAACAAGTTTCAGCTCAAGCTTTTGAATGCATTTACGCGATTTGTATGCATTTACGCATTTTAACAGCTCTTACGACTAGGATGAAAGAAATTGAGTTATTTTGTGTTGTATATTAAAAGAAAGCACCCAAATGCTTTCTTTGCATTTATTTGAGTGAGAAACTACACCAAGTACAAACAGCACTTATTTGCATTTATTTGAGTTGAAGCTTTTGAATGCATTTTTGCGTTTTGAATGCATTTACGCGTTTTAACAGCTCTTACACTAGGGTGAAAGAGATTGAGTTCTTTTGTGTTGTATATTAAGAGAAAGCACCCAAATGCTTTCTTTGCATTCATTTGAGTGAGAAACTACACCAAGGATGTTTACAAGTACAAACAAGCTTCAACTGAAGCTTTTGAATGCATTTATGCGTTTTAACAGCTCTTACGACAAGGGTAAAAGAGATAGAGTTCTTTTGTATTGTAAATCAAGAGAAAGCACCCAAATGCTTTGTTTGCATTCATTTGAGTGAAAAACAACATCAAGGATGTTTACAAGTACAAACAAGCTTCAACTCAAGCTTTTGAATGCATTTACGCGTTTTGAATGCATTTACACGTTTTAACAGCTCTTAAACTCGGGTGAAAGAGATTGAGTTCTTTTGTGTTGTATATTAAGAGAAAGCACCCAGATGCTTTGTTTGCATTCATTTGAGTGAGAAACTACCCCAAGGATGTTTACAAGTCCAAACAAGCTTCAACTCAAGCTTTTGAATGCATTTACGCGTTTTGAATGCATTTACGCGTTTTAATAGCTCTTACGACTAGGGTGAAAGAGATTAAGTTCTTTTGTGGTGTATATTAAGAGACAGCGCCCAGATCCTTTGTTTGCATTCGTTTGAGTGAGAAACTAAACCAAGGATGTTTACAAGTACAAACAAGCTTCAACTCAAGCTTTTCAATGCATTTATGCGTTTTGAATGCATTTACGCGTTTTAACAGCTCTTACGACTAAGGTGAAAGAGATTGAGGTTTTTTGTGTTATTATTACGAGAAAGCACCCAGATGCTTTATTTCCATTCATTTGAGTGATAAACTACACCAAGGATGTTTACAAGTACAAACAAGCTTCAACTCAAGCTTTTGAATGCATTTACGCGTTTTAACAGCTCTTACGACTTGGGTGAAAGAGATTGAGTTCTTTTGTAATGCATATTACGAGAAAGCACCCAGATGCGTTGTTTCAATTCATTTGAGTGAGAAACTACACCAAGGATGTTTACAAGTACAAACAAGCTTCAACTCAAGCTTTTGAATGCATTTACGCGTTTTGAATGCATTTACGCGTTTTAACAGCTCTTACAACTAAGGTGAAAGAGATTGAGTTCTTTTGTGGTGTATATTAAGTGACAGCGCCCTCATTCTTTGTTTGCATTCATTTGAGTGAGAAACTACACCAATGATATTTACAAGTACAAACAAGCTTCAACTCAAGCTTTTTTGAATGCATTTACTCGTTTTGAATGCATTTACGCGTTTTAACAGCTCTTACGACTAGGGTGAAAGAAATTGAGTTCTTTTGTGTTGTATATTACGAGAAAGCACCCAGATGCTTTCTTTGCATTCATTTGAGTGAGAAACTACTCCAAGGATGTTTACAAGTACAAACAAGCTTCAACTCAAGCTATAAATGCATTTACGTATTTTGAATGCAATCACGCGTTGTATCAGCTCTTACGACTAGGATGAAAGAGACTGAGTTCTTTTGTGTTGTATATTAAGAGAAAGCACCCAAATGCTTTGTTTGCATTCATTTGAGTAAGAAACTACACCAAGCATGTTTACAAGTACAAACAAGCATCAACTGAAGCTTTTGAATGCATTTATACGTTTTAACAGCTCTCACGACTAGGGTAAAAGAGATTGAGTTCTTTTGAATTGTATATCAAGAGAAAGCAACCAGATGCTTTGTTTGCATTCATTTGAGTGAAAAACTACACCCACGATGTTTACAAGTACACACAAGCTTCAACTCAAGCTTTTGAATGCATTTACGGGTTTCTAATGCATTTACCCTTTTTAACAGCTCTTACGACTAGGGTGAAAGAGATTGAGTTCTTTTGTGGTGTATATTAAGAGACAGCACCCAGATGCTTTGTTTGCATTCATTTGAGTGAGAAACTACACTAAGGATGTTTACAAGTACAAAAAAGCTTCAACTCAAGATTTTGAATGCATGTACACATTTTAATTGCTCTTACGACTAAGGTGAAACAGATTGAGTTCTTTTGTGTTGTATATTACGAGAAAGCACCCAGATGCGTTGTTTTCATTCATTAGAGTGAGAAACTACACCAATGATGTTTACAAGTACAAACAAGCTTCAACTCAAACTTTTGAATACATTTACGCGTTTTAACAGCTCTTACGACTAGGGTGAAATAGATTGAGTTCTTTTGTGTTGTATATTACGAGAAAGCACCCAGATGGGTTCTTTGCATTCGTTTGAGTGAGAAACTACACCAAGGATGTTTACAAGTACAAACAAGCTTCAACTCAAGCGTTTCAAAGCATTTACGCGTTTTAACAGCTCTTACGACTAAGGTGAAAGAGATTGAGTTCTTTTGTGTTGCATATTACGAGAAAGCACCCAAATGCGTTGTTTGTATTCATTTGAGTGAGAAACAACACCAAGGATGTTTACAAGTACAAAAAAGTTTCAACTCAAGCTTTTGAATGCATTTACGCATTTTGAATGCATTTACGCGTTTTAACAGCTCTTACGACTAAGGTGAAAGAGATTGAGTTCTTTTGTGTCGTATATTACGAGAAAGCACCCAGATGCGTTGTTTGCATTCATTTGAGTGAGAAATGACACCAAGGATGTTTACAAGTACAAACAAGCTTCAACTCAAGCTTTTGAATGCATTTTTCGCGTTTTGAATGCATTTACGCGTTTTAACAACTCTTACGACTAGGGTGAAAGTGATTGAGTTCTTTTGTATTGTATATCAAGAGAAAGCACCCAGATGCTTTGTTTGCATTCATTTGAGTGAAAAACTACGCCAAGGATGTTTACAAGTACAAACAAGCTTCAACTGAAGCTTTTGAATGCATTTACGCGTTTTGAATGAATTTATGCTTTTTAACAGCTCTTACGACTAAGGTGAAAGAGATTAAGTTCTTTTGTGTTGTATATTACGAGAAAGCACCCAAATGCGTTGTTTGCATTCATTTGAGTGAGAAACTACACCAAGGATTTTTACAAGTACAAACAAGCTTCAACTCAAGCTTTTGAATGCATTTTCGCATTTTGAATGCATTTAGGTGTTTTAACAGCTCTTACGGCTAGGGTGAAAGAGATTGAGTTGTTTTGTGATGTATATTAAGAGAAACCATCCAGATGCTTTGTTTGCATTCATTTGAGTGAGAAAATACACCAATGATGTTTACAAGTACAAACAAGCTTTAACGCAAGCTTTTGAATGCATTTTTTGCGTTTTGAATGCATTTACGCGTTTTAACAACTCTTACGACTAGGGTGAAAGTGATTGAGTTCTTTTGTATTGTATATCAAGAGAAAGCACCCAGATGCTTTGTTTGCATTCATTTGAGTTAAAAACTACACCAAGGATGTTTACAAGTACAAACAAGCTTCAACTCAAGCTTTTGAATGCATTTTCGCATTTTGAATGCATTTAGGCGTTTTAACAGCTCTTACGACTAGGGTGAAAGAGATTGAGTTCTTTTCTGTTGTATATTAAGAGAAAGCACCCAGATGCTTTGTTTGCATTCATTTGTGTGAGAAACTACACCAAGGATGTTTACAAGTACAAACAAGCTTCAACTCAAGCTTTCGAATACATTTTTCGCGTTTTGAATGCATTTACACGTTTTAACAACTCTTACGACTATGGTGAAAGCGATTGAGTTCTTTTGTATTGTATATCAAGAGAAAGCACCCAGATGCTTTGTTTGCATTCATTTGAGTGAAAAACTACACCAAGGATGTTTACAAGTACAAACAAGCTTCAAGGCAAGCTTTTGAATGCATTTTTCGCGTTTTGAATGCATTTACGCGTTTTAACAACTCTTACGACTAGGGTGAAAGTGATTGAGTTCTTTTGTATTGTATATCAAGAGAAAGCTCCCAAATACGTTGTTTGCATTCATTTGAGTGAAAAACTACACCAAGGATGTTTACAAGTACAAACAAGCTTCAACTCAAGCTTTTGAATGCATTTACGCGTTTTGAATGCATTTACGCATTTTAACAGCTCTTACACTAGGGTGAAAGAGATTGAGTTCTTTTGTGTTGTATACTACGAGAAAGCTCCCAGATGCGTTGTTTGCATTCATTTGAGTGAGAAACTACCGCAATAATGTTTACAAGTACAAACAAACCTCAACTCAAGATTTTGAATGCATTTACGCGTTTTGGATCCATTTACGCGTTTTGACAGCTCTTTCGACTAGGGTGAAAGACATTGAGTTCTTTTGTTTTGTATATTACAAAAAAGCACCCAGATGCTTTGTTTGCATTCATTTGAGTGAGAAACTACACCAAGGATGTTTACAAGTACAAACACGCTTCAACTCAAGCTTTTGAATGCATTTACGCGTTTTAACGGCTCTTACGACTAGGGTGAAAGTGATTGAGTTCTTTCGTATTGTATATCAAGAGAAAGCACCCAGATGCGTTGTTTGCATTCATTTGAGTGGGAAACTACACCAATGATGTTTAAAAAGTACAAACAAGCTTCAACTCAAGCTTCTGAATGCATTTACGCGTTTTAACAGCTCTTACGACTAGGGTGAAAGAGATTGAGTTCTTTTGTGTTGTATATCAAGAGAAAGCACCCAGATGCGTTGTTTGCACTCATTTGAGTGGGAAACTACACCAATGATGTTTAAAAACTACAAACAAGCTTCAACTCAAGCTTTTGAATGCATTTACGCGTTCTGAATGCATTTACGCGTTTTAACAGCTCTTACGACTAGGGTGAAAGAGATTAATTTCTTTTGTGTTATATATTAAGAGAAACCACCCACATGCTTTGTTTGCATTCATTTGAGTGAGAAACTACACCAAGGATGTTTACAAGTACAAACAAGCTTCAACTCAAGCTTTTGAATGCATTTACGCGTTTTAGCAGCTCTTACGACTAGGGTGAAAGAGATTGAGTTCTTTTGTGTTATATATTAAGAGGAAGCACCCAAATGCTTTGTTTGCATTCATTTGAGTGAGAAACTACACCAAGGATGTTTACAAGTACAAACAAGCTTCAACTCAAGCTTTTGAATGCATTTACGCGTTCTGAATGCATTTACGCGTTTTAACAGCTCTTACGACTAGGGTGAAAGAGATTGAGTTCTTTTGTGTTATATATTAAGAGAAACCACCCAAATGCTTTGTCTGCATTCATTTGAGTGAGAAACTACACCAAGGATGTTTACAAGTACAAACAAGCTTCAACTTAAGCTTTTGAATACATTTTTCGCGTTTCGAATGCATTTACGCGTTTTAACAACTCTTACGACTAGGGTGAAAGTGATTGAGTTCTTTTGTATTGTATATCAAGAGAAAGTACCCAGATGCTTTGTTTGCATTCATTTGAGTGAAAAACTACGCCAAGGATGTTTACAAGTACACACAAGCTTCAACTCAAGCTTTTGAATGCATTTACGCGTTTTGAATGCATTTACGCGTTTTAACAGCTCTTACGACTAAGGTGAAAGAGATTAAGTTCTTTTGTGTTGTATATTACGAGAAAGCACCCAAATGCGTTGTTAGCATTCATTTGAGTGAGAAACTACACCAAGGATGTTTCCAAGTACAAACAAGCTTCAGCTCAAGCTTTTGAATGCATTTTCGCATTTTGAATGCATTTACGCGTTTTAACAGCTCTTACGGCTAGGGTGAAAGAGATTGAGTTCTTTTGTGTTGTATATTAAGAGAAAGCATCCAGATGCTTTGTTTGCATTCATTTCAATGAGAAACTACACCAAGGATGTTTACCAGTACAAACAAGTTTCAACGCAAGCTTTTGAATGCATTTTTCGCGTTTTGAATTCATTTACGCGTTTTAACAACTCTTACGACTAGGGTGAAAGTGATTGAGTTCTTTTGTATTGTATATCAAGAGAAAGTACCCAGATGCTTTGTTTCATTCATTTGAGTGAAAAACTACACCAAGGATGTTTACAAGTACAAACAAGCTTCAACTCAAGCTTTTGAATGCATTTTTCGCGTTTTGAATTCATTTACGCATTTTAACAACTCTTACGACTAGGGTGAAAGCGATTAAGTTCTTTTGTATTGTATATCAACAGAAAGCACCCAGATGCTTTGTTTGCATTCATTTGAGTGAAAAACTACACCAAGGATGTTTACAAGTACTAACAAGCTTCAACTCAATCTTTTGAATGCATTTACGCGTTTTGAATGCATTTACGCATTTTAGCAGCTCTTACACTAGGGTGAAAGAGATTGAGTTCTTTTGTGTTGTATGCTACGAGAAAGCTCCCAGATGCGTTGTTTGCATCCATTTGAGTGAGAAACTACCGCAAAGATGTTTACAAGTACAAACAAGCCTCAACGCAAGATTTTGAATGCATTTACGCGTTTTAACTGCTCTTTCGACTAGGGTGAAAGAGATTGAGTTCTTTTGTTTTGTATATTACAAAAAAGCACCCAGATGCTTTGTTTGCATCCATTTGAGTGAGAAACTACACTAAGGATGTTTACAAGTACAAACAAGCTTCAACTCAAGCTTTTGAGTGCATTGACGCGTTTTAACAGCTCTTACGACTAGGGTGAAAGAGATTGAGTTCTTTTGTGTTGCATATTAAGAGAAAGCACCCAGATGCTTTGTTTGCATTCATTTGAGTGAGAAACTACACCAAGGATGTTTACAAGTACAAACAAGCTTCAACTAAAGCTTTTGAATGCATTTTTCGCGTTTTGAATGCATTTACGCGTTTTAACAACTCTTACGACTAGGGTGAAAGTGATTGACTTCTTTTGAATTGTATATAACGAGAAAGCACCCAGATGCGTTGTTTGCATTCATTTGAGTGAGAAACTACACCAATGATGTTTACAAGTACAAACAAGCTTTAACTCAAGCTTTCGAATGCATTTACGCGTTCTGAATGAATTTACGCGTTTTAACAGCTCTTACGACTAGGGTGAAAGAGATTGAGTACTTTTGTGTTATATATTAAGAGGAAGCACTCAAATGCTTTGTTTGCATTCATTTGAGTGAGAAACTACACCAAGGATGTTTACAAGTACAAACAAGCTTCAACTAAAGCTTTTGAATGCATTTACGCGTTCTGAATGCATTTACGCGTTTTAACAGCTCTTACGACTAGGGTGAAAGTGATTGAGTTCTTTTGTATTGTATATCAAGAGAAAGCACCCAGATGCGTTGTTTGCATTCATTTGAGTGGGAAACTACACCAATGATGTTTAAAAAGTACAAACAAGCTTCAACTCAAGCTTTTGAATGCATTTACGCGTTATGAATGCATTTACGCGTTTTAGCAGCTCTTACGACTAGGGTGAAATTGATTGAGTTCTTTTGTGTTATATATTAAGAGGAAGCACCCAAATGCTTTGTTTGCATTCATTTGAGTGAGAAACTACACCAAGGATGTTTACAAGTACAAACAAGCTTCAACTCAAGCTTTTGAATGCATTTACGCATTCTGAATGCATTTACGCGTTTTAACAGCTCTTACGACTAGGGTGAAAGAGATTGAGTTCTTTTGTGTTATATATTAAGAGAAACCACCCAAATGCTTTGTTTGCATTCATTTGAGTGGGAAACTACACCAAGGATGTTTACAAGTACAAACAAGCTTCAACTCAAGCTTTTGATTACATTTTTCGCGTTTTGAATGCATTTACGCGTTTTAACAACTCTTACGACTAGGGTGAAAGTGACTGAGTTCTTTTGTATTGTATATCAAGAGAAAGCACCCAGATGCTTTGTTTGCATTCATTTGAGTGAAAAACTACACCAAGGATGTTTACAAGTACAAACAAGCTTCAACTCAATCTTTTGAATGCATTTACGCGTTTTGAATGCATTTACGCAATTTAACAGCTCTTACACTAGGGTGAAAGAGATTGAGTTCTTTTGTGTTGTATGCTACGAGAAAGCTCCCAGATGCGTTGTTTGCATTCATTTGAGTGAGAAACTACCGCAAAGATGTTTACAAGTACAAACAAGCCTCAACTCAAGATTTTGAATGCATTTACGCGTTTTAACAGCTCTTTCGACTAGGGTGAAAGAGATTGAGTTCTTTTGTTTTGTATATTACAAAAAAACACCCAGATGCTTTGTTTGCATTCATTTGAGTGAGAAACTACACTAAGGATGTTTACAAGTACAAACAAGCTTCAACTCAAGCTTTTGAATGCATTTTTCGCGTTTTGAATGCATTGACGCGTTTTAACAACTCTTACGACTAGGGTGAAAGTGATTGACTTCTTTTGAATTGTATATAAAGAGAAAGCACCCAGATGCGTTGTTTGCATTCATTTGAGTGAGAAACTACACCAAGGATGTTTACAAGTACAAACAAGCTTCAACTCAAGCTTTTGAATGCATTTACGCGTTTTAGCAGCTCTTACGACTAGGGTGAAAGTGATTGACTTCTTTTGTGTTATATATTAAGAGGAAGAACCCAAATGCTTTGTTTGCATTCATTTGAGTGAGAAACTACACCAAGGATGTTTACAAGTACAAACAAGCTTCAACTCAAGCTTTTGAATGCATTTACGCGTTCTGAATGCATTTACGCGTTTTAACAGCTCTTACGACTAGGGTGAAAGAGATTGAGTTCTTTTGTGTTATATATTAAGAGAAACCACCCAAATGCTTTGTCTGCATTCATTTGAGTGAGAAACTACACCAAGGATGTTTACAAGTACAAACAAGCTTCAACTTAAGCTTTTGAATACATTTTTCGCGTTTCGAATGCATTTACGCGTTTTAACAACTCTTACGACTAGGGTGAAAGTGATTGAGTTCTTTTGTATTGTATATCAAGAGAAAGTACCCAGATGCTTTGTTTGCATTCATTTGAGTGAAAAACTACGCCAAGGATGTTTACAAGTACACACAAGCTTCAACTCAAGCTTTTGAATGCATTTACGCGTTTTGAATGCATTTACGCGTTTTAACAGCTCTTACGACTAAGGTGAAAGAGATTAAGTTCTTTTGTGTTGTATATTACGAGAAAGCACCCAAATGCGTTGTTAGCATTCATTTGAGTGAGAAACTACACCAAGGATGTTTCCAAGTACAAACAAGCTTCAACTCAAGCTTTTGAATGCATATTCGCATTTTGAATGCATTTACGCGTTTTAACGGCTCTTACGGCTAGGGTGAAAGAGATTGAGTTCTTTTGTGTTGTATATTAAGAGAAAGCATCCAGATGCTTTGTTTGCATTCATTTCAGTGAGAAACTACACCAAGGATGTTTACCAGTACAAACAAGCTTCAACGCAAGCTTTTGAATGCATTTTTCGCGTTTTGAATTCATTTACGCGTTTTAACAACTCTTACGACTAGGGTGAAAGTGATTGAGTTCTTTTGTATTTTATATCAAGAGAAAGTACCCAGATGCTTTGTTTCATTCATTTGAGTGAAAAACTACACCAAGGATGTTTACAAGTACAAACAAGCTTCAACTCAAGCTTTTGAATGCATTTTTCGCGTTTTGAATTCATTTACGCGTTTTAACAACTCTTACGACTAGGGTGAAAGCGATTAAGTTCTTTTGTATTGTATATCAACAGAAAGCACCCAGATGCTTTGTTTGCATTCATTTGAGTGAAAAACTACACCAAGGATGTTTACAAGTACTATCAAGCTTCAACTCAATCTTTTGAATGCATTTACGCGTTTTGAATGCATTTACGCATTTTAGCAGCTCTTACACTAGGGTGAAAGAGATTGAGTTCTTTTGTGTTGTATGCTACGAGAAAGCTCCCAGATGCGTTGTTTGCATCCATTTGAGTGAGAAACTACCGCAAAGATGTTTACAAGTACAAACAAGCCTCAACGCAAGATTTTGAATGCATTTACGCGTTTTAACTGCTCTTTCGACTAGGGTGAAAGAGATTGAGTTCTTTTGTTTTGTATATTACAAAAAAGCACCCAGATGCTTTGTTTGCATCAATTTGAGTGAGAAACTACACTAAGGATGTTTACAAGTACAAACAAGCTTCAACTCAAGCTTTTGAGTGCATTGACGCGTTTTAACAGCTCTTACGACTAGGGTGAAAGAGATTGAGTTCTTTTGTGTTGCATATTAAGAGAAAGCACCCAGATGCTTTGTTTGCATTCATTTGAGTGAGAAACTACACCAAGGATGTTTACAAGTACAAACAAGCTTCAACTAAAGCTTTTGAATGCATTTTTCGCGTTTTGAATGCATTTACGCGTTTTAACAACTCTTACGACTAGGGTGAAAGTGATTGACTTCTTTTGAATTGTATATAACGAGAAAGCACCCAGATGCGTTGTTTGCATTCATTTGAGTGAGAAACTACACCAATGATGTTTACAAGTACAAACAAGCTTCAACTCAAGCTTTTGAATGCATTTACGCGTTCTGAATGAATTTACGCGTTTTAACAGCTCTTACGACTAGGGTGAAAGAGATTGAGTACTTTTGTGTTATATATTAAGAGGAAGCACTCAAATGCTTTGTTTGCATTCATTTGAGTGAGAAACTACACCAAGGATGTTTACAAGTACAAACAAGCTTCAACTAAAGCTTTTGAATGCATTTACGCGTTCTGAATGCATTTACGCGTTTTAACAGCTCTTACGACTAGGGTGAAAGTGATTGAGTTCTTTTGTATTGTATATCAAGAGAAAGCACCCAGATGCGTTGTTTGCATTCATTTGAGTGGGAAACTACACCAATGATGTTTAAAAAGTACAAACAAGCTTCAACTCAAGCTTTTGAATGCATTTACGCGTTATGAATGCATTTACGCGTTTTAGCAGCTCTTACGACTAGGGTGAAATTGATTGAGTTCTTTTGTGTTATATATTAAGAGGAAGCACCCAAATGCTTTGTTTGCATTCATTTGAGTGAGAAACTACACCAAGGATGTTTACAAGTACAAACAAGCTTCAACTCAAGCTTTTGAATGCATTTACGCATTCTGAATGCATTTACGCGTTTTAACAGCTCTTACGACTAGGGTGAAAGAGATTGAGTTCTTTTGTGTTATATATTAAGAGAAACCACCCAAATGCTTTGTTTGCATTCATTTGAGTGGGAAACTACACCAAGGATGTTTACAAGTACAAACAAGCTTCAACTCAAGCTTTTGATTACATTTTTCGCGTTTTGAATGCATTTACGCGTTTTAACAACTCTTACGACTAGGGTGAAAGTGACTGAGTTCTTTTGTATTGTATATCAAGAGAAAGCACCCAGATGCTTTGTTTGCATTCATTTGAGTGAAAAACTACACCAAGGATGTTTACAAGTACAAACAAGCTTCAACTCAATCTTTTGAATGCATTTACGCGTTTTGAATGCATTTACGCAATTTAACAGCTCTTACACTAGGGTGAAAGAGATTGAGTTCTTTTGTGTTGTATGCTACGAGAAAGCTCCCAGATGCGTTG
The DNA here is from genome assembly GCA_038025085.1 of Tetragonia tetragonoides. Classification (NCBI taxonomy): domain Eukaryota; kingdom Viridiplantae; phylum Streptophyta; class Magnoliopsida; order Caryophyllales; family Aizoaceae; genus Tetragonia; species Tetragonia tetragonoides. The sequence goes on from CM076150.1 coordinate 25,651,435, forward strand.
TTTGCATTCATTTGAGTGAGAAACTACCGCAAAGATGTTTACAAGTACAAACAAGCCTCAACTCAAGAATTTGAATGCATTTACGCGTTTTAACTGCTCTTTCGACTAGGGTGAAAGAGATTGAGTTCTTTTGTTTTGTATATTACAAAAAAGCACCCAGATGCTTTGTTTGCATTCATTTGAGTGAGAAACTACACTAAGGATGTTTACAAGTACAAACAAGCTTCAACTCAAGCTTTTGAATGCATTTTTCGCGTTTTGAATGCATTGACGCGTTTTAACAACTCTTACGACTAGGGTGAAAGTGATTGACTTCTTTTGAATTGTATATAAAGAGAAAGCACCCAGATGCGTTGTTTGCATTCATTTGAGTGAGAAACTACACCAAGGATGTTTACAAGTACAAACAAGCTTCAACTCAAGCTTTTGAATGCATTTACGCGTTTTAGCAGCTCTTACGACTAGGGTGAAAGAGATTGAGTTCTTTTGTGTTATATATTAAGAGGAAGCACCCAAATGCTTTGTTTGCATTCATTTGAGTGAGAAACTACACCAAGGATATTTACAAGTACAAACAAGCTTCAACTCAAGCTTTTGAATGCATTTACGCGTTCTGAATGCATTTACGCGTTTTAACAGCTCTTACGACTAGGGTGAAAGAGATTGAGTTCTTTTGTGTTATATATTAAGAGAAACCACCCAAATGCTTTGTCTGCATTCATTTGAGTGAGAAACTACACCAAGGATGTTTACAAGTACAAACAAGCTTCAACTTAAGCTTTTGAATACATTTTTCGCGTTTCGAATCCATTTACGCGTTTTAACAACTCTTACGACTAGGGTGAAAGTGATTGAGTTCTTTTGTATTGTATATCAAGAGAAAGTACCCAGATGCTTTGTTTGCATTCATTTGAGTGAAAAACTACGCCAAGGATGTTTACAAGTACACACAAGCTTCAACTCAAGCTTTTGAATGCATTTACGCGTTTTGAATGCATTTACGCGTTTTAACAGCTCTTACGACTAAGGTGAAAGAGATTAAGTTCTTTTGTGTTGTATATTACGAGAAAGCACTCAAATGCGTTGTTAGCATTCATTTGAGTGAGAAACTACACCAAGGATGTTTCCAAGTACAAACAAGCTTCAACTCAAGCTTTTGAATGCATTTTCGCATTTTGAATGCATTTACGCGTTTTAACAGCTCTTACGGCTAGGGTGAAAGAGATTGAGTTCTTTTGTGTTGTATATTAAGAGAAAGCATCCAGATGCTTTGTTTGCATTCATTTCAGTGAGAAACTACACCAAGGATGTTTACCAGTACAAACAAGCTTCAACGCAAGCTTTTGAATGCATTTTTCGCGTTTTGAATTCATTTACGCGTTTTAACAACTCTTACGACTAGGGTGAAAGTGATTGAGTTCTTTTGTATTTTATATCAAGAGAAAGTACCCAGATGCTTTGTTTCATTCATTTGAGTGAAAAACTACACCAAGGATGTTTACAAGTGCAAACAAGCTTCAACTCAAGCTTTTGAATGCATTTTTCGCGTTTTGAATTCATTTACGCGTTTTAACAACTCTTACGACTAGGGTGAAAGCGATTAAGTTCTTTTGTATTGTATATCAACAGAAAGCACCCAGATGCTTTGTTTGCATTCATTTGAGTGAAAAACTACACCAAGGATGTTTCCAAGTACTATCAAGCTTCAACTCAATCTTTTGAATGCATTTACGCGTTTTGAATGCATTTACGCATTTTAGCAGCTCTTACACTAGGGTGAAAGAGATTGAGTTCTTTTGTGTTGTATGCTATGAGAAAGCTCCCAGATGCGTTGTTTGCATCCATTTGCGTGAGAAACTACCGCAAAGATGTTTACAAGTACAAACAAGCCTCAACGCAAGATTTTGAATGCATTTACGCGTTTTAACTGCTCTTTCGACTAGGGTGAAAGAGATTGAGTTCTTTTGTTTTGTATATTACAAAAAAGCACCCAGATGCTTTGTTTGCATCCATTTGAGTGAGAAACTACACTAAGGATGTTTACAAGTACAAACAAGCTTCAACTCAAGCTTTTGAGTGCATTGACGCGTTTTAACAGCTCTTACGACTAGGGTGAAAGAGATTGAGTTCTTTTGTGTTGCATTTTAAGAGAAAGCACCCAGATGCTTTGTTTGCATTCATTTGAGTGAGAAACTACACCAAGGATGTTTACAAGTACAAACAAGCTTCAACTAAAGCTTTTGAATGCATTTTTCGCGTTTTGAATGCATTTACGCGTTTTAACAACTCTTACGACTAGGGTGAAAGTGATTGACTTCTTTTGAATTGTATATAACGAGAAAGCACCCAGATGCGTTGTTTGCATTCATTTGAGTGAGAAACTACACCAATGATGTTTACAAGTACAAACAAGCTTCAACTCAAGCTTTTGAATGCATTTACGCGTTCTGAATGAATTTACGCGTTTTAACAGCTCTTACGACTAGGGTGAAAGAGATTGTGTACTTTTGTGTTATATATTAAGAGGAAGCACTCAAATGCTTTGTTTGCATTCATTTGAGTGAGAAACTACACCAAGGATGTTTACAAGTACAAACAAGCTTCAACTAAAGCTTTTGAATGCATTTACGCGTTCTGAATGCATTTACGCGTTTTAACAGCTCTTACGACTAGGGTGAAAGTGATTGAGTTCTTTTGTATTGTATATCAAGAGAAAGCACCCAGATGCGTTGTTTGCATTCATTTGAGTGGGAAACTACACCAATGATGTTTAAAAAGTACAAACAAGCTTCAACTCAAGCTTTTGAATGCATTTACGCGTTATGAATGCATTTACGCGTTTTAGCAGCTCTTACGACTAGGGTGAAATTGATTGAGTTCTTTTGTGTTATATATTAAGAGGAAGCACCCAAATGCTTTGTTTGCATTCATTTGAGTGAGAAACTACACCAAGGATGTTTACAAGTACAAACAAGCTTCAACTCAAGCTTTTGAATGCATTTACGCATTCTGAATGCATTTACGCGTTTTAACAGCTCTTACGACTAGGGTGAAAGAGATTGAGTTCTTTTGTGTTATATATTAAGAGAAACCACCCAAATGCTTTGTTTGCATTCATTTGAGTGAGAAACTACACCAAGGATGTTTACAAATACAAACAAGCTTCATCTAAAGCTTTTGAATGCATTTTTCGCGTTTTGAATGCATTTACGCGTTTTAACAACTCTTACGACTAGGGTGAAAGTGATTGACTTCTTTCGTATTGTATATAAAGAGAAAGCACCCAGATGCGTTGATTGCATTCATTTGAGTGAGAAACTACACCAATGATGTTTACAAGTACAAACAAGCTTCAACTCAAGCTTTTGAATGCATTTACGCGTTCTGAATGCATTTACGCGTTTTAACAACTCTTACGACTAAGGTGAAAGAGATTGAGTTCTTTTGTATTGTATATCAAGAGAAAGCACCCAGATGCTTTGTTTGCATTCATTTGAGTGAAAAACTACACCAAGGATGTTTACAAGTACAAACAAGCTTCAACTCAATCTTTTGAATGCATTTACGCGTTTTGAATGCATTTACGCATTTTAACAGCTCTTACACTAGGGTGAAAGAGATTGAGTTCTTTTGTGTTGTATGCTACGAGAAAGCTCCCAGATGCGTTGTTTGCATTCATTTGAGTGAGAAACTACCGCAAAGATGTTTACAAGTACAAACAAGCCTCAACTCAAGATTTTGAATGCATTTACGCGTTTTAACTGCTCTTTCGACTAGGGTGAAAGAGATTGAGTTCTTTTGTTTTGTATATTACAAAAAAGCACCCAGATGCTTTGTTTGCATTCATTTGAGTGAGAAACTACACTAAGGATGTTTACAAGTACAAACAAGCTTCAACTCAAGCTTTTGAATGCATTTACGCGTTCTGAATGCATTTACGCGTTTTAACAGCTCTTACGACTAGGGTGAAAGAGATTGAGTACTTTTGTGTTATATATTAAGAGGAAGCACTCAAATGCTTTGTTTGCATTCATTTGAGTGAGAAACTACACCAAGGATGTTTACAAGTACAAACAAGCTTCATCTAAAGCTTTTGAATGCATTTTTCGCGTTTTGAATGCATTTACGCGTTTTAACAACTCTTACGACTAGGGTGAAAGTGATTGACTTCTTTTGTATTGTATATAAAGAGAAAGCACCCAGATGCGTTGATTGCATTCATTTGAGTGAGAAACTACACCAATGATGTTTACAAGTACAAACAAGCTTCAACTCAAGCTTTTGAATGCATTTACGCGTTCTGAATGCATTTACGCGTTTTAACAGCTCTTACGACTAGGGTGAAAGAGATTGAGTACTTTTGTGTTATATATTAAGTGGAAGCACTCAAATGCTTTGTTTGCATTCATTTGAGTGAGAAACTACACCAAGGATGTTTACAAGTACAAACAAGCTTCAACTCAAGCTTTTGATTACATTTTTCGCGTTTTGAATGCATTTACGCGTTTTAACAACTCTTACGACTAGGGTGAAAGTGATTGAGTTCTTTTGTATTGTATATCAAGAGAAAGCACCCAGATGCTTTGTTTGCATTCATTTGAGTGAAAAACTACACCAAGGATGTTTACAAGTACAAACAAGCTTCAACTCAATCTTTTGAATGCATTTACGCGTTTTGAATGCATTTACGCATTTTAACAGCTCTTACACTAGGGTGAAAGAGATTGAGTTCTTTTGTGTTGTATGCTACGAGAAAGCTCCCAGATGCGTTGTTTGCATTCATTTGAGTGAGAAACTACCGCAAAGATGTTTACAAGTACAAACAAGCCTCAACTTAAGATTTTGAATGCATTTACGCGTTTTAACTGCTCTTTCGACTAGGGTGAAAGAGATTGAGTTCTTTTGTTTTGTATATTACAAAAAAGCACCCAGATGCTTTGTTTGCATTCATTTGAGTGAGAAACTACACTAAGGATGTTTACAAGTACAAACAAGCTTCAACTCAAGCTTTTGAATGCATTTTTCGCGTTTTGAATGCATTGACGCGTTTTAACAACTCTTACGACTAGGGTGAAAGTGATTGACTTCTTTTGAATTGTATATAAAGAGAAAGCACCCAGATGCGTTGTTTGCATTCATTTGAGTGAGAAACTACACCAATGATGTTTACAAGTACAAACAAGCTTCAACTCAAGCTTTTGAATGCATTTACGCGTTCTGAATGCATTTACGCGTTTTAACAGCTCTTACGACTAGGGTGAAAGAGATTGAGTACTTTTGTGTTATATATTCAGAGGAAGCACTCAAATGCTTTGTTTGCATTCATTTGAGTGAGAAACTACACCAAGGATGTTTACAAGTACAAACAAGCTTCATCTAAAGCTTTTGAATGCATTTTTCGCGTTTTGAATGCATTTACGCGTTTTAACAGCTCTTACGACTAGGGTGAAAGTGATTGAGTTCTTTTGTATTGTATATCAAGAGAAAGCACCCAGATGCGTTGTTTGCATTCATTTGAGTGGGAAACTACACCAATGATGTTTAAAAAGTACAAACAAGCTTCAACTCAAGCTTTTGAATGCATTTACGCGTTATGAATGCATTTACGCGTTTTAGCAGCTCTTACGACTAGGGTGAAATTGATTGAGTTCTTTTGTGTTATATATTAAGAGGAAGCACCCAAATGCTTTGTTTGCATTCATTTGAGTGAGAAACTACACCAAGGATGTTTACAAGTACAAACAAGCTTCAACTCAAGCTTTTGAATGCATTTACGCATTCTGAATGCATTTACGCGTTTTAACAGCTCTTACGACTAGGGTGAAAGAGATTGAGTTCTTTTGTGTTATATATTAAGAGAAACCACCCAAATGCTTTGTTTGCATTCATTTGAGTGAGAAACTACACCAAGGATGTTTACAAGTACAAACAAGCTTCATCTAAAGCTTTTGAATGCATTTTTCGCGTTTTGAATGCATTTACGCGTTTTAACAACTCTTACGACTAGGGTGAAAGTGATTGACTTCTTTTGTATTGTATATAAAGAGAAAGCACCCAGATGCGTTGATTGCATTCATTTGAGTGAGAAACTACACCAATGATGTTTACAAGTACAAACAAGCTTCAACTCAAGCTTTTGAATGCATTTACGCGTTCTGAATGCATTTACGCGTTTTAACAACTCTTACGACTAGGGTGAAAGAGATTGAGTTCTTTTGTATTGTATATCAAGAGAAAGCACCCAGATGCTTTGTTTGCATTCATTTGAGTGAAAAACTACACCAAGGATGTTTACAAGTACAAACAAGCTTCAACTCAATCTTTTGAATGCATTTACGCGTTTTGAATGCATTTACGCATTTTAACAGCTCTTACACTAGGGTGAAAGAGATTGAGTTCTTTTGTGTTGTATGCTACGAGAAAGCTCCCAGATGCGTTGTTTGCATTCATTTGAGTGAGAAACTACCGCAAAGATGTTTACAAGTACAAACAAGCCTCAACTCAAGATTTTGAATGCATTTACGCGTTTTAACTGCTCTTTCGACTAGGGTGAAAGAGATTGAGTTCTTTTGTTTTGTATATTACAAAAAAGCACCCAGATGCTTTGTTTGCATTCATTTGAGTGAGAAACTACACTAAGGATGTTTACAAGTACAAACAAGCTTCAACTCAAGCTTTTGAATGCATTTACGCGTTCTGAATGCATTTACGCGTTTTAACAGCTCTTACGACTAGGGTGAAAGAGATTGAGTACTTTTGTGTTATATATTAAGAGGAAGCACTCAAATGCTTTGTTTGCATTCATTTGAGTGAGAAACTACACCAAGGATGTTTACAAGTACAAACAAGCTTCATCTAAAGCTTTTGAATGCATTTTTCGCGTTTTGAATGCATTTACGCGTTTTAACAACTCTTACGACTAGGGTGAAAGTGATTGACTTCTTTTGTATTGTATATAAAGAGAAAGCACCCAGATGCGTTGATTGCATTCATTTGAGTGAGAAACTACACCAATGATGTTTACAAGTACAAACAAGCTTCAACTCAAGCTTTTGAATGCATTTACGCGTTCTGAATGCATTTACGCGTTTTAACAGCTCTTACGACTAGGGTGAAAGAGATTGAGTACTTTTGTGTTATATATTAAGAGGAAGCACTCAAATGCTTTGTTTGCATTCATTTGAGTGAGAAACTACACCAAGGATGTTTACAAGTACAAACAAGCTTCAACTCAAGCTTTTGATTACATTTTTCGCGTTTTGAATGCATTTACGCGTTTTAACAACTCTTACGACTAGGGTGAAAGTGATTGAGTTCTTTTGTATTGTATATCAAGAGAAAGCACCCAGATGCTTTGTTTGCATTCATTTGAGTGAAAAACTACACCAAGGATGTTTACAAGTACAAACAAGCTTCAACTCAATCTTTTGAATGCATTTACGCGTTTTGAATGCATTTACGCATTTTAACAGCTCTTACACTAGGGTGAAAGAGATTGAGTTCTTTTGTGTTGTATGCTACGAGAAAGCTCCCAGATGCGTTGTTTGCATTCATTTGAGTGAGAAACTACCGCAAAGATGTTTACAAGTACAAACAAGCCTCAACTTAAGATTTTGAATGCATTTACGCGTTTTAACTGCTCTTTCGACTAGGGTGAAAGAGATTGAGTTCTTTTGTTTTGTATATTACAAAAAAGCACCCAGATGCTTTGTTTGCATTCATTTGAGTGAGAAACTACACTAAGGATGTTTACAAGTACAAACAAGCTTCAACTCAAGCTTTTGAATGCATTTTTCGCGTTTTGAATGCATTGACGCGTTTTAACAACTCTTACGACTAGGGTGAAAGTGATTGACTTCTTTTGAATTGTATATAAAGAGAAAGCACCCAGATGCGTTGTTTGCATTCATTTGAGTGAGAAACTACACCAATGATGTTTACAAGTACAAACAAGCTTCAACTCAAGCTTTTGAATGCATTTACGCGTTCTGAATGCATTTACGCGTTTTAACAGCTCTTACGACTAGGGTGAAAGAGATTGAGTACTTTTGTGTTATATATTAAGAGGAAGCACTCAAATGCTTTGTTTGCATTCATTTGAGTGAGAAACTACACCAAGGATGTTTACAAGTACAAACAAGCTTCATCTAAAGCTTTTGAATGCATTTTTCGCGTTTTGAATGCATTTACGCGTTTTAACAACTCTTACGACTAGGGTGAAAGTGATTGACTTCTTTTGTATTGTATATAAAGAGAAAGCACCCAGATGCGTTGATTGCATTCATTTGAGTGAGAAACTACACCAATGATGTTTACAAGTACAAACAAGCTTCAACTCAAGCTTTTGAATGCATTTACGCGTTCTGAATGCATTTACGCGTTTTAACAGCTCTTACGACTAGGGTGAAAGAGATTGAGTACTTTTGTGTTATATATTAAGAGGAAGCATTCAAATGCTTTGTTTGCATTCATTTGAGTGAGAAACTACACCAAGGATGTTTACAAGTACAAACAAGCTTCAACTCAAGCTTTTGAATGCATTTACGCGTTCTGAATGCATTTACGCGTTTTAACAGCTCTTACACTAGGGTGAAAGAGATTGAGTTCTTTTGTGTTGTATATTAAGAGAAAGCACCCAGATGCGTTGTTTGCAATCATTTGAGTGAGAAACTACCGCAATGATGTTTACAAGTACAAACAAGCCTCAACTCAAGATTTTGAATGCATTTACGCGTTTTGAATGCATTTACGCGTTTTAACAGCTCTTTCGACTAGGGTGAAAGAGATTGAGTTCTTTTGTTTTGTATATTACTATAAAGCACCCAGATGCTTTTTTTGCATTCATTTGAGTGAGAAACTACACCAAGGATGTTTGCAAGTACAAACAAGCTTCAACTCAAGCTTTTGAATGCATTTACGCATTTTAACAGCTCTTACGACTAGGGTAAAAGTGATTAATTCTTTTGTATTGTATATCAAGAGAAAGCACCCAGATGCGTTGTTTGCATTCATTTGAGTGGGAAACTACACCAATGATGTTTAAAAAGTACAAACAAGCTTCAACTCAATCTTTTGAATGCATTTACGCGTTTTGAATGCATTTACGCATTTTAACAGCTCTTACACTAGGGTGAAAGAGATTGAGTTCTTTTGTGTTGTATGCTACGAGAAAGCTCCCAGATGCGTTGTTTGCATTCATTTGAGTGAGAAACTACCGCAAAGATGTTTACAAGTACAAACAAGCCTCAACTCAAGATTTTGAATGCATTTACGCGTTTTAACTGCTCTTTCGACTAGGGTGAAAGAGATTGAGTTCTTTTGTTTTGTATATTACAAAAAAGCACCCAGATGCTTTGTTTGCATTCATTTGAGTGAGAAACTACACTAAGGATGTTTACAAGTACAAACAAGCTTCAACTCAAGCTTTTGAATGCATTTTTCGCGTTTTGAATGCATTGACGCGTTTTAACAACTCTTACGACTAGGGTGAAAGTGATTGACTTCTTTTGAATTGTATATAAAGAGAAAGCACCCAGATGCGTTGTTTGCATTCATTTGAGTGAGAAACTACACCAATGATGTTTACAAGTACAAACAAGCTTCAACTCAAGCTTTTGAATGCATTTACGCGTTCTGAATGCATTTACGCGTTTTAACAGCTCTTACGACTAGGGTGAAAGAGATTGAGTACTTTTGTGTTATATATTAAGAGGAAGCACTCAAATGCTTTGTTTGCATTCATTTGAGTGAGAAACTACACCAAGGATGTTTACAAGTACAAACAAGCTTCATCTAAAGCTTTTGAATGCATTTTTCGCGTTTTGAATGCATTTACGCGTTTTAACAACTCTTACGACTAGGGTGAAAGTGATTGACTTCTTTTGTATTGTATATAAAGAGAAAGCACCCAGATGCGTTGATTGCATTCATTTGAGTGAGAAACTACACCAATGATGTTTACAAGTACAAACAAGCTTCAACTCAAGCTTTTGAATGCATTTACGCGTTCTGAATGCATTTACGCGTTTTAACAGCTCTTACGACTAGGGTGAAAGAGATTGAGTACTTTTGTGTTATATATTAAGAGGAAGCATTCAAATGCTTTGTTTGCATTCATTTGAGTGAGAAACTACACCAAGGATGTTTACAAGTACAAACAAGCTTCAACTCAAGCTTTTGAATGCATTTACGCGTTCTGAATGCATTTACGCGTTTTAACAGCTCTTACACTAGGGTGAAAGAGATTGAGTTCTTTTGTGTTGTATATTAAGAGAAAGCACCCAGATGCGTTGTTTGCAATCATTTGAGTGAGAAACTACCGCAATGATGTTTACAAGTACAAACAAGCCTCAACTCAAGATTTTGAATGCATTTACGCGTTTTGAATGCATTTACGCGTTTTAACAGCTCTTTCGACTAGGGTGAAAGAGATTGAGTTCTTTTGTTTTGTATATTACTATAAAGCACCCAGATGCTTTTTTTGCATTCATTTGAGTGAGAAACTACACCAAGGATGTTTGCAAGTACAAACAAGCTTCAACTCAAGCTTTTGAATGCATTTACGCATTTTAACAGCTCTTACGACTAGGGTAAAAGTGATTAATTCTTTTGTATTGTATATCAAGAGAAAGCACCCAGATGCGTTGTTTGCATTCATTTGAGTGGGAAACTACACCAATGATGTTTAAAAAGTACAATCAAGCTTCAACTCAAGCTTTTGAATGCATTTACGCGTTTTACCAGCTCTTACGACTAGGGTGAAATTGATTGAGTTCTTTTGTGTTATATATTAAGAGGAAGCACCCAAATGCTTTGTTTGCATTCCTTTGAGTGAGAAACTACACAAGGGATATTTACAAGTACAAACAAGCTTCAACTCAAGCTTTTGATTACATTTTTCGCGTTTTGAATGCATTTACGCGTTTTAACAACTCTTACGACTAGGGTGAAAGTGATTGAGTTCTTTTGTATTGTTTATGAAGAGAAAGCACCCAGATGCGTTGTTTGCATTCATTTGAGTGAAAAACTACACCAGGATGTTTACAAGTACAAACAAGCTTCAACTCAATCTTTTGAATGCATTTACGCGTTTTGAATGCATTTACGCATTTTAACAGCTCTTACACTAGGATGAAAGAGATTGAGTTCCCAGATGCGTTGTTTGCATTCATTTGAGTGAGAAACTAGGGTGAAAGAGATTGAGTACTTTTGTGTTATATATTAAGAGGAAGCACTCAAATGCTTTGTTTGCATTCATTTGAGTGAGAAACTACACCAAGGATGTTTACAAGTACAAACAAGCTTCAACTCAAGCTTTTGAATGCATTTACGCGTTCTGAATGCATTTACGCGTTTTAACAGCTCTTACGACTAGGGTGAAAGTGATTGAGTTCTTTTGTATTGTATATCAAGAGAAAGCACCCAGATGCGTTGTTTGCATTCATTTGAGTGGGAAACTACACCAATGATGTTTAAAAAGTACAAACAAGCTTCAACTCAAGCTTTTGAATGCATTTACGCGTTATGAATGCATTTACGCGTTTTTGCAGCTCTTACGACTAGGGTGAAATTGATTGAGTTCTTTTGTGTTATATATTAAGAGGAAGCACCCAAATGCTTTGTTTGCATTCATTTGAGTGAGAAACTACACCAAGGATGTTTACAAGTACAAACAAGCTTCAACTCAAGCTTTTGAATGCATTTACGCGTTCTGAATGCATTTACGCGTTTTAACAGCTCTTACGACTAGGGTGAAAGAGATTGAGTTCTTTTGTGTTATATATTAAGAGAAACCACCCAAATGCTTTGTTTGCATTCATTTCAGTGAGAAACTACACCAAGGATGTTTACAAGTACAAACAAGCTTCAACTCAAGCTTTTGATTACATTTTTCGCGTTTTGAATGCATTTACGCGTTTTAACAACTCTTACGACTAGGGTGAAAGTGATTGAGTTCTTTTGTATTGTATATCAAGAGAAAGCACCCAGATGCATTGTTTGCATTCATTTGAGTGAAAAACTACACCAAGGATGTTTACAAGTACAAACAAGCTTCAACTCAATCTTTTGAATGCATTTACGCGTTTTGAATGCATTTACGCATTTTAACAGCTCTTACACTAGGGTGAAAGAGATTGAGTTCTTTTGTGTTGTATGCTACGAGAAAACTCCCAGATGCGTTGTTTGCATTCCTTTGAGTGAGAAACTACCGCAAAGATGTTTACCAGTACAAACAAGCCTCAACTCAAGATTTTGAATGCATTTACGCGTTTTAACTGCTCTTTCGACTAGGGTGAAAGAGATTGAGTTCTTTTGTTTTGTATATTACAAAAAAGCACCCAGATGCTTTGTTTGCATTCATTTGAGTGAGAAACTACACTAAGGATGTTTACAAGTACAAACAAGCTTCAACTCAAGCTTTTGAATGCATTTTTCGCGTTTTGAATGCATTTACGCGTTTTAACAACTCTTACGACTAGGGTGAAAGTGATTGACTTCTTTCGAATTGTATATAAAGAGAAAGCACCCAGATGCGTTGTTTGCATTCATTTGAGTGAGAAACTACACCAATGATGTTTACAAGTACAAACAAGCTTCAACTCAAGCTTTTGAATGCATTTACGCGTTCTGAATGCATTTACGCGTTTTAACAGCTCTTACGACTAGGGTGAAAGAGATTGAGTACTTTTGTGTTATATATTAAGAGGAAGCACTCAAATGCTTTGTTTGCATTCATTTGAGTGAGAAACTACACCAAGGATGTTTACAAGTACAAACAAGCTTCAACTAAAGCTTTTGAATGCATTTTTCGCGTTTTCAATGCATTTACGCGTTTTAACAACTCTTACGACTAGGGTGAAAGTGATTGACTTCTTTTGTATTGTATATAAAGAGAAAGCACCCAGATGCGTTGATTGCATTCATTTGAGTGAGAAACTACACCAATGATGTTTACAAGTACAAACAAGCTTCAACTCAAGCTTTTGAATGCATTTACGCGTTCTGAATGAATTTACGCGTTTTAACAGCTCTTACGACTAGGGTGAAAGAGATTGAGTACTTTTGTGTTATATATTAAGAGGAAGCACTCAAATGCTTTGTTTGCATTCATTTGAGTGAGAAACTACACCAAGGATGTTTACAAGTACAAACAAGCTTCAACTCAAGCTTTTGAATGCATTTACGCGTTCTGAATGCATTTACGCGTTTTAACAGCTCTTTCGACTAGGGTGAAAGAGATTGAGTTCTTTTGTTTTGTATATTACTAAAAAGCACCTAGATGCTTTGTTTGCATTCATTTGAGTGAGAAACTACACCAAGGATGTTTACAAGTACAAACAAGCTTCAACTCAAGCTTTTGAATGCATTTACGCGTTTTAACAGCTCTTACGACTAGGGTGAAAGTGATTGAGTTCTTTTGTATTGTATATCAAGAGAAAGCACCCAGATGCGTTGTTTGCATTCATTTGAGTGGGAAACTACACCAATGATGTTTAAAAAGTACAAACAAGCTTCAACTCAAGCTTTTGAATGCATTTACGCGTTCTGAATGCATTTACGCGTTTTACCAGCTCTTACGACTAGGGTGAAATTGATTGAGTTCTTTTGTGTTATATATTAAGAGGAAGCACCCAAATGCTTTGTTTGCATTCATTTGAGTGAGAAACTACACCAAGGATGTTTACAAGTACAAACAAGCTTCAACTCAAGCTTTTGAATGCATTTACGCGTTCTGAATGCATTTACGCGTTTTAACAGCTCTTACGACTAGGGTGAAAGAGATTGAGTTCTTTTGTGTTATATATTAAGAGAAACCACCCAAATGCTTTGTTTGCATTCATTTGAGTGAGAAACTACACCAAGGATGTTTACAAGTACAAACAAGCTTCAACTCAAGCTTCTGATTACATTTTTCGCGTTTTGAATGCATTTACGCGTTTTAACAACTCTTACGACTAGGGTGAAAGTGATTGAGTTCTTTTGTATTGTATATCAAGAGAAAGCACCCAGATGCTTTGTTTGCATTCATTTGAGTGAAAAACTACACCAAGGATGTTTACAAGTACACACAAGCTTCAACTCAATCTTTTGAATGCATTTACGCGTTTTGAATGCATTTACGCATTTTAACAGCTCTTACACTAGGGTGAAAGAGATTGAGTTCTTTTGTGTTGTATGCTACGAGAAAGCTCCCAGATGCGTTGTTTGCATTCATTTGAGTGAGAAACTACCGCAAAGATGTTTACAAGTACAAACAAGCCTCAACTCAAGATTTTGAATGCATTTACGCGTTTTGAATGCATTTACGCGTTTTAACTGCTCTTTCGACTAGGGTGAAAGAGATTGAGTTCTTTTGTTTTGTATATTACAAAAAAGCGCCCAGATGCTTTGTTTGCATTCATTTGAGTGAGAAACTACACCAAGGATGTTTACAAGTACAAACAAGCTTCAACTCAAGCTTTTGAATGCATTTACGCGTTTTAACAGCTCTTACGACTAGGGTGAAAGTGATTTAGTTCTTTTGTATTGTATATCAAGAGAAAGCACCCAGATGCGTTGTTTGCATTCATTTGAGTGGGAAACTACACCAATGATGTTTAAAAAGTACAAACAAGCTTCAACTCAAGCTTTTGAATGCATTTACGCGTTCTGAATGCATTTACGCGTTTTAGCAGCTCTTACGACTAGGGTGAAATTGATTGAGTTCTTTTGTGTTATATATTAAGAGGAAGCACCCAAATGCTTTGTTTGCATTCATTTCAGTGAGAAACTACACCAAGGATGTTTACAAGTACAAATAAGCTTCAACTCAAGCTTTTGAATGCATTTACGCGTTCTGAATGCATTTACGCGTTTTAACAGCTCTTACGACTAGGGTGAAAGAGATTGAGTTCTTTTGGGTTATATATTAAGAGAAACCACCCAAATGCTTTGTTTGCATTCATTTGAGTGCGAAACTACACCAAGGATGTTCACAAGTACAAACAAGCTTCAACTCAAGCTTTTGATTACATTTTTCGCGTTTTGAATGCATTTACGCGTTTTAACAACTCTTACGACTAGGGTGAAAGTGATTAAGTTCTTTTGTATTGTATATCAAGGGAAAGCACCCAGATGCTTTGTTTGCATTCATTTGAGTAAAAAACTACGCCAAGGATGTTTACAAGTACAAACAAGCTTCAACTCAAGCTTTTGAATGCATTTTCGCATTTTGAATGCATTTACGCGTTTTAACAGCTCTTACGGTTAGGGTGAAAGAGATTGAGTTCTTTTGTGTTGTATATTAAGAGAAAGCACCCAGATGCTTTGTTTGCATTCATTTGTGTCCGAAACTACACCAAGGATGTTTACAAGTACAAACAAGCTTCAACTCAAGCTTTTGAATGCATTTTTCGCGTTTTGAATGCATTTACGCGTTTTAACAACTCTTACGACTAGGGTGAAAGCGATGAAGTTCTTTTGTATTGTATATAAAGAGAAAGCACCCAGATGCCTTGTTTGCATTCATTTGAGTGAAAAACTACACCAAGGATGTTTACAAGTACAAACAAGCTTCAACTCAATCTTTTGAATGCATTTACGCATTGTAACAGCTCTTACACTAGGGTGAAAGAGATTGGGTTCTTTTGTGTTGTATACTACGAGAAAGCTCCCAGATGCGTTGTTCGCATTCATTAGAGTGAGAAACTACCACAAAGATGTTTACAAGTACAAACAAGCCTCAACTCAAGATTTTGAATGCATTTACGCGTTTTGAATGCATTTACGCGTTTTAACAGCTCTTTCGACTAGGGTGAAAGAGATTGAGTTCTTTTGTTTTGTATATTACAAAAAAGCACCCAGATGCTTTGTTTGCAATCATTTGAGTGAGAAACTACACCAAGGATGTTTACAAGTACAAACAAGCTTCAACTCAAGCTTTTGAGTGCATTTATGCGTTTTAATAGCTCTTACGACTAGGGTGAAAGAGATTGAGTTCTTTTGTGTTGTATATTAAGAGAAAGCACCCAGATGCTTTGTTTGCATTCATTTGAGTGAGAAACTACACCAAGGATGTTTACAAGTACAAACAAGCTTCAACTAAAGCTTTTGAATGCATTTTTCGCGTTTTGCATGCATTTACGCGTTTTAACAACTCTTACGACTAGGGTGAAAGTGATTGACTTCTTTTGTATTGTATATAAAGAGAAAGCACCCAGATGCGTTGTTTGCATTCATTTGAGTGAGAAACTATACCAATGATGTTTACAAGTACAAACAAGCTTCAACTCAAGCTTTTGAATGCATTTACGCGTTCTGAATGCATTTACGCGTTTTAACAGCTCTTACGACTAGGGTGAAAGAGATTGAGTACCTTTGTGTTATATATTAAGAGGAAGCACTCAAATGCTTTGTTTGCATTCATTTGAGTGAGAAACTACACCAAGGATGTTTCCAAGTACAAACAAGCTTCAACTAAAGCTTTTGAATGCGTTTTTCGCGTTTTGAATGCATTTACGCGTTTTAACAACTCTTACGACTAGGGTGAAAGAGATTGAGTTCTTTTGTGTTGTTTATCAACAGAAAGCATCCAGATGCGTTGTTTGCATTCATTTGAGTGAGAAACTACACGAAGGATGTATACAAGTACAAACAAGCTTCAACTCAAGCTTTTAAATGCATTTACGCGTTCTGAATGCATTTACGCGTTTTGACAGCTCTTACGACTAGGGTGAAAGAGATTGAGTTCTTTTGTGTTATATATTAAGAGGAAGCACCCAAATGCTTTGTTTGCATTCATTTGAGTGAGAAACTACACCAAGGATGTTTACAAGTACAAACAAGCTTCAACTCAAGCTTTTGAATGCATTTACGCGTTTTGAATGCATTTACGCGTTTTAACAGCACTTACACTAGGGTGAAAGAGATTGAGTTCTTTTGTGTTGTATATTAAGAGAAAGCACCCAGATGCTTTGTTTGCATTCATTTGAGTGAGAAACTACACTAAGGATGTTTACAAGTACAAACAAGCTTCTACTCAAGCTTTTGAATGCATTTTCGCGTTTTGAATGCATTAACGCGTTTTAACAACTATTACGACTAGGGTGAAAGAGATTGAGTTCTTTTGTATTGTTTATTAAGAGAAAGCACCCAGATGCTTTGTTTGCATTCATTTGTGTGAAAAACTACACCAAGGACGTTTACAAGTACAAACAAGCTTCAACTCAATCTTTTGAATGCATTTACGCGTTTTGAATACATTTACGCATTTTAACAGCTCTTACACTAGGGGGAAAGAGATTGAGTTCTTTTGTGTTGTATATTACGAGAAAGCACCAACATGCGTTGTTTGCATTCATTTGAGTGAGAATCTACACCAAGGATGTTTACAAGTACAAACAAGCTTCAACTCAAGCTTTTGAATGCATTTACGCATTTTGAATGCATTTACGCGTTTTAACAGCTCTTACGACTAAGGTGAAAGATGTTAAGTTCTTTTCTGTCGTATATTACGAGAAAGCACCCAAATGCGTTGTTTGCATTCATTTGAGTGAGAAACTACACCAAGGATTTTTACAAGTACAACAAGCTTCAACTCAAGCTTTTGAATGCATTTGCGCGTTTTGAATGCATTTACGCGTTTTAACAACTCTTACGACTAGGGTGAAAGTGATTGAGTTCTTTTGTATTGTATATCAAGAGAAAGCACCCAGATGCTTTGTTTGCATTCATTTGAGTGAAAAACTACACCAAGGATGTTTACAAGTAGAAACAAGCTTAAACTTTAGCTTTTGAATCCATTTTCGCATTTTGTATGCATTTACGCGTTTTAACAGCTCTTACGACTAGGGTGAAAGAGATTGAGTTTTTTTGTGTTATATATTAAGAGGAAGCACCCAAATGCTTTGTTTACATTCATTTGAGTGAGAAACTACACCAAGGATGTTTACAAGTACAAACAAGCTTCAACTCAAGCTTATGAATGCATTTACGCGTTTTGAATGCATTTACGCGTTTTAACAACACTTACACTAGGGTGAAAGAGATTGAGTTCTTTTGTGTTGTATATTAAGAGAAAGCACCCAGATGCTTTGTTTGCATTCATTTGAGTGAGAAACTACACTAAGGATGTTTACAAGTACAAACAAGCTTCTACTCAAGCTTTTGAATGCATTTTCGCGTTTTGAATGCATTAACGCGTTTGAACAACTCTTACGACTAGGGTGAAAGAGATTGAGTTCTTTTGTATTGTTTATTAAGAGAAAGCACTCAGATGCTTTGTTTGCATTCATTTGTGTGAAAAACTACACCAAGGATGTTTACAAGTACAAACAAGCTTCAACTCAATCTTTTGAATGCATTTACGCGTTTTGAATGCATTTACGCATTTTAACAGCTCTTACACTAGGGGGAAAGAGATTGAGTTCTTTTGTGTTGTATATTACGAGAAAGCACCAAGATGCGTTGTTTGCATTCATTTGAGTGAGAATCTACACCAAGGATGTTTACAAGTACAAACAAGCTTCAACTCAAGCTTTGGAATGCATTTACGCATTTTGAATGCATTTACGCGTTTTAACAGCTCTTACGACTAAGGTGAAAGATGTTAAGTTCTTTTGTGTCGTATATTACGAGAAAGCACCCAAATGCGTTGTTTGCATTCATTTGAGTGAGAAACTACACCAAGGATTTTTACAAGTACAACAAGCTTCAACTCAAGCTTTTGAATGCATTTACGCGTTTTGAATGCATTT
Source organism: Tetragonia tetragonoides (assembly GCA_038025085.1). Taxonomy (NCBI): domain Eukaryota; kingdom Viridiplantae; phylum Streptophyta; class Magnoliopsida; order Caryophyllales; family Aizoaceae; genus Tetragonia; species Tetragonia tetragonoides. Next base: position 25,670,169 of record CM076150.1, read on the forward strand.
ACGCGTTTTAACAACTCTTACGACTAGGGTGAAAGTGATTGAGTTCTTTTGTATTGTATATCAAGAGAAAGCACCCAGATGCTTTGTTTGCATTCATTTGAGCGAAAAACTACACCAAGGATTATTACAAGTACAAACAAGCTTAAACTTTAGCTTTTGAATCCATTTTCGCATTTTGTATGCATTTACGCATTTTAACAGCTCTTACGACTAGGGTGAAAGAGATTGAGTTCTTTTGTGTTGTATATTAAGAGAAAGCACCCAGATGCTTTGTTTGCATTCATTTGAGTGAGAAACAACACCAAGGATGTTTACAAGTACAAACAAGCTTCAACTCAAGCTTTTGAATGCATTTTCGCGTTTTGAATGCATTTACGCGTTATAACAGCTCTTACACTAGGATGAAACAGATTGAGTTCTTTTGTGTTGTATAATAAGAGAAAGCACCCAGATTCTTTGTTTGCATTCATTTGAGTGAGAAACTACCCCAAGGATGTTTACAAGTACAAAAAAGCCTTAACTCAAGCTTTTGAATGCATTTACGCGTTTTAACAGCTCTTACGACTAGGGTGAAAGAGATTGAGTTCTTTTGTGTTGTATATTAAGAAAAAGCACCCAGATGCTTTGTTTGCATTCATTTGAGTGAGAAACTACCCCAAGGATGTTTACAAGTACAAACAAGCTTCAACTCAAGCTTTTGAATGCATTTAAGCATTCTGAATGCATTTACGCGTTTTAACAGCTCTAACAACTAGGGTGAAAGAGATGGAGTTCTTTTGTGTTATATATTAAGAGGAAGCACCCAAATGCTTTGTTTGCATTCATTTGAGTGAGAAACTACACCAAGGATGTTTACAAGTACAAACAAGCTTCAAAGCAAGCCTTTGAATGCATTTACGCGTTTTGAATGCATTTACGCATTTTAACAGTTCTTACACTAGGGTGAAAGAGATTGAGTTCCTTTGTGTTGTATATCAAGAGAAAGCACCCAGATGCGTTGTTTGCATTCATTTGAGTGAGAAACTATAGCAAGGATGTTTACAAGTACAAACAAGCTTCAACTCAAGCTTTTGAATGCATTTACACGTTCTGAATGCATTTACGCGTTTTAACTGCTCTTACGAATAGGGTGAAAGAGATTGAGTTCTTTTGTGTTATATATTAAGAGGAAGCACCCAAATGCTTTGTTTGCATTCATTTGAGTGAGAAACTGCACCAAGGATGTTTACAAGTACAAACAACCTTCAACTCAAGCTTTTGAATGCATTTACGCGTTTTAACAGCTGTTACACTAGGGTGAAAGAGATTGAGTTCTTTTGTGTTGTATATTAAGAGAAAGCACCCAGATGCTTTGTTTGCATTCATTTGAGTGAGAAACTACACTAAGGATGTTTACAAGTACAAACAAGCTTCTACTCAAGCTTTTGAATGCATTTACGCGTTTTGAATGCATTTACGCGTTATAACAACTCTTACGACTAGGATGTAAGAAATTGAGTTCTTTTGTGTTGTATATTAAAAGAAAGCACCCACATGCTTTTTTTGCATTCCTTTGAGTGAGAAACTACACCAAGGATGTTTACAAGTACAAACAAGCTTCAACTCAAGCTTTTGAATGCATTTTTCGCGTTTTGAATGCATTTACGCATTTTAACAACTCTTTCGACTAGGGTGAAAGTGATTGAGTTCTTTTGTATTGTTTATCAAGAGAAAGCACCCAGATACTTTGTTTGCATTTATTTGTGTGAAAAACTACACCAAGGATGTTTACAAGTACAAACAAGCTTCAACTCAATCTTTTGAATGCATTTACGCGTTTTGAATGCGTTTACGCATTTTAACAGCTCTTACACTAGGGTGAAAGAGATTGAGTTCTTTTGTGTTGTATATTACGAGAAAGCACCAAGATGCGATGTTTGCATTCATTTGAGTGAGAATCTACACCAATGATGTTTACAAGTACAAACAAGCTTCAACTCAAGCTTTTGAATGCATTTACGCATTTTGAATGCATTTACGCGTTTTAACAGCTCTTACGACTGAGGTGAAAGAGATTAAGTTCTTTTGTGTTGTATATTACGGGAAAGCACCCAAATGCGTTGTTTGCATTCATTTGAGTAAGAAACTACACCAATGATGTGTTACAAGTACAACAAGCTTCAATTCAAGCTTTTGAATGCATTTACGCGTTTTGAATGCATTTACGCGTTTTAACAACTCTTACGACTAGGGTGAAAGTGATTGTGTTCTTTTATATTGTATATCAAGAGAAAACACCCAGATGCTTTGTTTGCATTCATTTGAGTGAAAAACTACACCAAGGATGTTTACAAGTACAAACAAGCTTCAACTCTAGCTTTTGAATGCATTTTCGCATTTTGTATGCATTTACGCGTTTTAACAGCTCTTACGACTAGGGTGAAAGAGATTGAGTTCTTTTGTGTTGTATATTAAGAGAAAGCACCCAGATGCTTTGTTTGCATTCATTTGAGTGAGAAACTACACCAAGGATGTTTACAAGTACAAACAAGCTTCAACTCAAGCTTTTGAATGCATTTTTCGCGTTTTGAATGCATTTACGCATTTTAACAACTCTTTCGACTAGGGTGAAAGTGATTGAGTTCTTTTGTATTGTATGTCAAGAGAAAGCACCCAGATGCTTTGTTTGCATTCATTTCAGTGAAAAACTATACCAAGGATGTTTACAAGTACAAACAAGCTTCAACTCAAGCTTTTGAATGCATTTACTCGTTTTGAATGCACTTACGCGTTTTAACAGCTCTTACACTAGGGTGAAAGAGATTGAGTTCTTTTGTGTTGTATACTACGAGAAAGCTCCCAGATGCGTTGTTTGCATTTATTTGAGTAAGAAACTACCGCAATGAAGTTTACAAGTACAAACAAGCCACAACTCAAGATTTTGAATGCATTTCCGCGTTTTGAATGCATTTATGCGTTTTAACAGCTCTTTCTACTAGGGTGAAAGAGATTGAGTTCTTTTGTTTTGTATATTACAAAAAAGCACCCAGATGCTTTGTTTGCATTCATTTGAGTGAGAAACTACACCATGGATATTTCAAGTACAAACAACCTTCAACTCAAGCTTTTGAATGCATTTACGCGTTTTAACAGCTCTTACGACTGGGGTGAAAGAGATTGAGTTCTTTTGTGTTATATATTAAGAGGAAGCACCCAAATGCTTTGTTTGCATTCATTTGAGTGAGAAACTACACCAAGGATGTTTACAAGTACAAACAAGCTTCAACTCAAGCTTTTGAATGCATTTATGCGTTTTGAATTCATTTACGCATTTTAACAGCTCTTACACTAGGGTGAAAGAGATTGAGTTCTTTTGTGTTGTATATCAAGAGAAAGCATCCAGATGCGTTGTTTGCATTCATTTGAGTGAGAAACTACACCAAGGATGTTTACAAGTACAAACAACTTTCAACTCAAGCTTTTGAATGTATTTACGCATTTTGAATGCATTTATGCGTTTTAACAGCTTTTACACTAGGGTGAAAGAGATTAAGTTCTTTTGTGTTGTATATTAAGAGAAAGCACCCAGATGCTTTGTTTGCATTCATTTGAGTGAGAAACTACCCCAAGGATGTTTACAAGTACAAACAAGCCTCAAGTCAAGCTTTTGAATGCATTTATGCGTTTTAACAGCTCTTACGACTAGGGTGAAAGAGATTGAGTTCTTTTGTTTTGTATATTACGAGAAAGCACCCAGATGCTTTGTTTGCATTCATTTGAGTAAGAAACTACACTGAGGATGCTTACAAGTACAAACAAGCTTCTACTCAAGCTTTTAAATGCATTTACGCGTTTTAAATGCATTTACGCGTTATAACAGCTCTTACGACTAGGATGTAAGAAATTGAGTTCTTTTGTGTTGTATATTAAAAGAAAGCACCAACATGCTTTCTTTGCATTCATTTGAGTGAGAAACTAGACCGAGGATGTTTACAAGTACAAACAAGCTTCAACTCAAGCTTTTGAATGCATTTACTCGTTTTGAATGCAATTACGCATTTTAACAGCTCATACGACTAGGGTGAAAGAGATTGATTTGTTTTGTGTTGTATATTAAGAGAAAGCACCCAGATGCATTGTTTGCATTCATTTGAGTGAAAAACTACACCAAGGATGTTTACAAGTACAAACAAGCTTGAACTCAAGCTTTTGAATGCATTTTCGCGTTTTGAATGCATTTAGCCGTTTTAAAAACTCTTACGACTAGGGTGAAAGAGATTGAGTTCTTTTGTATTGTTTATGAAGAGAACGCACCCAGATGCTTTGTTTGCATTCATTTTAGTGAAAAACTACACCAAGGATGTTTACAAGTACAAACAAGCTTCAACTCAATCTTTTGAATGCATTTACGCGTTTTGAATGCATTTACGCATTTTAACAGCTCTTACACTAGGGTGAAAGAGATTGAGTTCTTTTGTGTTGTATATTACGAGAAAGCCCCCAGATGCGTTGTTTGCATTCATTTGAGTGAGAAACTACACCAAGGATGTTTACAAGTACAACCAAGCTTCAACTCAAGCTTTTGAATGCATTTACTCGTTTTGAATGCACTTACTCGTTTTAACAGCTCTTACACTAGGGTGAAAGAGATTGAGTTCTTTTGTGTTGTATACTACGAGAAAGCTCCCACATGCGTTGTTTGCATTTATTTGAGTGAGAAACTACCGAAATGATGTTTACAAGTACAAACAAGCAACAACTCAAGATTTTGAATGCATTTACGCATTTTGAATGCACTTACGCGTTTTAACAGCTCTTTCGACTAGGGTGAAAGAGATTGAGTTCTTTTGTTTTGTATATTACAAAAAAGCACCCAGATGCTTTGTTTGCATTCACTTGAGTGAGAAACTACACCAAGGATATTTACAAGTACAAACGACCTTCAACTCCAGCTTTTGAATGCATTTACGCGTTTTAACAGCTCTTACGACTATGGTGAAAGAGATTGAGTTCTTTTGTGTTGTATATTAAGAGAAAGCACCCAGATTCTATGTTTGCATTCATTTGAGTGAGAAACTACACCAAGGATGTTTACAAGTACAAACAAGCTTCAACTAAAGCTTTTGAATGCATTTTTCGCGTTTTGAATGCATTTACGCGTTTTAACAACTCTTACGACTAGGGTGAAAGTGATTGAGTTCTTTTGTATTGTATATCAAGAGAAAGCACCCAGATGCGGTGTTTGCATTCATTAGAGTGAGAAACTACACCAAGGATGTTTACAAGTACAACCAAGCTTCAACTCAAGCTTTTGAATGCATTTACGAGTTCTGAATGCATTTACGCGTTTTAAAAGCTCTTACGACTAGGGTGAAAGAGATTGAGTTCTTTTGTCTTATATGTTAAGAGAAAGCACCCAAGTGCTTTGTTTGCATTCATTTGAGTGAGAAACTACACCAAGGATGTTTACAAGTAAAAACAAGCTTCAACTCAAGCTTTTGAATGCATTTACGCGTTTTGAATGCATTTACGCGTTTTAACAGCTCTTACACTAGGGTGAAAGAGATTGAGTTCTTTTGTGTTGTATTTTAAGAGAAAGCACCCAGATGCTTTGTTTGCATTCATTTGAGTGAGAAACTACCCCAAGGATGTTTACAAGTACAAACAAGCCTCAAGTCAAGCTTTTGAATGCATTTATGCGTTTTAACAGCTCTTACGACTAGGGTGAAAGTGATTGAGTTCTTTTGTATTGTATATCAAGAGAAAGCACCCAGATGCTTTGTTTGCATTCATTAGAGTGAAAAACTAAACCAAGGATGTTTACAAGTACAAACAAGCTTCAACTCTAGCTTTTGAATGCATTTACGCGTTTTAAAAGCTCTTACGACTAGGGTGAAAGAGATTGAGTTCTTTCGTGTTGTATATTAAGAGAAAGCACCCAGATGCTTTGTTTGCATTTATTTGAGTGAGAAACTACACCAAGGATGTTTACAAGTACAAACAAGCTTCAACTCAAGCTTTTGAATGCATTTTTCGCGCTTTGAATGCATTTACGCATTTTAAAAACTCTTACGACTAGGGTGAAAGTGATTGAGTTCTTTTGTATTGTATATCAAGAGAAAGCACCCAGATGCTTTGTTTGCATTCATTTCAGTGAAAAACTACACCAAGGATGTTTACAAGTACAAACAAGCTTCAACTCAAGCTTTTGAATGCATTTACTCGTTTTGAATGCACTTACGCGTTTTAACAGCTCTTACACTAGGGTGAAAGAGATTGAGTTCTTTTGTGTTGTATACTACGAGAAAGCTCCCAGATGCGTTTTTTTGCATTTATTTGTGTGAGAAACTACCGCAATGATGTTTACAAGTACAAACAAGCCACAACTCAAGATTTTGAATGCATTTCCGCGTTTTGAATGCATTTACGCGTTTTAACAGCTCTTTTGACTAGGGTGAAAGAGATTGAGTTCTTTTGTTTTGTATATTACAAAAAAGCACCCAGATGCTTTGTTTGCATTCATTTGAGTGAGAAACTACACCAAGGATATTTCAAGTACAAACAACCTTCAACTCAAGCTTTTCAATGCATTGACGCGTTTTAACAGCTCTTACGACTGGGGTGAAAGAGATTGAGTTCATTTGAGTAAGAAACTACACTAAGGATGTTTACAAGTACAAACAAGCTTCTACTCAAGATTTTGAATGCATTTACGCGTTTTGAATGCAATCTCGCGTTTTAACAGCTCTTACGACTAGGGTGAAAGAGATTGAGTTCTTTTGTGTTGTATATTAAGAGAAAGCACCCAGATGCTTTGTTTGCATTCATTTGATTGAGAAACTACACCAAGGATGTTTACAAGTACAAACAAGCTTCAACTAAAGCTTTTGAATGCATTTTTCGCGTTTTGAATGCATTTACGCGTTTTAACAACTCTTACGACTAGGGTGAAAGTGATTGAGTTCTTTTGTATTGTATATCAAGAGAAAGCACCCAGATGCGGTGTTTGCATTCATTTGAGTGAGAAACTACACCAAGGATGTTTACAAGTACAATCAAGCTTCAACTCAAGCTTTTGAATGCATTTACGCGTTCTGAATGCATTTACGCGTTTTAAAAGCTCTTACGACTAGGGTGAAAGAGATTGAGTTCTTTTGTCTTATATATTAAGAGAAAGCACCCAAATGCTTTGTTTGCATTCATTTGAGTGAGAAACTACACCAAGGATGTTTACAAGTACAAACAAACTTCAACTCAAGCTTTTGAATGCATTTACGCGTTTTGAATGCATTTACGCGTTTTAACAGCTCTTACACTAGGGTGAAAGAGATTGGGTTCTTTTGTGTTGTATATTAAGAGAAAGCACCCAGATGCTTTGTTTGCATTCATTTGAGTGAGAAACTACCCCAAGGATGTTTACAAGTACAAACAAGCCTCAAGTCAAGCTTTTGAATGCATTTATGCGTTTTAACAGTTCTTACGACTAGGGTGAAAGAGATTGAGTTCTTTTGTTTTGTATATTACGAGAAAGCACCCAAATGCTTTGTTTGCATTCATTTGAGTAAGAAACTACACCAAGGATGTTTACAAGTACAAACAAGCTTCAACTCAAGCTCTTGAATGCATTTACGTGTTTTGAATGCATTTACGCGTTATAACAGCTCTTACGACTAGGATGTAAGAAATTGAGTTCTTTTGTGTTGTATATTAAAAGAAAGCATCAACATGCTTTGTTTGCATTCATTTGAGTGAGAAACTACACCAAGGATGTTTACAAGTATAAACAAGCTTCAACTCAACCTTTTGAATGCATTTACTCGTTTTGAATGCAATTACGCGTTTTAACAGCTCTTACGAATACGGTGAAAGAGATTGAGTTGTTTTGTGTTGTATATTAAGAGAAAGCACCCAGATGCATTGTTTGCATTCATTTGAGTGAGAAACTACACCAAGGATGTTTACAAGTACAAACAAGCTTGAACTCAAGCTTTTGAATGCATTTTCGCGTTTTGAATGCATTTAGCCGTTTTAACAACTCTTACGACTAGGGTGAAAGAGATTGTGTTCTTTTGTATTGTTTATGAAGAGAAAGCACCCAGATGCTTTGTTTGCATTCATTTGAGTGAAAAACTACACCAAGGATGTTTACAAGTACAAACAAGCTTCAACTCAATCTTTTGAATGCATTTACGCGTTTTGAATGCATTTACGCATTTTAACAGCTCTTACACTAGGGTGAAAGAGATTGAGTTCTTTTGTGTTGTATATTAAGATAAAGCACCCAGATGCTTTGTTTGCATTCATTTGAGTGAGAAACTACACCAAGGATGTTTACAAGTACAAACAAGATTCAACTCAAGCTTTTGAATGCATTTACTCGTTTTGAATGCACTTACGCGTTTTAACAGCTCTTACGACTAGGGTGAAAGAGATTGAGTTCTTTTGTTTTGTATATTACGAGAAAGCACCCAGATGCTTTGTTTGCATTCATTTGAGTAAGAAACTACACGAAGGATGTTTGCAAGTACAAACAAGCTTCTACTCAAGCTTTTGAATGCATTTACGCGTTTTGAATGCATTTACGCGTTTTAACAGCACTTACACTAGGGTGAAAGAGATTGAGTTCTTTTGTGTTGTATATTAAGAGAAAGCACCCAGATGCTTTGTTTGTTTTCATTTGAGTGAGAAACTACAATAAGGATGTTTACAAGTACAAACAAGCTTCTACTCAAGGTTTTGAATGCATTTTCGCGTTTTGAATGCATTCACGCGTCATAACAGCTCTTACGACTAGGATGTAAGAAATTGAGTTCTTTTGTTTTGTATATTAAAACAAAGCACCAACATGCTTTGTTTGCATTCATTTGAGTGAGAAACTACACCAAGGATGTTTACAAGTACAAACAAGCTTCAACTCAAGCTTTTGAATGCATTTACTCGTTTTGAATGCAATTACGCGTTTTAACAGCTCTTACGACTAGGGTGAAAGAGATTGAGTTGTTTTGTGTTGTATATTAAGAGAAAGCACCCAGATGCGTTGTTTGCATTCATTTGAGTGAGAAACTACACCAAGGATGTTTACAAGTACAAACAAGCTTCAACTCAAGCTTTTGAATGCATTTACGCGTTCTCAATGCATTTACGCGTTTTAAAAGCTTTTACGACTAGGGTGAAAGAGATTGAGTTCTTTTGTGTTATATATTAAGAGGAAACACCCAAATGCTTTGTTTGCATTCATTTGTGTGAGAAACTACACCAAGGATGTTTACAAGTACAAACAAGCTTCAACTCAAGCTTTTGAATGCATTTACGCGTTTTGAATGCATTTACGCGTTTTAACAGCTCTTACACTAGGGTGAAAGAGATTGAGTTCTTTTGTGTTGTATATTAAGAGAAAGCACCCAGATGCTTTGTTTGCATTCATTTGAGTGAGAAACTACCCCAAGGATGTTTACAAGTACAAACAAGCCTCAAGTCAAGCTTTTGAATGCATTTATGCGTTTTAACAGTTCTTACGACTAGGGTGAAAGAGATTGAGTTCTTTTGTTTTGTATATTACGAGAAAGCACCCAAATGCTTTGTTTGCATTCATTTGAGTAAGAAACTACACCAAGGATGTTTACAAGTACAAACAAGCTTCAACTCAAGCTTTTGAATGCATTTACGTGTTTTGAATGCATTTACGCGTTATAACAGCTCTTACGACTAGGATGTAAGAAATTGAGTTCTTTTGTGTTGTATATTAAAAGAAAGCACCAACATGCTTTGTTTGCATTCATTTGAGTGAGAAACTACACCAAGGATGTTTACAAGTATAAACAAGCTTCAACTCAACCTTTTGAATGCATTTACTCGTTTTGAATGCAATTACGCGTTTTAACAGCTCTTACGAATACGGTGAAAGAGATTGAGTTGTTTTGTGTTGTACATTAAGAGAAAGCACCCAGATGCATTGTTTGCATTCATTTGAGTGAGAAACTACACCAAGGATGTTTACAAGTACAAACAAGCTTGAACTCAAGCTTTTGAATGCATTTTCGCGTTTTGAATGCATTTAGCCGTTTTAACAACTCTTACGACTAGGGTGAAAGAGATTGTGTTCTTTTGTATTGTTTATGAAAAGAAAGCACCCAGATGCTTTGTTTGCATTCATTTGAGTGAAAAACTACACCAAGGATGTTTACAAGTACAAACAAGCTTCAACTCAATCTTTTGAATGCATTTACGCGTTTTGAATGCATTTACGCATTTTAACAGCTCTTACACTAGGGTGAAAGAGATTGAGTTCTTTTGTGTTGTATATTACGAGAAAGCCCCAAGATGCGTTGTTTGCATTCATTTGAGTGAGAAACTACACCAAGGATGTTTACAAGTACAAACAAGATTCAACTCAAGCTTTTGAATGCATTTACTCGTTTTGAATGCACTTACGCGTTTTAACAGCTCTTACGACTAGGGTGAAAGAGATTGAGTTCTTTTATTTTGTATATTACGAGAAAGCACCCAGATGCTTTGTTTGCATTCATTTGAGTAAGAAACTACACGAAGGATGTTTGCAAGTACAAACAAGCTTCTACTCGAGCTTTTGAATGCATTTACGCGTTTTGAATGCATTTACGCGTTTTAACAGCACTTACACTAGGGTGAAAGAGATTGAGTTCTTTTGTGTTGTATATTAAGAGAAAGCACCCAGATTCTTTGTTTGTTTTCATTTGAGTGAGAAACTACACTAAGGATGTTTACAAGTACAAACAAGCTTCTACTCAAGCTTTTGAATGCATTTTCGCGTTTTGAATGCATTCACGCGTTATAACAGCTCTTACGACTAGGATGTAAGAAATTGAGTTCTTTTGTGTTGTATATTAAAACAAAGCACCAACATGCTTTGTTTGCATTCATTTGAGTGAGAAACTACACCAAGGATGTTTACATGTACAAACAAGCTTCAACTCAAGCTTTTGAATGCATTTACTCGTTTTGAATGCAATTACGCGTTTTAACAGCTCTTACGACTAGGGTGAAAGAGATTGAGTTGTTTTGTGTTGTATATTAAGAAAAAGCACCCAGATGCGTTGTTTGCATTCATTTGAGTGAGAAACTACACCAAGGATGTTTACAAGTACAAACAAGCTTCAACTCAAGCTTTTGAATGCATTTACGCGTTCTCAATGCATTTACGCGTTTTAAAAGCTTTTACGACTAGGGTGAAAGAGATTGAGTTCTTTTGTGTTATATATTAAGAGGAAACACCCAAATGCTTTGTTTGCATTCATTTGTGTGAGAAACTACACCAAGGATGTTTACAAGTACAAACAAGCTTCAACTCAAGCTTTTGAATGCATTTACGCGTTTTGAATGCATTTACGTGTTTTAACAGCACTTACACTAGGGTGAAAGAGATTGAGTTCTTTTGTGTTGTATATTAAGAGAAAGCACCCAGATGCTTTGTTTGCATTCATTTGAGTGAGAAACTACACTAAGGATGTTTACAAGTACAAACAAGCTTCTACTCAAGCTTTTGAATGCATTTTCGCGTTTTGAATGCATTAACGCGTTTTAACAATTCTTACGACTAGGGTCAAAGAGATTGAGTTCTTTTGTATTGTTTATCAAGAGAAAGCACCCAGATTCTTTGTTTGCATTCATTTGTGTGAAACACTACACCAAGGATGTTTACAAGTGCAAACAAGCTTCAACTCAATCTTTTGAATGCATTTACGCGTTTTGAATGCATTTACGCATGTTAACAGCTCTTACACTAGGGTGAAAGAGATTGAGTTCTTTTGTGTTGCATATTACGAGAAAGCACCAAGATGCGTTGTTTGCATTCATTTGAGTGAGAATCTACACCAAGGATGTTTACAACTACAAACAAGCTTCAACTCAAGCTTTTGAATGCATTTACGCATTTTGAATGCATTTACGCGTTTTAACAGCTCTTACGACTAAGGTAAAAGAGATTAAGTTCTTTTGTGTTGTATATTATGAGAAAGCACCCAAATGCGTTGTTTGCATTCATGTGAGTGAGAAACTACACCAAGGATGTTTACAAGTACAACAAGCTTCAACTCAAGCTTTTGAATGCATTTACGCGTTTTGAATGCATTTACGCATTTTAACAACTCTTACGATTAGGGTGAAAATGATTGAGTTCTTTTGTATTGTATATCAAGAGAAAGCACCCAGATGCTTTGTTTGTATTCATTTGAGTGAAAAACTACACCAAGGATGTTTACAAGTACAAACAAGCTTCAACTCAATCTTTTGTATGCATTTACGCGTTTTGAATGCATTTACGCGTTATAACAGCTCTTACGACTAGGATGTAAGAAATTGAGTTGTTTTGTGTTGTATATTAAAAGAAAGCACCAACATACTTTGTTTGCATTCATTTGAATGAGAAACTACACCAAGGATGTTTACAAGTACAAACAAGCTTCAACTCAAGCTTTTGAATGCATTTACTCGTTTTGAATGCAATTACGCGTTTTAACAGCTCTTACGACTAGGGTGAAAGAGATTGAGTTGTTTTGTGTTGTATATTAAGAGAAAGCACCCAGATGCGTTGTTTGCATTCATTTGAGTGAGAAACTACACCAAGGACGTTTACAAGTACAAACAAGCTTCACCTCAAGCTTTTTAATGCATTTACTCGTTTTGAATGCAATTACGCGTTTTAACAGCTCTTACGACTAGGGTGAAAGAGATTGAGTTGTTTTGTGTTGTATATTAAGAGAAAGCACCCAGATGCGTTGTTTGCATTCATTTGAGTGAGAAACTACACCAAGGATGTTTACAAGTACAAACAAGCTTCAACTCAATCTTTTGAATGCATTTACGCGTTTTGAATGCATTTACACATTTTAACAGCTCTTACACTAGGGTGAAAGAGATTGAGTTGTTTTGTGTTGTATATTAAGAGAAAGCACCCAGATGCTTTGTTTGCATTCATTTGAGTGAAAAACAACACCAAGGATGTTTACAAGTACAAACAAGTTTCTACTCAAGCTTTTGAATGCATTTACGCGTTTTGAATGCATTAACGCGTTTTAACAACTCTTACGACTAGGGTGAAAGAGATTGAGTTCTTTTGTATTGTTTATCAAGAGAAAGCACCCAGATGCTTTGTTTCCATTCATTTGTGTGAAAAACTACACCAAGGATGTTTACAAGTACAAACAAGCTTCAACTCAATCTTTTGAATGCATTTACGCGTTTTGAATGCATTTACGCATTTTAACAGCTCTTACACTAGGGTGAAAGAGATTGAGTTCTTTTGTGTTGTATATTACGAGAAAGCCCCCAGATGCGTTGTTTGCATTCATTTGAGTGAAAAACTACACCAAGGATGTTTACAAGTACAAACAAGCTTCAACTCAAGCTTTTGAATGCATTTACGCGTTGTGAATGCATTTACGCGTTATAACAGCTCTTACGACTAGGATCTAAGAAATTGAGTTCTTTTGTGTTGTATATTAAAAGAAAGCACCAACATGCTTTGTTTGCATTCATTTGAGTAAGAAACTACACCAAGGATGTTTACAAGTACAAATAAGCTTCAACTCAAGCTTTTGAATGCATTTACTCGTTTTGAATGCAATTACGCGTTTTAACAGCTCTTAGGACTATGGTGAAAGAGATTGAGTTGTTTTGTGTTGTATATTAAGAGAAAGCACCCAGATGCGTTTTTTGCATTCATTTGAGTGAGAAACTACACCAAGAATGTTTACAAGTACAAACAAGCTTCAACTCAAGCTTTTGAATGCATTTACGCGTTCTGAATGCATTTACGCGTTTTAAAAGCTCTTACGACTAGGGGAAAAGAGACTGAGTTCTTTTGTGTTATATACTAAGAGGAAGAACCCAAATGCTTTGTTTGCATTCATTTGAGTGAGAAACTACACCAAGGATGTTTACAAGTACAAACAAGCTTCAACTCAAGCTTTTGAATGCATTTACGCGTTTTGAATGCATTTACGCGTTTTAACAGCACTTACACTAGGGTGAAAGAGATTGAGTTCTTTTGGGTTGTATATTAAGAGAAAGCACCCAGATGCTTTGTTTGCATTCATTTGAGTGAGAAACTACACTAAGGATGTTTACAAGTACAAACAAGCTTCTACTCAAGCTTTTGAATGCATTTTCGCGTTTTGAATGCATTAACGCGTTTTAACAACTCTCACGACTAGGGTGAAAGAGATTGAGTTCTTTTGTATTGTTTATCAAGAGAAAGCACCCAGATGCTTTGTTTGCATTCATTTGTGTGAAAAACTACACCAAGGATGTTTACAAGTAGAAACAAGCTTCAACTCAATCTTTTGAATGCATTTACGCGTTTTGAATGCATTTACGCATTTTAACAGCTCTTACACTAGGGTGAAAGAGATTGAGTTCTTTTGTGTTGTATATTACGAGAAAGCACCTCGATGCGTTGTTTGCATTCATTTGAGTGACAATCTACACCAAGGATGTTTACAAGTACAAACAAGCTTCAACTCAAGCTTTTGAATGCATTTACGCATTTTGAATGCATTTACGCGTTTTAACAGCTCTTACGACTAGGGTGAAAGAGATTGAGTTCTTTTGTGTTGTATATTAAGAGAAAGCACCCAGATGCTTTGTTTGCATTCATTTGAGTGAGAAACTACACCAAGGATGTTTACAAGTACAAACAAGCTTCAACTCAAGCTTTTGAATGCATTTTTCGCGTTTTGAATGCATTTACGTATTTTAACAACTCTTACGACTAGGGTGAAAGTGATTGAGTTCTTTTGTATTGTATATCAAGAGAAAGCACCCAAATTCTTTGTTTGCATTCATTTCAGTGCAAAACTACACCATGGATGTTTACAAGTACAAACAAGCTTCAACTCAAGCTTTTGAATGAATTTACTCGTTTTGAATGCACTTACGCGTTTTAACAGCTCTTACACTAGGGTGAAAGAGATTGAGTTCTTTTGGGTTGTATACTACGAGAAAGCTCCCAGATGCGTTGTTTGCATTTATTTGAGTGAGAAACTACCGCAATGATGTTTACAAGTACAAACAAGCGACAACTCAAGATTTTGAATGCACTTCCGCGTTTTGAATGCATTTACGCGTTTTAACAGCTCTTTCGACTAGGGTGAAAGAGATTGAGTTCTTTTGTTTTGTATATTACAAAAAAGCACCCAGATGCTTTGTTTGCATTCATTTGAGTGAGAAACTACACCAAGGATATTTCAACTACAAACAACCTTCAACTCAAGCTTTTGAATGCATTTACGCGTTTTAACAGCTCTTACGACTGGGGTGAAAGAGATTGAGTTCATTTGAGTAAGAAACTACACTAAGGATGTTTACAAGTACAAACAAGCTTCTACTCAAGCTTTTGAATGCATTTACGCGTTTTGAATGCAATCTCGCGTTTTAACAGCTCTTACGACTAGGGTGAAAGAGATTGAGTTCTTTTGTGTTGTATATTAAGAGAAAGCACCCAGATGCTTTGTTTGCATTCATTTGAGTGAGAAACTACACCAAGGATGTTTACAAGTACAAACAAGCTTCAACTAAAGCTTTTGAATGCATTTTTCGCGTTTTGAATGCATTTACGCGTTTTAACAACTCTTACGATTAGGGTGAAAGTGATTGAGTTCTTTTGTATTGTATATCAAGAGAAAGCACCCAGATGCGGTGTTTGCATTCATTTGAGTGAGAAACTACACCAACGATGTTTACAAGTACAACCAAGCTTCAACTCAAGCTTTTGAATGCATTTACGCGTTCTGAATGCATTTACGCGTTTTAACAACTCTTACGACTAGAATGAAAGAGATTGAGTTCTTTTGTCTTATATATTAAGAGAAAGCACCCAAATGCTTTGTTTGCATAAATTTGAGTGAGAAACTACACCAAGGATGTTTACAAGTACAAACAAGCTTCAACTCAAGCTTTTGAATGCATATACGCGTTTTGAATGCATTTACACGTTTTAACAGCTCTTACACTAGGGTGAAAGAGATTGAGTTCTTTTTTGTTGTATATTAAGAGAAAGTACCCAGATGCTTTGTTTGCATTCATTTGAGTGAGAAACTACCCCAAGGATGTTTACAAGTACAAACAAGCCTCAAGTCAAGCTTTTGAATGCATTTATGCGTTTTAACAGCTCTTACGACTAGGGTGAAAGAGATTGAGTTCTTTTGTTTTGTATATTACGAGAAAGCACCCAGATGCTTTGTTTGCATTCATTTGAGTAAGAAACTACACTAAGGATGTTTACAAGTACAAACAAGCTTCTACTCAAGCTTTTGAATGCATTTACGCGTTATAACAGCTCTTACGACTAGGATGTAAGAAATTGAGTTCTTTTGTGTTGTATATTAAAAGAAAGCACCAACACGCTTTGTTTGCATTCATTTGAGTGAGAAACTACACCAAGGATGTTTACAAGTACAAACAAGCTTCAACTCAAACTTTTGAATGCATTTACTCGTTTTGAATGCAATTACGCGTTTTAACAGCTCTTACGACTAGGGTGAAAGAGATTGAGTTGTTTTGTGTTGTATATTAAGAGAAAGCACCCAGATGCATTGTTTGCATTCATTTGAGTGAAAAACTACACCAAGGATGTTTACAAGTACAAACAAGCTTGAACTCAAGCTTTTGAATGCATTTTCGCGTTTTGAATGCATTTAGCCGTTTTAACAACTCTTACGACTAGGGTGAAAGAGATTGAGTTCTTTTGTATTGTTTATGAAGAGAAAGCACCCAGATGCTTTGTTTGCATTCATTTGAGTGAAAAACTACACCAAGGATGTTTACAAGTACAAACAAGCTTCAACTCAATCTTTTGAATGCATTTACGCGTTTTGAATGCATTTACGCATTTTAACAGCTCTTACACTAGCGTGAAAGAGATTGAGTTCTTTTGTGTTGTATATTACGAGAAAGCCCCCAGATGCGTTGTTTGCATTCATTTGAGTGACAAACTACACCAAGGATGTTTACAAGTACAAACAAGGTTCTACTCAAGCTTTTGAATGCATTTACTCGTTTTGAATGCACTTACGCGTTTTAACAGCTCTTACACTACGGTGAAAGAGATTGAGTTCTTTTGTGTTGTATACTACGAGAAACCTCCCACATGCGTTGTTTGCATTTATTTGAGTGAGAAACTACCGCAATGATGTTTACAAGTACAAACAAGCCACAACTCAAGATTTTGAATGCATTTACGCGTTTTAACAGCTCTTTCGACTAGGGTGAAAGAGATTGAGTTCTTTTGTTTTGTATATTACAAAAAAGCACCCAGATGCTTTGTTTGCATTCATTTGAGTGAGAAACTACACCAAGGATATTTACAAGTACAAACAACCTTCAACTCAAGCTTTTGAATGCATTTACGCGTTTTAACAACTCTTACGACTATGGTGAAAGAGATTGAGTTCTTTTGTGTTGTATATTAAGAGAAAGCACCCAGATGCTTTGTTTGCATTCGTTTGAGTGAGAAACTACACCAAGGATGTTTACAAATACAAACAAGCTTCAACTCAAGCTTTTTAATGCATTTTTCGCGTTTTGAATGCATTTACGCGTTTTAACAACTCTTACGACTAGGGTGAAAGTGATTGAGTTCTTTTGTATTGTATATCAAAAGAAAGCACCCAGATGCGTTGTTTGGATTCATTTGAGTGAGAAACTACACCGAGGATGTTTACAAGTACAACCAAGCTTCAACTCATGCTTTTGAATGCATTTACGCGTTCTGAGTGCATTTACGTGTTTTAACAGCTCTTACGACTATGGTGAAAGAGATTGAGTTCTTTTGTGTTATATATTAAGAGAAAGCACCCAAATGCTTTGTTTGCATTCATTTGAGTGAGAAACTACACCAAGGATGTTTACAACTACAAAAAAGCTTCAACTCAAGCTTTTGAATGCATTTACGCGTTTTGAATGCATTTACGCGTTTTGACAACTCTTACACTAGGGTGAAAGAGATTGAGTTCTTTTGTGTTGTATTTTAAGAGAAAGCACCCAGATCCTTTGTTTGGATTCATTTGAGAAAGAAACCAGCCCAACGATGTTTACAAGTACAAACAAGCCTCAACTCAAGCTTTTGAATGCATTTACGTGTTTCAACAACTCTTATGACTAGGGTGAAAGAGATTGAGTTCTTTTGTTTTGTATATTACGAGAAAGCACCCAGATGCTTTGTTTGCATTCATTTGAGTAAGAAACTACACGAAGGATGTCTAAAAGTACAAACAAGCTTCTACTCAAGCTTTTTAATGCATTTACGCATTTTGAATGCATTTACGCGTTATAACAGCTCTTACGACTATGATGTAAGAATTTGAGTTCTTTTGTGTTGTATATTAAAAGAAAGCACCAACATGCTTTGTTTGCATTCATTTGAGTGAGAAACTACACCAAGGATGTTCACAAGTACAAACAAGCTTCAACTCAAGCTTTTGAATGCATTTACTTTTTTTGAATGCAATTACGCGTTTTAACAGCTCTTACGACAAGGGTGAAAGAGATTGAGTTGTTTTGTGTTGTATATTAAGAGAAAGCACCCAGATGCATTGTTTGCATTCATTTGAGTGAGAAACTACACCAAGGATGTTTACAAGTACAAACAAGCTTGAACTCAAGTTTTTGAATGCATTTTCGCGTTTTGAATGCATTTAGCCGTTTTAACAACTCTTACGACTAGGGTGAAAGAGATTGAGTTCTTTTGTATTGTTTATGAAGAGAAAGCACCCAGATGCTTTGTTTGCATTCATTTGAGTGAAAAACTACACCAAGGATGTTTACAAGTACAAAAAAGCTTCAACTCAATCTTTTGAATGCATTTACGCGTTTTGAATGCATTTACGCATTTTAACAGCTCTTACACTAGGGTGAAAGAGATTGAGTTCTTTTGTGTTGTATATTACGAGAAAGCCCCCAGATGCGTTGTTTGCATTCATTTGAGTGAGAAACTACACCAAAGATGTTTACAAGTACAAACAAGCTTCAACTCAAGCTTTTGAATGGATTTACGCGTTTTGAATGCATTTACGCGTTATAACAGCTCTTACGACTAGGATGTAAGAAATTGAGTTCTTTTGTGTTGTATATTAAAACAAAGCACCAACATGGTTTGTTTGCATTCATTTGAGTGAGAAACTACACCAAGGATGTTTACAAGTACAAACAAGCTTCAACTCAAGCTTTTGAATGCATTTACTCGTTTTGAATGCAATTACGCGTTTTAACAGCTCTTACGACTAGGGTGAAAGAGATTGAGTTGTTTTGTGTTGTATATTAAAACAAAGCACCAACATGCTTTGTTTGCATTCATTTTAGTGAGAAACTACACCAAGGATGTTTACAAGTACAAACAAGCTTCAACTCAAGCTTTTGAATGCATTTACTCGTTTTGAATGCAATTACGCGTTTTAACAGCTCTTACGACTAGGGTGAAAGAGATTGAGTTGTTTTGTGTTGTATATTAAGAGAAAGCACCCATATGCGTTGTTTGCATTCATTTGAGTGAGAAACTACACCAAGGATGTTTACAAGTACAAACAAGCTTCAACTCAAGCTTTTGAATGCATTTACTCGTTTTGAATGCATTTACGCATTTTAACAGCTCTTACACTAGGGTTAAAGAGATTGAGTTCTTTTGTGTTGTATATTACGAGAAAGCCCCCAGATGCGTTGTTTGCATTCATTTGAGTGAGAAACTACACCAAAGATGATTACAAGTACAAACAAGCTTCAACTCAAGCTTTTGAATGCATTTACGCGTTCTGAATGCATTTGCGCGTTTTAAAAGCTCTTACGACTAGGGTGAAAGAGATTGAGTTCTTTTGTGTTATATATTAAGAGGAAGCACCCAAATGCTTTGTTTGCATTCATTTGAGTGAGAAACTACACCAAGGATGTTTACAAGTACAAACAAGCTTCAACTCAACCTTTTGAATGCATTTACGCGTTTTGAATGCACTTACGCGTTTCAACAGCTCTTACGACTAGGGTGAAACAGATTGAGTTCTTTTGTGTTATATATTAAGAGAGAGCACCCAGATGCTATGTTTGCATTCATTTTAGTTAGAACCTACACCAAGGATGTTTACAAGTACAAACAAGCTTCAACTCAAGCTTTTGAATGCATTTACTCGTTTTGAATGCATTTACGCGTTTTAACAGCTCTTACACTAGGGTGAAAGAGATTGAGTTATTTTGTGTTGTATACTACGAGAAAGCGCCCAGATGCGTTGTTTGCATTCATTTGAGTGAGAAAATACACCAAGGATGTTTACAAGTACAAACAAGCTTCAACTTAAGCTTTTGAATGCATTTTCGCGTTTTGAATGCATTTACGCGTTTTAACAGCTCTTACGACTACGGTGAAAGAGATTGAGTTCTTTTCTGTTGTATATTACGAGAAAGCACCCAGATGAGTTGTTTGTATTCATTTGAGTGAGAAACTACACCAAGGATGTTTACAAGTACAAACAAGCTTCAACTCAAGCTTATGAATGCATTTACCCGTTTTGAATGCATTTACGCGTTTTAACAGCTCTTACGACTAGGGTGAAAGAGATTGAGTTCTTTTGTATTGTAAATCAAGGGAAAGCACCCAGATGCTTTGTTTGCATTCATTTGAGTGAAAAACTATACCAATGATGTTTACAAGTACAAACAAGCTTCAACTCAAGCTTTTGAATGCATTTACTCGTTTTGAATGCATTTACGCGTTTTAACAGCTCTTACACTAGGGTGAAAGAGATTGAGTTATTTTGCGTTGTATACTACGAGAAAGCACCCAGATGCGTTGTTTGCATTCATTTGAGTGAGAAAATACACCAAGGATGTTTACAAGTACAAACAAGCTTCAACTTAAGCTTTTGAATGCATTTTCGCGTTTTGAATGCATTTACGCGTTTTAACAGCTCTTACGACTAGGGTGAAAGAGATTGAGTTCTTTTGTGTTGTATATTTAGAGAAAGCACCCAGATGCTTTGTTTGCATTTATTTGAGTGAGAAACTACACCAAGGATGTTTACAACTACAAACAAGCTTCAACCCAAGCTTTTGAATGCATTTTCGCGTTTTGAATGGATTTACGCGTTTTGAATGCATTTACACGTTTTAACAGCTATTACGACTAAGGTGAAAGAAATTAAGTTCTTTTGTGTTGTATATTATGAGAAAGCACCCAGATGCGTTGTTTGCATTCATTTGAGTGAGAAAATACACCAAGGATGTTTAAAAGTACAAACAAGCTTCAACTTAAGCTTTTGAATGCATTTTCGCGTTTTGAATGCATTTACTCGTTTTAACAGCTCTTACGACTAGGTGAAAGAGATTGAATTCTTTTGTATTGTATATAAAGAGAAAGCACCCAGATGCTTTGTTTGCATTCATTTGAGTGAAAAACTACCCCAATGATGTTTACAAGTACAAACAAGCCTCAACTCAAGCTTTTGAATGCATTTACGCGGTTTAACAACTCTTACAACTAGGGTGAAAGAGATTGAGTTCTTTTGTATTGTATATAAAGAGAAAGCACCCAGATGCTTTGTTTGCATTCATTTGAGTGAAAAACTACCCCAATGATGTTTACAAGTACAAACAAGCCTCAACTCAAGATTTTGAATGCAGTTACGCGTTTTGAATGCATTTACCCGTTTTAACAGCTCTTACGGCTAGGGTGAAAGAGATTGAGTTCTTTTGTTTTGTATAGTACGAGAAAGAACCCAGATGCTTTGTTTGCATTCATTTGAGTGAGAAACTACACTAAGGATGTTTACAAGTGAAAACAGGCTTCTACTCAAGCTTTTGAATGCATTTACGCGTTTCGAATGCATTGACACGTTTTAACAGCTCTTACGATTAGGGTGAAAGAGATTGAGCTCTTTTGTATTGTATATCAAGAGAAAGCACCCAGATGCTTTGTTTGCATTCATTTGAGTGGAAAACTACACCAAGGATGTTTAAAAGTACAAACAAGCTTAAACTCAAGCTTTTGAATGCATTTACTCGTTTTGAATGCATTTACGCGTTTTAACAGCTCTTACACTAGGGTGAAAGAGATTGAGTTATTTTGTGTTGTATACTACGAGAAAGCGCCCAGATGCGTTGTTTGCATTCATTTGAGTGAGAAAATACACCAAGGATGTTTACAAGTACAAACAAGCTTCAACTTAAGCTTTTGAATGCATTTTCGCGTTTTGAATGCATTTACGCGTTTTAACAGCTCTTACGACTACGGTGAAAGAGATTGAGTTCTTTTCTGTTGTATATTACGAGAAAGCACCCAGATGAGTTGTTTGTATTCATTTGAGTGAGAAACTACACCAAGGATGTTTACAAGTACAAACAAGCTTCAACTCAAGCTTATGAATGCATTTACCCGTTTTGAATGCATTTACGCGTTTTAACAGCTCTTACGACTAGGGTGAAAGAGATTGAGTTCTTTTGTATTGTAAATCAAGGGAAAGCACCCAGATGCTTTGTTTGCATTCATTTGAGTGAAAAACTATACCAATGATGTTTACAAGTACAAACAAGCTTCAACTCAAGCTTTTGAATGCATTTACTCGTTTTGAATGCATTTACGCGTTTTAACAGCTCTTACACTAGGGTGAAAGAGATTGAGTTATTTTGCGTTGTATACTACGAGAAAGCACCCAGATGCGTTGTTTGCATTCATTTGAGTGAGAAAATACACCAAGGATGTTTACAAGTACAAACAAGCTTCAACTTAAGCTTTTGAATGCATTTTCGCGTTTTGAATGCATTTACGCGTTTTAACAGCTCTTACGACTAGGGTGAAAGAGATTGAGTTCTTTTGTGTTGTATATTTAGAGAAAGCACCCAGATGCTTTGTTTGCATTTATTTGA
The DNA here is from genome assembly GCA_038025085.1 of Tetragonia tetragonoides. Lineage (NCBI taxonomy): Eukaryota > Viridiplantae > Streptophyta > Magnoliopsida > Caryophyllales > Aizoaceae > Tetragonia > Tetragonia tetragonoides. The sequence goes on from CM076150.1 coordinate 25,693,026, forward strand.
GTGAGAAACTACACCAAGGATGTTTACAACTACAAACAAGCTTCAACCCAAGCTTTTGAATGCATTTTCGCGTTTTGAATGGATTTACGCGTTTTGAATGCATTTACACGTTTTAACAGCTATTACGACTAAGGTGAAAGAAATTAAGTTCTTTTGTGTTGTATATTATGAGAAAGCACCCAGATGCGTTGTTTGCATTCATTTGAGTGAGAAAATACACCAAGGATGTTTAAAAGTACAAACAAGCTTCAACTTAAGCTTTTGAATGCATTTTCGCGTTTTGAATGCATTTACTCGTTTTAACAGCTCTTACGACTAGGTGAAAGAGATTGAATTCTTTTGTATTGTATATAAAGAGAAAGCACCCAGATGCTTTGTTTGCATTCATTTGAGTGAAAAACTACCCCAATGATGTTTACAAGTACAAACAAGCCTCAACTCAAGCTTTTGAATGCATTTACGCGGTTTAACAACTCTTACAACTAGGGTGAAAGAGATTGAGTTCTTTTGTATTGTATATAAAGAGAAAGCACCCAGATGCTTTGTTTGCATTCATTTGAGTGAAAAACTACCCCAATGATGTTTACAAGTACAAACAAGCCTCAACTCAAGATTTTGAATGCAGTTACGCGTTTTGAATGCATTTACCCGTTTTAACAGCTCTTACGACTAGGGTGAAAGAGATTGAGTTCTTTTGTTTTGTATAGTACGAGAAAGAACCCAGATGCTTTGTTTGCATTCATTTGAGTGAGAAACTACACTAAGGATGTTTACAAGTGAAAACAGGCTTCTACTCAAGCTTTTGAATACATTTACGCGTTTCGAATGCATTGACACGTTTTAACAGCTCTTACGATTAGGGTGAAAGAGATTGAGCTCTTTTGTATTGTATATCAAGAGAAAGCACCCAGATGCTTTGTTTGCATTCATTTGAGTGGAAAACTACACCAAGGATGTTTAAAAGTACAAACAAGCTTAAACTCAAGCTTTTGAATGCATTTACGCGTTCTAACAGCTCTTACACTAGGGTGAAAGAGATTGAGTTCTTTTGTGTTGTATATTACGAGAAAGCACCAATATGCGTTGTTTGCATGCATTTGAGTGAGAAACTACACCAAGGATGTTTACAAGTACAAACAAGCTTCAACTCAAGCTTTTGAATGCATTTACTCGTTTTGAATGCATTTACGCGTTTTAAAAGCTCTTATGACTAGGGTGAAAGAAATTGAGTTCTTTTGTGTTGTATATTACGAGAAAGCACCCAGATGCTTTGTTTCCATTCATTTGAGTGAGAAACTACACCAAGGGTGTTTACAAGTACAAACAAGCTTCAACTCAAGCTTTTGAATGCATTTACGCGTTTTAACAGGCCTTACGACCAGGGTGAAAGAGATTGAGTTCTTTTGTGTTGTATATTAAGAGAAAGCACCCAGATGCTTTGATTGCATTATTTGAGTGAGAAACTACACCAAGGATGTTTAGAAGTACAAACAAGCTTCAACTCAAGCTTTTGAATGCATTTTCGGGTTTTGGATGCATTTACGCGTTTCAACAGCTCTTACGACTAGGGTGAAACAGATTGAGTTCTTTTGTGTTATATATTAAGAGAGAGCACCCAGATGCTATGTTTGCATCCATTTTAGTTAGAACCTACACCAAGGATGTTTACAAGTACAAACAAGTTTCAACTCAAGCTTTTGAATACATTTACGCGTTTTAACAGCTCTTACGACTAGGGTGAAAGAGATTGAGTTCTTTTCTGTTGTATATTACGAGAAAGCACCCAGATGCTATGTTTGCATTCATTTGAGTGAGAAACTACACCAAGGATGTTTACAAGTACAAACAAGCTTCAACTCAAGCTTTTGAATGCATTTACCAGTTTTGAATGCATTTACGCGTTTTAACAGCTCTTACGACTAGGGTGAAAGAGATTGAATTCTTTTGTGTTGTATATTACGAGAAAGCACGCAGAGGCTTTGTTTGCATTCATTTGAGTGAGAAACTACTCCAAGGTTGTTTACAAGTAGAACCAAGCATTAACTCAATCTTTTGAATGCATTTACGCATTCTGAATACAATTACGCGTTTTAACAGCTCTTACGACTAGGGTGAAAGAGATTATGTTCTTTTGTGTTGTATATTAAGAGAAAGCACCCAGAAGCTTTGTTTGCATTCATTTGAGTAAAAAACTACACCAAGGATGTTTACAAGTACAAACAAGCTTCAACTGAAGCTTTTGAATGCATTTTCGCGTTTTGAATGCATTTACGCATTTTAACAGCTCTTACGACTAGGGTGAAAGAGATTGAGTTCTTTTGTGTTGTATATTAAGAGAAAGCACCCAGATGGTTTGTTTGCAGTCATTTGAGTGAGAAACTACACCAAGGCTGTTTGCAAGTACAAACAAGCTTCAACTCAAGCTTTCGAATGCATTTAAGCGTTTTAACAGCTCTTACGATTAGGGTGAAAGAGATTGAGTTCTTTTGTGTTGTATATTAAGAGAAAGGACCCAGATGCTTTGCTTGTATTCATTTGAGTGACAAACTACACCAAGGATGTTTACAAGTACAAACAAGCTTCAACTAAAGCTTTTACATGCATTTACGCGTTTTGAATGGATTTACGCGTTTTAACAGCTCTTACGACTAGGGTGAAAGAGATTGAGTTCTTTTGTGTTGTATATTACGAGAAAGCACCTCGATGCGTTGTTTGCATTCATTTGAGTGAGAAAATACACCAAAGATGTTTACAAGTACAAACAAGCTTCAACTTAAGCTTTTGAATGCATTTTCGCGTTTTGAATGCATTTACGCGTTTTAACAGCTCTTACGACTAGGGTGAAAGAGATTGAGTTCTTTTGTGTTGTATATTTAGAGAAAGCACCCAGATGCTTTGTTTGCATTCATTTGAGTGAGAAACTACACCAAGGATATTTACAAGTACAAGCAAGCTTCAACCCAAGCTTTTGAATGCATTTTCGCGTTTTGAATGCATTTACGCGTTTTGAATGCATTTACGCGTTTTAACAGCTATTACGACTAAGGTGAAAGAAATTAAGTTCTTTTGTGTTGTATATTTAGAGAAAGCACCCAGATGCTTTGTTTCCATTCATTTGAGTGAGAAACTACACTAAGGGTGTTTACAAGTACAAACAAGCTTCAACTCAAGCTGTTGAATGCATTTACGCGTTTTAACAGGCCTTACGACCAGGGTGAAAGAGATTGAGTTCTTTTGTGTTGTATATTAAGAGAAAGCACCCAGATGCTTTGATTGCATTCATTTGAGTGAGAAACTACACCAAGGATGTTTACAAGTACAAACAAGCTTCAACTCAAGCTTTTGAATGCATTTTCGGGTTTTGGATGCATTTACGCGTTTTAACAACTCTTACGACTAGGGTGAAAGAGATTGAGTTCTTTTGTGGTGTATACTAATAGAAAGCACCCAGATGCTTTGTTTGCAATCATTTGAGTGAAAAACTACACCAAGGATGTTTACAAGTACAAACAAGCTTCAACTCAAGCTTTTGAATGCATTTACGCGTTTTGAATGCATTTACGCGTTTTAACAGCTCTTACGAATAGGGTGAAAGAAATTGAGTTCTTTTGTGTTGTATATTACGAGAAAGCACCCAGATGCTTTGTTTACATTCATTAGAGTGAGAAACTACACCAAGGATGTTTACAAGTACAAAAAAGCTTCAACTCAAGCTTTTGAATGCATTTACGCGTTTTGAATGCATTTACCCTTTTTAACAGCTCTTACGACTAGGGTGAAAGAGATTGAGTTCTTTTGTGTTGTATATTAAGAGAAAGCACCCAGATGGTTTGTTTGCAGTCATTTGAGTGAGAAACTACTCCAAGGATGTTTGCAAGTACAAACAAGCTTCAACTCAACCTTTCGAATGCATTTACGCGTTTTAACAGCTCTTACGATTAGGGTAAAAGAGATTGAGTTCTTTTGTGTTGTAGATTAAGAGAAAGGACCCAGATGCTTCGCTTGTATTCATTTGAGTGACAAACTACACCAAGGATGTTTACAAGTACAAACAAGCATCAACTCAAGCTTTTGAATGCATTACGCGTTTTAACAGCTCTTACAAGTGAAAACAAGCTTCTACTCAAGCTTTTGAATGCATTTACGTGTTTCGAACGCATTGACACGTTTTAACAGCTCTTACGATTATGGTGAAAGAGATTGAGTTCTTTTGTATTGTATATCAAGAGAAAGCACCCAGATGCTTTGTTTGCATTCATTTGAGTGGAAAACCACACCAAGGATGTTTAAAAGTTCAAACAAGCTTCAACTCAAGCTTTTGAATGCATTTATGCGTTTTGAATGCATGTACGCGTTTTAACAGCTCTTACACTAGGGTGAAAGAGATTGAGTTCTTTTGTGTTGTATATTACGAGAAAGCACCAATATGCGTTGTTTGCATGCATTTGAGTGAGAAACTACACCAAGGATGTTTACAAGTACAAAAAAGCTTCAACTCAAGCTTTTGAATGCATTTACTCGTTTTGAATGCATTTACGCGTTTTAAAAGCTCTTACGACTAGGGTGAAAGAAATTGAGTTCTTTTGTTTTGTATATTACGAGAAAGCACCCAGATGCTTTGTTTCCATTCATTTGAGTGAGAAACTACACCAAGGGTGTTTACAAGTACAAACAAGCTTCAACTCAAGCTTTTGAATGCATTTACGCATTTTAACAGGCCTTACGACCAGGGTGAAAGAGATTGAGTTCTTTTGTGTTGTATATTAAGAGAAAGCACCCAGATGCTTTGATTGCATTCATTTGAGTGAGAAACTACACAAAGGATGTTTACAAATACAAACAAGCTTCAACTCAAGCTTTTGAATGCATTTACGGGTTTTGGATGCATTTACGCGTTTTAACAACTCTTACGACAAGGGTGAAAGAGATTGAGTTCTTTTGTATTGTATACGAAGAGAAAGCACCCAGATGCTTTGTTTGCAATCATTTGAGTGAAAAACTACACCAAGGATGTTTACAAGTACAAACAAGCTTCAACTTTGAATGCATTTACGCGTTTTAACAGCTCTTACGAATAGGGTGAAAGAAATTGAGCTCTTTTGTGTTGTATATTACTAGAAAGCACCCAGATGCTTTGTTTACATTCATTAGAGTTAGAAACTACACCAAGGATGTGTACAAGTGCAAACAAGCTTCAACTCAAGCTTTTGAATGCATTTACGCGTTTTGAATGCATTTACGATTTTTAACAGCTCTTACGACTAGGGTGAAAGAAATTAAGTTCTTTTGTGTTGTATATTATGAGAAAGCACCCAGATGCGTTGTTTGCATTCATTTGAGTGAGAAAATACACCAAGGATGTTTAAAAGTACAAACAAGCTTCAACTTAAGCTTTTGAATGCATTTTCGCGTTTTGAATGCATTTACTCGTTTTAACAGCTCTTACGACTAGGTGAAAGAGATTGAGTTCTTTTGTATTGTATATAAAGAGAAAGCACCCAGATGCTTTGTTTGCATTCATTTGAGTGAAAAACTACCCCAATGATGTTTACAAGTACAAACAAGCCTCAACTCAAGCTTTTGAATGCATTTACGCAGTTTAACAACTCTTACGACTAGGGTGAAAGAGATTGAGTTCTTTTGTATTGTATATAAAGAGAAAGCACCCAGATGCTTTGTTTGCATTCATTTGAGTGAAAAACTACCCCAATGATGTTTACAAGTACAAACAAGCCTCAACTCAAGATTTTGAATGCATTTACGCGTTTTGAATGCATTTACCCGTTTTAATAGCTCTTACGACTAGGGTGAAAGAGATTGAGTTCTTTTGTTTTGTATAGTACGAGAAAGCACCCAGATGCTTTGTTTGCATTCATTTGAGTGAGAAACTACACTAAGGATGTTTACAAGTGAAAACAAGCTTCTACTCAAGCTTTTGAATGCATTTACGCGTTTCGAATGCATTGACACATTTTAACAGCTCTTACGATTAGGGTGAAAGAGATTGAGTTCTTTTGTATTGTATATCAAGAGAAAGCACCCAGATGCTTTGTTTGCATTCATTTGAGTGGAAAACTACACCAAGGATGTTTAAAAGTACAAACAAGCTTAAACTCAAGCTTTTGAATGCATTTACGCGTTTTGAATGCATTTACGCGTTCTAACAGCTCTTACACTAGCGTGAAAGAGATTGAGTTCTTTTGTGTTGTATATTACGAGAAAGCACCAATATGCGTTGCTTGCATGCATTTGAGTGAGAAACTACACCAAGGATGTTTACAAGTACAAACAAGCTTTAACTCAAGCTTTTGAATGCATTTACTCGTTTTGAATGCATTTACGCGTTTTAAAAGCTCTTATGACTAGGGTGAAAGAAATTGAGTTCTTTTGTGTTGTATATTACGAGAAAGCACCCAGATGCTTTGTTTCCATTCATTTGAGTGAGAAACTACACCAAGGGTGTTTACAAGTACAAACAAGCTTCAACTCAAGCTTTTGAATGCATTTACGCGTTTTAACAGGCCTTACGACCAGGGTGAAAGAGATTGAGTTCTTTTCTGTTGTATATTAAGAGAAAGCACCTAGATGCTTTGATTGCATTCATTTGAGTGAGAAACTACACCAAGGATGTTTACAAGTACAAACAAGCTTCAACTCAAGCTTTTGAATGCATTTTCGGGTTTTGGATGCATTTACGCGTTTTAACAACTCTTATGACTAGGGTGAAAGAGATTGAGTTCTTTTGTATTGTATACTAATAGAAAGCACCCAGATGCTTTGTTTGCCATCATTTGAGTGAAAAACTACACCAAGGATGTTTACAAGTACAAACAAGCTTCAACTCAAGCTTTTGAATGCATTTACGCGTTTTGAATGCATTTACGCGTTTTAACAGCTCTTACGAATAGGGTGAAAGAAATTGAGTTCTTTTGTGTTGTATATTACGGGAAAGCACCCAGATGCTTTGTTTACATTCATTAGAGTGAGAAACTACACCAAGGATGTTTACAAGTACAAACAAGCTTCAACTCAAGCTTTTGAATGCATTTACGCGTTTTGAATGCATTTACCCTTTTTAACAGCTCTTACGACTAGGGTGACAGAGATTGAGTTCTTTTGTGTTGTATATTAGGAGAAAGCACCCAGATGCGTTGCTTGCATGCATTTGAGTGAGAAACTACACAAAGGATGTTTACAAGTACAAACAAGTTTCAACTCAAGCTTTCGAATGCATTTACGCCTTTTGAATGCATTTACGCGTTTCAACAGCTCTTACGACTAGGGTGAAACAGATTGAGTTCTTTTGTGTTATATATTAAGAGAGAGCACCCAGATGCTATGTTTGCATCCATTTTAGTTAGAACCTACACCAAGGATGTTTACAAGTACAAACAAGCTTCAACTCAAGCTTTTGAATGCATTTACGCGTTTTAACAGCTCTTACGACTAGGGTGAAAGAGATTGAGTTCTTTTCTGTTGTATATTACGAGAAAGCACCCAGATGCTATGTTTGCATTCATTTGAGTGAGAAACTACACCAAGGATGTTTACAAGTACAAACAAGCTTCAACTCAAGCTTTTGAATGCATTTACCCGTTTTAAATGCATTTACGCGTTTTAACAGCTCTTACGACTAGGGTGAAAGAGATTGAATTCTTTTGTGTTGTATATTACGAGAAAGCACGCAGATGCTTTGTTTGCATTCATTTGAGTGAGAAACTACTCCAAGGTTGTTTACAAGTAGAACCAAGCATTAACTCAAGCTTTTGAATGCATTTACGCATTCTGAATACAATTACGCGTTTTAACAGCTCTTACGACTAGGGTGAAAGAGATTATGTTCTTTTGTGTTGTATATTAAGAGAAAGCACCCAGAAGCTTTGTTTGCATTCATTTGAGTAAAAAACTACACCAAGGATGTTTACAAGTACAAACAAGCTTCAACTGAAGCTTTTGAATGCATTTTCGCGTTTTGAATGCATTTACGCATTTTAACAGCTCTTACGACTAGGGTGAAAGAGATTGAGTTCTTTTGTGTTGTATATTAAGAGAAAGCACCCAGATGGTTTGTTTGCAGTCATTTGAGTGAGAAACTACACCAAGGCTGTTTGCAAGTACAAACAAGCTTCAACTCAAGCTTTCGAATGCATTTAAGCGTTTTAACAGCTCTTACGATTAGGGTGAAAGAGATTGAGTTCTTTTGTGTTGTATATTAAGAGAAAGGACCCAGATGCTTTGCTTGTATTCATTTGAGTGACAAACTACACCAAGGATGTTTACAAGTACAAACAAACTTCAACTCAAGCTTTTGAATGCATTTACGGGGTTTGGATGCATTTACGCGTTTTAACAACTCTTACGACTAGGGTGAAAGAGATTGAGTTCTTTTGTATTGTATACGAAGAGAAAGCACCCAGATGCTTTGTTTGCAATCATTTGAGTGAAAAACTACACCAAGGATGTTTACAAGTACAAACAAGCTTCAACTCTGAATGCATTTACGCGTTTTAACAGCTCTTACGAATAGGGTGAAAGAAATTGAGCTCTTTTGTGTTGTATATTACGAGAAAGCACCCAGATGCTTTGTTTACATTCATTAGAGTTAGAAACTACACCAAGGATGTGTACAAGTGCAAACAAGCTTCAACTCAAGCTTTTGAATGCATTTACGCGTTTTGAATGCATTTACGCTTTTTAACAGCTCTTACGACTAGGGTGAAAGAAATTAAGTTCTTTTGTGTTGTATATTATGAGAAAGCACCCAGATGCGTTGTTTGCATTCATTTGAGTGAGAAAATACACCAAGGATGTTTAAAAGTACAAACAAGCTTCAACTTAAGCTTTTGAATGCATTTTCGCGTTTTGAATGCATTTACTCGTTTTAACAGCTCTTACGACTAGGTGAAAGAGATTGAGTTCTTTTGTATTGTATATAAAGAGAAAGCACCCAGATGCTTTGTTTGCATTCATTTGAGTGAAAAACTACCCCAATGATGTTTACAAGTACAAACAAGCCTCAACTCAAGCTTTTGAATGCATTTACGCGGTTTAACAACTCTTACGACTAGGGTGAAAGAGATTGAGTTCTTTTGTATTGTATATAAAGAGAAAGCACCCAGATGCTTTGTTTGCATTCATTTGAGTGAAAAACTACCCCAATGATGTTTACAAGTAAAAACAAGCCTCAACTCAAGATTTTGAATGCATTTACGCGTTTTGAATGCATTTACCCGTTTTAATAGCTCTTACGACTAGGGTGAAAGAGATTGAGTTCTTTTGTTTTGTATAGTACGAGAAAGCACCCAGATGCTTTGTTTGCATTCATTTGAGTGAGAAACTACACTAAGGATGTTTACAAGTGAAAACAAGCTTCTACTCAAGCTTTTGAATGCATTTACGCGTTTCGAATGCATTGACACATTTTAACAGCTCTTACGATTAGGGTGAAAGAGATTGAGTTCTTTTGTATTGTATATCAAGAGAAAGCACCCAGATGCTTTGTTTGCATTCATTTGAGTGGAAAACTACACCAAGGATGTTTAAAAGTACAAACAAGCTTAAACTCAAGCTTTTGAATGCATTTACGCGTTCTAACAGCTCTTACACTAGGGTGAAAGAGATTGAGTTCTTTTGTGTTGTATATTACGAGAAAGCACCAATATGCGTTGCTTGCATGCATTTGAGTGAGAAACTACACCAAGGATGTTTACAAGTACAAACAAGCTTCAACTCAAGCTTTTGAATGCATTTACTCGTTTTGAATGCATTTACGCGTTTTAAAAGCTCTTATGACTAGGGTGAAAGAAATTGAGTTCTTTTGTGTTGTATATTACGAGAAAGCACCCAGATGCTTTGTTTCCATTCATTTGAGTGAGAAACTACACCAAGGGTGTTTCCAAGTACAAACAAGCTTCAACTCAAGCTTTTGAATGCATTTACGCGTTTTAACAGGCCTTACGACCAGGGTGAAAGAGATTGAGTTCTTTTGTGTTGTATATTAAGAGAAAGCACCCAGATGCTTTGATTGCATTCATTTGAGTGAGAAACTACACCAAGGATGTTTACAAGTACAAACAAGCTTCAACTCAAGCTTTTGAATGCATTTTCGGGTTTTGGATGCATTTACGCGTTTTAACAACTCTTACGACCAGGGTGAAAGAGATTGAGTTCTTTTGTATTGTATACTAATAGAAAGCACCCAGATGCTTTGTTTGCAATCATTTGAGTGAAAAACTACACCAAGGATGTTTACAAGTACAAACAAGCTTCAACTCAAGCTTTTGAATGCATTTACGCGTTTTGAATGCATTTACGCGTTTTAACAGCTCTTACGAATAGGGTGAAAGAAATTGAGTTCTTTTGTGTTGTATATTACGGGAAAGCACCCAGATGCTTTGTTTACATTCATTAGAGTGAGAAACTACACCAAGGATGTTTACAAGTACAAACAAGCTTCAACTCAAGCTTTTGAATGCATTTACGCGTTTTGAATGCATTTACCCTTTTTAACAGCTCTTACGACTAGGGTGACAGAGATTGAGTTCTTTTGTGTTGTATATTAAGAGAAAGCACCCAGATGCGTTGTTTGCATGCATTTGAGTGAGAAACTACACCAAGGATGTTTACAAGTACAAACAAGTTTCAACTCAAGCTTTCGAATGCATTTACGCCTTTTGAATGCATTTACGCGTTTCAACAGCTCTTACGACTAGGGTGAAACAGATTGAGTTCTTTTGTGTTATATATTAAGAGAGAGCACCCAGATGCTATGTTTGCATCCATTTTAGTTAGAACCTACACCAAGGTTGTTTACAAGTACAAACAAGCTTCAACTCAAGCTTTTGAATGCATTTACGCGTTTTAACAGCTCTTACGACTAGGGTGAAAGAGATTGAGTTCTTTTCTGTTGTATATTACGAGAAAGCACCCAGATGCTATGTTTGCATTCATTTGAGTGAGAAACTACACCAAGGATGTTTACAAGTACAAACAAGCTTCAACTCAAACATTTTGAATGCATTTACCCGTTTTAAATGCATTTACGCGTTTTAACAGCTCTTACGACTAGGGTGAAAGAGATTGAATTCTTTTGTGTTGTATATTACGAGAAAGCACGCAGATGCTTTGTTTGCATTCATTTGAGTGAGAAACTACTCCAAGGTTGTTTACAAGTAGAACCAAGCATTAACTCAAGCTTTTGAATGCATTTACGCATTTTGAATACAATTACGCGTTTTAACAGCTCTTACGACTAGGGTGAAAGAGATTGAGTTCTTTTGTGTTGTATATTAAGAGAAAGCACCCAGATGGTTTGTTTGCAGTCATTTGAGTGAGAAACTACACCAAGGCTGTTTGCAAGTACAAACAAGCTTCAACTCAAGCTTTCGAATGCATTTAAGCGTTTTAACAGCTCTTACGATTAGGGTGAAAGAGATTGAGTTCTTTTGTATTGTATATTAAGAGAAAGGACCCAGATGCTTTGCTTGTATTCATTTGAGTGACAAACTACACCAAGGATGTTTACAAGTACAAACAAGCTTCAACTCAAGCTTTTGCATGCATTTACGCGTTTTGAATGAATTTACGCGTTTTAACAGCTCTTACGACTAGGGTGAAAGAGATTGAGTTCTTTTGTGTTGTATATTAAAAGAAAGCACCCAAATGCTTTGTTTGCATTCATTTGAGTAAGAAACTACACCAAGGATGTTTACGAGTACAAACAAGCTTCAACCCAAGCTTTTGAATGCATTTTCGCGTTTTGAATGCATTTACGCGTTTTGAATGCATTTACGCGTTTTAACAGCTATTACGACTAAGGTGAAAGAAATTAAGTTCTTTTGTGTTGTATATTTAGAGAAAGCACCCAGATGCTTTGTTTCCATTCATTTGAGTGAGAAACTACACTAAGGGTGTTTACAACTACAAACAAGCTTCAACTCAAGCTGTTGAATGCATTTACACGTTTTAACAGGCCTTACGACCAGGATGAAAGAGATTGAGTTCTTTTGTGTTGTATATTAAGAGAAAGCACCCAGATGCTTTGATTGCATTCATTTGAGTGAGAAACTACACCAAGGATGTTTACAAGTACAAACAAGCTTCAACTCAAGCTTTTGAATGCATTTTCGGGTTTTGGATGCATTTACGCGTTTTAACAACTCTTACGACTAGGGTGAAAGAGATTGAGTTCTTTTGTGTTGTATATTACGAGAAAGCACCAATATGCTTTGTTTGCATTCATTTGAGTGAGAAACAACAACAAGGATGTTTACAAGTAAAAACAAGCTTCAACTTAAGCTTTTGAATGCATTTACTCGTTTTGAATGCGTTTACGCGTTTTAACAGCTCTTCACGAGGGTGAAAGAGATTGAGTTCTTTTGTGTTGTATACTACGAGAAAGCTCCTAGATGCGTTGTTTGCATTCATTTGAGTGAGAAACTACCCCAATGACGTTTACAAGTACAAACAAGCTTCCACTCAAACTTTTGAATGCATTTACGCGTTTCGAATGCATTGACGCGTTTTAGTAGCTCTTACGACTAGGGTGAAAGAGATTGAGTTCTTTTGTATTGTAAATCAAGAGAAAGCACCTAGATGCTTTGTTTGCATTTATTTGAGTTGAAAACTACACCAAAGATGTTTAAAAGTACAAACAAGCTTCAACTCAAGCTTTTGAATGCATTTACGCGTTTTGAATGCATTTTCGCATTTTAACAGCGCTTACACTAGGGTGAAAGAGATTGAGTTCTTTTGTGTTGTATATTACGAGAAAACACCCAGATGCGTTTTTTGCATTCATTTGAGTGAGAAACTACACCAAGGGTGTTTACAAGTACAAACAAGCTTCAACTCAAGCTTTTGAATGCATTTACGCGTTTTAACAAGTCTTACGACTAGGGTGAAAGAGATTTAGTTCTTTTGTGTTGTATATTAAGAGAAAGCACCCAGATGCTTTTTTTGCTTTCACTTGAGTGAGAAACTACACCAAGCATGTTTAAAGTACAAACAAGCTTCAACTCAACCTTTTGAATGCATTTACGCCTTTTGAATGCATTTACGCGTTTTAACATCTCTTACGATTAGGGTGAAAGAGATTGAGTTCTTTAGTGTTGTATATTACGAGAAAGCACCCAGATGCGTTTTTTGCATTCATTTGAGTGAGAAACTACACCAAGGATGTTTACAAGTACAAACAAGCATCAACTCAAGCTTTTGAATCCATTTACGCGTTTTAACAGCTCTTACGACTAAGGTGGAAGAGATTGAGTTCTTTTGTGTTGTATATTACGAGAAAGCACCTAGATGCGTTGCTTGCATTCATTTGAGTGAGAAACTACACCCAGGATGTTTACAAGTAAAAACAAGCTTCAACTCAAGCTTTTGAATGCATTTACGCGTTTTGAATGCATTTACGCGTTTTAACAGCTCTTACGACTAGGGTGAAAGAGATTGAGTTCTTTTGTTTTGTATTTTACGAGAAAGCATCCAGATGCTATGTTTGCATTCATTTGAGTGAGAAACTACACTAAGGATGTTTACAAGTGCAAACAAGCTTCAACTCAAGCTTTTGAATGCATTTACGCGTTACGAATGCATTGACGCGTTTTAACAGCTCTTACGACTAGGGTGAAAAAGATTAAGTTCTTTTGTATTGTATATCAAGAGAAAGCACCTAGATGCTTTGTTTGCATTCATTTGAGTGGAAAACTACACCAAGGATGTTTAAAAGTACAAACAAGCTTCAACTCAAGCTTTTGAATGCACTTACGCGTTTTGAATGCATTTACGCGTTTTAACAGCTCTTACACTAGGGTGAAAGAGATTGAGTTCTTTTGTGTTGTATATTACGAGAAAGCACCCAGATGCTTTGTTTTAACAAGTCTTACGACTAGGGTGAAAGAGATTTAGTTCTTTTGTGTTGTATATTAAAAGAAAGCACCCAGATGCTTTTCTTGCTTTCACTTGAGTGAGAAACTACACCAGGCATGTTTAAAGTACAAACAAGCTTCAAGTCAACCTTTTGAATGCATTTACGCGTTTTAACAGCTCTTACGACTAGGGTGAAAGAGATTGAGTTCTTTTGTGTTGTACATTACGAGAAAGCACCCAGATGCGTTGTTTGCATTCATTTGAGTGAGAAACTACACCAAGCATGTTTACAAGCACAAAAAAGCATCAACTCAAGCTTTTGAATCCATTTACGCGTTTTAACAGCTCTTATGACTAAGGTGGAAGAGATTGAGTTCTTTTGTGTTGTATATTACGGGAAAGCACCCAGATGCGTTGTTTGCATTCATTTGCGTGAGAAACTACACTAAGGATGTTTACAAGTAAAAATAAGTTTCAACTCAAGATTTTGAATGCATTTACTCGTTTTGAATGCATTTACGCGTTTTAACAGCTCTTACGACGAGGGTGAAAGAGATTGAGTTCTTTTGTTTTGTATATTACGAGAAAGCACCCAGATGTTATGTTTGCATTCATTTGAGTGAGAAACTACACTAAGGATGTTTACAAGTACAAACAAGCTTCTACTCAAGCTTTTGAATGCATTTATGCGTTTCGAATGCATTGACACGTTTTAACAGCTCTTACGACTAGGGTGAAAAAGATTGAGTTCTTTTGTGTTGTATATCAAGAGAAAGCACCTAGATGCTTTGTTTGCATTCATTTGAGTGGAAAACTACACCAAGGATGTTTAAAAGTACAAACAAGCTTCAACTCAAGCTTTTGAATGCATTTACGCGTTTTGAATGCATTTACGCGTTTTGAATGCATTTACGCGTGTTAACAGCTCTTACACTAGGGTGAAAGAGATTGAGTTCTTTTGTGTTGTATATTACGAGAAAGCACCCAGATGCGTTGTTTGCATTCATTTGAGTGAGAAACTACACCAAGGGTGTTTACAAGTACAAACAAGCTTCAACTCAAGCTTTTGAATGCATTTACGCGTTTTAACAGGTCTTACGACTAGGGTGAGAGAGATTGAGTTCTTTTGTGTTGTATATTAAGAGAAAGCACCCAGATGCTTTGATTGCATTCATTTGAGTGAGAAACTACACCAAGGATGTTTACAAGTACAAACAAGCTTCAACTCAAGCTTTTCAATGCAGTTTCGGGTTTTGAATGCATTTAGGGGTTTTAAACACTCTTACGACTTGGGTGAAAGAGATTGAGTGCTTTTGAATTGTATACCAAGAGAAAGCACCCAGATGCTTTGTTTGCAATCATTTGAGTGAAAAACTACACCAAGGATGTTTACAAGTACAAACAAGCGTCAACTCACGCTTTTGAATGCATTTACGCGTTTTGAATGCATTTACGCGTTTTAACAGCTCTTACGAATAGGGTGAAAGAAATTGAGTTCTTTTGTGTTGTATATTACGAGAAAGCACCCAGATGCTTTGTATGCATTCATTTGAGTGAGAAACTACACAAAGGATGTTTACATGTACAAACAAGCTTCAACTCAAGCTTTTGAATGCTTTTACGCGTTTTGAATGCATTTACGCTTTTTAACAGCTCTCACGACTAGGGTGAACCAAATTGAGTTCTTTTGTGTTGTATATTACGAGAAAGCACCAATATGCATTGTTTGCATGCACTTGAGTGAGAAACTACACCAAGGATGTTTACAAGTACAAACAAGCTTCAACTCAAGCTTTTGAATGCATTTACTCGTTTTGAATGCATTTACGCGTTTTAAAAGCTCTTACGACTAGGGTGAAAGAAATTGAGTTCTCTTGTGTTGTATATTACGAGAAAGCACCCAGATGCTTTGTTTGCATTCATTTGAGTGAGAAACTACTCCAAGGATGTTGACAAGTACAAACAACCTTCAACTCAAGCTTTTGAATGCATTTACGCATGTTTTATACAATTACGCGTTTTAACAGCTCTTACGACATGGGTGAAAGAGATTGAGTTCTTTTGTGTTGTATATTAACAGAAAGCACCCAGATGCTTTGTTTGCATTCATTTGAGTAAGAAAGTACACCAAGGATGTTTACAAGTACAAACAAGCTTCAAGTGAAGCTTTTGAATGCATTTTCGCGTTTTGAATGCATTTACGCGTTTTAACAGCTTTTACGACTAGGGTGAAAGAGCTTGAGTTTTTTGTGTTATATATTAAGAGAAAGCACCCAGATGATTTGTCTGCATTCATTTGAGTGAGAAACTACACCAAGGATGTTTTCAAGTACAAAGAAGCTTCAACTTAAGGTTTTGAATGCATTTTCGCGTTTTGAATGCATTTACGCTTTTTAACAGCTCTTACGACTAGGGTGAACGGGATTGAGTTCTTTTGTGTTGTATATTACGAGAAAGCACCAATATGCGTTGTTTGCATGCATTTGAGTGAGAAACTACACCAAGAATGTTTACAAGTACAAACAAGCTTCAACTCAAGCTTTTGAATGCATTTACTCGTTTTAAATGCATTTACGCGTTTTAAAAGCTCTTACGATTAGGGTGAAAGAAATTGAGTTCTGTTGTGTAGTATATTACGAGAAAGCACCCAGATGCTTTGTTTGCATTCATTTGAGTGAGAAACTTCTCCAAGGATGTTTACAAGTACAAACAAGCTTCAACTCAAGGTTTTGAATGCATTTACGCATGTTTTATACAATTATGCGTTTTAACAGCTCTTACGACAAGGGTGAAAGAGATTGAGTTCTTTTGTGTTGTATATTAAGAGAAAGCACCCAGATGCTTTGTTTGCATTCATTTGAGTAAGAAACTACACCAAGGATGTTTACAAGTACAAACAAGCTTCAACTGAAGCTTTTGAATGCATTTTCGCGTTTTGAATGCATTTACGCGTTTTAACAGCTCTTAGGACTAGGGTGAAAGAGTTTAAGTTTTTTGTGTTATATATTAAGAGAAAGCACCCAGATGATTTGTTTGCATTCATTTGAGTGAGAAACTACACCAAGGATGTTTTCAAGTACAAAGAAGTTTCAACTTAAGGTTTTGAATGCATTTATGCGTTTTGAATGCATTTACGCGTTTTAACAGCTCCTACGACTAAGGTGAAAGAGATTAAGTTCTTTTGTGTTGTATATTAAGAGAAAGCACCCAGATGCTTTGCTTGTATTGCTTTGAGTGAGAAACTACACCAAGGATGTTTACAAGTACAAACAAGCTTCAACTCAAGCTTTTGAATGCATTTACTCGTTTTAAGAGCTCTTACGACTAGGGTGAAAGAGATTTAGTTCTTTTGTGTTGTATATTATACGAAAGCACCCAGATGCTTTGTTTGCTTTCACTTGAGTGAGAAACTACACCAAGCATGTTTAAAGTACAAACAAGCTTCTACTTAAGATTTTGAATCCATTTACGCGTTTTGAATGCATTTACGCGTTTTAACAGCTCTTACGACTAGGTTGAAAGAGATTGAGTTCTTTTGTGTAGTATATTACGAGAAAGCACCCAGATGCGTGGTTTGCATTCATTTGAGTGAGAAACTACACCAACGATGTTTACAAGTACAAACAAGCATCAACTCAAGCTTTTGAATCCATTTACGCGTTTTAACAACTCTTACGACTAAGGTGGAAGAGATTGAGTTCTTTTGTGTTGTATATTACGGGAAAGCACCCAGATGCGTTGTTTGCATTCATTTGAGTGAGAAACTACACCCAGGATGTTTACAAGTAAAAACAAGCTTCAACTCAAGCTTTTGAATGCATTTACGCGTTTTGAATGCATTTATGCGCTTTAACAGCTCTTACGACTAGGGTGAAAGAGATTGAGTTCTTTTGTGTTGTATATTACGAGAAAGCACCCAGATGCGTTGTTTGCATTCATTTGAGTGAGAAACTACACCAAGGATGTTTACAAGTACAAACAAGCTTAAACTTAAGCTTTTGAATGCATTTACGCGTTTTGAATGCATTTACATGTTTTAACAGCTATTACAACTAAGGTGAAAGAGATTAAGTTCTTTTGTATTGTATATTACGAGAAAGCACCCAGATGCGTTGTTTGCATTCATTTGAGTGAGAAACTACACCAAGGATGTTTAAAAGTACAAACAAGCTTCAACTCAAGCTTTTGAATGCATTTACGCGTTTTGAATGCATTTACGCTTTTTAACAGCTCTTACGACTAGGGTGAAAGAGATTGAGTTCTTTTGTGTGGTATATTACGAGAAAGGACCCATATGCGTTGTTTGCATTCGTTTGAGTGAGAAACTACACCAAGTATGTTTACAAGTACAAACAAGCTTCAACTCAAGCTTTTGAATGCATTTACGCATTTTGAATACAATTACGCGTTTTAACAGCTCTTACGACTAGGGTGAAGGAGATTGAGTTCTTTTGTGTTATATATAAAGAAAGAGCACCCAGATGCTTTGTTTGCATTCATTTGAGTGAGAAACTACTCCAAGGATGTTTCCAAGTACAAACAAGCTTCAACTCAAGCTTTTGAATGCATTTACGCATTTTGAATACAATTACGCGTTTTAACAGCTCTTACGACTAGGGTGAAGGAGATTGAGTTCTTTTGTGTTATATATAAAGAAAGAGCACCTAGATGCTTTGTTTGCATTTATTTGAGTGAGAAACTACTCCAAGGATGTTTACCAGTACAAACAAGCTTCAACTCAAGCTTTTGAATGCATTTACGCGTTTTGAATGCATTTACGCGTTTTAACAGCTCTTACGACTAGGGTGAAAGAGATTGAGTTCTTTTGTTTTGTATTTTACGAGAAAGCACCCAGATGCTATGTTTGCATTCATTTGAGTGAGAAACTACACTAAGGATGTTTACAAGTGCAAACAAGCTTCAACTCAAGCTTTTGAATGCATTTACGCGTTACGAATGCATTGACGCGTTTTAACAGCTCTTACGACTAGGGTGAAAAAGATTAAGTTCTTTTGTATTGTATATCAAGAGAAAGCACCTAGATGCTTTGTTTGCATTCATTTGAGTGGAAAACTACACCAAGGATGTTTAAAAGTACAAACAAGCTTCAACTCAAGCTTTTGAATGCATTTACGCGTTTTGAATGCATTTACGCGTTTTAACAGCTCTTACACTAGGGTGAAAGAGATTGAGTTCTTTTGTGTTGTATATTACGAGAAAGCACCCAGATGCGTTGTTTGCATTCATTTGAGTGAGAAACTACACCAAGGGTGTTTACAAGTACAAACAAGCTTCAACTCAAGCTTTTCAATGCATTTTCGGGTTTTGAATGCATTTACGCGTTTTCAATGCATTTACGCGTTTTAACAGCTCTTACACTAGGGTGAAAGAAATTGAGCTCTTTTGTGTTGTATATTACGAGAAAGCACCCAGATGCTTTGTTTACATTCATTAGAGTTAGAAACTACACCAAGGATGTGTACAAGTGCAACCAAGCTTCAACTCAAGCTTTTGAATGCATTTACGCGTTTTGAATGCATTTACGCTTTTTAACAGCTCTTACGACTAGGGTGAAAGAGATTGAGTTCTTTTGTGTTGTATATTACGAGAAAGCACCAATATGCCTTGTATGCATTCATTTGAGTGAGAAACTACACCAAGGATGTTTACAAGTACAAACAAGCTTCAACTCAATCTTTTGAATGCTTTTACACGCTTTAAATGCATTTAAGCTTTTTAACAGCTCTTACGACCAGGGTGAACGGGATTGAGTTCTTTTGTGTTGTATATTACGAGAAAGCACCAATATGCGTTGTTTGCATGCATTTGAGTGAGAAACTACACCAAGGATGTTTACAAGTACAAACAAGCCTCAACTCAAGCTTTTGAATGCATTTACTCGTTTTGAATGCATTTACACGTTTTAAAAGCTTTTACAACTAGGGTGAAAGAAATTCAGTTCTTTTGTGTTGTATATTACGAGAAAGCACCCAGATGCTTCATTTCCATTCATTTGAGTGAGAAACTACACCAAGGGTGTTTACAAGTACAAACAAGCTTCAACTCAAGCTTTTGAATGCATTTATGCATGTCTTATAAAATTACGCGTTTTAACAGCTCTTACGACTAGGGTGAAAGAGATTGAGTTCTTTTGTGTTGTATATTAAGAGAAAGCACCCAGATGCTTTGTTTGCATTCATTTGAGTAAGAAACTACACCAAGGATGCTTACAAGTACAAACAAGCTTCAACTGAAGCTTTTGAATGCATTTTTCGCGTTTTGAATGCATTTAAGCGTTTTAACAACTCTTACGACTAGGGTGAAAGAGATTGAGTTCTTTTGTATTGTATATCAAGAGAAAGCACCCAGATGCTTTGTTTGCATTCATTTGAGTGAAAAACTACACCAAGGATGTTTACAAGTACAAACAAGCTTCAACTCAAGCTTTTGAATGCATTTACTCGTTTTGAATTCATTTACGCGTTTTAACAGCTCTTACACTATGGTGAAAGAGATTGAGTTCTTTTGTGTTGTATACTATGAGAAAGCTCCTAGATGCGTTGTTTGCATTCATCTGAGTGAGAAACTACCCCAATGATGTTTACAAGTACAAACAAGCTTCTACTCAAGCTTTTTAATGCATTTGCGCGTTTCGAATGCATTGACGCGTTTTAACAGCTCTTACGACTAGGGTGAAAGAGATTGAGTTCTTTTGTATTGTATATCAAGAGAAAGCACCTAGATGCTTTGTTTGCATTTATTTGAGTGGAAAACTACACCAAAGATGTTTAAAAGTACAAACAAGCTTCAACTCAAGCTTTTGAATGCATTTACCAGTTTTGAATGCATTTACGCATTTTAACAGCGCTTTCACTAGGGTGAAAGAGATTGAGTTCTTTGGTGTTGTATATTACGAGAAAACACCCAGATGCGTTGTTTGCATTCATTTGAGTGAGAAACTACACCAAGGGTGTTTACAAGTACAAACAAGCTTCAACTCAAGCTTTTGAATGCATTTACGCATTTTAACAAGTCTTACGACTAGGGTGAAAGAGATTTAGTTCTTTTGTGTTGTATATTAAAAGAAAGCACCCAGATGCTTTTCTTGCTTTCACTTGAGTGAGAAACTACACCAGGCATGTTTAAAGTACAAACAAGCTTCAAGTCAACCTTTTGAATGCATTTACGCCTTTTAACAGCTCTTACGACTAGGGTGAAAGAGATTGAGTTCTTTTGTGTTGTACATTACGAGAAAGCACCCAGATGCGTTGTTTGCATTCATTTGAGTGAGAAACTACACCAAGCATGTTTACAAGCACAAAAAAGCATCAACTCAAGCTTTTGAATCCATTTACGCGTTTTAACAGCTCTTACGACTAAGGTGGAAGAGATTGAGTTCTTTTGTGTTGTATATTACGGGAAAGCACCCAGATGCGTTGTTTGCATTCATTTGCGTGAGAAACTACACTAAGGATGTTTACAAGTAAAAACAAGTTTCAACTCAAGATTTTGAATGCATTTACTCGTTTTGAATGCATTTACGCGTTTTAACAGCTCTTACGACGAGGGTGAAAGAGATTGAGTTCTTTTGTTTTGTATATTACGAGAAAGCACCCAGATGTTATGTTTGCATTCATTTGAGTGAGAAACTACACTAAGGATGTTTACAAGTACAAACAAGCTTCTACTCAAGCTTTTGAATGCATTTATGCGTTTCGAATGCATTGACGCGTTTTAACAGCTCTTACGACTAGGGTGAAAAAGATTGAGTTCTTTTGTGTTGTATATCAAGAGAAAGCACCTAGATGCTTTGTTTGCATTCATTTGAGTGGAAAACTACACCGAGGATGTTTAAAAGTACAAACAAGCTTCAACTCAAGCTTTTGAATGCATTTACGCTTTTTGAATGCATTTACGCGTTTTGAATGCATTTACGCGTTTTAACAGCTCTTACACTAGGGTGAAAGAGATTGAGTTCTTTTGTGTTGTATATTACGAGAAAGCACCCAGATGCGTTGTTTGAAATCATTTGAGTGAGAAACTACACCAAGGGTGTTTACAAGTACAAACAAGCTTCAACTCAAGCTTTTGAATGCATTTACGCGTTTTAACAGGTCTTACGACTAGGGTGAGAGAGATTGAGTTCTTTTGTGTTGTATATTAAGAGAAAGCACCCAGATGCTTTGATTACATTCATTTGAGTGAGAAACTACACCAAGGATGTTTACAAGTACAAACAAGCTTCAACTCAAGCTTTTCAATGCAGTTTCGGGTTTTGAATGCATTTAGGCGTTCTAAACACTCTTACGACTTGGGTGAAAGAGATTGAGTTCTTTTGAATTGTATACCAAGAGAAAGCACCCAGATGCTTTGTTTGCAATCATTTGAGTGAAAAACTACACCAAGGATGTTTACAAGTACAAACAAGCGTCAACTCACGCTATTGAATGCATTTACGCGTTTTGAATGCATTTACGCGTTTTAACAGCTCTTGCGAATAGGGTGAAAGAAATTGAGTTCTTTTGTGTTGTATATTACGAGAAAGCACCCAGATGCTTTGTATGCATTCATTTGAGTGAGAAACTACACAAAGGATGTTTACAAGTACAAACAAGCTTCAACTCAAGCTTTTGAATGCTTTTACGCGTTTTGAATGCATTTACGCTTTTTAACAGCTCTCACGACTAGGGTGAACGAAATTGAGTTCTTTTGTGTTGTATATTACGAGAAAGCACCAATATGCATTGTTTGCATGCACTTGAGTGAGAAACTACACCAAGGATGTTTACAAGTACAAACAAGCTTCAACTCAAGCTTTTGAATGCATTTACTCGTTTTGAATGCATTTACGCGTTTTAAAAGCTCTTACGACTAGGGTGTAAGAAATTGAGTTCTCTTGTGTTGTATATTACGAGAAAGCACCCAGATGCTTTGTTTGCATTCATTTGAGTGAGAAACTACTCCAAGGATGTTGACAAGTACAAACAACCTTCAACTCAAGCTTTTGAATGCATTTACGCATGTTTTATACAATTACGCGTTTTAACAGCTCTTACGACATGGGTGAAAGAGATTGAGTTCTTTTGTGTTGTATATTAACAGAAAGCACCCAGATGCTTTGTTTGCATTCATTTGAGTAAGAAAGTACACCAAGGATGTTTACAAGTACAAACAAGCTTCAACTGAAGCTTTTGAATGCATTTTCGCGTTTTGAATGCATTTACGCGTTTTAACAGCTCTTACGACTAGGGTGAAAGAGCTTGAGTTTTTTGTGTTATATATTAAGAGAAAGCACCCAGATGATTTGTCTGCATTCATTTGAGTGAGAAACTACACCAAGGATGTTTTCAAGTACAAAGAAGCTTCAACTTAAGGTTTTGAATGCATTTACGCGTTTTGAATGCATTTACGCTTTTTAACAGCTCTTACGACTAGGGTGAACGGGATTGAGTTCTTTTGTGTTGTATATTACGAGAAAGCACCAATATGCGTTGTTTGCATGCATTTGAGTGAGAAACTACACCAAGAATGTTTACAAGTACAAACAAGCTTCAACTCAAGCTTTTGAATGCATTTACTCGTTTTGAATGCATTTACGCATTTTAAAAGCTCTTACGATTAGGGTGAAAGAAATTGAGTTCTCTTGTGTAGTATATTACAAAAAAGCACCCAGATGCTTTGTTTGCATTCATTTGAGTGAGAAACTTCTCCAAGGATGTTTACAAGTACAAACAAGCTTCAACTCAAGGTTTTGAATGCATTTACGCATGTTTTATACAATTATGCGTTTTAACAGCTCTTACGACAAGGGTGAAAGAGATTGAGTTCTTTTGTGTTGTATATTAAGAGAAAGCACCCAGATGCTTTGTTTGCATTCATTTGAGTAAGAAACTACACCAAGGATGTTTACAAGTACAAACAAGCTTCAACTGAAGCTTTTGAATGCATTTTCGCGTTTTGAATGCAATTACGCGTTTTAACAGCTCTTAGGACTAGGGTGAAAGAGTTTGAGTTTTTTGTGTTATATATTAAGAGAAAGCACCCAGATGATTTGTTTGCATTCATTTGAGTGAGAAACTACACCAAGGATGTTTTCAAGTACAAAGAAGTTTCAACTTAAGGTTTTGAATGCATTTATGCGTTTTGAATGCATTTACGCGTTTTAACAGCTCCTACGACTAAGGTGAAAGAGATTAAGTTCTTTTGTGTTGTATATTAAGAGAAAGCACCCAGATGCTTTGCTTGTATTCATTTGCGTGAGAAACTACACCAAGGATGTTTACAAGTACAAACAAGCTTCAACTCAAGCTTTTGAATGCATTTACTCGTTTTAAGAGCTCTTACGACTAGGGTGAAAGAGATTTAGTTCTTTTGTGTTGTATATTATACGAAAGCACCCAGATGCTTTGTTTGCTTTCACTTGAGTGAGAAACTACACCAAGCATGTTTAAAGTACAAACAAGCTTCTACTTAAGATTTTGAATCCATTTACGCGTTTTGAATGCATTTACGCGTTTTAACAGCTCTTACGACTAGGTTGAAAGAGATTGAGTTCTTTTGTGTAGTATATTACGAGAAAGCACCCAGATGCGTGGTTTGCATTCATTTGAGTGAGAAACTACACCAACGATGTTTACAAGTACAAACAAGCATCAACTCAAGCTTTTGAATCCATTTACGCGTTTTAACAACTCTTACGACTAAGGTGGAAGAGATTGAGTTCTTTTGTGTTGTATATTAAGGGAAAGCACCCAGATGCGTTGTTTGCATTCATTTGAGTGAGAAACTACACCCAGGATGTTTACAAGTAAAAACAAGCTTCAACTCAAGCTTTTGAATGCATTTACGCGTTTTGAATGCATTTATGCGCTTTAACAGCTCTTACGACTAGGGTGAAAGAGATTGAGTTCTTTTGTGTTGTATATTACGAGAAAGCACCCAGATGCGTTGTTTGCATTCATTTGAGTGAGAAACTACACCAAGGATGTTTACAAGTACAAACAAGCTTAAACTTAAGCTTTTGAATGCATTTACACGTTTTGAATGCATTTACATGTTTTAACAGCTATTACAACTAAGGTGAAAGAGATGAAGTTCTTTTGTATTGTATATTACGAGAAAGCACCCAGATGCGTTGTTTGCATTCATTTGAGTGAGAAACTACACCAAGGATGTTTAAAAGTACAAACAAGCTTCAACTCAAGCTTTTGAATGCATTTACGCGTTTTGAATGCATTTACGCTTTTTAACAGCTCTTACGACTAGGGTGAAAGAGATTGAGTTCTTTTGTGTGGTATATTACGAGAAAGGACCCATATGCGTTGTTTGCATTCGTTTGAGTGAGAAACTACACCAAGTATGTTTACAAGTACAAACAAGCTTCAACTCAAGCTTTTGAATGCATTTACGCATTTTGAATACAATTACGCGTTTTAACAGCTCTTACGACTAGGGTGAAGGAGATTGAGTTCTTTTGTGTTATATATAAAGAAAGAGCACCCAGATGCTTTGTTTGCATTCATTTGAGTGAGAAACTACTCCAAGGATGTTTCCAAGTACAAACAAGCTTCAACTCAAGCTTTTGAATGCATTTACGCATTTTGAATACAATTACGCGTTTTAACAGCTCTTACGACTAGGGTGAAGGAGATTGAGTTCTTTTGTGTTATATATAAAGAAAGAGCACCTAGATGCTTTGTTTGCATTTATTTAAGTGAGAAACTACTCCAAGGATGTTTACCAGTACAAACAAGCTTCAACTCAAGCTTTTGAATGCATTTACGCGTTTTGAATGCATTTACGCGTTTTAACAGCTCTTACGACTAGGGTGAAAGAGATTGAGTTCTTTTGTTTTGTATTTTACGAGAAAGCACCCAGATGCTATGTTTGCATTCATTTGAGTGAGAAACTACACTAAGGATGTTTACAAGTGCAAACAAGCTTCAACTCAAGCTTTTGAATGCATTTACGCGTTACGAATGCATTGACACGTTTTAACAGCTCTTACGACTAGGGTGAAAAAGATTAAGTTCTTTTGTATTGTATATCAAGAGAAAGCACCTAGATGCTTTGTTTGCATTCATTTGAGTGGAAAACTACACCAAGGATGTTTAAAAGTACAAACAAGCTTCAACTCAAGCTTTTGAATGCATTTACGCGTTTTGAATGCATTTACGCGTTTTAACAGCTCTTACACTAGGGTGAAAGAGATTGAGTTCTTTTGTGTTGTATATTACGAGAAAGCACCCAGATGCGTTGTTTGCATTCATTTGAGTGAGAAACTACACCAAGGGTGTTTACAAGTACAAACAAGCTTCAACTCAAGCTTTTCAATGCATTTTCGGGTTTTGAATGCATTTACGCGTTTTGAATGCATTTACGCGTTTTAACAGCTCTTACACTAGGGTGAAAGAAATTGAGCTCTTTTGTGTTGTATATTACGAGAAAGCACCCAGATGCTTTGTTTACATTCACTAGAGTTAGAAACTACACCAAGGATGTGTACAAGTGCAACCAAGCTTCAACTCAAGCTTTTGAATGCATTTACGCGTTTTGAATGCATTTACGCTTTTTAACAGCTCTTACGACTAGGGTGAAAGAGATTGAGTTCTTTTGTGTTGTATATTACGAGAAAGCACCAATATGCCTTGTATGCATTCATTTGAGTGAGAAACTACACCAAGGATGTTTACAAGTACAAACAAGCTTCAACTCAATCTTTTGAATGCTTTTACACGTTTTAAATGCATTTAAGCTTTTTAACAGCTCTTACGACTAGGGTGAACGGGATTGAGTTCTTTTGTGTTGTATATTACGAGAAAGCACCAATATGCGTTGTTTGCATGCATTTGAGTGAGAAACTAAACCAAGGATGTTTACAAGTACAAACAAGCCTCAACTCAAGCTTTTGAATGCATTTACTCGTTTTGAATGCATTTACACGTTTTAAAAGCTCTTACAACTAGGGTGAAAGAAATTCAGTTCTTTTGTGTTGTATATTACGAGAAAGCACCCAGATGCTTCATTTCCATTCATTTGAGTGAGAAACTACACCAAGGGTGTTTACAAGTACAAACAAGCTTCAACTCAAGCTTTTGAATGCATTTATGCATGTCTTATAAAATTACGCGTTTTAACAGCTCTTACGACTAGGGTGAAAGAGATTGAGTTCTTTTGTGTTGTATATTAAGAGAAAGCACCCAGATGCTTTGTTTGCATTCATTTGAGTAAGAAACTACACCAAGGATGCTTACAAGTACAAACAAGCTTCAACTGAAGCTTTTGAATGCATTTTTCGCGTTTTGAATGCATTTAAGCGTTTTAACAACTCTTACGACTAGGGTGAAAGAGATTGAGTTCTTTTGTATTGTATATCAAGAGAAAGCACCCAGATGCTTTGTTTGCATTCATTTGAGTGAAAAACTACACCAAGGATGTTTACAAGTACAAACAAGCTTCAACTCAAGCTTTTGAATGCATTTACTCGTTTTGAATTCATTTACGCGTTTTAACAGCTCTTACACTATGGTGAAAGAGATTGAGTTCTTTTGTGTTGTATACTATGAGAAAGCTCCTAGATGCGTTGTTTGCATTCATCTGAGTGAGAAACTACCCCAATGATGTTTACAAGTACAAACAAGCTTCTACTCAAGCTTTTTAATGCATTTGCGCGTTTCGAATGCATTGACGCGTTTTAACAGCTCTTACGACTAGGGTGAAAGAGATTGAGTTCTTTTGTATTGTATATCAAGAGAAAGCACCTAGATGCTTTGTTTGCATTTATTTGAGTGGAAAACTACACCAAAGATGTTTAAAAGTACAAACAAGCTTCAACTCAAGCTTTTGAATGCATTTACCAGTTTTGAATGCATTTACGCATTTTAACAGCGCTTTCACTAGGGTGAAAGAGATTGAGTTCTTTGGTGTTGTATATTACGAGAAAACACCCAGATGCGTTGTTTGCATTCATTTGAGTGAGAAACTACACCAAGGGTGTTTACAAGTACAAACAAGCTTCAACTCAAGCTTTTGAATGCATTTACGCATTTTAACAAGTCTTACGACTAGGGTGAAAGAGATTTAGTTCTTTTGTGTTGTATATTAAAAGAAAGCACCCAGATGCTTTTCTTGCTTTCACTTGAGTGAGAAACTACACCAGGCATGTTTAAAGTACAAACAAGCTTCAAGTCAACCTTTTGAATGCATTTACGCGTTTTAACAGCTCTTACGACTAGGGTGAAAGAGATTGATTTCTTTTGTGTTGTACATTACGAGAAAGCACCCAGATGCGTTGTTTGCATTCATTTGAGTGAGAAACTACACCAAGCATGTTTACAAGCACAAAAAAGCATCAACTCAAGCTTTTGAATCCATTTACGCGTTTTAACAGCTCTTACGACTAAGGTGGAAGAGATTGAGTTCTTTTGTGTTGTATATTACGGGAAAGCACCCAGATGCGTTGTTTGCATTCATTTGCGTGAGAAACTACACTAAGGATGTTTACAAGTAAAAACAAGTTTCAACTCAAGATTTTGAATGCATTTACTCGTTTTGAATGCATTTACGCGTTTTAACAGCTCTTACGACGAGGGTGAAAGAGATTGAGTTCTTTTGTTTTGTATATTACGAGAAAGCACCCAGATGTTATGTTTGCATTCATTTGAGTGAGAAACTACACTAAGGATGTTTACAAGTACAAACAAGCTTCTACTCAAGCTTTTGAATGCATTTATGCGTTTCGAATGCATTTACGCGTTTTAACAGCTCTTACACTAGGGTGAAAGAGATTGAGTTCTTTTGTGTTGTATATTACGAGAAAGCACCCAGATGCGTTGTTTGCATTCATTTGAGTGAGAAACTACACCAAGGGTGTTTACAAGTACAAACAAGCTTCAACTCAAGCTTTTGAATGCATTTACGCGTTTTAACAGGTCTTACGACTAGGGTGAGAGAGATTGAGTTCTTTTGTGTTGTATATTAAGAGAAAGCACCCAGATGCTTTGATTGCATTCATTTGAGTGAGAAACTACACCAAGGATGTTTACAAGTACAAACAAGCTTCAACTCAAGCTTTTCAATGCAGTTTCGGGTTTTGAATGCATTTAGGCGTTTTAACAACTCTTACGACTTGGGTGAAAGAGATTGAGTTCTTTTGAATTGTATATCAAGAGAAAGCACCCAGATGCTTTGTTTGCAATCATTTGAGTGAAAAACTACACCAAGGATGTTTACAAGTACAAACAAGTGTCAACTCACGCTTTTGAATGCATTTACGCGTTTTGAATGCATTTACGCGTTTTAACAGCTCTTACGAATAGGGTGAAAGAAATTGAGTTCTTTTGTGTTGTATATTACGAGAAAGCACCCAGATGCTTTGTATGCATTCATTTGAGTGAGAAACTACACAAAGGATGTTTACAAGTACAAACAAGCTTCAACTCAAGCTTTTGAATGCTTTTACGCGTTTTGAATGCATTTACGCTTTTTAACAGCTCTTACGACTAGGGTGAACGAAATTGAGTTCTTTTGTGTTGTATATTACGAGAAAGCACCAATATGCATTGTTTGCATGCACTTGAGTGAGAAACTACACCAAGGATGTTTACAAGTACAAACAAGCTTCAACTCAAGCTTTTGAATGCATTTACTCGTTTTGAATGCATTTACGCGTTTTAAAAGCTCTTACGACTAGGGTGAAAGAAATTGAGTTCTCTTGTGTTGTATATTACGAGAAAGCACCCAGATGCTTTGTTTGCATTCATTTGAGTGAGAAACTACTCCAAGGATGTTGACAAGTACAAACAACCTTCAACTCAAGCTTTTGAATGCATTCACGCATGTTTTATACAATTACGCGTTTTAACAGCTCTTACGACATGGGTGAAAGAGATTGAGTTCTTTTGTGTTGTATATTAACAGAAAGCACCCAGATGCTTTGTTTGCATTCATTTGAGTAAGAAAGTACACCAAGGATGTTTACAAGTACAAACAAGCTTCAACTGAAGCTTTTGAATGCATTTTCGCGTTTTGAATGCATTTACGCGTTTTAACAGCTCTTAGACTAGGGTGAAAGAGTTTGAGTTTTTTGTGTTATATATTAAGAGAAAGCACCCAGATGATTTGTCTGCATTCATTTGAGTGAGAAACTACACCAAGGATGTTTTCAAGTACAAAGAAGCTTCAACTTAAGGTTTTGAATGCATTTACTCGTTTTGAATGCATTTACGCGTTTTAAAAGCTCTTACGACTAGGGTGAAAGAAATTGAGTTCTCTTGTGTAGTATATTACGAGAAAGCACCCAGATGCTTTGTTTGCATTCATTTGAGTGAGAAACTTCTCCAAGGATGTTTACAAGTACAAACAAGCTTCAACTCAAGGTTTTGAATGCATTTACGCATGTTTTATACAATTATGCGTTTTAACAGCTCTTACGACAAGGGTGAAAGAGATTGAGTTCTTTTGTGTTGTATATTAAGAGAAAGCACCCAGATGCTTTGTTTGCATTCATTTGAGTAAGAAACTACACCAAGGATGTTTACAAGTACAAACAAGCTTCAACTGAAGCTTTTGAATGCATTTTCGCGTTTTGAATGCATTTACGCGTTTTAACAGCTCTTAGGACTAGGGTGAAAGAGTTTGAGTTTTTTGTGTTATATATTAAGAGAAAGCACCCAGATGCTTTGCTTGTATTCATTTGAGTGAGAAACTACACCAAGGATGTTTACAAGTACAAACAAGCTTCAACTCAAGCTTTTGAATGCATTTACTCGTTTTAAGAGCTCTTACGACTAGGGTGAAAGAGATTTAGTTCTTTTGTGTTGTATATTATAAGAAAGCACCCAGATGCTTTGTTTGCTTTCACTTGAGTGAGAAACTACACCAAGCATGTTTAAATTTACAAACAAGCTTCTACTTAAGATTTTGAATCCATTTACGCGTTTTGAATGCATTAACGCGTTTTAACAGCTCTTACGACTAGGTTGAAAGAGATTGAGTTCTTTTGTGTAGTATATTACGAGAAAGCACCCAGATGCGTGGTTTGCATTCATTTGAGTGAGAAACTACACCAACGATGTTTACAAGTACAAACAAGCATCAACTCAAGCTTTTGAATCCATTTACGCGTTTTAACAACTCTTACGACTAAGGTGGAAGAGATTGAGTTCTTTTGTGTTGTATATTACGGGAAAGCACCCAGATGCGTTGTTTGCATTCATTTGAGTGAGAAACTACACCCAGGATGTTTACAAGTAAAAAACAAGCTTAAACTCAAGCTTTTGAATGCATTTACGCGTTTTGAATGCATTTATGCGCTTTAACAGCTCTTACGACTAGGGTGAAAGAGATTGAGTTCTTTTGTGTTGTATATTACGAGAAAGCACCCAGATGCGTTGTTGGCATTCATTTGAGTGAGAAACTACACCAAGGATGTTTACAAGTACAAACAAGCTTAAACTTAAGCTTTTGAATGCATTTACGCGTTTTGAATGCATTTACATGTTTTAACAGCTATTACAACTAAGGTGAAAGAGATTAAGTTCTTTTGTATTGTATATTACGAGAAAGCACCCTGATGCGTTGTTTGCATTCATTTGAGTGAAAAACTACACCAAGGATGTTTAAAAGTACAAACAAGCTTGAACTCAAGCTTTTGAATGCATTTACGCGTTTTGAATGCATTTACGCTTTTTAACAGCTCTTACGACTAGGGTGAAAGAGATTGAGTTCTTTTGTGTGGTATATTACGAGAAAGGACCCATATGCGTTGTTTGCATTCGTTTGAGTGAGAAACTACACCAAGTATGTTTACAAGTACAAACAAGCTTCAACTCAAGCTTTTGAATGCATTTACGCATTTTGAATACAATTACGCGTTTTAACAGCTCTTACGACTAGGGTGAAGGAGATTGAGTTCTTTTGTGTTATATATAAAGAAAGAGCACCCAGATGCTTTGTTTGCATTCATTTGAGTGAGAAACTACTCCAAGGATGTTTCCAAGTACAAACAAGCTTCAACTCAAGCTTTTGAATGCATTTACGCATTTTGAATACAATTACGCGTTTTAACAGCTCTTACGACTAGGGTGAAAGAGATTGAGTTCTTTTGTGTTGTATATTATGAGAAAGCAGCCAGATGCTTTGTTTGCATTCATTTGAGTAAGAAGCTACACCAAGGATGTTTACAAGTACAAACAAGCTTCAACAGAACCTTTTGAATGCATTTTCGCGTTTTGTGTTCATTTACGCGTTTTAACAGCTCTTACGACTAGGGTGAAAGAGTTTGAGTTTTTTTGTGTTATATACTAAGAGAAAGCACCCAGATGATTTGTTTACATTCATTTGAGTGAGAAACTACACCAACGATGTTTTCAAGTACAAATAAGCTTCAACTCAAGCTTTTGAATGCATTTACGCATTTCGAATGCATTTACGCGTTTTAACAGCTCTTACGACTAAGGTGAAAGAGATTAAGTTCTTATGTGTTGTATATTAAGAGAAAGCACGCAAATGCTTTGTTTGCATTCATTTGAGTAAGAAGCTACACCAAGGATGTTTACAAGTACAAACAAGCTTCAACTCAAGCTTTTGAATGCATTTACGCATTTTGAATACAATTACGCGTTTTAACAGCTCTTACGACTAGGGTGAAGAAGATTGAGTTCTTTTGTGTTATATATAAAGAAAGAGCACCCAGATGCTTTGTTTGCATTTATTTGAGTGAGAAACTACTCCAAGGATGTTTACAAGTACAAACAAGCTTCAACTCAAGCTTTTGAATGCATTTACGCGTTTTGAACGCATTTACGCTTTTTAACAGCTCTTACGACTAGGGTGACAGAGATTGAGTTCTTTTGGGTGGTATATTACGAGAAAGCACCCAGATGCTTTGTTTGCATTCATTTGAGTGAGAAGCTACACCAAGGATGTTTACAAGTACAAACAAGCTTCAACTCAAGCTTTTGAATGCATTTACGCATTTTGAATACAATTACGCGTTTTAACAGCTCTTACGACTAGGGTGAAGGAGATTGAGTTCTTTTGTGTTATATATAAAGAAAGAGCACCCAGATGCTTTGTTTGCATTCATTTGAGTGAGAAACTACTCCAAGGATGTTTCCAAGTACAAACAAGCTTCAACTCAAGCTTTTGAATGCATTTACGCATTTTGAATACAATTACGCGTTTTAACAGCTCTTACGACTTGGGTCAAAGAGATTGAGTTCTTTTGTGTTGTATATTATTAGAAAGCACCCAGATGCTTTGTTTGCATTCATTTGAGTAAGAAGCTACACCAAGGATGTTTACAAGTACAAACAAGCTTCAACTGAAGCTTTTGAATGCATTTTCGCGTTTTGAGTTCATTTACGCGTTTTAACAGCTCTTACGACTAGGGTGAAAGAGTTTGAGTTTTTTTGTGTTATATACTAAGAGAAAGCACCCAGATGATTTGTTTGCATTCATTTTAGTGAGAAACTACACCAAGGATGTTTTCAAGTACAAACAAGCTTCAACTCAAGCTTTTGAATGCATTTACGCATTTCGAATGCATTTACGCGTTTTAACAGCTGTTACGACTAAGGTGAAAGAGATTAAGTTCTTTTCTGTTGTATATTAAGAGAAAGCACCCAAATTCTTTGTTCGCATTCATCTGAGTAAGAAGCTACACCAAGGATGTTTACAAGTACAAAGAAGCTTCAACTCAAGCTTTTGAATGCATTTACGCATTTTGAATACAATTACGCGTTTTAACAGCTCTTACGACTAGGGTGAAGGTGATTGAGTTCTTTTGTGTTATATATAAAGAAAGAGCACCCAGATGCTTTGTTTGCATTCATTTGAGTGAGAAACTACTCCAAGGATGTTTCCAAGTACAAACAAGCTTCAACTCAAGCTTTTGAATGCATTTACGCATTTTGAATACAATTACGCGTTTTAACAGCTCTTAGGACTAGGGTGAAAGAGATTGAGTTCTTTTGTGTTGTATATTAAGAGAAAGCACCCAGATGTTTGTTTGTATTCATTTGAGTGAGAAACTACACCAAGGATGTTTAGAAGTACAAACAAGCTTCAAATCCAGCTTTTGAATTCATTTACGCGTTTTGAATGCATTTACGAGTTTTAACAGCTCTTACACTAGGGTGAAAGAGATTGAGTTCTTTTGTGTTGTATATTAAGAGAAAGCACCCAGATGCTTTGTTTGCATTCATTTGAGTGAGAAACTACCCCAAGGATGTTTACTAGTACAAAAAGGCTTCCACTCAAGCATTTGAATGCATTTACGCGTTTTGAATGCATTTACACGTTTTAAATGCATTTACGCGTTTTAACAGCTCTTACGACTAGGGTGAAAGAGAGTTGGTTCTTTTGTCGTGTATATTAAGAGACAGCACCGAGATGGTTTGTTTGCATTCATTTGAGTGAGAAACTACACTTAGGATACTTACAAGTACAAACAAGCTTCAACTCAAACTTTTGAATACATTTACGCGTTTTATATGCATTTACACGTTTTAACAGCTCTTACGACTAGGATGAAAGAAATTGAGTTCTTTTGTGTTGTATATTAAAAGAAAGCACCCACATACTTTGTTTGCATTCATTTGAGTGAGAAACTGCAGCAAAAATGTTTACAAGTACAAATAAGCTTCAACTCAAGCTTCTGAATGCATTTACGCGTTTTGAATGCATTTACGCGTTTTAACAACTCTTACGACTAGGGGGAAAGAAATTGAGTTCTTTTGTGTTGTATATTTTAAGAAAGCACCCAGATGCTTTGTTTGCATTCATTTGAGTGAGAAACTACACCAAGGATGTTTACAAGTACAAACAAGCTTCAACTGAAGCTTTTTAATGCATTTTCGCGTTTTGAATGCATTTACGCGTTTTAACAGCTCTTACGACTAGGGTGAAAGAGACTGAGTTCTTTTGTGTTGTATATTAAGAGAAAGCACCCAGATTCTTTGTTTGCAGTCATTTGAGTGAGAAACTACACCAAGGATGTTTACAAGTACAAACAAGCTTCAACTCAAGCTTTCGAATGCATTTACGCGTTTTAACAGCTCTTACGATTAGGGTGAAAGAGATTGAGTTCTTTTCTGTTGTATATTAAGAGAAAGCACCCAGATTCTTTTTTTGCATTCATTTGAGTGAAAAACTACACCAAGGATGTTTACAAGTACAAACAAGCTTCAACTCAAGCTTTTGAATGGATTAACGCATTTTGAATGCATTTACGCGTTTTGACAACTCTTACGACTTTTAACAGCTCTTACGACTAGGGTGAAAGAGATTGAGTTCTTCTGTGGTGTATATTAAGAGATAGCTCCCAGATGCTTTGTTTGCATTCATTTGAGTGAGAAACTATACCAAGGATGTTTACAAGTACAAATGATGTGAAATAAGTAACAAAACGGAAATTAACTTTTGATAGTATCACACAAAGGGATCTTGTTCAAGAATCAGTCAAGAACAACTCACGAATCACTCGTAAGGGTTTTAACCTGAATCACTCAGTTTGAGGGGTAAATACTCACGTAGTCAATAATTAATCATCAAAGCACGAGTTTACAGTAGCAAAGCTCTCCCCTATTTATAGACAAAGAAATCTAAAGCTATTCGGTATCCTAATCCTAGTCCAAATAGGAAACTAACTACGAAACTGACTACAATTGTAAAACGAGCTAATTAACAGCTTTCCTAATACCTAATGGACTCCTAATGCTACTAATAATCAGAATACTACTTTCCTAAACATATTCTAACTAATTAAGGAAATAAGCAAACGAAATCAAACTAAAATAGCTAACTACTTGGCGCCCAAGGCTCAAAACGCTGGAACAGTTTCCTTGGCGCCCAAGGCTTCTTCTTTTCAGCTTCTAGTCATCTTCTTGCCACTCTAACATAGTTACCTCACACTTTACCTCACGTGGCATTATACTCTTGGCAATGAGCAGCTCAAGATCAAGCATTAACGTTTCAAGAACTGGGTTTTTGGACGTTCTTGATTCGTCGTTTTCTTGCTTGTCCTTTAACGTACTTGCTCCTGCATCAACCTCCCCTTCTTTAAAATAATTTGCCCTCAAATTCGTATCCTCTAAGTAAGGGATAAGATCACCAACATTGAAGGTTGAGCTCACGTTTCCATACTCACTAGGAAGATCAATCTTGTATGCATTGTCTCCAATCTTCTCTAGGACTTGAAAATGACCATCTGCTCGAGGCATAAGCTTGTTCTTGCGTCTTGACGGAAATCTTTCTTTGCACAGGTGTAGCCAAACTAAGTCACCAGGTTCAAATAGAACTTTCTTTCTTCCCTTGTTAGCTCTAGCTTGGTACCTTGAGTTTATCTTCTCTACTCGCGCACGAACTTGCTCACAGGTCTTCTTGAAAGCTTGTTGTCTTGCCTTGGCATCTACATTGATAACATCATCTCTAGGCAAAGACACGAAATCAATAGGCAAATAAGGATTAATGCCATACACAATCTCAAATGGAGAACGACCCGTGGTAAATCCAGGCATTCTGTTATATGCAAACTCCGCATGTGCTAGCTTAATATCCCAATCTTTTGTGCTTATACTCACCAACCCTCTAAGCAAAGTACCAAGGGTCCTGTTTGTAACCTCGGTTTGCCCATCTGTTTGTGGGTGATGTGAAGTGCTAAAGAGTAACTTCGTCCCAACGAGTCTCCAAAGTGTCTTCCAAAAGTAACTCAGAAACTTAGTATCTCGATCCGACACAATGGTCTTGGGAATGCCATGTAGCCTCACTATCTCTTTATAGAACAAGTCAGCAACATGAGAGGCGTCATCGGTCTTGTGACATGGCACAAAGTGCGCCATTTTGGACAATCTATCAACAACAACCATCACAGCATCCTTTCCCCTTTGAGTTTTAGGGAGTGCCACAATGAAATCCATGCTCACACTCTCCCAGGGAATGCTAGGAACCGGTAATGGTGTGTATAACCCTTTGTGAAAAGCACTATTAGCCCGTTGACATGTAGCACATCTCGTCACAATAGCATGTACATCTTTGAGCATCTTAGGCCAATAAAAGTGTTCTTGTAATAGCTCAAGGGTTTTAGTTACTCCAAAATGTCCAGCTAATCCTCCCGAGTGAACTTCTCTAACCAATAGCTCACGTACAGAAGACCTAGGAACGCAGAACTTGTTCCTCTTGAATAGAAACCCATCTTGTATGAAATAATCACCATGATCCCCTTCTTTGCAAGCTCTAAATGACTCAGAGAAATCAGCATCCTTGTCATATAGTTCTTGGAGATGTTCAAAGCCTAGGAGCTTCGCTTCAAGTGTCACAAGCAAGTGGTTTCTTCGTGAAAGAGCATCAGCAACAACATTGCTCTTCCCATCTTTGTACTTGGCCGAGAATGTAAAAGATTGTAGAAACTCTACCCACTTGGCATGTCTAGGGTTTAGTTTCTGTTGGCAATGAATGTACTTGAGAGCTTCATGATCCGAGTGCAACACAAATGGCTTAGGCCTTAAATAATGGGACCAATGCTCCAAAGCTCTCACAATTGCATAGAACTCTCGATCATATGTAGAATAATTCAAACGAGCTCCATTCAATTTCTCACTAAAATAGGCAATAGGACATTTTTCTTGAATTAAAACAGCGCCTATACCCACCCCACTAGCATCACATTCAACCTCAAACAATCTATCAAAATCGGGTAATGCTAGAATAGGTGCTTGACACAACTTCTCTTTGACCTCAACAAAGGCCTTTTGCGCACTTTCACTCCAATTAAACTCTCCTTTTTTCATTAATTCAGTTATAGGAGAAGTAATAGAACTAAAATTGCGTATAAACCTCCGATAAAATGATGCCAAGCCATGAAAACTACGTACCTCATGTATATTGGTTGGATCTGGCCATGAAGCCATAGCTTCTACCTTGGACGGATCAACATGTACACCATCTTTGGACACAATGTAACCAAGGAATATAACCTTAGGAAGCATGAAATCACACTTCTCTAACTTGCCAAAAAGCTGTTGTTCCTTTAGCTTCTCAAATACGCGCTGTAGATGTACTAGATGTTCCTCCTTGGTCTTGCTGAATATAAGAATATCATCAAGGTAAACCACAACAAATTTACCAAGGAATGCTCTCAATACCTCGTTCATCAACCTCATGAATGTGCTAGGAGCGTTGCACAAGCCAAAAGGCATTACTAACCACTCATACAAACCCTTGTCGTGTTTTGAACGCGGTTTTCCATTCATCTCCCTCCTTGATTCTCAGTTGATGGTATCAAGCTCTAAGATCTATCTTGGAAAACAACTGGGAACCATGTAGCTCGTCTAACATATCATCTAATCTTGGCAGAGGGAACCTATATTTGATTGTGATATTGTTGACAGCTCTACTATCAATGCACATGCGCCATGTCCTATCTTTCTTAGGCACAAGTAACGCAGGAACAACGCATGGACTTAGACTTTCTCTCACATAGCCTCTTTGCACAAGCTCTTCAACTTGTCTTTGTAACTCTTTGGCTTCTTCGGGGTTACACCGATATGCTGGCCTATTTGGAAGTGGTGCTCCAGGAACTAGGTCAATTTGGTGTTCTATGCCACGCATAGGAGGTAAACCAGGGGGTAACTCCTCGGGGAACACTTCTTTGAACCCCTCTAACAATAGGCGTAACTCAGGATCATAATTGGGATTGCTACACATGTTAGGTTTAAACAACAACACTAGGTAGCTCATAGTTTCACTAGCCACCTCTTTTTCGATCTCTTTCTCTCCTATGACCATTACACGACTCGCCTTTTTACTAGCCTTTGCTTCTTTAACTTGAGTGGCAGTCAAGGGTAACAATTTGATTCGTTTTTGGTTATGCTCAATAGTATAGATATTATTTACACCATCATGACTAACTTTCCTATCAAATTGCCAAGGACGACCTAACAATATATGACAAACACCCATAGGCAGTACATCACACCATAGATCGTCTTTATAACACCCTAAAGTAAAGCAAACTCTAGCTTGTGTAGTCACTTTTAACCCTCCCCCATCATTCGACCATTGCACAGTATAGGGTTTAGGATGACTTTCAGTAGGCAAATCAAGCTTATCAACCATCTCTTTAGAGGCAACATTAGTACAACTCCCAGAGTCAATAATCAAATTGCAAACTTTACCTCTAGCCTTGCAGCGAGAATGGAATATTTGCTCCCTTTGGTCCGATTCATCATCGGCCACAGTCGTATGTAGCAACTTCGTAAGGATTAGAGTCTCTCCAACCTCGGGTATACCATAATCTTCAATGAATGGCTCTCCATTATCTTCATCACTCTCCTCGGTTATGGGCATAACAAACGAGGGTTCCATCTCTTCTAGCTCAGCGATGGTGAGCGCTTTCTTCGAGCCGCACTCATAGGCATAATGTCCATATCCTTGACACTTGAAACAACGCAGTTGGTTCTTGTCCTTAGTAGCCACGGCTTTGCCTTTGTCTTGAGTTACGGGCTTGCTAGGGATACTTGCGCTCTTGGAGAATGTTGTATTCTCTCTCGCGTTGTATTGGTTCCGAAAATTTGTATAGCCTTTAATCACATCTCGAGCAACCGGTTTTTGCTCCTTCTCTTGCTTCTCAATCTTGAGAGCGATTTTGCACACGTCCTCAAAGGTTACGTAAGGAACAACCTCTACCTTGCGCCTTTGAGTTGGGTTTAGACCTTTGGTGAACCG
Source organism: Tetragonia tetragonoides (assembly GCA_038025085.1). Classification (NCBI taxonomy): domain Eukaryota; kingdom Viridiplantae; phylum Streptophyta; class Magnoliopsida; order Caryophyllales; family Aizoaceae; genus Tetragonia; species Tetragonia tetragonoides. The sequence goes on from CM076150.1 coordinate 25,732,620, forward strand.
TGCAATCTTTAACTCCTCCTTCTCCTCAAGATCACACATCATGTGCATATGTTCAAACTTCTGGAGGTAGTCTTGTACACTTGAGGTTTCTTGGCTTAAGGACGTAAGTTTCAAAAACTGTTCTTGCTCAAATTCTTTAGGCAAAAATCGTTTCTTTAAATATTTCTTGAGTTTGTCCCAAGTCTCAATCTTTGCTTTCTCTTCCTTCTTGCGTCGAGCCTTTAGGTTTTCATACCATAAAGAAGCATGCTTGGTGAGTTTAAGCGTGGCTAACTTGCATCTTCGCCGCTCATCATACTCCTTGTATTCAAAGACTCTCTCCATAGTTCTAAGCCAATCAAGAAAGGCCTTTGGATCGTAGGAACCGTCACATTCAGGGAGTTCGACTTTCAAGTTCCTATCATCATCATAGGGCTGTCGTGGTTTAGGAGCGTCATTGGTTCTAGTCCCACTTGTGTCTTCAAACTCCTCATCGAAGCTGGGGTCACGGTTGTGGTTTCTCCAATGAATTCCGCGCATCCTTGTCTCCATGTTTTCCCTATCTTCTTGGTTTCTTCTTTCCATAGCAGCCATCCACTCTTCTTGAGTTTTGAAAGATGCCCTGAGATCCTCCATGGTTGTTAACAACTTTGCTAGTTCGTTGGGCTCACCCATAACTTCAGTTGTTGGTTTCTTGGGGGTTTCTTGGCTGTCTTCTTCAACAAAGGGCGGATCTTGCAAGAATCTTTCTCGAAAGCTCGCTATGGTGTCGTGTTTATGCTCAGGACCGTGTTGTTTAAACTTAAGAAAGCTCAAACCTTTAGCTCTGATACCAAGTTGATGTGAAATAAGTAACAAAACGGAAATTAACCTTTGATAGTATCACACAAAGGGATCTTGTTCAAGAATCACTCAAGAACAACTCACGAATCACTCGTAAGGATTTCAACCTGAATCACTCAGTTTGAGGGGTAAATACTCACGTATTTATTAATTAATCATCAAAGCAAGAGTTTACAGTAGCAAAGCTCTCCCCTATTTATAGACAAAGAAATCTAAAGCTATTCGGAATCCTAATCCTAGTCCAAATAGGAAACTAACTACGAAACTGACTACAATTGTAAAACGAGCTAATTAACAGCTTTCCGAATACCTAATGGACTCCTAATGCTACTAATAATCAGAATACTACTTTTCTAAACATATTCTAACTAATTAAGGAAATAAGCAAACGAAATCAAACTAAAATAGCTAATTACTTGGCGCCTAAGGCTCAAAACGCTGGAACAGTTTCCTTGGCGCCCAAGGCTTCTTCTTTTCAGCTTCTAGTCATCTTCTTGCCACTCTAACATAGTTACCTCACACTTTACCTCACGTGGCATTATACTCTTGGCAATGAGCAGCTCAAGATCAAGCATTAACGTTTCAAGAACTGGGTTTTTGGACGTTCTTGATTCGTCGTCTTCTTGCTTGTCCTTTAACGTACTTGCTCCTGCATCAACAAACAAGCTTCAACTCAAGCTTTTGAATGCATTTACGCGAATTGAATGCATTTACGCTTTTTAACAGCTCTTACGACTAGGGTGAAAGAGATTGAGTTCTTTTGTGTTGTATATTAAGAAAAAGCACCCAAATGCTTTGTTTGCAGTCATTTGATTGTGAATCTACACCAAGGATGTTTACAAGTACAAACAAGCTTCAACTCAAGCTTTCGAATGCATTTACGCGTTTTAACAGCTCTTACGACTAGGGTGAAAGAGATTGAGTTCTTTTATGTTTTATATTAAGAGAAAGCACCCAGATGCTTTGTTTGTATTCATTTGAGTGAAAAACTACACCAAGGATGTTTCCAAGTACAAACAAGCTTCAACTCAAGCTTTTGAATGCATTTGCGCGTTTTGAATGCACTTACGCGTTTTGAATGCATTTACACGTTTTAACAGCTCTTACAACTAGGGTGAAAGAGATTGAGTTCTTTTGTGGTGTATATTAAGAGACAGCACCCAGATGATTTGTTTGCATTAATTTGAGTGAGAAACTACGCTAAGGATGTTTACAAGTACAAACAAGTTTGAACTCAAGCTTTTGAATGCATTTACGCGATTTGTATGCATTTACGCGTTTTAACAGCTCTTACGACCAGGATGAAAGACATTGAGTTATTTTATGTTCTATATTAACAGAAAGCACCCAAATGCTTTCTTTGCATTCATTTGATTGAGAAACTACACCAATGATGTTTACAAGTACAAACAAGCTTCAACTCAAGCTTTTTTGAATGCATTTACTCGTTTTGAATGCATTTACGCGTTTTAACAGCTCTTACGACTAGGGTGAAAGAATTTGAGTTCTTTTGTGTTGTATATTACGAGAAAGCACTCAGATTCTTTGTTTGCATTAATTTGAATGAGAAACTACACCAAGGATGTTTACAAGTACAAAAAAGCTTCAACTCAAGCTATAAATGCATTTACGTACTTTGAATGCAATCACGCGTTTTAACAGCTCTTACGACTAGGGTGAAAAAGATCGAGTTCTTTTGTGTTGTATATTAAGAGAAAGCACCCAAATGCTTTGTTTGCATTCATTTGAGTAAGAAACTACACCAAGGATGTTTACAAGTACAAACAAGCTTCAACTGAAGCTTTTGAATGCATTTTCTGAATGAATTTATGCGTTTTAACAGCTCTTACGACTAGGGTAAAAGAGATTCAGTTCTTTTGTATTGTATATCAAGCGAAAGCACCCAGATGCTTTGTTTGCATTCATTTGAGTGAAAAACTACAACAAGGATGTTTACAAGTACAAACAAGCTTCAACTCAAGCTTTTGAATGCATTTACGAGTTTTGAATGCATTTACGCGTTTTGAATGCATTTAAGCGTTTTAACAGCTCTTACGACTAAGGTGAAAGAGATTGAGTTCTTTTGTGTTGTTATTACGAGAAAGCACCCAGATGCGTTATTTCCATTCATTTGAGTGATAAACTACACCAAGGATGTTTACAAGTACAAACAAGCTTCAACTCAAGCTTTTGAATGCATTTACGCGTTTTAACAGCTCTTACGACTAGGGTGAAAGAGATTGAGTTCTTTTGTGTTGCATATTACGAGGAAGCACCCAGATGCGTTGTTTGCATTCATTTGAGTGAGAAAGAACACCAAGGATATTTACAAGTACAAAAAAGCTTCAACTCAAGCTTTTGAATGCATTTACGCGTTTTGAATGCATTTAGGCGATTTAACAGCTCTTACGACTAAGGTGAAAGAGATTGAGTTCTTTTGTGTTGTATATAACGAGAAAGCACCCAGATGCGTTGTTTGCATTCATTTGAGTAAGAAACTACACCAAGGATATTTACAACTACAAACAAGCTTCAAGTCAAGCATTTGAATGCATTTACGCGTTCTGAATGCATTTACGCATTTTAACAGCTCTTACGACTAGGGTGAAAGAGATTGAGTTCTTTTGTGTTATATATTAAGAGAAAGCACCCAAATGCTTTGTTTGCATTCATTTGAGTGAGAAACTACACCAAGGATGTTTACAAGTACAAACAAGCTTCAACTCAAGCTTTTGAATGCATTTACGCGTTTTAACAGCTCTTACACTAGGGTGATGATTTTGAGTTCTTTTGTGTTGTATATTAACAGAAAGCACCCAAATGCTTTGTTTGCATTCATTTGAGTGAGAAACTACCCCAAGGATGTTCACAAGTACAAACAAGCCTCAACTCAAGCTTTTGAATGCATTTACGCGTTTTAACAGCTCTTACGACTAGGGTGAAAGAGATTCAGTTCTTTTGTTTTGTATATTTCGAGAAAGCACCCAGATGCTTTGTCTGCATTCATTTGAGTAAGAACCTACACTAAGGATGTTTACAAGTACAAACAAGCTTCTACTCATGCTTTTGAATGCAATTACGCGTTTTGAATGCATTTACGCGTTATAACAGCTCTTACGACTAGGATGTAAGAAATTGAGTTCTTTTGTGTTGTATATTTAAAGAAAGCACCCACATGCTTTGTTTGCATTCATTTGAGTGAGAAACGACACCAAGGATGTTTACAAGTAAAAACAAGCTTCAACTCAAGCTTTTAAGTGCATTTACGCGTTTTAACAGCTCTTACGAATAGGGTGAAAGAGATTGAGTTGTTTTGTGTTGTATATTAAGAGAAAGCACCCAGATGCTTTGTTTGCATTCATTTGAGTGAGAAACTACACCAAGGATGTTTACATGTACAAACAAGCTTCAACTCAAGCTTTTGAATGCATTTTCGCGTTTTATATGCATTTACGCGTTTTAACAACTCTTACGACTAGGGTGAAAGAGATTGAGTTCTTTTGTATTGTTTATCAAGAGAAAGCGCCCAGATGCTTTGTTTGCATTCATTTGAGTGAAAAACTACACCAAGGATGTTTACAAGTACAAATAAGCTTCAACTCAATCTTTACAATGCATTTACGCGTTTTGAATGCATTTGCGCATTTTAACAGCTCTCTTACACTTGTGTGAAAGAGATTGAGTTCTTTTGTGTTGTATATTACGAGAAAGCACCCAGATGCGTTGTTTGCATTCGTTTGAGTGAGAAACTACACCAATGATGTTTACAAGTACAAACAAGCTTCAACTCAAGCTTTTGAATGCATTTACGCGTTTTGAATGCATTTACGCGTTTTAACAGCTCTTACGACTAAGGTGAAAGAGATTAAGTTCTTTTGTGTTGTATATGACGTGAAAGCACCCAAATGCGTTGTTTGCATTCATTTGAGTGAGAAACTACACCAAGGATGTTTACAAGTACAAACAAGCTTCAACATAAGCTTTTGAATGCTTTTACGTGTTTTAAATGCAATTTCGCGTTTTAACAGCTCTTATGACTAGGGTGAATGAGATTGAGTTCTTTTGTGTTGTATATTAAGAGAAGGCACCCAGATGGTTTGTCTGCATTCATTGGAGTGAGAAACTACACCAAGGATGTTTACAAGTACAAACAAGCTTCAACTCAAGCTTTTGAATGCATTTTCGCGTTTTGAATGCATATATTCGTTTTAACAGCTCTTAACACTAGGGTGAAAGAGATTGAGTTCTTTTGTGTTATATATTAAGAGAAAGCACCCAGATGCTTTGTTTGCATTCATTTGAGTGAGAAACTACACAAAGGATGTTGACAAGTACAAACAAGCTTCAACTCAAGCTTTTGAATGCATTTTTCGCGTTTTGAATGCATTTACGCGTTTTAACAACTCTTACGACTAGAGTGAAAGTGATTGAGTTCTTTTGTATTATATATCAAGAGAAAGCACTCAAATGCTTTGTTTGCATTCATTTGAGTGAAAAACTACACCAAGGATGTTTACAAGTACAAACAAGCTTCAACTCAAGCTTTTGAATGCATTTACTTGTTTTGAATGCACTTATGCGTTTTAACAGCTCTTACACTAGGGTGAAACAGATTGAGTTCTTTTGTGTTGTATACTACGAGAAAGCTCCCAGATGCGTTGTTTGCATTCATTTGAGAGAGAAACTACCCCAATGATGTTTACAAGTACAAACAAGCCTCAACTCATGATTTTGAATGCATTTACGCGATTTGAATGCATTTACGCGTTTTAACAGCTCTTACGACTAGGGTGAAAGAGATTGAGTTCTTTTGTTTTTTATATTACAAAAAAAGCACCCAGATGCTTTGTTTGCATTCATTTGAGTGAGAAACTACACCAAGGATGTTTACAAGTACAAACAAGCTTCAACTCAAGCTTTTGAATGCATTTTCGCCATTTGAATGCATTTACACGTTTTAACAGCTCTTAACACTAGGGTGAAAGAGATTGAGTTCTTTTGTGTTGTATATTAAGAGAAAGCACCCAGATGCTTTGTTTGCATTCATTTGAGTGAGAAACTACACCAAGGATGTTTACAAGTACAAACAAGCTTCAACTCAAGCTTTTGAATGCATTTTTCGCGTTTTGAATGCATTTACGCGTTTTAACAACTCTTACGACTAGGATGTAAGAAATTGAGTTCTTTTGTGTTGTATATTTAAAGAAAGCACCCACATGCGTTGTTTGCATTCATTTGAGTGAGAAACGACAACAAGGATGTTTACAAGTACAAACAGGCTTCAACTCAAGCTTTTAGGTGCATTTACGCGTTTTAACAGCTCTTACGAGTAGGGTGAAAGAGATTGAGTTGTTTTGTGTTGTATATTAAGAGAAAGCACCCAGATGCTTTGTTTGCATTCATTTGAGTGAGAAACTTCACCAAGGATGTTTACAAGTACAAACAAGCTTCAACTCAAGCTTTTGAATGCATTTTCGCGTTTTGAATGCATTTACGCGTTTTAACAACTCTTACGACTAGGGTGAAAGAGATTGAGTTCTTTTGTATTGTTTATCAAGAGAACGCACCCAGATGCTTTGTTTGCATTCATTTGAGTGAAAAACTACACCAAGAATGTTTACAAGTACAAACAAACTTCAACTCAATCTTTTGAATGCATTTACGCGTTTTGAATGCATTTACGCATTTTAACAGCTCTCTTACACTAGGGTGAAAGAGATTGAGTTCTTTTGTGTTGTATATTACGAGAAAGCACCCAGATGCGTTGTTTGCATTCATTTGAGTGAGAAACTACACCAAGGATGTTTACAAGTACAAACAAGCTTCAACTCAAGCTTTTGAATGCATTTACGCGTTTTGAATGCATTTACGCGTTTTAACAGCGCTTACGACTAAGGTGAAAGAGATTATGTTCTTTTGTGTTGTACATTATGTGAAAGCACCCAAATGCGTTGTTTGCATTCATTTGAGTGAGAAACTACACCAAGGATATTTACAAGTACAAACAAGTGTCAACTCAAGCTTTTGAATGCTTTTACGCGTTTTGAATGCAATTTCGCGTTTTAACAGCTCTTACGACTAGGATGTAAGAAATTGAGTTCTTTTGTGTTGTATATTTAAAGAAAGCACCCACATGCTTTGTTTGCATTCATTTGAGTGAGAAACGACACCAAGGATGTTTACAAGTACAAACAAGCTTCAACTCAAGCTTTTAAGTGCATTTACGCGTTTTAACATCTCTTACGAATAGGGTGAAAGAGATGGAGTTGTTTTGTGTTGTATATTAAGAGAAAGCACCCAGATGCTTTGTTTGCATTCATTTGAGTGAGAAACTACACCAAGGATGTTTACAAGTAGAAACAAGCTTCAACTCAAGCTTTTGAATGCATTTACTCGTTTTGAATGCATTTACGCGTTTTAACAGCTCTTACACTAGGGTGAAAGAGATTGAGTTCTTTTGTGTTGTATACTACGAGAAAGCTCCCAGATGCGTTGTTTGCATTCATTTGAGTGAGAAACTACCCCAATGATGTTTACAAGTACAAATAAGCCTCAACTCAAGATTTTGAATGCATTTACGCGTTTTGAATGCATTTATGCGTTTTAACAGCTCTTTCAACTAAGGTGAAAGCGATTGAGTTCTTTTGTTTTGTATATTACGAGAAGCACTAAGATGCTTTGTATGCATTCATTTGAGTGAGAAACTACACCAAGGATGTTTACAAGTACAAACAAGCTTCAACTCAACCTTTTGGATGCATTTACGCGTTTTAACAGCTCTTACGACTAGGGCGAAAGAGATTGAGTTTTTTTGTGTTGTATATTAAGAGAAAGCACCCAGATGCTTTGTTTGCATTCATTTGAGTGAGAAACTTAAACAAGGATGTTTACAAGTACAAAGGAGCTTCAACTGAAGCTTTTGAATGCATTTTCGCATTTTGAATGCATTTACGCGTTTTAACAACTCTTACAACTAGGGTGAAAGAGATTGAGTTCTATTGTATTGTATACCAAGAGAAAGCACTTAGATGCTTTGTTTGCATTCATTTGAGTGAAAAACTACACCAAGGATGTTTACAAGTACAAACAAGCTTCCACTCAAGCTTTTGAATGCATTTTTCGCGTTTTGAATGCATTTACGCGTTTTAACAACTCTTACAACTAGGGTGAAAGAGATTGAGTTCTTTTGTATTGTATATCAAGAGAAAGCACCTAGATGCTTTGTTCGCATTCATTTGAGTGAAAAACTACACCAAGGATGTTTACAAGTACAAACAAGCTTCAACTCAAGCTTTTGAATGCATTTACTCGTTTTGAATGCATTTACGCGTTTTAACAGCTCTTACGACTAGGGTGAAAGAGATTGAGTTCTTTTATGTTGTATACTACGAGAAAGCTCCCAGATGCGTTGTTTGCATTCATTTGATGGAGAAACTACCCCAATGATGTTTACAAGTACAAACAAGCCTCTACTCAAGATTTTGAATGCATTTACGCGTTTTGAATGCATTTACGCATTTTAGCAGCTCTTACGACTAGGGTGAAAGAGATTGAGTTCTTTTGTTTTGTATATTACGAGAAAGCACCCAGATGTTTTGTTTGCATTCATTTGAGTGAGAAACTACACTAAGGATGTTTACAAGTACAAACAAGCATCAACTGAAGCTTTTGAATGAATTTTCGCGTTTCGAATGCATTTACGCGTTTTAACAACTCTTACAACTAGTGTGAAAGAGATTGAGTTCTATTGTGTTGTATACCAAGAGAAAGCACTTAGATGCTTTGTTTGCATTCATTTGAGTGAAAAACTACACCAAGGATGTTTACAAGTACAAACAAGCTTCCACTCAAGCTTTTGAATGCATTTTTCGCGTTTTGAATGCATTTACGCGTTTTAACAACTCTTGCGACTAGGGTGAAAGAGATTGCGTTCTTTTATGTTGTATACTACGAGAAAGCTCCCAGATGCGTTGTTTGCATTCATTTGATGGAGAAACTACCCCAATAATGTTTACAAGTACAAACAAGCCTCTACTCAAGATTTTGAATGCATTTACGCGTTTTGAATGCATTTACGCGTTTTAACAGCTCTTACGACTAGGGTGAAAGAGATTGAGTTCTTTTGTTTTGTATATTACGAGAAAGCACCCAGATGCTTTGTTTGCATTCATTTGAATGAGAAACTACACTAAGGATGTTTACAAGTACAAACAAGCTTCTACTCAAGCTTTTGAATGCATTTACGCGTTTCGAATGCATTTACGCGTTCTAACAGCTCTTACGACTAGGGTGAAAGAGATTGTGTTCTTTTGTGTTGTATATTAAGAGAAAGCACCCAGATACTTTGTTTGCATTCATTTGAGTGAGAAACTAGACTAAGGATGTTTACAAGTACAAACAAGCTTCTACTCAAGCTTTTGAATGCATTTACGCGTTTTGAATGCATTTACGCGTTTTAACAGCTCTTATGACTAGGGTGAAAGTGATTGAGTTCTTTTGTGTTGTATATTAAGCGAAAGCACCCAGATGCTTTGTTTGCATTCATTTGAGTGAGAAACTACACCAAGGATGTTTACAAGTACAAACAAGCATCAACTGAAGCTTTTGAATGCATTTTCGCGTTTTGAATGCATTTACGCGTTTTTAACAACTCTTACGACTAGGGTGAAAGAGATTGAGTTCGTTTGTATTGTATACCAAGGGAAATCACCCAGATGCTTTGTTTTGCATTCATTTGAGTGAAATACTACACCAAGGATGTTTACAAGTACAAACAAGCTTCAACTCAAGCTTTTGAATGCATTTACGCGTTTTGAATGCATTTACGCGTTTTAACAGCTCTTACGAATAGGGTGAAAGAAATTGAGTTCTTTTGTGTTGTATATTACGAGAAAGCACCCAGATGCTTTGTTTGCATTCATTTGAGTGAGAAACTACACCAAGGATGTTTACAAGTACAAACAAGCTTCAACTCAAGCTTTTGAATGCATTTACTCGTTTTGAATGCACTTACGCGTTTTAACAGCTGTTACACTAGGGTGAAACAGATTGAGCTCTTTTGTGTTGTATACTACGAGAAAGCTCCCAGATGCGTTGTTTGCATTCATTTGAGTGAGAAACTACCCCAATGATGTTTACAAGTACAAACAAGCCTCAACTCAAGATTTTGAGTCCATTTACGCGATTTGAATGCATTTACGCGTTTTAACAGCTCTTACGACTAGGGTGAAAGAGATTGAGTTCTTTTGTTTTTTATATTACAAAAAAAGCACCCAGATGCTTTGTTTGCATTCATTTGAGTGAGAAACTACACCAAGGATGTTTACAAGTACAAACAAGCTTCAACTCAAGCTTTTGAATGCATTTACGCGTTTTAACAGCTCTTACGACTAGGGTGAAAGAGATTGAGTTCTTTTGTGTTGTATTTTAAGAGAAAGCATCCGGATGCTTTGTTTGCATTCATTTGAGTGAGAAACTACACCAAGAATGTTTACAAGTACAAACAAGCTTCAACTAAAGCTTTTGAATGCATTTTTCGCGTTTTGAATGCATTTACGCGTTTTAACAACTCTTACGACTATGGTGAAAGTGATTTAGTTCTTTTGTATTGTATATCAAGAGAAAGCACCCCGATGCTTTGTTTGCATTCATTTGAGTGAAAAACTACACCAAAGATGTATACAAGTAGAAACAAGCTTCAACTCAAGCTTTTGAACGCATTTACTCGTTTTGAATGCATTTACGCGTTTTAACAGCTCTTACACTAGGGTGAAAGAGATTGAGTTCTTTTGTGTTGTATACTACGAGAAAGCTCCCAGATGCGTTGTTTGCATTCATTTGAGTGAGAAACTACCCCAATGATGTTTACAAGTACAAACAAGCCTCAACTCAAGATTTTGAATGCATTTACGCGTTTTGAATGCATTTATGCGTTTTAACAGCTCTTACAACTAAGGTGAAAGCGATTGAGTTCTTTTGTTTTTTATATTACGAGAAAGCACTCAGATGCTTTCTATGCATTCATTTGAGTGAGAAACTACACCAAGGATGTTTACAAGTACAAACACGCTTCAACTCAAGCTTTTGGATGCATTTACGCGTTTTAACAGCTCTTACGACTAGGGTGAAAGAGATTGAGTTCTTTTGTGTTGTATATTAAGAGAAAGCACCCAGATGCTTTGTTTGCATTCATTTGAGTGAGAAACTTAAACAAGGATGTTTACAAGTACAAACGAGCTTCAACTGAAGCTTTTGAATGCATTTTCGCGTTTTGAATGCATTTACGCGTTTTAACAACTCTTACAACTAGGGTGAAAGAGATTGAGTTCTATTGTATTGTATACAAAGAGAAAGCACTTAGATGCCTTGTTTGCATTCATTTGAGTGAAAAACTACACCAAGGATGTTTACAAGTACAAACCAGCTTCCACTCAAGCTTTTTAATGCATTTACGCGTTTCAAATGCATTTACGCGTTTTAACAGCTCTTACGACTAGGGTGAAAGAGATTGTGTTCTTTTGGTTTGTATATTAAGAGAAAGCACCCAGATGCTTTGTTTGCATTCATTTGAGTGAGAAACTACACTAAGGATGTTTACAAGTACAAAAAAGCATCAACTGAAGCTTTTGAATGCATTTTCGCGTTTTGAATGCATTTTCGCGTTTTAACAACTCTTACAACTAGGGTTAAAGAGATTGAGTTCTATTGTGTTGAATACCAAGAGAAAGCACTTAGATGCTTTGTTTGCATTCATTTGAGTGAAAAACTACACCAAGGATGTTTACAAGTACAAACAAGCTTCTACACCAAGGATGTTTACAAGCTTTTGAATGCATTTACTCGTTTTGAATGCATTTACGCGTTTTAACAGCTGTTACGACTAGGGTGAAAGAGATTGAGTTCTTTTATGTTGTATACTACGAGAAAGCTCCCAGATGCGTTGTTTGCATTCATTTGATGGAGAAACTACCCCAATGATGTTTACAAGTACAAACAAGCCTCTACTCAAAATTTTGACTGCATTTACGCGTTTTGAATGCATTTACGCGTTTTAACAGCTCTTACGACTAGGGTGAAAGAGATTGAGTTCTTTTGTTTTGTATATTACAAGAAAGCACTCAGTTGCTTTGTTTGCATTCATTTGAGTGAGAAACTACACTAAGGATGTTTACAAGTACAAACAAGCTTCTACTCAAGCTTTTGAATGCATTTACGCGTTTCGAATGCATTTACGCGTTTTAACAGCTCTTACGATTAGGGTGACAGAGATTGTGTTCTTTTGTGGTTGATATTAAGAGAAAGCACCCAGATGCTTTGTTTGCATTCATCTGAGTGAGAAACTACACTAAGGATGTTTACAAGTACAAACAAGCTTCTACTCAAGCTTTTGAATGCATTTACGCGTTTTGAATCCATTTACGCGTTTTAACAGCTCTTACGACTAGGCTGAAAGTGATTGAGTTCTTTTGTGTTGTATATTAAGCGAAAGCACCCAGATGCTTTGTTTGCATTCATTTGAGTGAGAAACTACACCAAGGATGTTTACAAGTACAAACAAGCATCAACTGAAGCTTTTGAATGCATTTTCGCGTTTTGAATGCATTTACGCGTTTTTAACAACTCTTACGACTAGGGTGAAAGAAATTGAGTTCTTTTGTATTGTATACCAAGGGAAACCACCCAGATGCTTTGTTTGCATTCACTACACCAAGGATGTTTACAAGTACAAACAAGCTTCAACTCAAGCTTTTGAATGCATTTACGCGTTTTGAATGCATCTACGCGTTTTAACAGCTCTTACGAATAGGGTGAAAGAAATTGAGTTCTTTTGTGTTGTACATTACGAGAAAGCACCAAGATGCTTTGTTTGCATTCACTTGAGTGAGAAACTACACAAAGGATGTTTACAAGTACACACAAGCTTCAACTCAAGCTTTTGAATGCATTTACGCGTTTTGAATGCATTTACGCTTTTTAACAGCTCTTACTACAAGGGTGAAAGAGATTGAGTTCTTTTGTGTTGTATATTACGAGAAAACACCCATATGCGTTGTTTGCATTCATTTGAGTGACAAACTACACCAAGGATGTTTACAACTACAAACAAGCTTCAACTCAAACTTTTGAATGCATTTACGCATTTTGAATGCATTTACAAGTTTTAACAGCTCTTACGACTAAGGTGAAAGAGATTGAGTTCTTTTATGGTGTATATTATGAGACAGCACCCATATGCTTTGTTTGCATTCATTTGTGTGAGAAACTACACTAAGGATGTTTAGAAGTACAAAAAAGCTTCAACTCAAGCTTTTGAATGCATTTACGCGTTTTGAATGCATTTACGCGTTTTAACAGATCTTACCACTAAGGTAAAAGAGATTGAGTTCTTTTGTGTTTTATATTACGAGAAAGCACCCAGATGCGTTGGTTGCATTCATTTGAGTGAGAAACTACACCAATGATGTTTACAAGTACAAACAAGCTTCAACTTAAGCTTTTGAATGCATTTACGCGTTTTGAATGCATTTACGCGTTTTAACAGCTCTTACGACTAGGGTGAAAGAGATTGAGTTCTTTTGTGTTGTGTATTACGAGAAAGCACCCAGATGGGTTCTTTGCATTCGTTTAAGTGAGAAACTACACAAAAGATGTTTACAAGTACAAACAAGCTTCAACTCAACCTTTTGAATGCACTTACGCGTTTTGAATGCATTTACGCATTTTAACAGCTCTTACGACTAAGGTGAAAGAGATTGAGTTCTTTTGTGTTGTTATTACGAGAAAGCACCCAGATGCGTTATTTGCATTCATTTGAGTGAGAAACTACACCAAGGATGTTTACAAGTACAAACAAGCTTCAACTCAAGCTTTTGAATGCATTTACGCGTTTTGAATGCATTTACGCGTTTTAACAACTCTTACGACTAGGGTGAAAGAGATTGAGGTCTTTTGTGTTCAGTATTACGAGAAAGCACCCAGATGCGTTGTTTGCATTCATTTGAGTGAGAAACAACACCAAGGTTGTTTACAAGTACAAACAAGTTTCAACTCAAGCTTTTGAATGCATTTACGCGTTTTGAATGCATTTACGCGTTGGAATGCATTTACGCGTTTTAACAGGACTTTTACTAAGGTGAAAGAGATTAAGTTCTGTTGTGTTGTATATTATGAGAAAGCACCCAGATGTGTTGTTTGCATTCATTTGAGTGAGAAACTACACCAATGATGTTTACAAGTACAAACAAGCTTCAACTCAAGCTTTTGAATGCATTACGCATTTTAACAGCTCTTACGACTAGGGTGAAAGAGATTGAGTTCTTTTGTGTTATATATTACGAGAAAGCACCAAGATGCTTTGTTTGCATTCATTTGAGTGGGAAACTATACGAATGATGTTTACAAGTACAAGCAAGCTTCAACTCAAGTTTTTGAATGCATTTACGCGTTTTGAATGCAATTACGCGTTTTAACAGCTCTTACGACTAGGGTGAAAGAGATTGAGTTCTTTCGTGTTGTATATTAAGAGAAAGCACCCAGATGCTTTGTTTGCATTCATTTGAGTGAGAAACTAAACCAAGGATGTTTACATGTACAAACAAGCTTCAACTCAAGCTTTTGAATGCATTTTCGCGTTTTGAATGCATTTTCGCGTTTTGAATGCATTGACGCGTTTTAACAGCTCTTACGACTAGGGTGAAGGAGGTTGAGTTCTTTTGTATTTTATACCAAGAGAAAGCACCCAGATGCTTTGTTTGCATTCATTTGAGTGAAAAACTACACCAACGATATTTACAAGTACAAACAAGTTTCAACTCAAGCTTTTGAATGCATTTACTCGTTTTGAATGCATTTACGCGTTTTAACAGCTATTACACTAGGGTGAAAGAGATTGAGTTCTTTTGTGTTGTATTAAAAGAAAAAGCACCCAGATGCTTTGTTTGCATTCATTTGAGTGAGAAACTACCCCAAGGATGTTTACAAATACAAACAAGCTTCAACTCAAACTTTTGAATGCATTTATGCGTTTTGAATGCATTTACGCGTTTTAACAGCTCTTACGACTAGGGTGAAAGAGATTGAGTTCTTTTGTGTTGTATATTATGAGAAAGCACCTAGATGCTTTTTTTGCATTCATTTGAGTGAGAAACTACACAAAGGATGTTTACAAGTACAAACAAGCTTCAACTCAAACTTTTGAATGCATTTACGCGTTTTGTACGCATTTATGCGGTTTAACAGCTCTTCCGACTAGGATGAAAGAAATTGAGTTCTTTTGTATTTTATATTAAAAGAAAGCACCCACATGCATTGTTTGCATTCATTTGTGTGAGAAACTACACCAAGGATGTTTACAAGTGCAAACAAGCTTCAACTCAAGGTTTTGAATGCATTTACGCGTTTTGAATGCATTTACGCGTTTTAGCAGCTCTTACGACTAGGGTGAAAGAGATTGAGTTCGTTTCTGGTGTATATTAAGAGATAGCACCTAGATGCTTTGTTTGCATTCATTTGAGTAAGAGACTACAGATGCACCCAGATGCTTTGTTCTCATGCATTTGAGTGAGAAACTACACCAAGGACGTTTACAAGTACAAACAAGCTTGAACTGAAGTTTTTTAATGCATTTACCCGTTTTGAATGCAATTACGCTTTTTAACAGCTCTTACTACTAGGGTGAAAGAGATTGAGTTCTTGTGTGTTGTATATTAAATGAAAGCACCCAGATGCTTTGTATGCATTCATTTGAGTTAGAAACTACACCAAGGATGTTTACAAGTACAAACAAGCTTCGACTAAAGCTTTTGAATGCATTTTCGCGTTTTGAATGTATTTACGCGTTTTAACAACTCTTACGACTAGGGTGAAAGAGATTGAGTTCTTTTGTATTGTATATCAAGAGAAAGCACCCAGATGCTTTGTTTGCATTCATTAGAGTGAAAAACTACGCCAAGGATGTTTACCAGTACAAACAAGCTTCAACTCAAGCTTTTGAATGCATTTACGCGTTTTGACTGCATTTACGCGTTTTAACAGCTCTTACACTAGGGTGAAAGAGATTGAGTTCTTTTGTGTTGTATATTAAGAGAAAGCACCCAGATGCTTTGTTTGCATTCATTTGAGTGAGAAACTACACCAAGGATGTTTACAAGTACAAAAAAGCTTCAACTCAAGCTTTTGAATGCATTTACGGGTTTTGACTGCATTTACGCGTTTTAACAGCTCTTACACTAGGGTGAAAGAGATTGAGTTCTTTTGTGTTGTATAATAAGAAAAAGCACCCAGATTCTTTGTTTGCATTCATTTGAGTGAGAAACTATCCCAAGGATGTTTACAAATACAAACAAGCTTCAACTTAAACTTTGAATGCATTTATACGTTTTGAAAGCATTTATGCGTTTTAACAGCTCTTACGACTAGGGTGAAAGAGATTGAGTTCTTTTGTGTTGTATATTAAGAGAAAGCACCCAGATGCTTTTTTTGCATTCATTTGAGTGAGAAACTACACCAAGGATGTTTACAAGTATAAAAAATCTTCAACTCAAGTTTTTGAATGCATTTACGCATTTTGAATGCAATTACGCGTTTTAACAGCTCTTACGACTAGGGTGAAAGAGATTGAGTTCTTTTGTGTTGTATATTAAGAGAAAGCACCAATATGCTTTCTTTGCATTCATTTGAGTGAGAAACTACACTAAGGATGTTTACAAGTACAAACAAGCTTCAACTCAAACTTTTGAATGCATTTACGCGTTTTGTATGCATTTATGCGGTTTAACAGCTCTTTCGAATAGGGTGAAAGAAATTGAGTTCTTTTGTGTTGTATGTTACGAGAAAGCACCCAGATGCTTTGTTTCCATTCATTTGAGTGAAAAACTACCCCAATGATGTTTACAAGTACAAACAAGCCTCAACTCAAGATTTTGAATGCATTTACGCGTTTTGAATGCATTTATGCGTTGTAACAGCTCTTACAACTAGGGTGAAAGAGATTGAGTTCGTTTCTGGTGTATATTAAGAGATAGCACCCAGATGCTTTGTTTGCATTCATTTGAGTAAGAGACTACACTAAGGATGTTTACAAGTACAAACAAGCTTCAACTCAAGCTTTTGAATGCATTAACGCGTTTTAACAGCTCTTACGACTAGGATGAAAGAAATTGAGTTCTTTTGTGTTGTATATTAAAATAAAGCACACACATGCTTTGTTTGCTTCTACTGAAACTTTTGAATGCATTTACGGGTTTTGAATGCATTTACACGTTTTAACAGCTCTTACGACTAGGGTGAAAGAGATTGAGTTCTTTTGTTTTGTATATTAAGAAAAAGCACCCAGATGCTTTGTTTGCATTCATTTGAGTGAGAAACTACACCAAAAATGTTTACAAGTACAACAAGCTTCAACTCATGCTTTTGAATGCATTTACGCGTTTTAACAGCTTTTACGACTAGGGTGAAAGAGATTGAGTTCTTTTGTGTTGTATATTAAGAGAAAGCACCCAAATGCTTTGTTTGCATTCATTTGAGTGAGAAACTACACCAAGGATGTTTACAAGTACAAACAAGCTTCAACTCAAGCTTTTGAATGCATTTTCGCATTTTGAATGCGTTTACGCATTTTAATAGCTCTTACGAATAGGGTGAAAGAGATTGAGTTCTTTTGTGTTGTATATTAAGAGAAAGCACCCAGATGCTTTGTTTGCATTCATTTGAGTAAAAAACTACACCAAGAATGTTTACAAGTACAAACAAGTTTCAACTCATGCTTTTGAATGCATTTACGCATTTTGAATGCATTTACGCGTTTTAACAGCTCTTACACTAGGGTGAAAGAGATTGAGTTCTTTTGTGTTGTATAATAAGAGAAAGCACCCAGATGCTTTGTTTGCATTCTGTTGAATGAGAAACTACCCCAATGATGTTTACAAATACAAACAAGCTTCAACTCAAACTTTTGAATGCATTTACGCGTTTTGAATGCAGTTAAGAGTTTTAACGCATCTTACGACTAGGGTGAAAGAGATTGAGTTCTTTTGTGTTGTATATTAAGAGAAAGCACCCAGATGCTTTGTTTGCATTCATTTGAGTGAGAAACTACACTAAGGATGATTACAAGTACAAACAAGCTTCAACTCAAGCTTTTGAATGCATTTTCGCATTTTGAATGCATTTACGCGTTTTAACAACTCTTTCGTCTAGGGTGAAAGAGATTGAGTTCTTTTGTATTGTATATCAAGAGAAAGCACCCAGATGCTTTGTTTCCATTCATTTGAGTGAAAAACTACACCAAGGATGTTTACAAGTACAAACAAGCTTCAACTCAAACTTTTGAATGCATTTACGCGTTTTGAATGCATTTACACATATTAACAGCTCTTACACTAGGGTGAAAGAGATTGAGTTCTTTTGTGTTGTATATTAAGAGAAAGCACCCAGATGCTTTGTTTGCATTCATTTGAGTGAGAAACTACCCCAAGGATGTTTACAAGTACAAAAAAGCTTCAACTCAAGCTTTTGAATGCATTTACGCGTTTTGAATGCATTTATGCGTTTTAACAGCTCTTACGACTAGGGTGAAAGAGATTGAGTTCGTTTGTGGTGTATAGTAAGAGACAGCACCCAGATGCTTTGTTTGCATTCATTTGAGTGAGAAACTACACTAAGGATGTTAACAAGTACAAACAAGCTTCAACTCAAGCTTTTGAATGCATTTACGCGTTAGTATGCATTTACGCGTTTTAACAGCTCTTACGACTAGGATGAAAGAAATTGAGTTCTTTTGTGTTGATATTAAAAGAAAGCACCCACATGCTTTGTTTGCATTAATTTGAGTGAGAAACTACACAAAGGATGTTTAAAAGTACAAACAAGCTTCAACTCAAGCTTTGGAATGCATTTACGCGTTTTGAAAGCATTTACCCGTTTTAACAGCTCATACGACTAGGGGGAAAAAGATTAGGTTCTTTTGGTTCGTATATTACGAGAAAGCACCAAGATGCTTTGTTTGCATTCATTTGAATGAGAAACTACACCAAGAATGTTTACAAGTACAAACAAGCTTCAACTCAAGCTTTTAAATGCATTTATGCGTAAATGCATTCAACTCAAGCTTTTGAATGCATTTATTTGAGTGAGAAACTACACCAATGATGTTTACAAGTACAAACAAGCTTTTGAATGCATTTACGCATTTTAATAGCTCTTACGTTTAGGGTGAAAGAGATTGAGTTCTTTTGTGTTGAATATCAAAAGAAAGCACCCAGATGCTTTATTTGCATTCATTTGAGTGAGAAACTACACCAAGGATGTTTACAAGTACAAACATGCTTCAACTCAAGCTTTTGAATGCATTTACGCGTTTTGAATGCATTTACGCTTTTTGAAAGCTCATAAGACAAGGGTGAAAGAGATTGAGTTCTTTTGTGTTGTATATTAAGATAAAGCACCCAAATGCTTTGTTTGCATTCATTTGAGTGTGAAACTACACCAAGGATGTTTACAAGTATAAAAAAGCTTCAACTAGAGCTTTTGAATGCAGTTACGCGTTTTGAATGCTTTTACGCGTTTTGAATGCTTTTACGCGTTTTAACAGCTCTTACGACTAGGGTGAAAGAAATTGAGTTCTTCTGTGTTGTATATTAAGAGAAAGCACCTAGATGCTTTGTTTGCATTCATCTGAGTGACAGCTCTTACGAATAGGGTGAAAGAAATTGAGTTCTTTTGTGTTGTATATTACGAGAAAGCACCCAAATGCTTTGTTTGCATTCATTTGAGTAAGAAACTACACAAATGATGTTTACACGTACAAACAAGTTTCAACTCAAGCTTTTGAATGCATTTACGCGTTTTGAATGCATTTACGCTTTTTAACAGCTCTTACTACTCGGGTGAAAGAGATTGAGTTCTTTTGTGTTGTATATTACGAGAAAACACCCATATGCGTTGTTTCATTCATTTGAGTGAGAAACTACACCAAGGATGTTTACAACTACGAACAAGCTTCAACTCAAGCTTTTGAATGCATTTACCCGTTTTGAATGCATTTACGCGTTTTAACAGCTTTTACGACTAGGGTTAAAGAGATTGAGTTCTTTTGTATTTTATATCAAGAGAAAGCACCCAGATGCTTTGTTCGCATTCATTTGAATGAAAAACTACACCAAGGATGTTTACAAGTACAAACAAGCTACATCTCATGCTTTTGAATGCATTTACGCGTTTTAACAGCTCTTACTACTCGGATGAAAGAGATTGAGTTCATTTGTGTTGTATATTACGAGAAAACACCCATATGCGTTGTTTCATTCATTTGAGTGAGAAACTACACCAAGGATGTTTACAACTACGAACAAGCTTCAACTCAAGCTTTTGAATGCATTTACCCGTTTTGAATGCATTTACGCGTTTTAACAGCTCTTAAGACTGGGGTGAAAGAGATTGAGTTCTTTCGTGTTATATATTAAGAGAAAGCACCCAGATGGTTTGTTTGCATTCATTTTAGTGAGAACCTACACCAAGGATGTTTACAAGTAAAAACAAGCTTCAACTCAAGCTTTTGAATGCATTTACGCGTTTTGAATGCATTTACGCGTTTTAACAGCTCTTACGCCTAGGGTGAAAGAGATTAAGATCTTTTGTGTTGTATATTAAGAAAAAGCACCCAGATGCTTTGTTTGCAGTCATTTGAGTGAGAAACTAAACCAAGGATGTTTACAAGTAAAAACAAGCTTCAACTCAAGCTTTCGAATGCATTTACGCGTTTTAACAGCTCTTACGACTAGGGTGAAAGAGCTTGAGTTCTTTTGTGTTGTATATTAAGAGAAAGTACCCAGATGCTTTGTTTGCATTCATTTGAGTGAAAAACTACACCAAGGATGTTTACAAGTACAAACAAGCTTCAACTCAAGCTTTTCACTGCATTTACGCGTTTTGAAAGCATTTACGCGTTTTAAATGCATTTACCCGTCTTAACAGCTCTTACGACTAGGGTGAAAGAGATTGAGTTCTATTGTGGTGTATATTAAGAGAAAGCACCCAGAAGCTTTGTTTGCATTCATTTGAGTGAGAAACTATACCAAGGATGTTTACAAGTACAAACAAGCTTCAACTGAAGCTTTTGAATGCATTTTCGCGTTTTGAATGCATTTACGCGTTTTAACAGCTTTTACGACTAGGGTTAAAGAGCTTGAGTTCTTTTGTATTTTATATCAAGAGAAAATACCCAGATGCTTTGTTTGCATTCATTTGAATGAAAAACTACACCAAGGATGTTCACAAGTACAAACAAGCTTCATCTCATGCTTTTGAATGCATTTACGCGTTTTGAATGCATTTACGCGTTTTAACAGCTCTTACACTTGGGTGAAAGAGATTTAGTTCTTTTGTGTTGTATATTAAGAGAAAGCACCCATATGCTTTGTTTGCATTCATTGAGTGAGAAACTACACCAAGGATGTTTAAAAGTACAAACAAGCTTCAACTCAAGCTTTTGAATGCATTTACGCGTTTTGAATGCATTTACGCGTTTTAACAGCTCTTACGACTAGGGAAAAGAGATTGAATTCTTTTGTGGTGTATATTATGAGACAGCACCCATATGCTTTGTTTGCATTCATTTGAGTGAGAAACTACACTAAGGATGTTTAGAAGTACAAAACAGCTTCAACTCAAGCTTTTGAATGCATTTACGCGTTTTGAATGCATTTACGCGTTTTAACAGATCTTACCACTATGGTAAAAGAGATTGAGTTTTTTGTGTTTTATATTACGAGAAAGCACCCAGATGCGTTGTTTGCATTCATTTGAGTGAGAAACTACACCAATGATGTTTACAAGTACAAACAAGCTTCAACTTAAGGTTTTGAATGCATTTACGCATTTTGAATGCATTTACGCGTTTTAACAGCTCTTATGACTAGGGTGAAAGAGATTAAGTTCTTTTGTGTTGTATATTTCGAGAAAGCACCCAGATGGGTTCTTTGCATTCGTTTAAGTGAGAAACTACACCAAAGATGTTTACAAGTACAAACAAGCTTCAACTCAACCTTTTGAATGCATTTACGCGTTTTCAATGCATTTACGCATTTTAACAGCTCTTACGACTAAGGTGAAAGAGATTGAGTTCTTTTGTGTTGTTATTACGTGAAAGCACCCAGATGCGTTATTTGCATTCATTTGGGTGAGAAACTACACCAAGGATGTTTACAAGTACAAACAAGCTTCAACTCAAGCTTTTGAATACATTTACGCGTTTTAACAGCTCTTACACTTGGGTGAAAGAGATTGAGTTCTTTTGTGTTGTATATTAAGAGAAAGCACCCCGATGCTTTGTTTCCATTCATTTGAGTGAAAAAATACACCAAGGATGTTTACAAGTACAAACAAGCTTCAACTCAAGCTTTTCACTGCATTTACGCGTTTGGAAAGCATTTACGCGTTTTAAATGCATTTGCCCGTTTTAACAGCTCTTACGACTAGGGTGAAAGAGATTGAGTTCTTTTGTGTTGTATATTAAGAGAAAGCACCCAGATTCTTTGCTTGCATTCATCTGAGTAACAGCTCTTACGAATAGGGTGAAAGAAATTGAGTTCTTCTGTGTTGTATATTACAAGAAAGCACCCAAATGCTTTGTTTGCATTCATTTGAGTGAGAAACTACACAAAGGATGTTTACAAGTACAAACAAGTTTCAACTCAAGCTTTTGAATGCATTTACGCGTTTTGAATGCATTTACGCTTTTTAACAGCTCTTACTACTCGGTTGAAAGAGATTGAGTTCTTTTGTGTTGTATATTACGAGAAAACACCCATATTCGTTGTTTCATTCATTTGAGTGAGAAACTACACCAAGGATGTTTACAAGTACAGACAAGCTTCGACTCAAGCTTTTCACTGCATTTACCCATTTTGAAAGCATTTACGCGTTTTAACAGCTTTTACGACTAGGGTTAAAGAGCTTGAGTTCTTTTGTATTTTATATTAAGGTGAAAGAGATTACGAGAAAGCACCCAGATGCGTTATTTGCATTCATTTGGGTGAGAAACAACACCAAGGTTGTTTAGAAGTACAAACAAGTTTCAACTCAAGCTTTTGAATGCATTTACGAGTTTTGAATGCATTTACGCGTTTGGAATGCATTTATGCGTTTTAACAGCACTTTTACTAAGGTGAAAGAGATTAAGTTCTCTTGTGTTGTATATTATGAGAAAGCACCCAGATGCGTTGTTTTCATTCATTTGAGTGAGAAACTACACCAAGGATGTTTACAAGTACAAACAAGCCTCTTACGACTAGGGTGAAAGAGATTAAGTTCTTTGGTGTTGTATATTAAAAGAAAGCACCCAGATGCTTTATTTGCATTCATTTGAGTGAGAAACTACACGAAGGATGTTTACAAGTACAAACAAGCTTCCACTCAAGCTTTTGAATGCATTTTCGCGTTTTGAATGCATTTACGCGTTTTAACAGCTCTTACGACTAGGGTGAAGCAGGTTGAGTTCTTTTGTATTGTATATCAATAGAAAGCACCAAGATGCTTTGTTTGCATTCATTTGAGTGAAAAACTACACCAAGGATGTTTACAAGTACAAACAAGTTTCAACTCAAGATTTTGAATGCATTTACGCGTTTTAACAGCTGTTACGACTAGGGTGAAAGAGATTGAGTTCTTTCGTGTTGTATATTAGGGAAAGCACCCAGATGCTTTGTTTGCATTCATTTGAGTGAGAAACTACACCAAGGATGTTTACAAGTACAAACAAGTTTCAACTCAAGCTTGTGAATGCATTTTCGCGTTTTGAATGCATTTACGCGTTTTAACAGCTCTTACGACTAGGGTGAAGGAGGTTGAGTTCTTTTGTATTGTATATCAAGAGAAAGCACCCAGATGCTTTGTTTGCATTCATTTGAGTGAAAAACTACACCAAGGATGTTTACAAGTACAAACAAGTTTCAACTCAAGATTTTGAATGCATTTACTCGTTTTGAATGCATTTACACGTTTTAACAGCTCTTACACTAGGGTGAAAGATATTGAGTTCTTTTGTGTTGTATAATAAGAAAAAGCACCCAGATGCTTTGTTTGCATTCATTTGAGTAAGAAACTACCCCAAGGATGTTTACAAGTACAAACAAGCTTCAACTCAAACTATTGAATGCATTTACGCGTTTTGTATGCATTTATGCGGTTTAACAGCTCTTCCGACTAGGATGAAAGAAATTGAGTTCTTTTGTATTTTATATTAATAGAAAGCACCCACATGCTTTGTTTGCATTCATTTGTGTGAGAAACTACACCAAGGATGTTTACAAGTACAAACAAGCTTCAACTCAAGGTTTTGAATACATTTACGCGTTTTGAATGCATTTACGCGTTTTAACAGCTCTTACGAATAGGGTGAAGGAAATTGAGTTCTTTTGTGTTGTATATTACGAGAAAGCACCCAGATGCTTTGTTCGCATGCATTTGAGTGAGAAACTACACCAATGATGTTTACAACTACAAACAAGCTTGAACTCAAGTTTTTGAATCCATTTACGCGTTTTGAATGCAATTACGCGTTTTAACAGCTCTTACGACTAGGGTGAAAGAGATTGAGTTTTGTGTTTTATATTAAGAGAAAGCACCCAGATGCTTTGTTTGCATTCATTTGTGTGAGAAACTTCACCAAGGATGTTTACAAGTACAAACAAGCTTCAACTAAAGCTTTTGAATGCATTTTCGCGTTTTGAATGTACTTACGCGTTTTAACAACTCTTACGACTAGGGTGAAAGAGATTGAGTTCTTTTGTATTGTATATCAAGAGAAAGCACCCAGATGCTTTGTTTGCATTCATTTGAGTGAAAAACTACGCCAAGGATGTTTACTAGTACAAACAAGCTTCAACTCAAGCTTTTGAATGCATTTACGCGTTTTGAATGCATTTACGCGTTTTAGCAGCTCTTACACTAGGGTGAAAGAGATTGAGTTCTTTTGTGTTGTATATTAAGAGAAAGCACCCAGATGCTTTGTTTGCATTCATTTGAGTGAGAAACTACACTAAGGATGTTTACAAGTACAAACAAGCTTCTCCTCAAGCTTTTGAATGCATTTACGCGTTTTAACAGCTCTTACGACTAGGGTGAAAGAGATTGAGTTCTTTTGTTTTGTATATTACGAGAAAGCACCCAGAAGCATTTTTTGCATTCATTTGAGTGAGAAACTACACTAAGGATGTTAACAAGTACAAACAAGCTTCAACTCAAACTTTTGAATGCATTTACGCGTTTTGTATGCATTTATGCGGTTTAACAGCTCTTACGACTAGGGCGAAAGAGATTGAGTTCTTTTGTGTTATATATTAAGAGAAAGCACCCAGATGCTTTGTTTGCATTCATCTGAGTGACAGCTCTTACGAATAGGGTGAAAGAAATTGAGTTCTTTTGTGTTGTATATTACGAGAAAGCACCCAAATGCTTTGTTTGCATTCATTTGAGTGAGAAACTACACAAAGGATGTTTACAAGTACAAACAAGCTTCAACTCAAGCTTTTGAATGCATTTACGCGTTTTGAATGCATTTACGCTTTTTAACAGCTCTTACTACTAGGGTGAAAGAGATTGAGTTCTTTTGTATTGTATATTACGAGAAAACACCCATATGCGTTGTTTGCATTCATTTGAGTGACAAACTACACTAAGGATGTTTACAAGTACAAACAAGCTTCAACTCAAACTTTTGAATGCATTTACGTGTTTTGAATGCATTTACACGTTTTAACAGCTCCTACGACTAAGGTGAAAGAGATTGAGTTCTTTTGTGATGTATATTACGAGAAAGCACCCAGATGCGTTGTTTCATTCATTTGACTGAGAAACTACACCAAGGATGTTTACAACTACAAACAAGCTTCAACTCAAGATTTTGAATGCATTTGCCCGTTTTGAATGCATTTACGCGTTTTAACAGCTCTTACGACTGGGGTGAAAGAGATTGAGTTCTTTCGTGTTATATATTAAGAGAAAGCACCCAGATGCTTTGTTTGCATTCATTTTAGTGAGAACCTACACCAAGGATGTTTCAAGTAAAATAAAGCTTCAAATCAAGCTTTTGAATGCATTTACGCGTTTTGAATGCATTTACGCGTTTTAACAGCTCGTACGACTAGGTTGAAAGAGATTGAGATCTTTTGTGCTGTATATTAAGAGAAAGCACCCAGATGCTTTGTTTGCAATCATTTGAGTGAGAAACTAAACCAAGGATGTTTACAAGTAAAAACAAGCTTCAACTCAAGCTTTCGAATGCATTTACGCGTTTTAACAGCTCTTACGACTAGGGTGAAAGAGCTTGAGTTCTTTTGTGTTGTATATTAAGAGAACGCACCCAGATGCTTTGTTTGCATTCATTTGAGTGAAAAACTACACCAAGGATGTTTACAAGTACAAACAAGCTTCAACTCAAGCTTTTGACTGCATTTACGCGTTTTGAAAGCATTTACGCGTTTTGAATGCATTTACCCGTTTTAACAGCTCTTACGACTAGGGTGAAAGAGATTGAGTTCTATTGTGGTGTATATTAAGAGAAAGCACCCAGAAGCTTTGTTTGCATTCATTTGAGTGAGAAACTACACTAAGGATGTTTAAAAGTACAAACAAGCTTCAACACAAACTTTTGAATGCATTTACGCGTTTTGTATGCATTTATGCGGTTTAACAGCTCTTCCGGCTAGGATGAAAGAAATTGAGTTCTTTTGTATTTTATATTAAAAGAAAGCACCCACATGCTTTGTTTGCATTCATTTGTGTGAGAAACTACACCAAGGATGTTTACAAGTACAAACAAGCTTCAACTCAAGGTTTTGAATACATTAACGCATTTTGAATGCATTTACGCGTTTTAACAGCTCTTACGAATAGGGTGAAAGAAATTGAGTTCTTTTGTGTTGTATATTACGAGTAAGCACCCAGATGCTTTGTTCGCATGCATTTGAGTGAGAAACTACACCAAGGATGTTTACAAGTACAAATAAGCTTGAACTCAAGTTTTTGAATGCATTTACGCGTTTTGAATGCAATTACGCGTTTTAACAGCTCTTACGACTAGGGGGAAAGAGATTGAGTTCTTTTGTGTTGTATATTAAGAGAAAGCACCCAGATGCTTTGTTTGCATTCATTTGAGTGAGAAACTTCACCAAGGATGTTTCCAAGTACAAACAAGCTTCAACTCAAGTTTTTGAATGCATTTACGCGTTTTAACAGCTCTTACGAATAGGGTTAAAGAGATTGAGTTCTTTTGTATTGTATATCAAGAGAAAGCACCCAGATGCTTTGTTTGCGTTCATTTGAGTGAAAAACTACGCCAACGATGTTTACCAGTACAGACAAGCTTCAACTCAAGCTTTTGAATGCATTTACGCGTTTTGAATGCATTTACTCGTTTTAGCAGCTCTTACACTACGGTGAAAGAGATTGAGTTCTTTTGTGTTGTATATTAAGAGAAAGCACCCAGATGCTTTGTTTGCATTCATTTGAGTGAGAAACTACACTAAGGACGTTTACAAGTACAAACGAGCTTCTCCACAAGCTTTTGATTGCATTTACGCGTTTTAACAGCTCTTACGACTAGGGTGAAAGAGATTGAGTTCTTTTGTTTTGTATATTACGAGAAAGCACCCAGAAGCATTGTTTGCATTCATTTGAGTGAGAAACTACACTAAGGATGTTTACAAGTACAAACAAGCTTCTACTCAAGCTTTTGAATGCATTTACGCGTTTTGAATGCAATTACGCGTTTTAACAGCTCTTACGACTAGGGCGAAAGAGATTGAGTTCTTTTGTGTTGTATATTAAGAGAAAGCACCCAGATGCTTTGTTTGCATTCATTTGAGTGACAGCTTTTACGAATAGGGTGAAAGAAATTGAGTTCTTTGGTGTTGTATATTAAGAGAAAGCACCCAGATGCTTTGTTTGCATGCATTTGAGTGAGAAACTACACCAAGGATGTTTACAAGTACAAACAAGCTTAAACTCAAGATTTTGAATGCATTTACTCGTTTTGAATGCATTTACGCGTTTTAACAGCTCTTACACTAGGGTGAAAGAGATTGAGTTCTTTTGTGTTGTATAATAAGAAAAAGCACCCAGATGCTTTGTTTGCATTCATTTGAGTGAAAAACTACCCCAAGGATGTTTACAAATACAAACAAGCTTCAACTCAAACTTTTGAATGCATTTATGCGTTTTGAAAGTAATTATGCGTTTTAACAGCTCTTACGACTAGGGTGAAAGAGATTGAGTTCTTTTGTGTTGTATATTAAGAGAAAGCACCCAGATGCTTTTTTTGCATTCATTTGAGTGAGAAACTACACTAAGGATGTTTACAAGTACAAACAAGCTTAAACTAAGGCTTTTGAATGGTTTACGCGTTTTGTATGCATTTATGCGTTTTAACAGCTCTTCTGACTAGGATGAAAGAAATTGAGTTCTTTTGTGTTTTATATTAAAAGAAAGCACCCACATGCTTTCTTTGCATTCATTTGTGTGACAAACTACACCAAGGATGTTTACAAGTACAAACACGCTTCAACTCAAAGAGATTGTTTTGAATGCATTTACGCGTTTTGAATGCATTTACGCGTTTTAACATCTCTTACAACTACGGTGAAAGAGATTGAGTTCTTTTGGTATTGTATATTAAGAGAAAGCACCCAGATGCTTTGTTTGCATTCATTTGAGTGAGAAACTACACCAAAGATGTTTATAAGTACAAACAAGCTTCAACTCAAGCTTTTGAATGCATTTACGCATTTTGAATGCATTTACGCGTTTTAGCAGCTCTTATGACTAGGGTGAAAGAGTTTGTGTTCTTTTGTGTTGTATATTAAGAGAAAGCACCCAGATACTTTTTTTGTATTCATTTGAGTGAGAAACTACACCAACGTTATTTACAAGTACAAACAAGCTTCAACTCAAGCTTTTGAATGCATTTACGCGTTTTGAATGCATTTACGCGTTTTAACAGCTCTTACACTAGGGTGAAAGAGATTGAGTTCTTTTGTGTTGTATATTAAGAGAAAGCACCCAGATGCTTTGTTTGCGTTCATTTGAGTGAGAAACTAGCCCAAGGATGTCTACAAGTACAAACAAGCTTCAACTCAAGCTTTTGAATGTTTTTACGCGTTTTGAATGCGTTTACGCGTTTTAACAACTCTTACGACTAGGGTGAAAGTGATCTAGTTCTTTTGTGTTGTATATTAAGAGAAAGCACCCAAATGCTTTGTTTGCATTCATTTGAGTGAGAAACTACACTAAGGATGTTTACAAGTACAAACAAGCTTCAACTCAATGTAAGGACTAGGGAATGCTTGTGATATTTTCTTATCCTATGTTAGGTAGGATTGCAACTGGGATTGGGTTGATCTTTATCTATATTTGACTCTGATTAGATGGAGGAAAAGAGTGTTTATTTATCTGAAACACGTCCGAATTTCGAAAATCTGTGTCACTTTCATTATGCTAAGATTGTTAATGTGTATAGCTACTTATCGCCCAAGAACTTTGAGTCACTCCATTGCTAAAGTGATTTGTTTAGCCAATTTTTTTTATCTAGACTAGATTTGTGGTTCAGATGGTGGATGAATGCTCATATCTTAACTAATTCATACTGCAGTGTGTTTTAAACCCTTACAGATCAGTATCTTTGAGTTTGTTTTTGGATGGTTCATGTTCTTGCAACTTGGTATATTTTTACAACTCTGTTACCTACTTACATCGCTCTTTCTTTTTCCCCTTTTGGTCCTTCTGGGAAAAGATATCAGAGGGACCTGGAAGGTAAATCTTTTCATTGGACAAGTTGCATTCTTTAAGATTCCAACAGGTTGGCATTGTCATTTTTAAGTCTCGGCATCTCACTTTTGAGTGGAAACTAAAAATTTTTGTGCTCTTGAATTTGCAAGTTTAATTGTTTCCTTACAATGTGATTCATAAAAACATAGAATTGTCGTATTCTTTTTGACGTTTCCATACTGCATTCCGTTCCAATCCGTTCCGTTCCACATTCTGTACTATATTTTTTCTCACAAGTTCTTCCATTATCCGCGACGTTCCGTTTTTCACCGTCCTGCACCATTCCGTTGATGAGAACATGAGGTTCTGAGAACCCTTACTCTGATTCTTGAAGAACAGAATCTCCTGCACATTTGATTATTGTCACGCTATTTGGCCGATTATCTTTTAAGTTTTCTGACTGCTTTTATAAGTACTCGTATCACTTTATACGTACAGCTCACCTAAAAGTCCTCAAAGGAGACAACAATTAAGCAAGGAATCATCTTTTTTATGCATTGATTATGCATTGTTTCCGCAATTAAACTTCGTTGTTCAGCATCTTGGACGATGTGGATGCCATAGTTCCACTTTGAAATAGGTAGTTGTAGACTTGTAGGAACAGTGTTTTTGGAAGACAATTCCTCCTTATGGAAACGCAAATGCATCCTGCTAAAGCCTTTTCAAAGAAATATTTACCTCAAACTCCAGAAATCTTAAGCTCTAGAAATGCATTCTTGTATATTCTTCAATATATTGGAACCATGTGACAAATATAATTGGTGATTAAAAAAAAAGGAGTCACAAATACAATTACATTGCATTAGAACACTCGTGATGAGGGTATTGTGAACGTACTCTGGTGTGTTCTCTTTCAGTGGATTGAACAGAATTTTATTGAAATGAAATGAGATGAAATGAATGGTACAATATGTGACAGAAAAAGTAGATCACTAAACTCATTACTAAATAAGTGGAAAAAAAACACACCATAAACTTAATCTTTATTGTAAGGAAGAAAAACACAATTACACTGCATCATGGAAACAAATCACAACCTTTGGATGGTTTCCTTATGAAAAATAAGTGATGAGTATGATTTTTTTGTTGTCTTTGGGTTTTGGAGCATGCACAAAATCGATTACGTAATTAATTAATTAAATAGGTTAAATTGATTATGTAATTAACCACTTCTTATTGAAAAATTAATTAAATAGTACCAATTCTTATTGCTATTATTACAACGAAATTTCACGAACTACAATTTTACTACTAACTAAAAAATTTAACAATTAACTGAAGAGTATTGTGTCAAACCAAATTATAATAAAATAGAATTTTTTATATATTTTTTTTTTGGTCTTTGTCAAGGATATCCCACCGTCGACGACAGTGACTAATTCACTTGCCCCAATTATCAATGCACTAAGCGTTAGGGGGTTGGCCAAGGAATCACTTCTATTTAGAAATTCATGGGAAACTTCTTATAAACGTTAATCTTTATTTCACTTCAATGTTACCCTCTCGCCTCACCGAAAGTCGCAAAAAAAATCGTTTTATATTTTTGTGTGAAATGAAAGAACCCTCCGTCTGAGACTCTCAGTGTCGGTCAAAACTCCCTAGTCCAAACAAACGTGGCATCTCTTGAGTCTCTTACTTGAAAAAAAAATAAAGGGGGAGTATTAAGGAGAGATACACCGTGCCAACACCCGAATGTCGAAGCAAAAGCGGAAGATCAAGGAGAGATACACCTAGCTACCACCACCGTCGCGTCTGTATTCTCTCATGAGCGTAGTATCTCGTAAGTCCTCTCTCTCTGTTCATCCCCGGTTATTTTGGAAGATGACGATTGGTATTTTTTTTTTTCTCTCATTGCTTAATTTTTTCATATAATTTTTGAGTTGGTCCTTAATTTTTTAGTTGAAGAAGCTTTATCATAGTTTGTTTTTTCCCCCGTTATCATAGCATGGTTAATTTTGCACCGTTCCCCCCCTCCCTTCTAGAGCTCTCTATCTGTATCAACATTAGGCTTCATAAAGGTCTCTATTTTTCTAATTTCTTTGTTACCTAATAAAAAATTAATCAAAATATGTGTCAATTCTAAGGAAGAACTGGGGTTTTGACAATTCTGATATAGAGATGGATCAATTTACGAATGATTTCTTTCTATAGGGTTACTTTAGAAAATAATACTCAAATTAGGGTGGGATAAACAATATTTCCCAATAAGGTGTCCACGTAGGATCAGGTGCAACACGAACTTTGTGTTTTTTTTTTCCCGACTAAATAGTGAATAGGAACAAGTCGCTATCTTGAATAGCGTGTTTGATCTTCCAAAAGTCGCCACCGGCGACAGCAACTGAAATGAGTCGCTAACGGTAATAGCAACTTATGAGCTATAAACTTGCCATAGTCAACAGCGACTTTGTCCTGCTTAGGTTTTTTTGCTGGGCTTCTTGTCAGATAAAACACGCTATCTCGTGTAGTGACTTCATGCAGCGGAAGTCGCTATCTCGGGTGGCTACTTTGTGCCAGTTAGTTGAAAATAAATTATTACACATGCTCGGTTTGTTCTTTTGCCTACGTGGACACCCTCCTAGGAAATAGTTTCTTTCGCAGCCTTAATTGGGTATTAGTTTGTAAACTAACCCTATATCAAGAAATTGCTCTCAATTTACTTGCTTTTTTCCCATATGTGCAACTGGAGAGTTTTGAAGACTAGCTCATTAGGCACTTGCAAAGGGTTCTGCTTGTTTGGTTTAGAAGGAGCAGTTTTTCACTCGCCTTTTCGTCTATCTTCTTCAACCAGCAGGTATACGTTTCTCCTTTCCTCCACTCTAGGGTCTTCTATGCTTCCTTGTCCTTCCTCCCTTTTCGTTCCCCAAATATCACTTGAGTTCTCTCTTCTTGCACCCTCTTTCCTTCAATCTTTTGCATTCTCTCTCTTTCTCTTTTGATTTGTGCAAGGTAATCAATAGTCAGAGATGTAAGCAACTCATTATTGTCAATCTTAGATATCCAAATCTGCTGTCTGCAGTTTGAACTCCCAATTTGAACATCAACTTTTTTCAACCTTCGTGAAATAGGGTTTGTCAAAACGTATCCTCATTGGCCATACCAAACTAAAATTTAAAGATTTTTGCTTAAAAATTGGTATTTTTAATTGGAAACTTGTGGAGACGTTGACAATCAAGCTTGGTAATAGGCTAAAGTCCGGAAGGGAGAACATGCGATTCTCCGTTTGTCATTTTTGCAGAGCAACTTCCTCTTCTGTCTCTCTAAAATGTTTATTCAGTTGGGATTTCACTGCAAAATTATTTTGAATTGGGTTTCTGATTTTTGGAACACTTGTAAGGGAGAATTAAGGTGGAATTTGTTATGAATGATGAAATTGTAACATGATTTATTGGCATGAGCAATTAGGCGTAAATAGTAGTATATCTAATTTGTGTGAATCTGATCTTTGGCTCTCTATTCTGTTTTTATATTACTATTGAGCTCCCTGTTATGTGAATCACTGTTCTATGAACATCTTTTGGCCTGAGCCAAAGATAAAGTACTATTGGAACTCTGGTTTCATTTGAACATGTTTATGCTTTTCTGGACTTGTTTCTAGAGATGGGATTTTTGGAGATGGAATTTTTCGAGATGGAAACCCCAATAACTTATTTCCTAGCTGAATGTATGAGTTGGCTTAAAGACATTGTGGTTCTGTTCATGGATATTTTTACCGCATTCGTTTTGTATCTCTCGATTATTTTTCTTTTTATTTATCTGTTTATATATGTTGACGTTTTTGACAATTACTGGAATTTCTTGTCAGTTTTTAGTATTGCGCTTTTAATCTGGTTCCGTATCTCCCAATATATCCATTTGTTTTCTCTTTTATCCGTTTTTATGTCTTATTCGTCATTCCCCTCTTTGATATCTTTTTGTACAGCATTTGTAATCATGGGTGGATTACCTGCATCAACAGAGCCTGGGAACCGGGAACCCATCACCAAAACTTCTGAACAAAATCAAAAGCCTAAGAAGAAGATATGTTATGCATGCCCTGATACAAAGAGGCTAAGAGATGAATGCATAGTAGAGCACGGTGAAGATGCATGTACCAAGTGGATCGAGGCTCATAAAATATGCCTTCGTGCGGAGGGCTTTAATGTTTACTGTTGAGGTTGAATTACCCAGATCTGAATTTTTTGCTAAATAGACGTTTCTTTTTGGTTTATCATTTACGTCATAACATTTATGTGAATAAAATTTTCTAATAATGTGAAGTGAACTTCTCTTGTTTTAGTGGTGACATATTCATTGTATGTACATTGTGGCCATAATATCTTTGATGATGGCATTTTCTTGGTTTTGGTGATTCGTGAGAATGACATGCTAAGATATTGTAGCTATGTGTTATACTCCATCCTTGTCTTGGTGAATACTCTCAATCATGTCTATCAAGATATCAAGCTTCATGCTTGGCCTCACAGAATTCTTCATTCTTTGATGATGCGTATCATGTGAAATATGTGTGCCTTGCTGCAACGTCCAGGGAAAATCTAGGTAATTATGCTATCGTTGTTTTCACCCACTTCTTTGTCGTATGACAAGCTACATGTGCTATTGTCGACTGACGAGTAGTTTTGATTGTGTTTTGTGTTCATGCCCTAGTTAGGGCCTCTTGTTACCAATCTGGGTTATATTCCGAAATCTGTTTGTTTTCTTCTTTTGGATCAACAGAATCTGGGTTTTTTATTTCCAGTAGAGAGGGTTGACAGAATTTTGTGGTTTGATTTGGCATGATTTGTGAAGTATAATACTCAGCTTAAGGTGTAAGGTTTTTTATAATTATGAGATGTTTCACTGTAAGTATGTTTTGAGTTGAGAAGAGATCTTGTATCTCAGAATTCTGCTGCTCTCTTCAGGTGGTTGAACTGTATACATCGTGGATGATAAAATACAACTTTCTATATCTTGTTCATTGTTAGTAGAGATGTTTTCTATATCTTATTAATTGTTAAATAGAGATGTCAATGTAAGGAGTAGGGAACGCTTGTGAGTTGCGATATTCTCTTATCCTATGTTAGGTAGGATTGCAACTAAGATTGGGTTTTGATTTTCTTCATTTGTATCTGACTCTGAATAGAGTTTCATTTTTTTTAAGCACATCCCATATTTGGAAAACCGTGTCAATTTCATAATGCTAAGATTGTTAAGGTGAATAGCTAGCTACTTATCGCCTAAGAACATCGAGTTACTCCATTGCGGAAGTGATTTATTTAGCCAGATTTTTTGATCTAGACTAGATACAAGTTTCAGATGGTGGATGAATCATAAATGTGTATGTTTTACACTCTCATAGATCAGTATCTTTGAGGTTGTTTTTGGATGGTTCATGTTCTTTGCCACTTGATATATTTTACAAGCTCTGTTACCTACTTACCTGGCACTTTCTTCTGAGTTGAAACTTGAAAGGATGTTCCTAATATTTACCGCACTCTTGAATTTGCAAGTTTAATTTCTTTCTTACAATAGAAACATTGAAATTCCCTTGAAGGAAGCTGTGATAAATAATATCTGAGGCTTTGACTCTTTGAGCACCCTTGCTCTGGGTCTTGAAACAACAGAATCTCCTCCACATTTGAATATTGTCACGCTATTTGGCTGGTTTTCCAAGTTTTTTGGCTGCTTTTATAAGAATCACTTATAAATTATTTGATTCCCAATGTATAAACTTATTTTTCTTGTCCACATCATTCGGATATGTTACCTAGTGGATCGAAAAAAACATTCTCCCTAAACTAAAGGTCCTCGAAGAAGCGAATCACTTATAAATTATTTGATTCCCAATGTATAAACTTATTTTTCTTGTCCACATCATCCGGATATGTTACCTAGTGGATCGAAAAAAACATTCTCCCTAAACTAAAGGTCCTCGAAGAAGTGAACAATTAAGCAAAGAATCATATTTTCTATGTGTTAATTATACATATTTTCCGCAATTAAACCCCGTTGTTCAGCATCTTGGATGATGTGGATGCCGCAGTTCCACAATGAAATAAGTAGTTGTAGCCTTAGGAGCAGTCCTCCCTATGGAAACGCAAATGCAATCTTGCGGAGGGCTTTAATGTTTAATGTTGAGGTTCAATTACCCAGATCTGAATTTTTGGCTAAATAGACGTTTCTTTTTGGTTTATCATTTACTTCATCACATTTGTGTGAATAAAATTTTCTAATAATGTGAAGTAAACTTCTCTTGTTTTAGTGGTGACATATTCATTGTATGTACATTTTGGCCATAATATCTTTGATGATGGCATTTTCTTCGTTTTGGTGATTCGTGAGAATGACATGCTAAGATATTGTAGCTATGTATTATACTCCTTCCTTGTCTTGGTGAATACTCTCAATCATGTCTATCAAGATATCAAGCTTCATGCTTCGCCTCACAGAAGTCTTCATTCTTTGATGATGCGTATGATTTGAAGTATGTGTGCCTTGCTGCAACGTCCAGGGGAAGTCTAGGTAATTATGCTATCGTTGTTTTCACCCACTTCTTTGTCGTCTGACAAGCAACATATGCTATTGTCCAACAATCTTCTACTAATTATCACGTTTTGGGAATACACCTTCATACTGATGGATAACAAACGCCTCTCTACCCCCTTTGATGCGCTTAACATTGATCGTGATTTGATTGGAGCTTGCGTAGGAATTTTTTGTTTTGCTCTCGAATTGGATGGAATTTCGGCTATTGAACTGATCAATCATGTTCCCAACAGTAAGCGGGTGGTAGTTTCTATCAAGACTGTTATTACGGGATTCGCTCACTTAGTAGTTTGTTTTATCAGATGGAAGAAAGAATAACAGGAACCAAAAAATCAACACAAAGATTTAACGTGGTTCACCAATTAGTCAATTGCCTACATCCACAACCAGAAAGAAGACAATATTGTACTGAGATAGTTATGAAGGTTACATATTCCAGTAGGAGATAGGAAATTAAGGCTAACTTCCTAAACCTAACCGGACTGGGCTTACTTTAATGAACCTGAATAGTAAACGGAATAACCTAACGTAACCTCGCGTAACCTAACATACCGTAACATAACCTAACGTACGATATAGAATTTTCTATATTTTTTTTTTGGTCTTTGCCAAGGATATCCCACCGTCGACGACAATGACTAATTCACTTGCCCCAATTATCAATACACTAAGCGTTAGGGGGCTGGCCAAGGAATCACTTCTATTTAGAAATGCATGGGAAACTTCTTATAAACGTTAATCTTTATTTCACTTCAATGGTACCCTCTCGCCTCACCGAAAGTCGCAAAAAAATTGTTTTATATTTTTGTGTGAAATGAAAGAACCCTCCGTCTGAGACTCTCAGTGTCGGTCAAAACTCCCTAGTCCAAACAAATGTGGCATCTCTTGAGTCTCTTAGTTGAAAAAAAAAATAAAGGGGGAGTATTAAGGAGAGATACACCGCGCCAACACCCGAAAGCCGAAGTAAAAGCGGAAGATCAAGGAGAGATACACCGAGCCACCGCCAACGCCACCGCCACAGCCACCGCCACCGCCGCGTCTGTATTCTCTCATGAGCTTAGTATCTTGTAAGTCCTCTCTCTCTGTTCATCCCCTGTTATTTCAGAAGATGACGATTCGTATTAATTTTTTTTCTCTCATTGCTTAATTTTTTGATATAATTTCTGAGTTGGTCCTTAATTTTTGAGTTGAAGAAGCTTTATCATAGTTTGTATTGATTATCTTAAATACGCACTTTCAACTTTTGGATCTTTTTAATTTTTTCAATACACTAGGGGTTTTAGCCTTATGGTTATGGCCTGCTCAAAGACTGCAATTTCGTTGATTTCATGTAGAATTAAATTTTAGCAAGTTCTTTAATCGGTGGATGTATAATAGTAGTCACTTATTGGTTGATTTGCTTGAAAAATTAGACACCCGAATAACTTCAGAGAGAACAATTGTCAAAATTTTGAATCATCCAATTTAGGAATATTTTTCAACATATGTGTGCGTTACTTCATAGAATATGAATTGATATTGTATCTGGATTTCAATAGCTTGGTTTGTCAACTGGATATGAAAATTCTCATTTTGGAAAGTGTTTGGTCCTCCACACCATTAGAGGCACTATATGTGTTGGGTTAATTTTGCACCGTTCCCCCGCCCCCCCTTCTAGAGCTCTCTATCTGTATCAACATTAGGCTCCATAAAGGTCTCTATGTTTCTAATTTCTTTGTTACCTAATAAAAAATTAATCAAAATATGTGTCAATTCTAAGGAAAGACTGGGGTTTTGACAATTCTGATATAGAGATGGATCAATGTACGAATGATTTCTTTCTATAGGGATACTTTAGAAAATAATACTCAAATTAGGCTGGGATAAAAAATATTTCCCAATAAGGTGTCCACGTAGGATCAGGTGCAACGCGAACTTTGTGTTTTTTTTTCCCGACTGAAAAGTGAATAGGCACAAGTCGCTATCTTGAAAAGCGTGTTTCATCTTCCAAAAGTCACCACCGGCGACAGCAACTGAAATGAGTCGCTAACGCTCATAGCAACTTATGAGCTATAAGCTCGCCATAGTCAACAGCGACTTTGTCCTGCTTAGGTTTTTTTGCTGGGCTTCTTGTCAGATAAAACACGCTATCTCGGGTAGTGACTTCATGCAGCGGAAGTGGCTATCTCGGGTGGCAACTTTGTGCCAGTTAGTTGAAAATAAATTATTACACATGCTCGGTTTGTTCTTTTGCCTACGTGGACACCCTCCTAGGAAATAGTTTCTTTCCCAGCCTTAATAGGGTATTAGTTTCTAAACTAACCCTATATCAAGAAATTGCTCTCAATTTACTTGCTTTTTTTCCCATATGTGTAATTGGAGAGTTTTGAAGACTAACTCATTAGGCACTTCCATAGGGTTCTGTTTGTTTGGTTTAGAAGGAGCAGTTTTTCACTCGCCTTTTCGTCTATCTTCTTCAAGCAACAGGTATACGTTTTTCCTTTCCTCCACTCCAGGGTCTTCTATTCTTCCTTGTTCTTCCTCCCCTTTCGTTCCCCAAATATCACTTGAGTTCTCTCTTCTTGCACCCTCTTTCCTTCAATCTTTTGCATTCTCTCTCTTTCTCTTTTGATTTGTGCAAGTTAATCAATAGTCAGAGATTGAAGCAACTCATTATTGTCAATCTTAGATATCCAAATCTGCTGTTTGCAGTTTGAACTCCCAATTTCAACATCAATTTTTTTCAACCTTCGTGAAATAGGGTTTGTCAAAAGGTATCCTCATTGGCCATACCAAACTAAAATTTAAAGATTTTTGCTTAAAAATTGGTATTTTTAATTGGAAACTTGTGGAGATCTTGACAATCAAGCTTGGTAATACGCTGAAGTCTGGAAGGGAGAACATGCGATTCTCCTTTTGTCATTTTTGCAGAGCAAGTTCCTCTTCTGTCTCTCTAAAATGTTTATTCAGTTGGGATTTCACTGCAAAATTATTTTGAATTGGGTTTCTGATTTTTGGAACACTTGTAAGGGGGAATTTGTAACATGATTTATCGGCATGAGCAATTACGCGTAAATTGTAGTATATCTAATTTGTGTTTATATGATCTTTGGCTCTCTATTCTGTTTTTATATTACTATTGAGCTCCCTGTTATGTGAATCACTGATCTGTGAACATCTTTTGGGCTGAGCCAAAGATAAAGTACTATTGGAACTCTGGTTTCATTTGAACATGTTTATGCTTTTCTGAACTTGTTTCTAGAGATGGGATTTTTGGAGATGGAATTTTTCGAGATGGAAACCCCAATAACTTATTTCCTAGTTGAATGTATCAGTTGGCTTAAAGACATTGTGGTTCTGTTCATGGGTATTTTTACCGCATTCATTTTGTATCTCTCGATTATTTTTCTTTTTATTTATCTGTTTATATATGTTGACGTTTTTTACAATTACTGGAATTTCTTGTCAGTTTTTAGTATTGTGCTTTTAATCTGGTTCTGTATCTCCCAATATATCTATTTGTTTTTTCCTTTGTCCGTTTTTATGTCTTGTTCTTCATTCCCCTCTTTGATATCTTTTTGTACAGCATTTGTAATCATGGGTGGATTACCTGCATCAACAGAGCCTGGGTACCGAGAACCCGTCACCAAAGCTTCTGAGCAAAATCAAAAGCCTAAGAAGAAGATATGTTGTGCATGCCCTGATACAAAGAGGCTAAGAGATGAATGCATAGTAGAGCACGGTGAAGATGCATGTACCAAGTGGATCGAGGCTCATAAAATATGCCTTCGTGCGGAGGGCTTTAATGTTTAATGTTGAGGTTGAATTACCCAGATCTGAATTTTTTGCTAAATAGAGGTTTCTTTTTGGTTTATCATTTACTTCATAACATTTATGTGAATAAAATTTTCTAATAATGTGAAGTAAACTTCTCTTGTTTTAGTGATGACATATTCATTGTATGTACATTTTGGCCATAATATCTTTGATGATGACATTGTCTTCGTTTTGGTGATTCGTGAGAATGACATGCTAAGATATTGTAGCTATGTATTATACTCCTTCCTTGTCTTGGTGAATACTCTCAATCATGTCTATCAAGATATCAAGCTTCATGCTTGGCCTCCCGGAAGTCTTTATTCTTTGATGATGCGTATGATTTGAAGTATGTGTGCCTTGCTGCAACGTCCAGGGAAAGTCTAGCTAATTGTGCTATCGTTGTTTTCACCCACTTCTTTGTCGTTTGACAAGCTACATATGCTATTGTCGACTGACGAGTAGTTTTGATTGTGTTTTGTGTTCATTCCCTACTTAGGGCCCCTTGATACCAATCTGGGTTATATTCCGAAATCTGTTTGTTTGCTTCTTTTGGATCAACAGAATCTGGGTTTTTGATTTACTGTAGAGAGGGTTGACAGAATTTTGTGGTTTGATTTGGCATGATTTGTGAAGTATAATACTCAGCTTGAGGTGGAAGGTTTTTTATAATTATGATATGTTTCACTGAAAGTATGTTTTGAGTTGAGAAAAAATATTATATCTCAGAATTTTCCTGCTCTTTTCAGGTGGTTGAACTGTACACATCGTGGATGATAAAATACAACTTTCTATATCTTGTTCATTGTTAGTAGAGATGTTTTCTATATCTTATTAATTGTTAAATAGAGATGTCAATATAAGGAGTAGGGAACGCTTGTGAGTTGTGATATTCTCTTATCGTATGTTGTGTAAGATTGCAACTGAGACTGGGTTTTGATTTTCTTCATCTGTATCTGACACTGAATAGAGTTTAATTTTTCTGAAGCACATCCTATATTTGAAAAACCGTTCAATTTCATAATGCTAAGATTGTTAAGGTGAATAGCTAGCTACTTATCGCCTAAGAACTTTGAGTTGCT
Source organism: Tetragonia tetragonoides (assembly GCA_038025085.1). Classification (NCBI taxonomy): domain Eukaryota; kingdom Viridiplantae; phylum Streptophyta; class Magnoliopsida; order Caryophyllales; family Aizoaceae; genus Tetragonia; species Tetragonia tetragonoides. Next base: position 25,773,659 of record CM076150.1, read on the forward strand.
CCATTGCGGAAGTGATTTATTTAGCCAGATTTCTTGATCTAGACTAGATACAAGTTTCAGATGGTGGATGAATCATGAATGTGTATGTTTTACACTCTCATAGATCAGTATCTTTGAGTTTGTTTTTGGATGGTTCATGTTCTTTGTCACTTGGTATATTTTACAAGCTCTGTTACCTACTTACCTGGCTCTTTCTTTTGAGCTGAAACTTGAAAGGGTGTTCCTAATATTTACTGTGCTCTTGAATTTGCAAGTTTAATTTCTTTCTTACAGTAGAAACATTGAAATTCCCTTGATGGAAGCTGTGATAAATAATATCTGAGGCTCTGACCCTCTGAGCACCCTTGCTCTGGGTCTTGAAACAACAGAATCTCCTCCACATTTGAATATTGTCACACTATTTGGCTGGTTTTCCAAGTTTTTTGGCTTCTTTTACAAAAATCACTTATAAATTATTTGATTCCCAATGTATAAACTTATTTTTCTTGTCCACGTCATCCGGATAGGTTACCCGGTGGATAGAAAAAACATTCTCCCTAAATTAAAGGTCCTCGAAGAAGCCAACAATTAAGCAAGGAATCATCTTTTCTATGTGTTAATTATGCATTGTTTTCGCAATTAAACCCCGTTGTTCAGCATCTTGGATGATGTGGATGCCGCAGTTCCACAATGAAATAAGTAGTTGTAGCCTTGGGAGCAGTCCTCCCTATGGAAACGCAAATGCAATCTTGCTGACTGGGTGTTTGGCAAAGTTTATTGAAATTTAAGCTTCTCCCTCTCATTTTCCTCACATTCTCCCCCTTCACCATCAAATTAGATTTTTATAAGCTGAAGACAACTCCTATAGAGATTAGAAGTAAAAACTTTATATTGGAACTTATACTTTTGGCCACGTTGAGGGGTATTTTCACGGCTTCTAAGGAGATGAATTTGACGGTGGTGGTGCAGAATGTGAGGAAAAATGAATTGAAGAAGCTGAAATTTGAAAAAGTTTGATCAAACACCCGCTAAAGCTTTTTCAAAGGAATTTTACTTCAAACTCCACAAACCTTAAGCTTTAGAAAGACAATCTTTTATATTCTTCAATATATTGGAAAGTGGCGAATACAATTGGTGATTAGAAAAAGAAAACAAGAGTGACAAATACAATTACATTACATCATTCATAACACTCGTGATGAGGCTAATCTGAATGTACTCTGATTTTTTTTTTTTTTTTTAATTGGACTGAAGAGAATTCCATTGAACTAAAGTATTGTTTGATTGGGGGTAATAATTCAGGGGGTAATGGGATAAATTTTTAGGCTAAAATAGTAAGGTAAAGTGGTGATGAGGCTAATGAGATTAAGGGGGTAATGGAAAAAATGAGGAAACAATAGGGGAAAACTATTACCCTAGGGGGAGGTGGGTTTTTATTATCCCTTAAAATGGGGTAATCATTACCCTTCTTTTCACAAAATCTAGACCCCACTACCTGAGATATACCTCCCATTTTAGCCTCTAAATCCATTCCATTACCCCATTAATCATTACCACCAACCAAACGACCCCTAAAATAAAAACAAAAAGGTGAGAGAAAAAGTAGATCACTAAAATATTGAGAAAGTGAAAAAGAATACACCCTAAGCTTTAATGCTTACATTGTAAAAATTAAAGTTACATTGCATAATGGAAGCAAATCACTACTTTTAGATAGAGTTGGCAAAATCTGACCCAACCTGAACCCGACTTGCTCAAGACCCGATCAAATCCGTGGTAATGACTCGAAATCTGAAACGACCCGATTCGAACCGGACTCGAGACCCGAAGTTGTGAGACATAAACTGTTTGACCCACAAAGCAGACCCGCTAAAGACCCAATATGATCGACCTGATATTGACCCGACTCGACCCAACCCGTTTGCCTAGTCTACTTTTAGATGATTTTCTTATGAGGAATAAGGGATGAGTAGAGTGTAGTTTTTATTTTCTGTTTGCATTGGGTTCTAGAGGATGGACAAAATCGATTACGTATTTAATTAGTTAAATAGGTTATACTGATTGTGTAATTAATCATTTCTTATTGAAAAACTAATTAAGTAATAACACCAATTTTTATTGTGATTCTTACCATGAAAATTGGCAAGCTCCAATTATACTACGAACTAAAAAATTTCACCAATTAAATGAAGTGTAAGTTTTGTGTGAAAGCAACTCATAATAAAAACAAGTTTTCTATTTAGAAGTGTAATGAAAGAACCCTCTTTCTCAGTTAGATGTGGAAAATGGATCAGGTTCAGGTTATATCGGGTCCGTCATTGAGTTAAAACAGTTCTTGTCTCACAAATTTCAAGTTGGGTACTGTCAAGTTCAGGTTGTGTAGTGTCAGACTCGGGTCATTAATGATAGCCTCCGCAAGTATACGGATTTTATCGAGTAGTATAAAAGATTATCGTATCCACAAGGAGCTAGTATATCCAAGTATTAAGTTTTCTTAAATATATAACAAGCTAAGCAATTCGTATTGGATTTTTGAGTATTTTCAAACAAAGAAACTAAAGCGAACAATATTTCGAGAATCTAGCAAGATAAAAGATCTAGGGTTGACTTCACTTAACTAGATTACTTGATGCGATAGATAAACTTAACTAGCATGCCAATGTCAATCGTTGCAAGGACGGATAAAGAAGCCTAAACCTTCTCTCAAAGCGATAAAGGCAAACTCAATGCAAACTTAACTACCTACTCTCATGGAGTCGGGTAACATCAAGAGCACAAAGAACGAAAATCAACCCAAAGCCCACAAGATATTCTAATCTACTTTCGTGATTAGGCAATCAAGATGATTATTTGAAGTCCGACAATTAGTATTCCCCTTTCGATTTTATACTAATCATCCAAGTATTCAAAACCCTCTTTCAAGAATTATGAACAAAAATAAGCAAACAAATAATCATGTGCAACAATTCAACAAACATGCTAGCATCAATTTATCAAGACATCAAATAACCCAAATTAAACTTCATCAACCCTAGAATAAGAAAATTAGCTACTCATGATTAAAGAAACTAATAAGCAAATGATAAGAATGAAACTAAACATGAATTAGCAAATCCAAAGAAATAACAATCATAAACTAAAGATTGAAAACTAAAAGCAATTGAGAGGGGAAAGAGAGAGAGTTGGGATGAGAGATAAACCAAAAGCTTCAATTGAAATTGCCCAAAGCTTGAACTTGTTCTTCAAAATTGCAAGATAAAACTAGAGAATTTGAGAGTAATCTAAGTGCTTAATTTAAACTCTAAGCTATTCTAATGGAGTAGAGAGAGATGATGGATAAATTGTGTGAGTCAGAGAAGAAAAGAGGAGAGAAGCCCTTTTAAAGCCTTTACACGTTTAATCTATTGGGAGAAAAGAAGAGGAAAGGTCTCTTGTCGATTGTGCATAAATCGCACTGGAGCATGATCGTGCCAACATAGGCATGATCGTGCTTGCTCTTTTCTTCAAGATCGTTTGCTACTGACATTCCCATAAGATGACACATGATCAAATGCCTATTGGAAGCATGGTCATGCACTGTAGAAAACACCAAGACTTCACGTTTCTAGCATCTCTTTTCATTTCAACTTCGATTCCTTCTTATTTGTTTCTTCTCTTGACACTCCAAAGTCCATATTGATTCCGATTGTACATTTGAGCTCCAAAATGATCCTAAAATTACATTAAACGCATAAACATACCCAAGTAGTGATCCTCATCATGAAATGAATAAAATCCAATCAAAAGCGAGGATACTCACACAAATATAGGACGGATGAGTGCATATATATCATAAAAATCAATACTATTTAGGCACTTATCAATTAACAGATCGGGTTAATCGCATGTCGAACCTTTTCGGTTCGGATTTAGGTCGGGGCCTAATCGGATCATGTTCGGGCCAGTTTTTGACAGGGTTCAGATTTGGTCATTAGGGCTTAGTCTCAGCGCAAGTCACAATTCCATAGTGGGATCGCTTATCATGTTTTCCTTTCAAACGCCGGAAAGCTGAAGCAATTCTGTCACCGCCACTGTCACCCCACCCCTCCCCACCGTGTCCTCTACTGGTAAGTCTTCTCTCTTCATTCCCTTTCCACTAGGGCTTTAGTATTATCGCCTATTCAAAGACTTCAAATTTGTTGATTTCGGGTAGATGGCAGGGGGAGCGCGAGAGAGAAAGAGAGGGAAAGTTGTAATACCCTCCACCACGACTATCACCACCTCTCCCACTCAACACCCCCCAAAAACCCTCTATATCCCCTTACCTCTCATGAATGAGATCCTTAAGAATTTGCCTCTAGCAACACTACTTAGGCAAATTATGAGCCCTGAATTTGCTCAACAACACGCCACTCGTTTAACCGAGACAAACTCCAACAATCTTCTACTGATTAACACGTTTTGGGATTACACCTTCATACTGATGGATAACAAACGCCCCTCTACCCCCTTCGATGCGCTTAACATTGACTGTGATTTGATTAGAGCTTGCGTAGGAATTTTTTGTTTTGCTCTCGAATTGGATGGAATTCCGGCTATTGAACTGATCAATCCTGTTACCAACAGTAAGCGGGTCGTAGTTTCTACCGAGACTGTTATAACGGGATTCGCTCACTTAGCAGTTTGTTTTATCAGATGCAAGAAAGAATAACAGAAACAAAGAAATCAACACAAAGATTTAACGTGGTTCACCAATTAGTCAATTGGCTACGTCCACAACGAGAAAAAAGACAATATTGTATTGAGATAGTTATGAAGGTTACATATTACAGTAGGAGATAGGAAATTAAGGCTAACTTCCTAAACCTAACCGGACTGGGCTTACTTTAATGAACCTGAATAGTAAACGGAATAACCTAACATAACCTCGCGTAACCTGAATACCGTAACATAACATAACGTACGATATAGAATTTTCTATATTTTTTTTTGTCTTTGCCAAGGATATCCCACAGTCGACGACAGTGACTAATTCACTTGCCCCAATTATCAACGCATTAAGCGTTAGGGGGCTGGCCAAGGAATCACTTCTATTTAGAAATGCATGGGAAACTTCTTATAAACGTTAATCTTTATTTCACTTCATTGTTACCCTCTCGCCTCACCGAAATTCGCAAAAAAACCGTTTTATATTTTTGTGTGAAATGAAAGAACCCTCCGTCTGAGACTCTCAGTGTCGGTCAAAACTCCCTAGTCCAAACAAACGTGGCATCTCTTGAGTCTCTTACTTGAAAAAAAAATAAAGGGGGAGTATTAAGGAGAGATACACCGCGCCAACACTCGAAAGCCGAAGCAAAAGCGGGAGATCAAAGAGAGATACACCGAGCCACCGCCACCGCCACCGCCGCATCTGTATTCTCTCATGAGCGTAGTATCTCGTAAGTCCTCTCTCTCTGTTCATCCCCTGTTATTTCGGAAGATGACAATTCGTATTTTTTTTTTTTCCTCTCATTGCTTAATTTTTTGATATAATTTCTGAGTTGGTCCTTAATTTTTGAGTTGAAGAAGCTTTATCATAGTTTGTATTGATTATCTTAAACACACACTTTCAACTTTCGGATCTTTTTAATTTTCTCAATACACTAGGGGTTTTAGCCTTATGGTTATGGCCTGCTCAAAGACTGCAATTTCGTTGATTTCATGTAGAATTAAATTTTAGCAAGTTCTTTAATCGGTGGATGTATAACAGTAGTCACTTATTGGTTGATTTGCTTGAAAAATTAGACACCCGAATAACTTCAGAGAGAACAATTGTCGAATTTTGAATCATCCAATTTAGGAATATTTGTCAACTTTTGTGTGCGTTACTTCATAGAATATGAATTGATATTGTATCTGGATTTCAATAGCTTGGTTTGTCAACTGGATATGAAAATTCTCATTTTGGGAAGTGTTTTGTCCTCCACACCATGAGAGACACTATATGTGTTAGGTTAATTTTGCACCATTCCTCCGCCCCCCCCCCCCCCCTCTAGAGCTCTCTATTTGTATCAACATTAGGCTCCATAAAGGTCTTTATTTTTCTAATTTCTTTGTTACCTAATAAAAAATTAATCAAAATATGTGTCAATTCTAAGGAAAGACTGGGGTTTTGACAATTCTGATATAGAGATGGATCAATTTACGAATGATTTCTTTCTATAGGGATACTTTAGAAAATAATACTCAAATTAAGCTGGGATAAAAAATATTTCCCAATAAGGTGTTCACGTAGGATCAGGTGCAACACGAACTTTGTGTTTTTTTTTCCCCGACTGAATAGTGAATAGGCACAAGTCGCTATCTTGAAGAGCGTGTTTGATCTTCCAAAAGTCGCCACCGGCGACAGCAACTGAAATGAGTCGCTAACGGTAATAGCAACTTATGAGCTATTATCTCGCCATAGTCAACAACGACTTTGTCCTGCTTAGGTTTTTTTGCTGGGCTTTCTGTCAGATAAAACACGCTATCTCGGGTAGTGACTTCATGCAGCGGAAGTGGCTATCTTGGGTGGCTACTTTGTGCCAGTTAGTTGAAAATAAATTATTACACATGCTCGGTTTGTTCTTTTGCCTACGTGGACACCCTCCTAGGAAATAGTTTCTTTCCCAGCCTTAATTGGGTATTAGTTTGTAAACTAACCCTATATCAAGAAATTGCTCTCAATTTACTTGCTTTTTTTCCCATATGTGTAATTGGAAAGTTTTGAAGACTAGCTCATTAGGCACTTGCAAAGGGTTCTGTTTGTTTGGTTTAGAATGAGCAGTTTTTCACTCGCCTTTTCGTCTATCTTCTTCAAGCAGCAGGTATACATTTCTCCTTTCCTCCACTCCAGGGTCTTCTATGCTTCCTTGTTTTTCCTCCCCTTTCGTTCCCCAAATATCACTTGAGTTCTCTCTTCTTGCACCCTCTTTCCTTCAATCTTTTGCATTCTCTCTCTTTCTCTTTTGATTTGTGCAAGTTAATCAATAGTCAGGGATTGAAGCAACTCATTATTGTCAATCTTAGATATCCAAATCTGTTGTTTGCAGTTTGAACTCCCAATTTGAACATCAACTTTTTTCAACCTTCGTGAAATAGGGTTTGCCAAAAGGTATCCTTATTGGCCATACCAAACTAAAATTTGAAGATTTTTGCTTAAAAATTGGTATTTTTAATTGGAAACTTGTGGAGATCTTGACAATCAAGCTTGGTAACAGGCAGAAGTCTGGAAGGGAGAACATGCGATTCTCCTTTTGTCATTTTTGCAGAGCAAGTTCCTCTTCTGTCTCTCTAAATGTTTATTCAGTTGGGATTTCACTGCAAAATTATTTTGAATTGGGTTTCTGATTTTTGGAACACTTGTAAAGGAGAATTAAGGTGGAATTTGTTATGAATGATGAAATTGTAACATGATTTATCGGCATAAGCAATTAGGCGTAAATTGTAGTATATCTAATTTGTGTGAATCTGATCTTTTGCTCTCTATTCTGTTTTTATTTTACTATTGAGCTCACTGTTATTTGAATCACTGTTCTGTGAACATCTTTTGGGCTGACCCAAAGATAAAGTACTATTGGAACTCTGGTTTCATTTGAACATGTTTATGCTTTCCTGAACTTGTTTCTAGAGATGGGATTTTTGGAGATGGAATTTTTAAAGATGGAAACCCAATAACTTATTTCCTAGCTGAATGTATGAGTTGGCTTAAAGACATTGTGGTTCTGTTCATGGGTATTTTTGCCGCATTCGTTTTGTATCTCTCGTTTATTTCTTTTTATTTATCTGTTTATATATGTTGTCGTTTTTAACAATTACTGGAAATTCTTGTCAGTTTTAAGTATTGTGCTTTTAATCTGGTTCCGTATCTCCCAATATATCCATTTGTTTTTCCCTTTGTCCGTTTTCATGTCTTGTTCTTCATTCCCCTCTTTGATATCTTTTTATACAGCATTTGTAATCATGGGTGGATTACCTGCATCAACAGAGCCTGGGAACCAGGAACCCGTCACCAAAGCTTCTGAGCAAAGACAAAAACCTAAGAAGAAGATATGTTGTGCATGCCCTGATACAAAGAGGCTAAGAGATGAATTCATAGTAGAGCATGGTTAAGATGCATGTACCAAGTGGATCGAGGCTCATAAAATATGCCTTCGTGCGGAGGGCTTTAATGTTTAATGTTGAGGTTGAATTACCTAGATCTGAATTTTTTGCTAAATAGACGTTTCTTTTTGGTTTATCATTTACTTCATCACATTTGTGTGAATAAAATTTTCTAATAATGTGAATTAAACTTCTCTTATTTTAGTGGTGACATATTCATTGTATGTACATTTTGGCCATAAGATCTCTGATGATGGCATTATCTTCGTTTTGGTGATTCATGAGAATGACATGCTAAGATATTGTAGCTATGTATTATACTCCTTCCTTGTCTTGGTGAATACTCTCAATCATGTCTATCAAGATATCAAGCTTCAGGCTTGGCCTCACAGAAGTCTTTATTCTTTGATGATGTGTATCATTTGAAGTATATGTGCCTTGCTGCAACGTCCAGGGAAAGTCTACGTAATTATGCTATCGTTGATTTCACCCACTTCCTTGTCGTCTGACAAGCTACATATGCTAATGTCAACTGACGAGTAGTTTTGATTGTGTTTTGTGTTCATGCCCTACTTAGGGCCTCTTGTTACCAATTTGGGTTATATTCCGAAATCTGTTTGTTTTCTTCTTTTGGATCAACAGAATCTGGGTTTTTGATTTACTGTAGAGAGGGTTGACAGAATTTTGTGGTTTGATTTGGCATGATTTGTGAAGTATAATACTCAGCTTAAGGTGTAAGGTTTTTTATAATTATGAGATGTTTCACTGTAAGTATGTTTTGAGTTGAGAAGAAATCTTGTATCTCAGAATTCTGCTGCTCTCTTCAGGTGGTTGAACTGTACACATCGTGGATGATAAAATAAACCTTTCTATATCTTGTTCATTGTTAGTAGAGATGTTTTCTATACCTTATTAAGTGTTAAATACAGATGTCAATGTAAGGAGTCGGGAAAGCTTGTGAGTTATGATATTCTCTTATCCTATGTTAGGTAGGATTGCAACTGAGACTGGGTTTTGATTTTCTTCATTTGTATCTGACTCTGAATAGGGTTTAATTTTTCTGAAGCACATCCCATATTTGGAAAACCGTGTCAATTTCATAATGCTAAGATTGTTAAGGTGAAAAGCTAGCTACTTATCGCCTAAGAACTTCGAGTTACTCCATTGCGGAAGTGATTTATTTAGCTAGATTTTTTGATCTAGACTAGATACAAGTTTCAGATGGTGGATAAATCATGAATGTGTATGTTTCACGCTCTCATAGATCAGTATCTTTGAGTTTGTTTTTGGATGGTTCATATTCTTTGCCACTTGGTATATTTTACAAGCTCTGTTACCTACTTACCTGGCTCATTCTTTTGAGTTGAAACTTGAAAGGGTGTTCCTAATTTTTACCGTACTCTTGAATTTGCAAGTTTAATTTCTTTCTTACAGTAAAAATGTTGAAATTCCCTTGAAGGAAGCTGTGATAAATAATTTCTGAGGCTCTGACTCTCTGAGCACCCTTGCTTTGGGTCTTGAAACAACAGAATCTCCTCCACATTTGAATATTGTCAAGCTATTTGGCTGGTTTTCCAAGTTTTTTGGCTGCTTTTATAAGAATCACTTATAAATTATTTGATTCCCAATGTATAAACTTATTTTTCTTGTCCACATCATCCGGATAGGTTACCCGGTGGATAGAAAAAACATTCTCCCTAAATTAAAGGTCCTCGAAGAAGCCAAATTAAGCAAGGAATCATCTTTTCTATGTGTTAATTATGCATTGTTTCCGCAATTAAACCCCGTTGTTCAGCATCTTGGATGATGTGGATGCCGCAGTTCCACAATGAAATAACTAGTTGTAGCCTTGGGAGCAGTCCTCCCTATGGAAACGCAAATGCAATCTTGCTGACGGGGTGTTTGGCCAAGTTTATTGAAATTTCAGCTTCTCGCTCTCATTTTCCTCACATTCTCCCCCTTCACCATCAAATTAGCTTTTTAGAAGCTGAAGACAACCCCTATAGAGGTTAGAAGTAAAAACTTTATATTGGAACTTATATTTTTGGCCACGTTGAGGGGTATTTTCACGACTTCTAAGGAGATGTATTTGACGGTGGTGGGGCAGAATGTGACGAAAAATGAATAAAAGAAGCTGAAATTTGAAAAAGTTTGATCAAACATCCGCTAAAGCTTTTTCAAAGAAATTTTACTTCAAACTCCAGAAACCTTAAGCTTTAGAAAGACAATCTTTTATATTCTTTAATATATTGGAAAGTGGCAAATACAATTGGTGATTAGAAAAAGAAAACAAGAGTGAGAAATACAATTACATTACATCATTCATAACACTCGTGATGAGGGTAATCTGAATGTTTTTTTTTTTTTTTTTTTAATTGGACTGGAGAGAATTCCATTGAACTAAAGTATTGTTTGGTTGGGGGTAATGATTCAGGGGGTAATGGGATAAATTTTTAGGCTAAAATAGTAAGGTAAAGTGGTGATGAGGGTAATGAGATTAAGGGGGTAATGGAGAAAATGAGGAAAAAATAGGGGAAAACTATTACCCTAGGGGGAGCTGGGATTCTATTATCCCTTAAAATGGGGTAATCATTACCCTTCTTTTCACAAAATCTAGACCCCACTACTTGAGATATACCTCCCATTTAGCCTCTAAATCCATTCCATTACCCCATTAATCATTACCACCAACCAAACGACCCCTAAAATAAAAACAAAAAGGTGAGAGAAAAAGTAGATCACTGAAATATTGAGTAAGTGAAAAAGATTACATCCTAAGCTTTAATGCTTACATTGTAAAAATTAAAGTTACATTGCATAATGGAAGCAAATCACTATTTTTAGATAGAGTTGGCAAAATGTGACCCGACCTGAACCAGACTTGCTCAAGACCCGATCAAACCCGACCCAAAAAGGGTTGACTTGCTACTGACCCGACCTGGTAATTACTCGAAATCCGAAATGACCCGATTCGAACCCGACTCGAGACCCGAAGTTGTGAGACATAAACTGTTTGACCCACAAAGTTGACCCGCTAAAGACCCAATATGATCGACCTGATATTGACCCGACTCAACCCAACCCGTTTGTCTGGTCTACTTTTAGATGATTTTCTTTTGAGAAATAAGGGATGAGTAGAGTGTACTTTTAATTTTTTGTTTGCATTGGGTTCTAGAGGATGGACAAAATCGATTACGTATTTAATTAGTTAAATAGGTTATACTGATTGTGTAATTAACCATTTCTTATTGAAAAACTAATTAAGTAATAATACCAATTTGTATTGTGATTATTACCATGAAAATTGGCGAGCTCCAATTATACTACGAACTAAAAAATTTCACCAATTAAATGAAGTGTAAGTTTTGTGTGAAAGCAACTCATAATAAAAATAAGTTTTCTATTTAGAAGTGTAATGAAAGAACCCTCTTTCTCGGTTAGATGTGGAAAATGGATCAGGTTCAGGTTATATCGGGTCTGTCATTAGGTTAAAACAGTTCTTGTCTCACAAATTTCAAGTTGGGTACTGTCAGGTTCAGGTTGTGTAGTGTCAGACTCGGGTCATTAACAGATCAGGTTAATAGCATGTCGAACTTTTTCGGTTCGGGTTTAGGTCAGGGCCTAACCGGATCATGTTCGGGCCAGTTTTTGACTGCGTTCAGATTTGGTCACTAGGGCTTAGTCTCAACGCAAGTCACAATTCCATAGTGGGATCGCTTATCACGTTTTCCTTTCAAACGTCGGAAAGCTGAAGCAATTCCGTCACCGTCACCCCACCCCTCCCCACCGTGTCCTCTACTGGTAAGTCTTCTCTCTTCATTCCCTTTCTACTAGGGCTTTAGTTTTATCGCCTGTTCAAAAACTTCAATTTCGTTGATTTCGGGTAGATGGCAGGGGGAGCGCGAGAGAGAAAGAGAGGGAAAGTTGTAATACCCTCCACCACGACTATCACCACCTCTACCACTCACCACCCCCCAAAAACCCTCTATATCCCCTTACCTCTCATGAATGAGATCCTTAAGAATTTGCCTCTAGCAACACTACTTAAGCTCAGACTTGTTTGCAAAGAGTGGGGTAGGCAAATTATGAGCCCTGAATTTGCTCAACAACACGCCACTCGTTCAACGGAGACAAACTCCAACAATCTTCAATTGATTAACACGTTTTGGGATTACACCTTCATAGTGATGGATATATAAACGCCCCTCTACCCCCTTCGATGCGCTTAACATGTATCGTGATTTGATTGGAGCTTGCGTAGGAATTTTTTATTTTGCTCTCCAATTGGATGGAATTCCGACTATTGAACTGATCAATCCTGTTACCAACAGTAAGCGGGTGGTAGTTTCTATTGAGATTGTTATAACGGGATTCGCTCACTTAGCACTTTGTTTTATCAGATGCAAGAAAGAATAACAGAAACCAAGAAATCAACACAAAGATTTAACGTGGTTCACCAATTAGTAAACGGAATAACCTAATATAACATATCGTAACATATCATAACTCAAATACCAAAAACTTCAAGTCATACCCAACAGAGACAACTGGCCGTGACTTCGTTGGTTTTGGTTATGATAGCATTTCAAAGGATTTTAAAGTAACAGTAGTTAGTGGAGGTCATATTCATATTTACAGTTTTAAAAAGAATTGCTGGAAAAAGGGGCTTCAATTCGATTTCCAACTAGACCAATCAATACTTAGGGCCAGCGAAGGATATATTGGCAAATTTGCCACTACTATAGCCACGATGGTAAATGATAAGTTACAACTTTGTGTCAACTTAGTTCATGGTGGACTAATAGTTTTAATGTTACCCCATACTTTACTTGGAGTCACATTTCTAATAGTGGAGCCGCCCCCTACTTCTAGTGGCGCCACCCCATTGGCGTAATCCCTCTAATAATGGAGTCACTCTTCTAGTAGCGCGTCACCCCCTACTTTTCCTGGAGCCTTCTCTCAAATTTACTTAGTTCACGGTGTCCACACAAGACTAGCTGAATATTTTGAATCGAAAACATAAGGCGCTTTTTTTTAACTTTGTTTTTAACTTCCTGCTAGTGTTTTAGTTCCGTCGTTAGAATTCTGAATTTCTTTTTTGTTTCTTTTTTTTTTAGCGATAGTATTCTGAATTTCTGGGGACTCATCTTTTGAATAAATAAATATTTTTTTTCAGGTGATAAATAAATAAATTACTCTTAATTAAAGGAAACTGAGATTACAAAACCATTTAAGTTTTTGTCTACCTTCTCATCTCCAGTCGTTATTGGTTGGAACAGGCCCAGTCCATGCGGGCGTTGCTTTTAGTATTTCACGGCCTTGGGCCCTTGAGCATTGCGTCTTGCGTGCCTCTCAAATTCAAAAATTTTACCGTTTTCATTCCTTCCCAGTTCCCACATGAGATGCTAGATGCTGTGGCCCCCACCCAATTGTGCGAGAGCTTTTCTTTTTCTTTTCTTTTTTTCTTTTCTTCCGTTTTCTTTTCTTTTTTTCTTTTCTTCCTTATTTTTTCTTGTCTAGTGAGTACCTTAATTCTTATTTTTGAGTTAAAAAACAATAGAATATTTCTTTTGTTCCTATCTAATAAACCATAATATAATTATTAATAAACTATTTGATTTTGTTTTTTTTTTTTTTATGAATCTTGCGTTTATACCTATAAACTATTAGATTATTTTTAATAAACTTCGCATTTATAAATAATGAACCTTACGTTTATAACTTATGAACTATTAGGCTATTTTAAAGCACCTTACGTTTATACTTTATGAACTATTAGGTTATTTAAAATGAACACTGCATTTATACTTTATGAACTATTAGGCTATTTAAAATGAACACTGCATTTATACTTTATGAACAATTAGGCTATTTTAAAGTACAGTTTACGTTTTTACCTTATGAATTATTAGGCTCTTTTAAATGAACACTACTTTTATACTTTATGAACAATTAGGCTATTTTAAATGAACACTATATTTTTACCTTATAAACTATTAGTCTATTTTAAATGAACACTACATTTGTACCTTATGAACTATTATACTATTTTAAATGAACACTACGTTTGAACCTGATGAACAATTAGGCAATTGGAAATGAACACTACATTTGTACCTTATGAACTATTAGGCTATTTTAAATGAACACTACGTTTGTACCTTATGATCAATTAGGCAATTGGAAATGAACACTACATTTGTACCTTATGAACAATTAGTCAATTTTAAATGAACACTACCTTATGAACAATTAGGTTATTTTAAATGAACACTACATTTGTGCCTTATGAACTATTAGGCTATTTTAAATGAACATTACGTTTGTACCTTATGAACAATTAGGCAATTGGAAATGAACACTACATTTGTACATTATGAACAATTAGTCAACTTTAAATGAACACTAACTTATGAACAATTAGGTTATTTTAAATAAACACTACATTTGTACATTATGAACAATTAGACTATTTTAAATGAAAACTACGTTTATACAGTATGAGCAATTAGGCTATTTTAAATGTACACTACGTTTATACCTTATGAGCAATTAGACTATTTTAATGAACAACGAGACTATTTTAATGAACATTGCACTTATAACCGATGAACAATTAGACTATTTTTTATGAACATTACATATATAACCTATGAACAACGAGACTATTTTAATGAACATTGCACTTATAAACCGATGAAAAATTAGACTATTTTTGATGAACATAACGTATATAACCTATGAACAATTAGATTATTTTTAATGAACAATTATAGTATTTTGAATGAACATAGCTTTATAACCGATGAACAATTAGACTATTTTTTATGAATATTTCGTTTATAAACTATAAACAATTAGCCTAGCTATTTTTAGTAAACATTGCACTTATAACCGATGAACAATTGGACTATTTTTAATGAATATTACTTATATAACCTAGACTACTTTTAATGAACATTACGTAAATAACCTATGAACAACTACACTACTTTTAATGAACATTACGTATATAAGATGTGAATAATTAAACTATTTAATAAACATTGCACTTAAAAGAACAAAGAAACAAAAAAAGAAAAAGAAAACGAAAAATAAAATAAAACAAAATTCATCATGCGTCATCGTCATCGTCATTCAACATCATCATTCATCATCATCCTCGATTCATCGATTCATCACCATCTATACCTCAAAACTCAAAAGACATGGAAGTACTATCAATACCGTCCAATCACCACTACTACGCCACCTCACTGGCCAACCTGAAAAGATTGAGGCAAAAAAGACGTTTTTTCTGTATTGATTATCACGGAATATATATACAGCTAGGTTAACTATACATATTTTTTGTTATATGGAAACAATCCTAAACGAAATCAAACTCTATGATAACTTGCCAAAATTAGGCAGAACCGAACTTTCCATAAGTCACGCCTGAAATCTCGCAGAGATCTCGTAACACCCCCCTCAAGTTGGACCATGGGGGTTCACGATGCCCAACTTGCTGAGTAATAGATCAAACTGCTTCCTGCCCAGAGCTTTTGTAAATAAATCAGCCAATTGCACTGTCGTAGGGACATACGAAGGGACAATCAGACCTTCGGTAATAGCATCACGAACAAAGTGACAATCAACTTCAATATGCTTCGTGCGTTCATGATAAACAGGATTGCGGGCAATATGTAAAGTCGATTGGCTATCACAAAACAATGGTATAGCTTTGGGATAATGAACACCCAAGCTTAATAACAAACCTTTCAACCACTTGAGCTCACATGTGATGGCAGCCATGGAGCGATATTCTGCTTCAGCGGAAGACTTTGAGACAGTAGTTTGCTTCTTTGTTTTCCATGAGATAGGTGATTGACCAAGGAATACCAGCCAACGGGTTAAGGAACGCCGTGTGAGGGGGCAGGCAGCCCAATCCGAGTCACACCATCCATTTGAAGATAAGTCATTGCCAGCTCGCAATAAAATACCTTGACCTGGAGTTCCCTTTAAATAACGCACAAACCGTAGAGCGGCCTCCCAATGCTCTTGGTGAGGATCTTGCATAAATTGAGATAAAAGGTGAATCGAATATGCTAAGTCAGGACGGGTGACAGATAAATACACAAGACGACCTACAAGGCGCCGATAGGATTCTGGATCATCAAGTTTGGCACCAATGGCATGGCCTAACTTGTGATTCTGCTCAATAGGAGTAGCTGCTGGTTTCGCCCCCAAGAGGCTGACCTCAGTAATAATGTCAAGAGTATACTTTCTTTGACAAAGAAATAAGCCAGCTGTACTCCGAGCTACCTCAATACCCAGAAAATATTTAAGTTGACCAAGGTCTTTCATATGAAAGCAATCACCCAAATAGGCCTTGAAAGCACGTAAAGCAACAGAATTATTGCCAAAAATAATTAAGTCATTAACATATACCAAGACATTGAGGTGGACGCTATCTTTAGTGTGAGTAAACAAGGAGTAATCGGCGTAAGACTGAAGAAAGCCATATCCTTTCAAAGCAGTGACCAGTTTTGCAAACCAACAACGGGGTGCCTGTTTTAAGCCATATAAAGATTTGCGAAGACGACATACCAGATTTGGCTCCGCTGACGTGAAGTCAGGAGGCAATTTCATATAAACTTCCTCATCAAGATCACCATGAAGAAAGGCATTGTGAACATGCATTTGGTGAAGTTCCCAATTCTTGGAAGCGGCAATAGCTAAGAAGGCACGAATGGTTGCCATTTTGGCAACGGGAGCAAAGGTCTCAGAATAATCCAAGCCTTCTATTTGACGATTTTCAAAAATAACCAAGCGAGCTTTTAACCGCTCAAGATCTCCATTGGAGAGGTATTTCCTCTTATAAACCCATTGATTTCCCAGTGCACGCTTGCCAGGTGGAAGTGATTCGAGAGTCCAAGTACCATTATCCTCCAAGGCTTTAATTTCCTCCTGCATAGCCTTCTTCCACCCATCATCTTTCATGGCCTCCTTAAAAGACCGAGGTTCCTCTCCTGTAGTAACAGCTGCAAGAAACTTGCGATAGGGCAGAGAGAAATTGTCACAATTAATATAATGTGCTATAGGAAAATGAGTACCTGAGGTATGCTGTGGAAGGGAAGTAGCAGTGTTCGATGGACTCTCTTTAACAACGTTGTGAGTAACATAATCCTTTAGGAGCACGGAAGGGGTTTTAGTGCGCTTTCCACGACCCAAAACTTCTTCGAAACCTTGATTATTTAAGCCTGCCTGTTCTTCAGTATGGTCAGACCCAGACCCAATTTGGACAGAATCGTCCACAACACCAGGCTGTTCTATTTATATTGGGCTTGCCGGATGTGTGGTTTGGTCAGACCCAGTATTGACAGTGGCAGAGGAATTAGGGTCATTGGGGATAAGAGGCACATCTAGACCCTCATCTATTGTTTCCCTGGTATTAGGGAGAGTAGCAACAGTGGAGTCTTCAAAAATATCTGCAAAGTCTAAATCAATATCCACATCCATATCAAAGTGATCCGTTGGCCTAATATTGCTAGCTTCCGTGTCAACAAAGGGAAAAATCTCTTCAAAGAATTTTACGTCTCTTGACACAAAGAACTCAGTTTATCAAGATCATAAAGCCGCCATCCCTTTTGACCAATAGGATACCCAACAAATATGCATTTACGGCTACGACTCGCAAATTTATCCCCCTTTGTCTTTTGGTTGTGGGCAAAACATAAAGACCCAAACATTCGTCATAAGATGGAGAATAACCAAACAATTTCTCAAAAGAAGTGTGATTGTCAAGGACAGTGGAAGGCGTTCTATTGATTAAATGGCCAGCAGTCAAAACACTCTCCCCCCAAAAATAAATAGGCAAATTGGCTTGGAAGCGCAAGACGCGGGCAACATTTAAGATGTGTTGGTGTTTCCTTTCAACTCTCCCATTTTGTTGTGGTGTCCCAGTGCATGAGGTTTGAAATAAGATACCACAAGCAGTAAAATAACCAAGAAAACATCGAAACTCCGTTCCATTATCACTCCGAACAATTTTTATGGTTTGAGAAAATTGTCGCTCAACCATAGCAACAAAGGACATAAATTTGGAAAAGACCTTTGTTTTATCATCCATCAAATAAACCCACACAGCCCGAGAAAAATCATCCACAATCGTCAAAAAATATCTAGCACTACAAGAAGATGTATGACAATAGCCGCCCCACAAATCAATATGAATTAGTTCAAAAATTCGACTGGCTTTATTCTCACTCAAAGGAAATTTGTCTCTGGAATGTTTAGCTCTAAAACATACTTCACAGGCTTTATTCAAACTACCTTTAGAATTACAAACGGGAGGGAGCAATTTTACTACTTTTTTCTGAAGGATGCCCAATCCTAGCATGCCAAAGAGCCAAAGAAGAAGCGTCCTCGTCCACTATGACTGTCTGCACTTTTTGTGGTTCCTTGAAGTAGTAGAGTCCATCTTGCTTACTTCCCGTTCCAATCAGCTTCCTCGTTTGGTCCTGTATAGCACACACATGTCGATTAAAAATGACAATACTATCCAAATCATCACATAATTGTGACACGGACAATAAGCTGCAATTTAAGAGAGGGACATAAAGAACATGAGTGAGAGTCATAGCATCCGACAATCACACTGATCCCTTCTTTGTTGCAACCACTTTCTTTCCATCAGGAAGACCAACGAGACATAAGATGTCTTTTACATCGAATAATAGAGAAAGATTACCAGTAACATGATTAGGTGCACCTGTATCAATAATCCAAGAATGACCATTAATCTTACCACTCAAACAATTATCAGAAACAGTCATATTACCAAAGACACTTGCAAGTGCCTTCCTTTGATCAACGGAAAATAATTCTGCAGATGGTGTTCCAGTGGGTTCTGAAACAACTATAGCATTGGCACGGACCCCCCCTCCACCGCGTCCTGTCGCAAGAGAAGAAGAAGATGTCGTTGATGGTTGGTTACGACCAATCATCAGTTTGGTCATACCTGATCCGCTGTCAGACTTCACACGATCCTCCCACCATTCTGGATAACCATTAATTTCGAAGCAATTAGTTACTTCGTGGCCAGTCTTCTTACAGTAGGTGCAAGATAGACGTGATTTATCAGATTTCTCTATTTTGCCTCGTGTGCGCCCACTAGTTCGCACAGAAAATCCAACAACTTCGGACTTCTCCTCGTGCAGAGCCGAAGACGTTCTGACTCGTTCATCTTGAATAACAAGCTGGTAGGCACGGCTGAGAGACGGCAGAGGATCTTGAGCAAGAATATTTGATCGCAAAGGGCCATAAGATGGAGTATATAAACCCATCAGAAATTCATGAAGTATATCCTTTGCACGGCGACGTTCATGTTCTTGCCCTGCGGTACACTTTGCACAACAAGAACAAGTAATCAAGGGTTCATGATTATGCAATTCCTCCCAAAGAGCTGTGAGTTTTCCATAGTAAGAAGCAACCGACATGGATTTGGTTTGCATACAGTCAGAGATGGCCGCCTTCAACTGCTGTATTCGTGGTCCATTCGTAAGAGCAAATCGCTCCTTAAGCGTCTCCCATAGGCGCTTGGCATCCTATTTGGACAAGGTACTTTTCACTTCTGCTGTAATAATATTCATAATCCAAGATACCAACATGGCTTGAATTGTATTCCAATCATCTTGTGTGCAAGGAGGGGTTGGAGATACAATCGTACCATCTAAAAATCCGAATTTTCTTCGAGCTTGAAGGGCGGTTTCAATTTCACCAGCCCAATCATCATAATTTTCGCCATTAAATCTGGTTGCAGTAATAAAATCACCAGGTCTATCTTGAGGAATTAGGAAATAAGGGGATTTTGAGTCAATTTTTGGTGGTGGATCTTCCACGGCCATTGTTTAGGGTTTTTGTGTTTTTGTTTAGGGTTTGTTTAAGGATCTTTCACGCTCTGATACCATGACAAGATTGAGGCAAAAAAGATGCTTTCTGTATTGATTAACACGGAATATATATACAACTAGGTTAACTATACATATCTTTTGGAGTATGGAAACAATTTTAAACGAAATCAAACTCTATGATAACTTGCCAAAAATAGGCGGAACCGAACTTTCCATAAGTCACGCCTGAAATCTCGTAACACAACCACCACTACGCCACCCACTAGAAACCACCACGACGCCCGCTCGTTACCGCTCAACCGCACCATTAAATAGTTCTATTTTCTCTCTCCTCACAAATATTAACACCATCACCGCCCCCACGTTCGATGTGCGACCACGATGTTGGGGACGAGAGATGGGATGAGGTGGTGGCAGTGCCAATAACGGTAGTGGATGGAGGTCGGTGGGTCTGGTGATGGTGGCGTGGTGGTGTCGGTGGATGCCTGACGGAGGTAAGAGAAAATGGAAAACTAAGCGGAGGAGAGAGAAGACAGAATATGCACGCGTGATTTAATTTTTTGAATTTAGATGGACATAGGTCCATATAAAATATTTTACTCATCTCAGGCTCCTGTACCTCACGGCCGCTTCATCCCTTCTATGGGAACTGCCATCTAAATCGCTTCGTTTCATTCCGCAACAGCAAAAGAGAGAGTGAAGACAACGATTGCAGTGGATTTTTGGTTGAGGTGGGCTCGTTCTAGCTAGGTGCAAATTACTGCTTCACCATAGGTATGGAATTTTTTCGTCTACTTGTTTTTTCCCAAGTTTTTTCATGGATTGGTCAATCTGGTTGCGATTATGTGCTGTGAATTGCGATTAAGTGCTTTGAATTACGATTGTGTGATGTCAATTTCATGAATTTCATTTTTGGATTGGCTACGGTTATGTGTTGCGGATTTTTCTTGTCTGATATCATTTTTTGCACGGCGTTGTGGCTGAGTTTTCCGAATTTGAGGGCAGATTCTTTGTTTTTGCGGGACCGAATTAGATTTAGGGTCTGAATTTTCATTTTAGGGCTGAGTATCTTCTACTAGGTTTTTTTCCTCCTAATGGGTCGTTGAAATAAACATCAATCGAGAATTTCAATCTGGAAAACCAAATCCCTAGTGACCAACAAGAGAAGTGGCCACAACTTTGTGAGCAAACAAATTGTTAGTAGTCTGTTATGTTGTTCACACTCTTTATCAATTTATCCAAACAGAGGAACATTTCAACATAAATGTCTTGAAAACTTCATCGTAATTGACGGGACCAAGTAACCCTGACCAAGGCAGGGTGAAGTAGTTTTAAATCCCAAAGCAGTAGAGGTTGTTCCTGAATGTTTTGTTGTTAGGATTAATTCTTCTTTTTGGTCTACCTCAGAAAGGAAGCGATCTAAGAGAAAAGAGATGCTCTATATACGCAAAGGCTTATTAAAATTGAAACATGGCAGAACTAATGATGGTCTTGTAATACTGGTTCTAGCTTTGGAGCATGTTACTAACTTATATCGAGAATTCTCTGAGTTTACTACGTGGAATGAATTTAAGTGATCTCGAGAATTCTCTGAGTTTACTATATGGAATGAATTTATGTGATCTGTGTTATTGGGACATGAAGTTGTATACATAGAACCAAACTTGAATTGCTAGAAAAAATGGATGATTACTTTCAAGCTAACATTCGCTTATGTTTAGCTTTGTGTTCTTGTTTTCTCTATTGTGGTTTGGGAGTTGTTTTGCCAGTTTTAAAAGAGGGTAGTAAAAAGTTTTGCATGCTGAAAATCAGCACTGAAACTTACACTCATTCAGATTGTTAGTGCCTCTGGTTCTCTTGCATTTCCTTTCTGTATTTTAACTATGAACTGTTTGATGTATATTCAGATGGCTGAGTAATGTGTTATGTAGGTGAAAAATGGGAAGAGATGAAAACAGATAAGCTATTTGTATGGTAGAACCCACGGCAAGCACATAGAGCTGATGGAAACTGGAATTAGTCGATTGATATACACTGTTTGTGATCTATTTTGGGCCTTCAGGCTGTTTCTTGTTCATTCTTTTTTCCCTCTTTATTTCACCATGAATTTGAGTGATTAGTGAGCTTATTTAATATGGCAAACAAGGTATACAAGTAGCTTTAGAAAGATACTAAGCGAAAATGGCTCAAGGTGATTTATTTGACAAGTAGTTGGAAGTTTAAGCCCTACAATGAACCGCTGTTTTCAAACCTGATTCAGATTGTCTATGCTTGCTTTTCGCATGTTATATGGATTAAAGCTTGAGGAAACAGTAGGTAATCTATGGAGGTCATAGGCAGGACAATAGATGTGGACTTGTTTGTGGTAAAATGATGCATTTCTTACCTTAAGTAATCTATTTCTGTAACCTGAGTTAAGATTTGATTTCTCTCTGTTTATGCATGTTATTTGCTGTATGTAGGCTTAGAAACAAGGGATATTTAGGTTTGTGAGTGGTGAATTAGTGGGAATAAAATTAAGCTGTTTTTATGCATTTGATGTAGTAATTGAAAGGGTTGAGTGTTCTGGTTTGCTTTGTGACTTTAGATGGGCTGTATGACTAGCAATTTAGTAATTTAGAGTATAAGGGAATGATAAGAAAAAACACCTTCTATCCTCCAGGTAGGGTTCTCCCCTAGAACATTCTTTTACCAGGCTTATTAGATATACTTCACTTGATCGTAATTGATCGTATTATGCTTTTGTTATTAATAACTCTTTGGTTGCACTTGGTACTAGCTGTTGTTGTTGCCACTACAGTGCTTGCTAGTTGCTACTAGCTTTTTGTGTATGTGGTGCAGCAATTTGTTCAAAATGTTGAAGTGTGGCTATGATCTTTAATTTACGTTTTCTATTGTTGTGTTCTACACCTTGTTCTGTTTCTGTAGTTTGGATTACATAAACTAACATGCTTTGCTTTACTTTACTTTCTCTTGGACCTTTACTTTCTCTTGTTGGTGATGGTAACCATGGATTAAGTAATAGCAAAAGTGTTGCTCCTATCATGTGCATTTAAAGAAGTGTGATGTCCTATCATGTATTCATGTGAATATGAAGAAGTGTGATGTCCATTTTGATATTAGGTGTCAAATATCTAGAGTAGCTTTTGTTTGACGAATATTTAGGTTTTATTTGGATTAAATATGCATTTTTCATTTTATTTGATCTATATTAAATGTACCTCGACATGGGATGACTTCTTGGAAAGTAATAATATCATATCAATTTTAATATTTTTTTTTTTGGCTCTTTGTACTTATATAGTAATATGGTTTATGTTGAAGTTGCGAATTGTGAATTGCATATCTAGCCATGAGAAGAGCGATGCTCAATATGCTATTGATTGTTAGATGACCAATAATAAGCCACACGAGTAAGTTTCTTTGTTCGGTTGGCTAGCCACAATAGTTTACGTGGCACCTTCGTATTAGCCACAGTTATACTAGTGGCTGGGGCAAATCTAGCCATGGTTGTATTCGTGGCTAAAGAAAATATAGCCACGGGATTAGTTTTGTTGGACACAGTAATATGCGTGGCAAAAAGAAAACACTAGCCACATGTTTAACCGTGGCAAAAAAGATTGTTTATGCCACGGGGCCATTTTTCTCGTGGCAGTACCCTAGCCACGATCACTTGTGCCACGGCTCATATTCCGTGGCTAAATGGCACAGCCACGGGAATTCTGATCTTGTGCCACGATGATAACCGTGGCACAAGTGATGATGTTGTAGTATGCTTTTTTAATCTTGTTCTGTATCTCCCAAATATTATTTTCCCTTTTTCCGTTTTCAATTCTTGTTTTTTATCTGCATATATGTTTATATATGCTGACACTAACAGGATTTCCTAGTTAGATTTTAGGAATGTGCTTTTAATGATGTTAAGGTTTTAGAAAATTTTCTTCTGTTCTGTTGTTGCCGCAGTTAGATTTGAGGTAATTGCTGTAGTAGGCTATTTTGGCTTTGCAGCTGTTCCTAAACAGCAAAATGTATGTTCCTTATGCGATGGAGGTGATTTATTGCCAATTGTTGGCTTTTGCAATGTATCCCAGATTCCCATTGCTTTCCTTCAGGTTGATACAAGTCCACAACGTGCGAGTTATTTTGCTTATAAACTCTTTTCTATTTCCTTCGTGCTTTCTGTACTCTCAATATTTGATTTTCAACGACTTACTTAGTAGACGCATATTTGACACTTCTTCTGAGGGGCATGTATAATTGGGTATGTTCTGACATTGTAATAGAAAACCTGAAGAGAAATTAACTGTTACTCTTCTACTGAGTCTGACAATTCTGGCGAGTCTGTGTTACATAGCTTTGACGCTAAGTTAGTTTAAATTTCCTTATACGCTTATTGTAGTTGTGGTACTTTATTGAGAATAAATAGGTGTAGTGCAGCTTGCTTTCCGCATTACATGCTGCTAAACTCCCTTTGGTTTTACCCTTTTTTTTCTCTGCTTATTTATGAGTTTTTTTTGTGTTAACAAACTATTGATACTTTACCTGTATAGCTTCGGAGTCAATGTCTTGTTCTTCATTCCCCTCTTTGCTATTTTTTATACAGTATTTGTAATCATGGGTGGATTACCAGCATCATCACAGTCAGGCCCAGGGAACCAGGAACCTGTCTCCAAAGCTTCTGAGCAAAATCAAAAGCCTAAGAAGAAAATATGTTGTGCATGTCCGGATACAAAGAGGCTAAGAGATGAATGCATAGTAGAACATGGTGAAGATGCATGTACCAAGTGGATTGAGGCTCATAAAATATGCCTTCGTGCGGAGGGATTTAATGTTTAAGATTGAGGTTGAATTACCCAGTTTAGAAAATTTTGCAAAATAGACGTTTCTTTTTGGGTTATACATTTACTTCATCGCATTTGGGCAAATAATATTATTTGAGCGTTGTTATTGTCAGCCTGAAAAACACTAATATCAGGTTATTATTATTTGGCTTGACCACTTAGCCCTTCATATGTATATTAGGCAGAACACCTATTATTTTTCCACATCTTTATTTGCCTTAATTAAAACAAATTTATGAAAAGACATTATAATTGGGATCCTATAATTATATTCCACAAGCTTAGCAATTTGCATTGATAAGAATCAAATCTTCCTTAATTACTCACATGTCATTCATGTGCTCTTTTTGCTTCCTGAATGAATACCTATACATACAAACAACTTAAATTCCATACAAAGGTTAACATCATCCTCATAGCAATAGACAGTAACCTTTAAACGCATATTGATGGTACAATAACAATTAAATAATTTAAGAGCTAACAATGAAGAGCCGGGCTGTTGTGTTTTAATAAGGTTATTAGTCCAAAAATTGTGTGATATAGGAATCCTTCCATATTGACTACTCTGTAAGTCTGTATATATGATTGTATCAGACATAAGAGTTATGAAATTGGACTTGGAAGCTTTCATCAATTGCGTGTGGTTACTATCAAAGCTCAATTACATAAAAAAAGGCCAATTAACCAAATTGGTCTTTTTATTGACACCCCGTAGACAAATTGGTTTTTTTAAAAGCGACGGCAACAATTAGGTCTTTTTATTGAACACCGGTCACAAATAAGTTTTTTTTTTTAATTGAACCGGGCAATTAAGTCCTTTAAGGACTGTCGGAGTCCTTTTTTTAATTTTGTAAGTAACTAAAATCATTTTCGGCCTATTTTTATTCATTTACCCAGTAAAAATTAAATGGCCCAATTGTCATTTATATGTCGTGATACTCAGAAAACAAATTGGTGCCAGTGATACCTAGAGAGAGAGAGAGAGCTGCGAAATTGGCTGGGAATTTGGCTACGAAATTGGATAGAGAAGCTCCCGTTGTGTTCATCTTCTCTATCTGTTCGTGCAAAAGAAGGTATGAACTCATAATTCTAAAATTTCCTAGAGTTACGGTTTGAAGGCTATTATTTGGGTATTTTTCAATTTTTCAATTGATCGAATTAGGGTAATGTCACCAAATCAAACATCAAACGGGAGAAGGGGGAGAAGGGGTACGGGTTTGAACAATATGCGTTCCTTTAGAAAGTGGAATGAGGCTGCAAGAAATTCGAAGACTATGTACTGTAAATGTGGGGAGTTTGCTGATTATCTAACATCTGCAACAGATGAAAACCCTGGTAGAAGATTCACAGTATGTCCTGTTGGAGATGTGAAGGTAAGTGATGGTTTGATTTTTAAGTTGTGTAATTGAGAGCAATTGATCTAAAATTATTGGTTTAATTGCATTGCAGAATGGTGGGTGTGATCATTGGGAATGGTTTGACCCTCCAATGTGCCCTGTTGCCAGTGGGTTTTTCCCTCTAATTAGAGATGACCTAATTGAGATGAAGAACAACACATATGTGAATGATTCAGTGCTGGGAAGTTATGAGAGGGAAATGAGGACATTGAAAGAGGAAAATGTGAAGCTGAAAGCAAATTTAAAGAAGGCAAAGCTTAATGTAACGAAGACTAGATGGGGTTTTCAATGGATGCTTGCTGCTATTGTGGTTGCATTTTTACTTTGGTTTGTGTGGGTAGGGAATTAAGTTTGTGATTGGTGTAATGGTTAGAAGGGGTATTTGAGAAATAGGATTTTATGTATGGTGCATGGTGTGCACATATTTTGGAGTTTCTGTGCACACATTTTCTTGTAAGTGCACATGTTGTGCTCTAATTATGTATGGTGCAGCTTTGTAATGACTGAAAAATGGTCCCAAAAATGTGATTTTCAATCGAATTGCAAGATGAACATTTATGTCATAAATTGAGTTTGATTCATTTCCAAAATATCAAGCCATTGCTAACAGTGGGACATGCTTAGACCTGTAAAAACCCAGTTTACACAATATTTCAAGTAACAATGGAACAACTTGACCTAAAATAACCCATGCTAACCAACATTTAAACCATTCTTTTTCAAAAAATTATGCATAACCTAATGTTACTGAAATCCAAAAAGAAAAGCCAGTTTAAAGGCAACACAAAGTCATTCCTAATGTTTGCATAAACAAAAAAGTCATTCCTAATGTTGTTGCTCCTACTGATTGTTGGTGCTTGTCCCATGACTGACTGGAGGTGCCATACTGACTTGAGTGTCCAGGTGCTGAAGATGAAGCATGAAATAGGAGTTCTCCACTGTTTGTCTGCCTAATGCCAATGCCCGATATGCCACCTCTTATGCCTCTTCTACCCCTACCTCTCCCCCTTGCTCTTTCAGCAATTGTATCAACCCAAGCCTGAGATTCATCACTTCCTCTCCCTATGCCTCTTCCTGTGCCTCTCCCTGTGCCTCTTCCTTCTCCTTGTCTCCTTCTTGCAACAATCTCTGCAAGAGGTGGGATGTTATCTCTTCTAAGCTCTTCAACAGTTTTTCCTGTCCTATTCTTACTCCCCTTGGGCCTGCCTCCCTTCTTCCTTGCTGGAGCACCATCTTGATTTTCTTGAGTCTGCTTTAAAATTATAAAGTTTCAGTCAAAAATGAAATGACTGCATTTATAAAGAACAATAAGCAGGTTAATAAATCACCTGAGTGGTTTCCTCTGGCACAGGTTGTGTGCATTTGTTTTTTCTGTGAGTCTCAGATCCACAGTTGGTGCAGTTGGTGCATCTATGTGGCAAGCCAGCTCTGCAATACTTGTTTCCCTTTTTAGTGGACTCATCAGCATCTTTTCTTCTATTGGTTTTGGGTCTTCCCATTTTAGGTTTGACTATATCAGGGGGCAGGACCATTTGGTCCCCTTCTTTGTCCCAAAAGGTCTGACCAGGCACATGTTGTAGGAAATGAGAGTAGGTCTGCACATAATTCTCTAATTTGTACCACTTGGCCAAATAATCTCCTGGGTGGTGTTTCATGTATAAGATGGCACTCATTGCATGGGCGCATGATATACCACTTAAGTCCCACACCCTACAAGAGCATGTCTTTTTCTGAAGATCCACAGCATGTGAAATACCTCCACACATCACTTCAAATACAGTCTGATCATCCTCCCCATTCCACCTGCACTCACAACTACACTGACCTTCATATGCCTCCTCCAACTTTTGACTTATCCTGGGGGCTACTTGAGCTACAAATGACCTAGCTAAATTTTTCTTCATTCTCATTCTGTCCATCAATGCTAGTCTAATGTCTTCTAACATACTTACAATTGGCTTGTATCTAGCCAATAGAATGAAGCTTTTAAAAGTCTCTGCCATGTTGTTGTGAACAACATCACATTGGCTATGGGTTTTGAAGAATGACTTGCAGAAAGTTGTGGGATCTCTGTCAAAGAAGTCATCATAAGCCTTCTGTGATAATGCCTTCAGTTTTGCAGCTTCAGTTTCAAATGCTCCTTTACTAGTTGCTTTGACACATCTCCAAAAGGCTTTTTCCAGCTCCAAACCCTTGTGCTTTTTCCTCCAATTTGAAAAATGTGTCTTGCACATTGCCTGTATTCAATTTTAGACCAAACATTGTGTATTGCAAGCACAAGTCCCTGCAAACATCAAAATTATAACAAGGGTAAAATTCTGAAAATTAGAAATTAGATATAAGGAAGATGTACTTTGGTATACCTTCTGTTGGTCTGAAATTACAGTGTACTTTTCTCCATCATCAATCTTCAAGTCATTGGACACCAGGATAAGGAACCACTCCCATACTTCTTTGGTTTCCCTTTCTACTACAGCCCATGCCACTGGAAACATGTGATTGTTTCCGTCTCTACCAACAGCACATAGAAGTTGTCCTCCACATGCATGCTTGAGGAAACATCCATCAACCCCTATTATTGGTCTACAAGTCTTCATCCAACTTTCTTTTAAGGCACTAAAACATACATAGAATCTCTGCAAAACCCTTGGTTCTGTGGGTATTCCTTCCAACATCTTCAGAATGACAGAGGTGCCACGGTTGGACTTAAGTAACTCCCTCAAATATGGCTTTAAGATACCATATTGCTTCTTCATTAATGCTTTCACTTGGTTTAATGCTTTGTCTTTACCCCTTGTGCATTTTCTGATTGTGACAACTATTTTGAACCTGTCTTTTATATCAGCCTGTATTTCCCCTGCCATCATTCTTGGATTTCTAAGAATCCTATCTAGATATTCATTGGCAATCCAATTCTCACTTATAAGCCTGTTTTGAAAAGTCCTAGCACAGTTACGCACAGGCTGCATACTTTTAATATCACAAGCTACAGGATCCTCCAAGTTCCTCCCTGCTGTTAACTCCCAATAGCACCCAGCACAGCCAAGGTGGATCCTAGTTTGATTGTTCACCTTATACACCAAGTCTTTATGCTGCTGAATTGAATACAAAGTATTGCTTCTTTCAGAACCTGTTGATCGCTGAACTTCAATCCAAAATCAAACTGCACATTCCCCATATTTGTCTTCTCATTGAAGACCTTGTATTTCCACTTTTTACTTCTACTCCTAGTTGGTTTTACCATCTGAACATCAGGCTCAACATCAGGGTCATCCTCATCTTCAGAAAGAGAATTCTCATCATCTGACTCCCTCTGATCTGACATGTACCCACTCTCATATAATGTCCAATATTCTGGCCAATGAGTGCTTACTGTGTCCAATCTCTTTGCTCTACCAGTCCCATCAGATGTGCCAATGGGATTGCTGGACTCACCAGTCACAGGGGTGTCATCAGTCATAGGTGTATCATCAGTAACAGGGGTGTCATCAGTCAGTGGCACATGTTCTTGTCCAACATTAGGGTTTGATGTAGGTCCTCTACCTTGCTGTCTTTCCCTCCTCAACCTCAAATTCTCCCTTCTAATCTCCAACATCTCCTCATTGTCATACTGAAGCAAATTAGCAACTGTTTCATCAAAGTCCACAGAGACCTCAGATTCATACCCAACATCATCTTCTATATTCTCTGCTTCTTCAGTCTGATCAACCTGAAATCTAAGTCTTTTCCTTCTTCTAATAACAACTTCTTCATCTTCATCATCATCCAATTTCTCAGTGGGATCACGTTTCCAATTCTCATCCTCAATACTGTCATCATCATCAAATGAGCTTGAACTAGTCTCATGTGGATGGTACTCATGAACAGGAGAGGTTGGTGGTGGAGGTGGAGGTTGTGCAGGTGGAGATTGAGGCACTTCAAATAGAGTTTCAGGTTGTGCAAGTGGAGATTGAGGTTGCTCAGGTACTTCTTTTTCTTTTTGGGACAACTTTCTTTTTGTTGGGATCACTCTCTTCCTGGCTGTCTGCTTCACTCTAGGGCTTGCCCTGTGCTTGGGCACTAGGTTGGAATTGAGGATATGGTTTAATGTGGGGGTGGTGTTGGATGTGGGCTCAGAGTTTGATGTTGGGGTCCTGTTGGATGTGGGTTTAGGGTTTGATGTGGGGGTGTTGTTGGATGTGGGCTCAGGGTTTGATGTGGGGGTGTT
Source organism: Tetragonia tetragonoides (assembly GCA_038025085.1). Lineage (NCBI taxonomy): Eukaryota > Viridiplantae > Streptophyta > Magnoliopsida > Caryophyllales > Aizoaceae > Tetragonia > Tetragonia tetragonoides. Next base: position 25,804,080 of record CM076150.1, read on the forward strand.
GTTGGATGTGGGCTCAGGGTTTGATGTGCACTTAGGATTTGATGTGGGCTCTGGATTTGATGTGGGCTCGGGGAAAGCACTGGATGTGGTGTTTGTTGTGGGTTGGGGATACTCATTACATTGACTGGCTTCTACCTCTGACATATCTACAACCTCAGGAATGTCAACATATGTCCAGTGTATAGATCAATATAGTCCCCTTCAAAAGCTACATTAAGCATCTCATTAAAGCCACCTATGGTCTTGAGTGATCTCAAACCTTCTGGCATAGCAATTCCTGGAATTCTGTACCACAGTCTGACCTTTCCTTGATACCCCTTTCCCTTTGAATTTGGTAACAATCTAATGAATGTGAACTCTCTCCTAGGAATCATGACAACATCACACTGTCCTCCAATATATTTTTCAGGAAAAGGCATTTTACCAAAATCACCACCATGCCACAATTTTACCAACACCTCCACATACCCACCACTAAAACCACTGTCATCACTTTCAGATCCACCATTTTCAACCATCTGCAATTTAAATACTTACAAAATTGCAAAGACCAACCTTTGTAACATGCAACAACACAATTTGGCTTATTTTATTCACCACTACAGACAAATAAGTCTTAATTAAATTAACCACCTTAAACTAATACCTAATCAACTAAAAAATACTAACCTAAGCCTGCTTATCACACGCATAAACAAACCAATTTGTAATCATCAAAGCTATAGACAATTGTTCAAATAAACATACAATTTAGCACCTAATCATGAGCTTTTACCATACAAATCGTGCTACAGCATAAAGTTCCAAAATTTTAAGGGTTTAAGGTCAAAAAACTTTACAGGGACCACCAACTGGAGTGAATGTCTTGCTTGCAATTATCGTCCTTTTCGAATCTCTGCTCTAGATATCACTGCTTCTCCTTCCTTCTTTTTATTTTGCAGATTCTCTTTCTCTTTTAAGGTGGGTCAGTAATGGCAATATCAAGGTGGGTCAATTTGAAGAGTTTTCTTTTTGGGGTAAAAGGAGAGAGAGGTAGAAGGGAATTGAGCAAAGTAAACGCCCAACTGTCAAGACATAATAATTAGAATTTAGAATTTTGATCATTTAATTTTTATGGGTAAATGAAAAAAAATAGGTCGAAAATGAGGTTTAGTTAATTACAAAATTAAAAAGGACTCCGACAGTTTTTAAAGGACTTAATTGCCCGGTTCAATTAAAAAAAAAATTATTTGTGACCGGAGTTCAATAAAAAGACCTAATTGTTGCCGTCGCTTTTAAAAAAATCAATTTGTCTACGGGGTGTCAATAAAAAGACCAATTTGGTTAATTGGCCCATAAAAAATTCTATAGTTCTCCTTTTTTTCTTCTTCTTTCAATGGAAGCTCTACAGTTCCTTTTTAATTTAAATGTAAGTCATATCTGATATCACTTTTATATTAGAGCCAGGATCAATCATATGCCCAGATGAATCACATTAACAAGCTAAACAACTTGTCGTTGTATTTGATTTGAATGTATGAAAAATTGACAACTTAATTTGGAAATTTTATATGAATGAAAATGCTTTTTTATTCTTGGGAAGAGATTTTTATGGCTATCATTATGATTTAACTTCTATATAGTCAATATGTAAATAAAGCAAGTGTATATATGGATAGGGAATAAATTAGATTGTCTCCTTTTATAATAAAGGGTTAAATAGTCAAATCAGATAATTATTGACCAGTCATTAGTGTTTTTGGGCCTGACAATAACAGCGGCCTATTATTTAATAATGTGAAGTAAACTTCTCCTGTTTTAATGGTGACATACTCATTATATGTACTTTTTGGCCGTAATACCTCTGATCTGATTTCCTCGTTTCGGTGATCCGTGAGAATGACATGCTAAGTATTGTAGCTATATGGTGTACCCCTTCCCTATCCCCTGATGAATACTCTCAATCATGTCTATCAATATATCAAGCTTCATGCTTGGCCTTACAGAAGTCTTCTTTCTTTGGTGTATGTGTGCCTTGTTGCTTGTTGCAACGTCCAGGAAAAGTCTAGGTAATTCTGCTATCGTTATTTTCACCCACTTCTTTGTCGTGTGACAAACTACATATGTGTTGGTAGTTTTGATTGTGTGTTGTGTTCATGCCCTACTTAGGGCCTCGTGTTACCAGTCTCTTTCATTATGATTCAGATCATGGATTACCTGTTATGGGGATATATAATGGAATTCATTATGTTGATGTTGCTGTTCCTGCAGTTGTTGGTCCTGCTGCTACTGCTACTGTTCTACTGCTACTGCTACTGCTACTGCTACTGCTACTGCTACTGTTATTGCTATTACTGATGTTCTTTTTTTGGTGCATATTACTGATGTTCTTTTTTTGGTGCATATTACTGATGTTCTTTGTGCATAAGAAAATCTCCGTATACATTTCAACTGCCTTGTACAATGGCTTCGTCGTGTACCAGTATCTTTGGCAGCCCCAGTCTCTCTGTTAGGATGAGGACTGCAAAACATATATCTGTGGACATCGGAGATTGCCACCAGCCCAACACGCCATTTCTCTATTTTTCCATTGGTTATTATGAAGAGCAAAATTAACAATAACGAATGAAGTGAGTTTCTGATTTTTGGTATCCTCGTTTCATATTCAGGTTAATGTCAGAAGTTACTTGAGAAAGTTAATTGAACAGAAATTCATTTCTTCTGACCCTGTTTTTCGTCTAGAAATGTCTAAGCAACACTTGCTAAAATGCGTATAGAGGAAGAGGATTTTGATTTTTCAAGCTTCTTAGGGTGAAAATTTATTTCATACATCTTCTCTCTTATTCTTTCCAAAGACGTGGTAAATATAAAAGTGAAAATTAAAAATTAACAAAAAACAAATGCATGATTTCTACAACAATAACAACACAAATTTTAGAAGTGGAACTGTGGAAGGCAACACCAAAAAGGACGATAATATACTAAAACAAGCCCATATCATTAAGCAGATATATAATTAAGGCACAGACGGCCACTACATAGGTGTAAACAAGCAAAGCTGAGACACAAACACCACACTCTTTGGACTGAAGAGTGACAAAGGGTGACACTTATTTTAATCTGCTAACAGTAAGTAGTTTTACATAATATGCTGCTCACAATCTTTTGATGGATTTGTGAGGCATCAATACATGTAACTCAATTTGGTGCTTAGTGACAGCCACAGCTGCAGGTGGTGCAAGCACAGGAGCCGCACTTGCATCCATCATTCTCAGCAGCATTCATGATCATGGTATCATCGTAGCTGAAAAACAACACGGGGAGACTTGTTATTCTCATTTACTCTATAAAATGATTGCATTGCATTACTAGCAACGACCATAGCAACTAAACGCAACTTTAAAGTGAATTATATTTGATGGTTCAAAGAAGAGTGATTTGATCAATGAGAAACATAGAACTTAGGTCATGACCTCAGCCTCAACAACAAACTGGTTTCCCTTCTTCCTTTACATATATACAAATGCAAATAAATATCATTAGCATTTCATCAATACCTATATTCATATATCTTAAACACATTAGCTGGATTCTTTTTCAGATATAAGCATTGAATTTTTGAGGCCAGGGGACTTACACACACTGGGTGCTGTCAGCACAGTCGCAGTTTCCGCACTTGCCAGACATGGTTGATGAGGGAACGAAGATATGTGAAGATACAAAGTAAGATTGTGGTTAGTTAGGCTTTTCAACATGATCCTCAAATCTGCAAGGATGCCGGAGGAGTGGCGGCTCAGCACATTGATTCCTCTATACAAGAACAAAGGAGATATTCAAAACTGCAACAACTATAGAGGTATTAAGTTACTCAGTCACACCATGAAGCTATGGGAGAGAGTGATTGAGAAGAGACTAAGGAAGAGTACTCTTATCTCGGAGAACCAATTCGGTTTCATGCCAGGGAGGTCAACAACAGAAGCGATTCATCTGATTAGACGTTCTATGGAGTACTACAGAGATAGACAAAGGGACTTGCACATGGTTTTCATTGATTTGGAGAAGGCGTATGACAGGGTACCTAGAGAAGTTATGTGGAGGTGCTTGGAATCCAAGGGGGTTCCAGTCGCCTATATCCGAGTGATTAAGGATATGTATGAAGGAGTGAGGACTAGGGTCAGGACGACAGGAGGGGAAACTGAGCAATTTTCTATAGATATTGGGTTACATCAAGGGTCATCGTTGAGTCCCTTCTTATTCGCAAACGTTATGGATGAGCTCACTAAGACTATCCAGGGGGATGTGCCTTGGTGTATGTTGTTTGCCGACGACATTGTTTTGATAGACGAGACTAGAGAAGGTGTTAACGCCAAACTAGAACCTTGGCGGGATACACTAGAGTCAAAGGGATTTAAGTTAAGTAGGACAAAGACCGAGTACTTGGAAAGCAAATTTACAAGAGATGGGGTTGTCTCGGATATGGAGATTAAGATTGGTACTGAAGTGGTACCGAAGAGGGATTGTTTCAAATATCTCGGTTCAATCATACAGGGCAACGGCGAGATTGACGATGACGTGACTCATCGTATCAGAACAGGGTGGCTAAAGTGGAGGAGTGCAACGGGAGTTCTATATGACAGAAAAATTCCACTAAAACTTAAAGGCAAATTTTATTGTACAGCCATCAGGCCAGCTATGCTGTATGGGGCGGAGTGTTGGCCGGTGAGGCAGGTGCATGTGCAGAAGATGCGGGTGACCGAGATGAGGATGCTTCGTTGGATGTGCAACTCTACAAGAAGAGATAGAATTAGGAACGAAGTGTTGAGAGGCAAGGTGGGAGTGACCGATATTGACAACAAGATGCGAGAAACAAGGCTTAGGTGGCTTGGGCATGTGAGGAGGAGACATCGAGATGCACCGGTGAGAAGGTGTGAGAGAATTACACTTAGAGATTCTAAACGAAGAAGAGGACGCCCGAAGAAGACGTGAGGAGAGGTAATCAGGCAGGATTTGACCCTTCTAGATCTTACCGAGGACTTGGTCCTAGATAGGAGATTATGGCGTAGCAGGATTCGTGTAGAGGATCCGCGTTAGATTAGGGTTGTGCATTGGCTAGTACTAGAGGTTGATTCATTTTGTTTATAGCCTGTAGCGTCTCCTTCACTTTATGTTGCTCAATTAGTAGAATCTTGTGTTAGTATGTTTACTGCTTTACTTCCCTTGCCCTTTTGATCATTCGTTATGGCTTTAAAATAATTAAAAAAAAAAAAAAAAAAAAAAAGGCTTTTTGAAATGCATTTTAAAAAAAAAAAAAAAAAGTTTTTGTGGGTCTTTCGGAAACAGTCTCTCTTCTAGGCGACTAGTTAGGGGTAAGACTGCGTACATCTGGACCTCCCCAGACCCCGCCCTAGGCGGGATACTTACTGGGTTGTTGTTGTTGTTGTTGTACAAAGTAAGATTGAAGGGCTTTGAAGGTGTTTTGATTCAAGTGGCTTATGATATGAACCTATGCACCATGACTAGGTATATATAGATGAATTTGCCTCGGAAAGCGTGACGACGCAAGCTATTTCTGGGCCCACGGAGCTAATTAGAATGTACATGCACATCAATCAACATGCAGCATGAGATGGAGAGGAAACCATTGAAATCGAACCTATTGCTATCCTCCTCTCTTTTCACCTTTAGGCTGCTTTTCTTTATTTTTCTGGATCATATTCTCTAATTTCTCAAATTGAGTGGCACATCTCTGTTTGAGCTAGAGAGATCAAATTGCAGCATATACAAAAGTAATAGCATGATGAAAAGATCAGAACAACAAAAGCTCCTTTGGATGGCTAGCATTACAATTGCTTGTAGTTGTAGGAATAAATAATAACCAAGCAAGCTTTTTTAACATAGCTTACAATCATTTTAACCTTTTCATCCAAACAGAAAGCCTCAGAAGTCAGAAATCATGATGAATGGATGTCATCTTCAACTCTCTCACCCAGCTTATTCTTCCAATAATAAGCCTTCTATTAGAAAATCTAAGCATTGTATGTTATGCCTGTACTCTTTTTTTTTTGATAGAAATTGTTATACCTGTACTCTTTTTTTTGGTTGATAGAAATTGTTATGTCTGATTAGAGCGTGTTTGGCATAACTTGTGAGTACCTTCTACTTTTTCCTCACAAGTAATATAAGGCCTTGTTCTCGTCAACGGAATGATGCGGTACGATGAGGAACGGAACAGAATGGCGTGGAACGAAACGGTGCGGCGCAGATATTGGAAGAAATTGTGAGACAAAATAAAGTACAGAATAATGCAAAACGGATCGGCGCAGAACGAAACGGATTTGAACGGAACGGAACAGAATGCAGCATGAAAACGACGAAAACAACAAGGCCTTTAGGCCAAACACCATCTTAATTGGTCGTGAGACTAATTATTTAACTGTTTATTTACCTTCAAAACTTATCATATTATTGAACGGGATTAGACTAAACCACCCCATGCAACATCAGAAGGTTAGTTCTTGATTGCGTGCTACTAGCTACTTTGCTACTCCTTTATAACAAGGGCTAATTATTATAAATAAATAAATAAAAAAGATAAATCCTTTATAACAAGGACTGGTCGACAGTGGTCGTTTGCCTTGATTCCTCAGGACTCTCTAACAATTGAAGAAGGAGAGGAAAAAATAAAGAGATTATGTGATTACATATGTTGTTTCCAAGTGCAAAAACAGTCTCTTTATCGATCGTAATGGGAATGGGAATACAAGCTGGTGGCCATAAGTGAATGGAATAATGTACATTTTTGGCTCAAAACTATCTACATCAACATATTCTCATTTATCATATCAAAATCAAAGGGAAACCCCTTGAGTAGTGGCTAAGTCAGCCTGGAGGTATTCAATAATTTTCTCAGGTTTAATTACCATAATGATCTTAAGCAAGGAAGTTCTTGTGGTTAATAATGGAGGTTAGTTCTTTTTAGAGGGCTAATACAGGTTAGAGAAGAGATGCCCCTCAAATGACCAAAATCAGACTTATATAGGGGTTTAAATCGGGTGAGGCATGATCTGTTAGGCTGTGATCAGACCATGGGTCCGACCATGTGTCAGGTTTATCAAGCTTTTTCTCAGTTTCAAAGGTAGAACCCATGATCTACTAAAGAGTGTCCAAAACCATGTCTCAGACATGAGTTGCACCTTATCTTCAAGAACGTCATTTCTTCATACTCCAAATGCTCTCCTCTTCACTCCATTGATCTTGATGCTCCTTTCCATGCTTACTCCAACTTCGAACAAGATGCGAAACACCTTTCAAACCTATCATTCAAGCACAATCAAGGAGCGTAAAATATAACAAATGGGCGAAAATCAATCCAAATCAAACCATGGGTAGCTAATATTCATTGTAATAAGCATGAAATACACACGATTATGCAATAAAGTAAGCACTTATCAATATGCGTTTCTCAAGTAGAAAAATTTCCGTAAGTTTTTCACCCAACTTTCAAAGTGCCAAACCCAAATGCCAATAAATAATATGCTCAAGTTCTTCTTGTAGGGAGTAGTGACTAGTGAGTAGTGAGCCTCTAATCTCAAACTCTCCAACTGTAACATATTGTCCTCAATCTTCTATGAGGCGGTCTCAAAGTGAGGCCTCTCATACAAGCATGTCATGCTTCTATTTAGAGGTAGCCTCACCTTGAGGCCGACTCATACAAGATTTATTGATCCTCCTATTCTTCTGTAACATATTTTTATTATGTTTTTGAACCGCCTTTTCTTTTGCAAGACTTACTTTCCCAATAATAAATAATATAAATAAATAACATTTACAATTCTGCTATGTGGTTTTTTTTAAGTTCTTACCTGGCAAACTAAATAAATCAACAAAAACTAGTATTTCCATTACAAGGTAAAACTTTTGCTGTTTAGCACATCAAAAAGCTGTCCCATTTCCTTTTTGTTTTTGTCTCGTCTAGTCTACGTTGCAGTAGAGAGAGAAAGAGGAAAATGAAAAGGTGTTTGGGAAGTGGGAAGGAAGGTTACATATGTGAGTGACTAAAATCAGAAGTTGAACATTTTGGCCTGAGCCCTGCCATACCCACAAAAAGACTCATCTGTTTTTATTCACCATAGTACTCCTTTAATAATATTTCTTTCAACCTTTGGAAATTTGAGGTTTGATTTCTCATTTCTCAACCTTTAATTCTTGTTTTCTTCTACTTGCTCCAAAATGGTTTTGATTGTTTATGTGTGTTGGAGTATCCCTCCTACATGGAGGAAGAACCCAATTAATTTGGGATATATTTGCTTACCATATGGGTTATCCATATGATGTTTAAGTGAAGGGCAATTTCGTATATTCACTCACAAGTGGATTCCCTTATAAGCCAAAAGGTTAGAAGGGCTGAGTGCAAGAGAGAGAAAGCCTAGACACTCAAAAAATTCAGGAGAAAAGTCTAGAAGAGAAGAGGAGAGAGAGAAGAGGAGCCACCCACGAATTTTGGTGCTGGCAGCCCAGAAATCCGCCCCGATCGACGACCAAACGAACTCCGATCGTCGCGAGATTTTAGCACGTTGTTCCTGACATCCCCCTCTTCAAATCCAACGGTCAGAATTTCATTTGGAGCTCTCTAACTCAGTTTTCTAAATTCAGCTCTTATTTTATACGAAATTGTATTTCCACTCTTTTTGGGTGATGATTTGGGAGACTTGTTGTGCCAAGGTTGATCCTTGATGATTGTGAATACCTCTAGTTGATCTAGGGAAGAACTATTGTTGTACCCACTTGTTAATTTGTTGATTAGTGGAGGTTTTGGCACCGTTTGTTAACGGTCCCGTGGTTTTTTCCCCACATCGGGGTTTCCACGTAAATCTTTGCGTCTCCTTGTTTATTTACTGTTTTTTGGGCTGATTTATAGTTCCATTTGCTGCTGTCATTTTGGTTCAATATTGTTTGGTTGCTTGAATTGGTTATTGCTCATCTTTGCATCACAACCGGGGAAAAAGTCTTTGTTGCTTCCGCTTGTGTATTTGTGTGCTTTCCCCAACATAGTGGTATCAGAGCTTTGGTTAGAGTCATTGTGAATTTGTTGTGTTGTTAAAGATGGATGAAAAATCTGGTGTGCACGGAATGATTAGTTTGAATTCTGGAAATTACTCCGTGTGGAAAACTAAAATGGAGGATATCCTTTATGTGAAGGATTTGTATGAACCAATTTTAAATGCAACCATACCAACTGGTGTTGTTGAAAGTGAGTGGAAAATATTGAACCGTAAAGCCGTTGGAACAATTAGACAATTTGTTGATATGAGTGTCCTCCAACATATTGCCAATGACACGAATGCTTATACTCTTTGGAAGAAACTTGAGACCATGTATGAAAGGAAGAATGCCTTGAGTAAAGCGTCATTGATTAGAAAACTTGTGAAACTGGAATATAAAGATGGTGATAGCATAGTAGTTCACTTGAATGAATTTCAAAGTTTGATTAACAAGTTGTCTGCAATGAAGATGAATTTAGATGATGAGCTGCAGGCATTGCTACTACTTTGCTCATTGCCAGAAAGCTGGGACACTCTATTTGTATCACTTAGCAACTCCGCACCAGAGGGCACGCTGACAATGGAAATTGTCAAAGCTAGTTTGTTGAATGAAGAAACTAGAAGGAAGGAAATGAGTTCCTCCACACAACCAGAGGCTAATGTGACACAAGAATCAAGCAGGGGAAGAAGTAAGACTCGATATCCCCAGCATAGAGACAAGTCCAGGGGGAGATCAAAATCAAAGGGTAAGATCATTTGCCACTATTGTGATAAGCCAGGCCACATTCAAAAACATTGCAGGAAAATGAAGAGAGACAAGTCCAGAGAAAGGAAAGAAAAGGGTGAGACATTCGGGCAACAACAAGAAGAGAAAGATAACAACACCACTGCAATTGCAACAAGTGATGAATTATTTTTTATTGGTGACCATTGCCTAAATCTAGATAGTGATGATTGTACTTGGGTGATTGACACGGGTGCTTCGTTTCATCTAACCTCGCACCAAGATTACTTCTCATCTTACACCAGCGGTGACTTTGGCTATGTAAAGATGGGGAATGATGGCTCATCCAAGATTGTAGGCATGGGTACAGTGTGTTTGGAGACATCCACAGGTTGCAGTTTGGTGTTGAGAGATGTCCGACATGTTCCAGACATTCGGCTGAATTTGATATCTCCTGGGTTGCTCGATGATGCTGGTTACTCCAGCAACTTTGGTGGTGGAAAGTGCAAGCTTATCAAAGGAAGTTTGATTGTGGCTCGTGGGAGCAAGCAGAGATCCTTGTATGTGATGCAAGCTAAGTTGTGCAAAGGAGAAGTACACGCAGTTGATGATTCCTCCAGCGAGTTATGGCACAAGAGACTTGGTCACATGAGTGAAAGAGGTATGCAAATGCTTGCTAAGAAGCAACTCCTTCCTGATGTTCAAGGTATGTCCTTGAAACCCTGTGTTGATTGTTTAGCTGGAAAACAACATAGGGCAGCATTTCATACTCGTCCCCCATCTAGAAGAAAACATGCATTAGATCTTGTTCACACTGATGTATGTTCTATGGATACTAAGTCACATAGCGGTGCACTTTATTTTGTTACTTTTATTGATGATTATTCTAGAAAACTGTGGGCTTTTGTGTTGAAAACCAAAGACCAGGTACTACAGTTTTTCAAGCAGTTCCAGGCCAGAGTTGAGAGAGAAACAGGCCGGAAGCTCAAGTGTGTTAGAGCTGACAATGGTGGAGAGTACAGGGGTCCATTTGAAGAGTATTGCAAAGTACAGGGCATCAGGCTTGAGAAGACAGTTCCCAAGACACCTCAGCTGAATGGACTTGCAGAGAGAATGAACAGAACAATTGAAGAAAGAATTCGATGTATGCTCTCTCATGCGAAGCTGCCTAGGATTTTTTGGGCCGAGGCAATGTTTACAGCAGTGTACCTCATCAACCGGTCACCTTCAGTTCCTCTTAATGGAGATGTTCCGCAGAGAGTATGGACTGGTAAAGAGGTATCATTCAGCCACCTGAGAGTCTTTGGGTGCCTTGCATATGTTCATATTCCCAGAGATGAGAGGTCCAAGCTTGATAGCAAGACAAAGCCATGCATCTTCCTAGGGTACTCAGAGGATGAGTTTGGGTACAGATTGTGGAATCCAGTTAGCAGGAAAGTGATTAGAAGCAGAGATGTAGTGTTCTTTGAAGACAAAACCTTTGCAGATTGTGAGAAGAAGAAACAACCAGAGCCTTCTCCTAGTGACAGCGCCAACTCAGATCCAATATTTCCTGAAGTAACTCCTAGAGTTCAAGGGGGAGAACAACAGGAAGATGGCAATGATGATCATAACAGTGATGATGGTGATGATGTTCAGCCACCACCAGATCATACACATGAAGAAGAACCCCATGTACAACCAGAACCACAGTTGAGAAGATCCACCAGAGAGAGACAGCCTACCTCTAAATATCCAGCAGATGAGTATGTGTTGATGACCGACGGGGGAGAACCTGAAAGCTATGAGGAGGCTATGTCACATGAGCACTGCAAGGAGTGGTATAATGCCATGCAAGATGAGATGAAATCCTTGCATGAGAACCACACATATGACTTAGTGGAGTTGTCTAAGGGCAAGAGAGCACTCAAGAACAAATGGGTGTACAGACTGAAAACTGGAGAAGATGGTTCACCACCTAGGTACAAGGCACGTTTGGTGGTGAAAGGCTCAGGTCAAAAGAAAGGCATAGACTTTGAAGAGATTTTCTCTCCAGTTGTAAAGATGTCTTCTGTTAGAGTTGTTCTTGGCTTAGCTGCTAGCATGGATTTGGAGTTGGAACAACTTGATGTGAAGACTGCTTTCCTCCATGGTGACTTAGAGGAGGAAATCTACATGGAGCAACCAGAAGGTTTCCAAGAGAAGGGAAGTGAGAAGCTTGTATGCCGTTTGAAAAAGAGTTTATATGGCTTGAAACAAGCACCTCGACAATGGTACAAGAAGTTTGAGTCTTTCATGAAAGACCACAGTTTCCACAAGACACATGCAGATTCATGTGTGTTTGTGAAGCATTACGCCGGAGGTGATTTTCTCATTCTCTTACTTTATGTGGATGACATGTTGATTGTTGGACAGGATAAGGAGAAGATTGCCAACCTGAAGAGTGCCTTGAGCAAGTCCTTTGCAATGAAGGACCTTGGCCCTGCAAAGCAAATTTTGGGCATGCGTATCTCTCGTGATAGGAAGAACAAGAAGATATGGCTATCACAAGAGAGTTACATCCAGAAGCTGCTAGAGAGGTTCAAGATGGACAAAGCTAAACCCGTGAGCTCGCCACTTGCAGGTCACATGAAGCTAAGCTCCAGCCAGTGTCCTACAAGTGAGAATGACAAGAAAGAGATGATGACGGTGCCTTATGCATCCGCCGTGGGGAGTTTGATGTATGCCATGGTATGCACTAGGCCAGACATTGCACATGCCATTGGGGTTGTTAGCAGGTTCATGTCTAATCCTGGTAAGGAGCATTGGGAAGCAGTAAAGTGGATCATGCGGTATCTCAGAGGTACTTCTAGAGTGTGTTTATGCTTTGGTCCCGGACAACCTGTGTTAGATGGCTACACAGATGCTGATTTGTCGGGTGATATTGATGCTAGTAAGTCTACCTCCGGATACTTGATGACAATTGCAGGGGGAGCTGTTTCATGGCAATCAAAATTGCAAAAGTGTGTTGCTCTGTCTACCACAGAATCTGAGTATATGGCAGCGGTTGAAGCTGGCAAGGAGTTTATTTGGATGAGAGATTTTCTAGAGGAGTTGGGTTTGAAACAAGACAAGTACCCTCTTTATTGTGATAGTCAAAGTGCCATCCACCTTGCCAAGAATGCAGCCTACCATTCCCGAACCAAACACATACGGAGGAGGTATCATTGGATTCGAGAAGCGGTAGAAGACAAGTCATTTGAGCTTGTGAAGATTCACACCGATCTCAACGGATCGGACATGTTGACGAAGGCCTTGCCTAAGGAGAAACTTCTTGTTTGTAGAAAGATTGCGGGCTTGGTCGAGCCCCCCATGTAGGAGTGAGGGGGAGATTTGTTGGAGTATCCCTCCTACATGGAGGAAGAACCCAATTAATTTGGGATATATTTGCTTACCATATGGGTTATCCATATGATGTTTAAGTGAAGGGCAATTTCGTATATTCACTCACAAGTGGATTCCCTTATAAGCCAAAAGGTTAGAAGGGCTGAGTGCAAGAGAGAGAAAGCCTAGACACTCAAAAAATTCAGGAGAAAAGTCTAGAAGAGAAGAGGAGAGAGAGAAGAGGAGCCACCCACGAATTTTGGTGCTGGCAGCCCAGAAATCCGCCCCGATCGACGACCAAACGAACTCCGATCGTCGCGAGATTTTAGCACGTTGTTCCTGACATCCCCCTCTTCAAATCCAACGGTCAGAATTTCATTTGGAGCTCTCTAACTCAGTTTTCTAAATTCAGCTCTTATTTTATACGAAATTGTATTTCCACTCTTTTTGGGTGATGATTTGGGAGACTTGTTGTGCCAAGGTTGATCCTTGATGATTGTGAATACCTCTAGTTGATCTAGGGAAGAACTATTGTTGTACCCACTTGTTAATTTGTTGATTAGTGGAGGTTTTGGCACCGTTTGTTAACGGTCCCGTGGTTTTTTCCCCACATCGGGGTTTCCACGTAAATCTTTGCGTCTCCTTGTTTATTTACTGTTTTTTGGGCTGATTTATAGTTCCATTTGCTGCTGTCATTTTGGTTCAATATTGTTTGGTTGCTTGAATTGGTTATTGCTCATCTTTGCATCACAACCGGGGAAAAAGTCTTTGTTGCTTCCGCTTGTGTATTTGTGTGCTTTCCCCAACAATGTGGGTTTTTAAGTTTTAGTGTATGGTGTAACATAGTTCCCTTTTTGAGTCTCATTACTGTCGATTATGCATAACACTCAGGAAAAAAAAATTGTTCTCTGTTGTTTTATCCTTTATTTTTTTGAGGTTTGAAATATCAATCTTCATCCTTGTGCTTTTTAGTAGTCTCCTGTAGAATTTTATGAGGGTTTTATTATCTATGCTTGCATGTGGGTTTTGTTACTTAGAAGTAAACCACTTATCCAACAAAATGGAAGTTTGTATAGGAGAAATTCCATTTTTTCCCCTCGTTAAATTACTCTTTATCAGTATTGTCACAACTTCAAATGTAATCATGCTCATCTTTTTTTTCTTTTTTCCTTTTGAGAAGAAATAATTCTTATCTATTGTATTGTTATCCTCAAATTTGAATCCCCAAAAGAAAGTTTCTTTGATTTTAATTTTTATTTTTGTAGACAAAGAAAAGAAAAGGAAATACCCTGGGATTATTGTATGATTCATGGGTAATTCTGGTTTTTTGTTTTTTTTTTTTTGTTTTTCTTTTTGGTTTTTTGGTTTATTTTTTCATGGGTAATACTTGTTAGAAATGGATGGGGGATACTAAAAGTCTAAAACTGTATAATTTTAGTGGGTTACTAGTTGATTTTAGGATGAAACAGCTGGTGTTTTTTGCGTACTCATTCCGCTTTACTATTGTTGTTAGTTGTTACAAAGGCACTATTTTTGGAAAGTTTGATGTGGAAGAGTATATCATGTGATGTGGTTGTATCGAGATATGACAACTTATGCCCTGATTTCTGATAATGTAGTAGCTGTAATGCGATTCTGTCCATTTAAATGGATTAGTTTGTGTGTTCTACATGTACTACATTTAATTAATGGCATGCTTAATTATTCCACACTGTTTGAGCTTTAGCTGTTTGTTCTTTTAATATGGATGGCTTGAATGATTGCATTTTGTGATAGTTGTAATTTACATTATGTTCTTTGTTCATCTCTTGGTATCTAGAAGCTTATATATCTGTCCTTGGTGTTTGTTGCTGTAAATACTATTTTCAGTAATGAAATATGTCTCAGAATGTCTTTATTTACTTGCTTTGGCTTTTGAGTAATGTCTATTAGACCTCATAACAGGGTTAGGGTCTCAATTGGACCCGGATAGGATCGTAGGACGGGCTAGGGATGATGAGTATAGTCGAATGTGGAATGGCTACGGGTTAGACCTGAAACTGCACATGTTCAAGGGAGGTGGAGTTCATATGGGTTTGAGATTAACTTTTACCAAATCTAACATTAATTGGTGACGAGCTTGGAGTTTTCTGTCATATTTGATGTACAAATTCTGCTCATCTTGGATGGGATGGTGATATTACTTCTAGGATGGGTTTGGACTGAGGGTATCAACGCAAGTTAGTTGGTGTTTGGCCTAGCTTGTGAGGAGCTTCTACTTCCCTCCCTATTTTTTCCTCACAAACCACCCCCTCCACCTCCTCCTCACCCCCATTTTCAGCTTCTAAGAAGCTCAAAACACCCATTGGGAGGCCCAAAAGTAGAAGCTCCAATTTGTTACTTCTACTTTTGGGGCTTCTAGGGGGTCCTAGGGGGTGTTCTGAGCTTTTTGGAAGTTGAAATTGGAAGTAAGGAGGAGGTGGAGGGGGTGGTTTGTAAGGAAAAATAGGGGGAAAAGGAGAAGCTACCTACAAGCTAGGCCAAACATGCTCTTAGTGTGTTTATATGCAACAATAAAACTTTTAGCTTCAATGCTTTTTCACAGTGGGTTAGTTTTCCTTGAAAAGTACTGTAAGGAACAGACAGAAGAAAATAGAACTTGTAGCTTTAAAAGTTGTTTCTCTACATGATTTTCTCGCCTACTTTAGTGTTATCAAGCTTGTTTACGTGGAATAATTATATATCAGTTGCAATACAATGTGGTGAGGAACGGATGACATTGGTGGCAACAACTCTTGTGTGTTTCTTGATTAGTTTGGTCATTCAGTATGAGGATTTGAAGAGCGCAGTTACATTAATTCTCGCCTTTGTTGTTTTTGCATTTTCCAGTCCAGCCACTGTTATTTAAACAAGAAGATAATCCCCTAGTCCATACTTAGTTACATATTTTACAATAATGTTTGAACAGATGACCGCTTGTCACTTGTGATGAAATGTCAATAGTCCTTATATGAATCCTGTAGTTGTCCTCAAAGTTTGTCACTGAACCTTGAATCATTTCAGGGGATGGACCTGAGCCTGCTGAACAACGATGTCCCCATTGATATATTGTCTCGATTACCTGCTAATCAGTTGGTCCAATTGAGGTATGTTTCAAAAGGGTGGCAGCACCTGATTTCTGATCCAGATTTTGTTCAACTTCAGATGATGAGGGCAGAGCCAATATCAATCTCAGGATACTTCTTCCAAGAGAGGTTTGAGTACTCTGGTGTTGATGCTGAAAAACTTAGTTACATTTCCATTGGAGCTGAGCAAACCAAAATTTATCAAAACGTTTTAGCCTTTCTACCTGAGAAGGTCATAATCTTGGCATCTAGCAATGGTCTAATTTGCTGTAGGAGTCGCAAAACCTCGTCTAAACCAGTGATATACATCTGCAACCCTGTGAACAAGGAATGGATAAGCTTGAAGTGGGACAAAGTTGGTAGCCGTGATTATATCGCTTTTGCCTTTGACACATCTTCTGTTTCAGCATTCAATTCAGCCAGCTTAGCTTGCAAGCTAGTAAGAGTTACTGAAGTGGATAACTTTACTCCTGGGAAGGAGGAGCTGTACTTTGCATTTGAAGTATATGATTGGAAAAGAGAAGTGTGGGTCAAGTCAAAGGAAATTTGTTATTGTGAGGACACTTTGTGTGTCAACAACTGGGTTTTCGCCAAAGGGGTTTTATACTGGCGGACAGACGGCGAACAAGTACTTATGTTCGATGCAGAAAATGAGCTCTCATTGTTGATATCACTCCCTGTTTCTTTCACCAGAGACATCTGCCCTGAAATTTGTTTTGGAGAATCTGATGGTGAGCTGCATTGTATAGTAGTATCGGAGGAGGCCCTTCTTGTTTGGGTCCTTGTGGATCGTTTCAGCTCCAAATGGGATCTGAAGTATTTCATAACTTTGAGCTTGATTGAGCAGGAAAACCCACAATTCCTCCACAATCTAGTGGAAAGAGTGGCAACAACTATTTCTCAAAAAGCCCCATGGATGCATCCTTTGGCTTTCAGAGATGGTCTTCTGTTCTTAAGGATTTCTGGTTCTGCCTACACTTTTGATATTCACTCAAGGAAGATTCGGTGGCTATGCAACATGTTGGACTTGGGTCATGACACCTATCTTGGCCCGTTAGCTCTTCCATATTCCATGACATTGGCAAAGTTAGCAAGCACTTAGGTGTTTGCTTGTTCCCTTTTGATTACTTGATGGAGTTGATCAAAACACCTTTTTTTGTGTCTCGACGACTTTACAGTCTCCATCCGATGGCCATATGTCAACAGGAGTTACAGAGGAGTTTATACTTTTTGCTTACGGTGGTAAACTTTTGGTCTCATATCTGGTTTTCTTTTCTGGAAATATATTCTCGTGGCTAATATGTTAAGTGGCTTAAATCATGGTGCACTACCGCTTGTGTCTATATACAGTAGTTGATGCGTAAACTAGCTCGTTAAAATCTCTCACTTATATTGGGTCTCTCAAGAACAAAACTTGCGAAATTAAAAGGGATAAATTGGACCTCACCACAAATGAATCTTAAAGGTAAAACCACCAGATTCAATTGATAAAAGGGCCACTCAAACTCACCACTCAAGTTATAAAGGCAAAGCCACCAAACAAGAGATAAAGGGTTTAAGATTTCAGAAATAGAGGCAGTACTCTATCAGTTTTTCTCATTCACATAATCTGAGTACTACATTCGATTCCATTACATATTTATAGGCTCAAACATGCAATAAACCCTAACGGAATACTCTAGAAAGAATCCTTGCTGTCCTCATGAGAGAAGGTCTCAAAAAGTGGTCCCAAAACTGTTTGGTACTCAGCTGTAATTCTAGCGCCCAAATGGTCCCCAATAGTACAAATTGGAGCGTTTCCTTTTTACTGCTGGTCATTAATACGCCTTGGCTCCTCTTGAGCTGGTAGATGTCCTTATCACTTGATCCCCAAGGCATAAAACAAACCCAAAAGGAGCAGGTTACTAGGATCAATGACATGGCACTTAATTCCCACCTGTTAGCTGCACTAATGTTGATTAACGTCTACTTGTACGGAATTAAAAGACTAATTACATTAATCTAAATTATTGAAAGCATTTAAATGATAACCTGGATGATTAAGTATCCCTAATGAGTAGAGGATAACCCGCAAGCTTGCAATTTGAGATAGAGATCATAGCATAGTTAAACTTGTTCTTGGAGCAGCAGCTTGCTCAATTAATTTCGTATCAGTAGTGTTGCCAGTTTAGAAGTGTGTGTGTACATATAGATTGTCTTGAAAGATGGGTGAACTTTAACTAGCTATTTTGTTTATCATCAAGTTGTATGGTCATGTCCATCTTCACCCAAGACTGCTGCAATTCACCCAATTGTAATCATGAATCTTCATTACTATATTGAGTTTTCTGTTTTCATAACTCATTTCTGATTCCTCTAGCAGTGACTAAACTTTCCGAGAAGCTAGGATCATCTATGTCACTTGTGTGCATGACATAGCCAATTTTTTTCGCTTATTGCGAAATTGACAACGCAGTTGAAATAAGGATCTAGATAGGTTGGAAATCTCCTTAGATATTTGTCTTCTATGTTATCTTTGTTTGTGTTGTTTCAGATAGCTATGTTTTAAACCTTCACTTTTTTTTTTTTTTGACAGAACCTTCACTTTACCAAGATATAGTATTCTGACTACCATAACTCCTGTGAATTTTGATTTGGGATGTATAAGAAGAGATGGTAGTTGATGGCTGATGCCTGATCGGTATGAGCAAGCAAAAGCTCGTAGGCGTATGGTTTTTGCAGCTGAAGTGATGTTTACTATTGTGAGCTGTTAATTTCATTCTTTTCTTATCCTCTTTTTCTATTTGGAATTCCCTATCTTCTTGCAAGGGTGATACATGTAGCCTTGTAGTTATAGGCTCTACTAGAATCAAGGAGGTGAAGTGGTAGTACCACTTCCACCCACGAGATTTAGGTTTTGATTGCTGCACTACCACCGTAAGCCCATGCACTCGGCCTTTGGCCACGCCTACTGTTTGCTGTTTAATTCTTATTCGTTAGCAGCTGTGCTTGAGAGGCAGTTGTGCTTGAGAGGCACAGCTCCATTGCTGTGTTGATGCTTAGCTCTTAGCAATCGCTCCAGCAGTTCCTCGTAGAACAGGATACTGAATTTTTCCAAAGAACAAATAGCTTAATAAAACTGCACGATCTATTTATATAACTACGCACCACACCACTTTAACACATACATCTTGCCTCCAGCAATGATCGCATTTGATACCGTTGCTTTTATTCGTACATCTTAAATCCCACATGGATATAGCAATGTTATTAACATCTCTTACAAAGAAAACCTTTCTCTATCATGGGAGGAAGAGTAGTCGATATTCGGGCCTTGAGGAATGATTCCGTATGGATTGATAGATGGATGACTTCCATAATAATGCTTCTTGATGTGATCCATGTTCACCGTGCTGCTCATGCCAGGAATTTGGAACACGTCTTTTGTGTAATTGAACAGATTTGGGTACTCACGTAATAGTTTCTTGTTGCACTTGAAGTGAACAGCATACACCTGTAAATAAAGAAAAACAAATCAAGACAACATCTTGAAGTGCAACTCCTCGATTTGGTGTAATGATTCACAAAGACCCAAATAATAATTAAAAAAAAACGTTTTCTATATGTTTTGTGAGTTACTACACCAAATACTACATTTCAATTTGGGGGGATCTTGTCTCGTTGATGAAACCATGCAAGGCCTTGTTACAAAGAGTTACTTGTAATATGTCTCCTAACAGGGTCACTGAGAAATCTTTTTAGTGGAGTGGAGTACTTTAAAAATTATCAACCTGAGGGTTTGAACTTAGCCATATAGGCACTGGTTTTTTCTTCGAGAAGTCCGTAATAACTATTGTTTCTTTCGATAATTAAAGATTTTATTGAATAATAAAAGGCATGCCAAGCATGGTACAAGAGACAAACACACTAAAGCACCTATAAGGCTTAAACACCCCTAAACGAAAACGTTAAACGCACAAGAACTGGACAAGAAGTCGCTAGGGAAACATGTGATAAAGATGTCAACTGATAGACTACACCCACAAAGGTGTATGTTGCAACGCGAAGCTTGTGAATCCAAAATACTAGAATCCAGACAGAAGATTAGAAAAAATCGCTTCAGATTTAGCATTTCAAATTTCTTACGAATCAAGAAGACAATATTAATCACTTGTGAGCTCCAAAAGTGAAAGAAAACAGAAATGTAACTTATCACAGACGTAGGAAATTGAATATGGATTTTAAAAGAGTGACATATTTGGACAATGTATATAGAGTGAAATGAGTCTACCATGTAGTGTTTTCAAGAACAATCAAGATTTTACCTCATCAAAGCGTATCAGGGTTACAAACAACCGTATATCTGCTTCGGTAAGTGAGCTGCCACATATATAACGTTGTTTGCTGAGTATTTCCTCACATTTGTTCAATGCTTCATACAATTTATCAACAGCCTATAGAAATCAATAAAACGGATCACTAAAACAGAAATAGCACAGTGAAATGTGAATATCCAAATTGTGAAAGCAAAAGGCATTTACCTCGTCGTATGGTTCCTGCTTCGTAGCAAAACCACATCTGTAGACACCATTATTTATCCCATATATCCAATCACTGGCCTCATCAATTTGACTTCGCAGTTCATGAGGATAAAGGTCCAACTCTCCATTTTTTGCTATATCATTGAACTCAGAGTTGAACATGCGGATAATTTCCGAGCTTTCATTGTTCACAATTGTTCGTAGTTTCTTATCCCATAGAACCTACAGTTAATCGATTTATAAATCAAAAGATCAAAGATAAAAACAAGTACCATAAGCATGTCCTAGAATAAGATCAATACATACAGGCACGGTATATTTTCCAGAGTAATTAGCACTTGCAAGCTCATAAAGCTCCCGAATACTTTTTGTTTCATTCAAGTTGTCTGGTTCAGCACCAGGTTCCTCTGTATCAGAGACAGGGAACACCCATCCCATATGCTCATCATACTCCTTTGTTCTTCCCCATTTAGGTTTGACGGACTGCAATGCAAGGTAAAGACATTTCATAATGATGAAGGGAAAGGATTTGGCATGTATGTTGTAGATTTTTTACTACCACAGTCTATAGCAATAGTACTGATGAATTCATTTCAGGAATATTTATGTGTACTTACCGAGAAACTGATTGCTTGGTGGAGTCCTTTTATCTTTAAGAAAGAAAGGCATCTTGATGCCCAAGGACAAGCATAGGATATATACAAGTGATATCTTCCAGACTCAGGCGGAAAGGGTGAGCTTGGATCTCTAGTAATAAAATTACGGAATGTCGAAGGAGATCGAACGAATGCACCAGATTCTGATACCTCATCTATTGCACTGCGAGCCATACTACACTGGAAGTGCACACAAGGAAATAAAATGTTAAAGATTCCGGTGACATACTGGAAAAATTCAAAAAGGTAGCAGCTAAGTTTAGACAAAAGGAGTGGGACAGCTGATGAGTAACTAAAAAACTGGGGGGAAAAGACTTCAACAGCTTTAGAACATAAATGCGCTACATATTGACTTCTGTAAGCACTTCTACAGTCTACAAACAAAACAGTGGTTACCACAGTATACTAGAGCAACTTGATGTCTATACAACATAGTGCAGCAATGTAACGTAAGACTACATCTCTAACATGATGGCTATGGTGTGATGGGATTTCCAAGAATCCTTTTAGTCATGCTCCCTTTCTTAGGCTAACCCTGTAATGCTTTTACATTTTATTTTTCTTGACTATAAGGATTTTACAGAAAGTAGAATACATAATCTTCATTGCTTCTGTGGAACATTACATAGATCATCAGCAGGGAAAACTAAACATAAATAGCAACCAGTGTTTTAAGAATCAAACATGACCAGCTAGTGCATCCAGAAACTGCCAAACAGGTTGACTCATTCTCTTTGTTAAAACCAGGCCAAGTTCAGCGATGTTGTCACTCCAACCTCTAAAAGGCATCACATAAAACCACGTAAGAAGGGGCAGGGTTTGGGGGGCATGAAGGGTAGGAATGAAGCGTTTTAGCTGACATGATTGATGATTGGGGTGCTTTGTCCGTTCTGAAGGGTGATTGTGGTTGGGGTGTTTGCAACCTTTGGGATGGTCTAGAAGTAGGAAGAGGGAGCAGGAGCAGTCATGTGTGAGGGCCTTTTTTCAATTTTATTATATTTCAGGAGGACATCTTGTTACCTTGATTTTAACTCGCTATTTCTTTATTTGTTACAATTATCTTTTCATCCAAAACAGAAATTTTGGTTGAACCACAAATTCAGTGAGGCAACATAATAGAAATCCACATGAAAGGAGGTTGGCCCAAATTCTAAGCTTTAGCTCTTCGAAGGGTGTGCATGCACTAGAAAAATAATTTTGTTCATCCCTTTCACGGTACTAAAACAAGTAGCCTAATGAATCAAGGATAGAAAAGAAAAGGGGCAAAAATCAGTGTTAGTTACAAACTGAACCTAAGGGCACAATGGTGGAACATGGAACTTTCCCATCTGTGATACACCAGCAGGGAAGGAAACAAGTAAACAGCACATTTAATAAAATTTAGCAAACAAATGCACACACTGCATCATAACAAGGTAATAGAATTTTTTTTTAATTATCCACCATTACAGTAAATTTCTCAATTCTCACAGTGCTTTTTGATCCCTTTGTATTTTCTTGTGATTGAGGTGCACTAGTTAGAAGAAGTCTCTTTCCTATTTTTATAAAATAAAATAAAAAATCTTGACCATCTCTCAACTGGAAATACAATTTGTGAACCAAATCACGCTTCAATGTCCAAAACATAAGTGTCTGATAACTATAATGACGATAAGTCAATGACAGTATTGCATAAGTGTAAATTGCATCGTTTTTTCCCAGAATGGCACGATGAGCAAAGAAATATTATTTTGGTTGCTTGAGACTTGATCTGCAAGCATATCACAGCAATTACTAAACATATCTGATTTACTGCTGAAAAAACAGATGGCTTTAGATTATTCATTTTTCCTCCATATGAGAGGGAAGGGTTCTTCGGATGATGAACTTGGGATTAGCAGTAAGTATTGGAGAAGAGCCTTAACAGTAGATTAGCAATAAATGGGTGACTTTCGATGTTAGAGAACCACTAAATGGCTATATTTTGAGCTATTGCCCGACTAATCCCATGGGCCCTGAAGTAAATGGCCTGGAAAACATCCTAAAGGTCAAATGACTACTGACTTCATTCTCTAAGTTTGTATACTTGCTAGTGTCTATACATACTGAAGTGGTGGAGGTCAAAAGTATAAATGGACACCTCTATTCCATAATACACTTAATAATCCAAAACTACATTACTTGCACTCATTGGTCATTGCTTCATCTTAAGTATCTATGTTGAATACTTGACAGTCCAACATGGATAAGGACACTTCAAATTTCAATTTACCACAAAAACATGCAAAATTTCAGAATGCACATCCGACACTTGAACACATACCCATGTGGACGCTTGTAGCCGAGAATGGGTAACATAGTTCAAAAGCATGGCTTCATTGCTCCGAAACTCTATCCAGTATTTTTTATTTCTTACCAGGGACAGGCCCAATAGTCTAGGTGAGTGTCTTTTGGGTAAGATAGACAAAGCTGATGAGAGTGCTGAGCACATTTTCTTTAGCAATCCTTTTATGATTCAGATTACGCGAATTTCCTGCAGATGGATTGGGATTAATATTGAGCCTATTACAGTGTAGAAGGTGGCAAGAAAGGTTTAACTACTAACTTAGGAAAGGTAAAAAGATACAGCAGGATTTCCTATCTTTTTGTTTTCGTAAACTCAGATGTTCTCATAGACTATTATATCAAATTGGAATTTAAGATGTTCTCAGAAACTTAAGGATCAAATTGGAACTACAGATGTCCTCAGAAACTTAAGATTCAAATTGGGATTCAGATGTTCTAAGGAACTGTTGGATCAAATTGGAATTTCAGTTGTTCTAAGAAACTGTTGGATCAAATTGGAAATTCAGATGTTCTTAGAGAGTATTGATTCAAGGGATGAAATTAAAATCAATAAGGATTTCTGGGTTTAAGTTACTTTCAATATCTTCCTTCCTCCTTTATGTTTTTAAATATTTTTCTTCATTTTTTAGCAGTTGGGTTTTCATTTTTTCCTGCAATTTTTCTATGCAAAATTCTTACTTTTCCACATCCTATTTCTATTTCTATAAGAAATCTATAAGAAATAATTGAAGTGAGCATATAAATTGGCAACTGAAAACTGAATCAGAATCATGTTTATCATTCAATAGTATTTTCCCAAATTGTATACCCAGGTTGGCCAAAACACACAACTAAGCAAAAATATATAGAGAATTTCAATCACCAGCAAAATTCAAAATTTTAATCATCCATACCAAGCAAGAAATAACAGAAAATATGTCCAAAACAGATCTGAATGTGAGAAAATTACAAGAACAATTAGAAGATTACCCAAAAATTGAGAAAATCAGAGCAGCTGCTGGTTTCTGTAATGTAATTCAGGCTAGGTGGAGCAGCTTGTTGCTGTGTTAAGGTCGTTTATAGGATGGATATAGACATATAGTGGCCATTAATGGGGTAGGAGAGACAGAAAAAGTGGAGAAAGTTCTCATTTCCGCTTCATGCGTCACTGCATTAATCATTTCAGTGAGCCGCCAGTCAGCTTTTTTTTTCTTTAAGCGGCAAATTCCAACTTTTTGCCTTATTTATTTGCAATGGCCAATGGTACTTGAACAAAGTAACAAAAACAACATCATCATTACAAGGTCGCACATAACAACTTTTAGTTTTATGTTGGGTTCCATTGTCACTAGAGATGTCACTTGCTTAGATTTTGAAAAGAAAGCATAATGAGGTATGTGGTTACTGATTAGGTACAACACGGCATAATAAATCACCGCAAAATTTTTAATATTATTTGACAAAAGTATAGGCACGGCACAAACATACGTGACAAAAGCACGACAATTATAAGCACGGCACCTTACGACACTGTTACAAAGCACGAAAACACGGCACGATACGAAGCCATCTTTAATTGTTAGTAAGAAAAATTGTGAAAAATTAAAATTATGAAAATTTGAGAAAATCTCCTAGTTATATAATTTGTCCAATAAGATTTTTATAGTTTTCTCATAAAAATATGATAGAAAATCAATCAAAGTTAGAGGAAACCTAAAAAGAAAGTCTTTATCATATATAATCTACAATAACAAACTAAACAAAAGAAAATGGTGCAAGTCTCTATGATAAGATATCCACTGTTTTTTTATGTAGATTTTCATGATTTATGTTTCTAAAGTTTTTCTCATGTACAAAGTTCCCAAACATAGTGTACAGCTAGAGATTTCCATACTTTTAAGTTCCACAGTTTTCCTTAGTAAATACCGGAGCAAAAAAAAAAAAAAAATTAATTTTTTTTAATTTTTTTCTCTAGTTTTGCTTCAATTCGCCCATTAATATAAAGTTCTCAAACACATTGTTAGTTGTACTTATAAGACTAGATCTATCAATAGGCTCAACCCCTTATTAAGTCATTATTGCGGGTTCGGGTCAAGCCGATTACGGGTTGTTTTTAATCGAATATATATATATATATATATATATATATATATATATATATATATATATATATATATATATATATATATATATATATATATATATATATATATGCTCATTTTTTCGAGTTATAAATGAGTCCTGGTCGAAAAAATTATTTCAAAATCCTAAAACAAAACTGGTTGGATTATATTCAATCGAGTCAAATTTTTGACAGCTCTATTTCCTTTGGATAAAACATAAAAGAGCTATGTAATATACAATGTACGAGTAATTGTTAGGAAATTTGTTGCCACATTATAAAAATCATTTTGTTCGCAATAAATGTCTTATAATTTTATTTAGTAAATAAGTACATTATTTATGTCAAGTCTTGTGTGAGACTAATTTACAAAAAATTGGGGTTATATTTTTAGAAATGTAGGGGTTATTTATGGTGAACAGTGACCCTTATTTCATGAAAAGTGACCACCGTCTCACTAAAAGTAATAAAAAGATCGTCTTATAAAAGTTTGTGATATTTATAAGGTTTTAACAGTTAGATCACCACCTCAAGCAATATTTTTGCCCCTGGCCAATATGTTTTTCAAACAAAGATCATCAACTAAGGGGGGCAAAATGATCATTTTTTTTCAAATTTGGCCACGAATTGGCATGAGGTGGTGATTTAAGTTGTTTTTTTTTTATGGAAGTGGTAATTTAGCTGGAACTTCTTTATAAGATATTGTAGTTATTTGAAAAATAAAATTATTGCATGATCATCAAAATATTAAAAAAGGTAAACCTTTCAATATTGGACCCGATACGTAGCAATCATAATCCTAATATTTATATATTAGAGGTAATTTTTTACATTATTGGACGTGTCCACCTAATCGAACATTTTTTTAAAAAAAATAACAATAATAAATCATAAATAGAAGTT
Source organism: Tetragonia tetragonoides (assembly GCA_038025085.1). NCBI lineage: Eukaryota > Viridiplantae > Streptophyta > Magnoliopsida > Caryophyllales > Aizoaceae > Tetragonia > Tetragonia tetragonoides. The sequence continues at coordinate 25,830,775 of CM076150.1, forward strand.
AGGAAAGAGATAATATTAGACTTATGGCAGTAAATTATTCAAAATAATAAAACATTAAGAGCAGTATAACTTTTGTTTCAGCTTTCAAATTTTCAAATATCTTACACCAATGAAAAGAGCGTGAAACACACTTTAACACAAGACCCTGTCATATATATTTTATGCATAGGCATTTTATAGGAGCATATGGAGCGCCCTCAATCATATTCATAATAATCATAACATCTAGAGGCATTTTCTGGCAGCATAGAATGTGTACACCTAAACGAGTTCTTTGGAGGTATGTCACCTCAGAGATCCTTTTTAGTTGTCTGAAAAATGGCAACCAATAGAAGAAACTAAAAGATGAAAATCTTTTGGTGTCCACTAAATGGAAAACTTAACAATTAACAGTACTCCGCTTATTGTTCATGCATTACGAAATATGCTCTGTAGATCCTTGAGCAAGTGATATAGAATATGCAACCATATTTCGGTCAATCACTTAATGACCATTTGCATTTGTGATTAACTATTATGTTTCCTATACTTGCTACATTTTCCAAAAAAAAATAAATTCGTTTACTTGTGCTAATGAGTTTATTATTTTTTTTATTTTTTTTATAAGAGCTAATGAGTTAATTTTGAGATCAGATAAGCTCAAAACAATGGATGTCCATAATAATAATAATAATAATAATAATAATAATAATAATAATAATAATAATAATAATAATAATAATAATAATAATAATATTATTATTATTATTATTATTATTATTATTATTATTATTATTATTATTATTATTGTTATTATTATAATTATGATAATAATAATAATAATAATACCGTATATAGAATTTATGAAAGAGAGAATATTAGAGTTATAGCAGAAAATGATTTGAGACATTAAAAGGTGTATAACTTTTATGTTATGTTTTAAAAATTCAAACAACGACTTACACCAATGAAAAGAACACGAAATACACTTTAAATAAGACTCATTTGTCTTATGTTTTACGTATTGACATTTTGAAGGAGTATAGGTGATATACCCAAATTATAGATGGTCGAGGAGTCGACCATTATTCCTCCTTCAAAGACATGGTCTTGGCCCAGGACATGGTCAAAGCCACCCCAGCTCACGAAGCATCGACTTCCTATGACAAAAGGAGTCCCAAATCGAGGATTCCCTCAAACACCGCTCAATGTTCCATTCAGACCTGGGAAGAACTACATCGTCCAAAAGATCGACTTTATGCCTACAGCATGACCAAAATGGTCGACCCACACAGAAGTCAACCTCAAAGGCCTCTAGAACACAGAGGTGACACCAAAAAGTGTACTGAACGGATATTCCTTGAAAGATTCGGGTGATTGCCTTGGCGCCCACTCCTTCAAGGATCAAGGACAACAATGACGACGTCAATCGTACCACCCCCGACATGGAGCACTCTTAGGGGGTCGTACCAAAGCTCACGTGACCTCCCTCTCTAAACCGACTAAGAGAGGAACGTACGGACGAGGGTACGTGGCTACTGTTCATTCGTCGAAACTAGCCAACTTTTGCCCTATATATACCTGCACAAAATTCAAGGCCAAGGTAAGTTTTTCCATTCAAAAAAGATTCAGGCTGATTGACGCAAGAGCGAGAGAATACTCTGACATTCTGCTCTGACATTGCGTCCTTCAGGTGTGATTTCCATACATAATCATTCAATCAACCCCCATGCCCTCAAATCGACCATATTACTCTTATCTCAAAGTACCTACCATACAAATCACCATCTTACTTTACCATCGGAGGGGTCTTCTCGGTTCGACCCCCCGAGGTAGTTTACCTCTGCTCATCTTGTGCAGGTTCGTTTGGTCGATCAGAAGCGTGGACTGCAACACTGACCCTTGTATCAAGATCTAAGCATCTTCCCAGTGTTCGACCCCTCAAAATCGGGCGAAACAATGGGGAGCGTCAAATAACTTTCCAGTGACAGTATTTGGTTATGTCACCTAACCGATTAGAGACGCACCACCTAAGCAAGCAAATACAATCCTAAAATTATATAATTTTTTTATAGTTAAATTTCAATTAGAAAACATAAGACAAAAATATAGTTACGATATTATTTGTCTCTAAAAACTAAATAGGAAAATATATTTTCATAGTCATATTCTTTATAATAATTAACCTAACATAATCATGGGACAAAAACACATTGAAAAAGAAAAGGAAAAAAAAAAATTCACGACAGCATTATGCTACTCTCTCGCATTTTAAACCAATATCTTAATATTAAGTGGAAATAAGAAAGATAAGCTAGCTATTTGTTCTTTTTTTTCATTTTTAATAGAGATTTGTCAATTAATTTTTTTTGGAAAATGGTTAGATTTCTTTTTCATCTTCTAAAGGGTGTCAAAGCAATACTCATGGAGAAAGGTAAACTACAACAAAATATGCCAAAGAAGCCCCCTGCACACCACTACAAAGCTTCTGTTACATCAAAACAACTACCCCTAAAGTAGTGAAAACAACTTACAAAGCTACAGAACCAAGTAACAACAACCTAAGCAACAATCTGATAGTATCTAGTATACAATTGGAATTTGTCAATTTCACTTATCAAATTTGTTCAATTTCAATGATAGATGAATCAACATCTACTATCCCTAAAAAAATAGGAATAAAATCTTCTTTTGAAGATGTAGAATCACATTAACACCACCAACACCCCGAAAAAAAAAACGAGATAAAAAGTTTGGGTTGTTATTTCTTTAATTTCAAGTATTGGCTTATGAAGTTTTTAATATAGATAATCAACAATGGGCAATTAGACAATCAACCAATGAAAATTAAAAGGGAAATGTTATGTTCATTTAAAATGTATTTTGAGTATGGTAAAACTTAAAAAAAAAAAAAAAAAAATTGAAATTGGTGATAAGAGTTAGAATTGTTCAATGTGCCCCATATAATGCATAATAATCCTATTATATGATATTAGAATTATTATAATAATGCTTAATCATACATTACTAAATAATTTTTCATAAGATAGTTATACTTATGATTTTTGTCCAAAATGATTAATTAACACGTTAAATTAACCACGAACCGTGTAACGCATGAACATACGCCTATCTATAAAGGAAGTATTTTGTGACCGCATCCGATGTGTCCACCTTGTTGAATCATTTAACATTAGAATTACAAGTGTCACCTATGCGAGCTACTAAGTTAAATAAATAACAAAAATATAATTAAGGTGTAATATCAGGTGAAAGGAATAAGTAACAGTTATAAATTATAAAATTAAGGAGATTTTTCTGGTGTTATAAAGTTGTAATATCATGTATTTTGTAGTTTTTTATGTGAAAAGAAAAACCCCATTCAGTTCTTTTCAACAAAATGGTATAAAACAAAACGAAATGGAACAGAATGAAATGACACGAAAGATAACGGAATAAAATGACATAATGGACACATAATGTTAGAAAAAATAAATACAAAATGAGATGCAGTGCAGATTGGAAAGGAACGATTCAGATTAACTTAGTATATAATAGTACAATACAACACTAGTTCCACTGATTATTATAAACAAGTATAAAACTTATTTAGAAAATAGCATATAATTTATGTCATTTTAAAAAATAATTTAAAAAATAAACTACTTAGCCTTCGGCGAGAAACATATCACCACATAATAAAAATGTAAAGTCACAAATTATAAGTTTAGGATGACAAAAGAGCTTGACTTGTAAGTTTAGAGTTTTAATAACAAGTTTCATAGTCCAAAGAGCAATACGTAAGAGGGAAAAAACTTACTTCAAAAGTTTAAAAAAAATTACAAATATTTAAGAAAAACAAATAGATTGTGGGCAAGTTTATTTATTTATTATTTTTCTATTGGCGCATATATGCATATGATGACTGAAAATATTGAATGTAAATTTTTCACTAAATATTGTAATGCACAAGATTACCTTCATGTTCAACATGAATCCAAACTACTAAAGTGAAATTGCCAACATACTTCGATGTCATATTTGCTAACATCATATGAGTGTCTTTTATTTTAAAGTATTAACACCTAACCCGTACAACGCATGGACTTCATATTTAGTAGTGTATTATGATGCGAGAATACTTATAAGGTAATTATTGGGAAAAAAATTATGTTTTTGTAGTTTTTAACAAATATTCCTAATTATGATAAAATTTTACGTTTTTTCTAAGTTTTTTTCCATATTAATGAAAATAAAACAATCTTAGTTTCATTCAACTTATGATGAAAAGTTTAACTTAAGGCAGGCCCTCAAAAAAAAAAAAAAAAAAAAAAAAAAAAAAAACTTAAGGCAACAAAGGTTGCTAAATATGTTAAGTGGGACTTTGGGACATTCTACACATAAGGACATGTTCTTTTCAACTGGTTTTCAGTTTTGTTTAGTTTTTCCCAATTTATCCCAGTTTTTAACAGTTACCAGTTACAAAATACAGTTTTGTTCAATTTTTTCCAATTTTGTCCCGTTTGACCCATTTTTGCCCAGTTTCTCCCAGTTTAGTTCAGGTTTAATATTTGCGCAATTTGGTTAAAACCACCTAACATGTTTCAAAATTTGTCCAGTACCCCCTGAAACGTTACTATTTGGCGAGTACCACCTTAAATGTTTATTCCGCCGTGGAAGTCACACCTTAATTGATTTTCCGGGCAAATCCTAATTTTTTCTGACCATTTTACCCCCCACGTGTGAGTAACGTGACAATTTACATGATTTTTTTATTATTTTTTTTTTACTGAATGTTTATTATGTTTTAGCCTTTTCTTTTTTAGCCTTTTTCTTTTCCCTTCTCTCTCTACAATGTCCTCACCAGTCCATTATCAATCAGTTCACTGCCTCACAAGCTACCACAAGTTCAACAATTGCGAGCTCGACAGACTGTCATGGTCGGAGAAGACCCTTTTACAGATCCTCGTTGTTTTTCTTTGTGCGAATTTTGGTTGGGTATTTTTTAATTTTCATTTGGTCACCATCTTAATTAATGTTGGGACTCATGATTTGGCCGATTATTTCGAGATCAAACCCAAAATTGTTCTTGCGCAAATCAAAGAAAAGGATACTAGTATTATAAAGCCAAATGATAATGAAGTTGAGGTTGTTAAGTTTAGAGGTGTAGTGCAATTAAAGAAGAAATTTGCTAACTTGCCAAGGAAAATGGTGATTGTGGCTGGTATACCAACCTATAGCATGGGTTCTTCGAGAATATTATTTCAACAGGTTGATGTATAGGCAGATGGTGGGTGGAGGTCGAGGCTCGTGAAGGTGGTGGTGGTTTCTGGTGGGGTTCAAAAATGGTGGTGGCCTGGTGGGTGGTGATGGTTTAGATGGTAAGGAAGCTGAAATGGATAGAGATATGACACAAAAAAAAAAAAAAAAAAAAAAAAACGGAAACCAAACAAGATCTGAAAATGGTGATGGGTGGTGATGTGGGGGTTTCATATTTGTGTGGGGAGATTGGGGTGAAGGAGGTGGTCGGAGATGAGGAGAGAGAGGACTGGTGAGGACATTGTAGAGAGAGAAGGGAAAAGAAAAAGGCTAAAAAAGAAAAGAAAAAATAAAAAGAAAAGAAATGGTCATGTAAAAAAAATGGTCAGAAAAAACATAATAAACATTCAGTAAAAAAAAAAAAAAAAAATTCATGTAAGTTGTCACGTGACTCACACGTGGGGGGTAAAATGGTCAGAAAAAAATTGGATTTGCCCGGAAAATCAATTAAGGTGTGACTTCCACGGCGGAATAAACATTTAAGGTGGTACTCGCCAAATAGTAACGTTTCAGGGGGTACTGGACAAATTTTGAAACATGTTAGGTGGTTTTAACCAAATTGCGCTTAATATTTTGACATATTAAACATAATATTTAAATATAAATATTTTAAATCAAAATATAAAAATAAATATATGCATAAAATTATTAAACATAATTATAGTGGTAGTAGTAATAATAATAATAATAATAATAATAATAATAATAATAATAATAATAATAATAATAATAATAATAATAATAATAATAATAATAATAATAATAATAAAATAATAATAATAAAATAACAATAATAATAATAATAATAATAATAATAATAATAATAATAATAATAAAATTAAAAATATAATTATTATTGTTATTTATTATTATTATTGTTAATAATAAATAAAGTTAATAAAAATAATAACATTATTATTTAATATTAATACTAATACTATTATTATTTTGCTTTATTATACTCGTATTTTTCTAATTGGTATTATTATTATTATTATTATTATTATTATTATTATTATTATTATTATTATTATTATTATTATTACTATTACTATTATTATTAATCTAATTATAAAGTTATTATTAATTTTATTATTTATATTAATATTATTATTACTGTTATGATTGCTATTAGTTATTATTATTATTATTATTATTATTATTATTATTATTATTATTATTAGGAAAAATGGATGAGAATAATCTCACATATCACTTTAGCTGTGAGTAATCCCACATATTAACGGAGTGTACAAGCATGCACTAAATGAAAACGGTGTTAGAATTCCGTTAACTTTTTCATTGTTGTATTGGAAGATGAACTTGTAAGTGTGTCCAAGGAAAACCTACACTTCTAATTTCATTGCGTTATCACTACTCGAAGCAAAACCTCGTCTTTCCTCTCTCCTTTGTTTTGTGGGTGGCTGCCATACGGTTGCCATGATTTCTGGCGACCTCCAACACTACCCGAACACCGCCATAATCTGATTTTTGAATTTCTCGTTTTTGGCGATTGAGATGCCAAAATCTGGTTTGGTGATATATTTTACAAATTGATGATGGGTTTGAAGGATTGAGTTTCACATTTTTATGTGGAAAGTAAGCCCTCAATTTGTGTTTGAGATTCAAGCAAAACTGATGAATAAATCCCCTCAATTTTTTTTCTTCTTTTTTGCTCTAAAATCCCTTCAACAGTCACATTGTTAACGGAAGTTTAACTCCGTTTCTATTTAGTGCACGCGTGTAAACTCCGTTAATATGTGAGATTATTCACTGCTAAAGTAATATGTGGGATTATTCTTGTACAACTACCCAAATGTGGGATTATTCTCATCCATTTTTCCTTATTATTATTATTAAGAAAACACAAACATAAAAGAATTTTAGTTTGCCCCAGTTTCTCCCAGTTTGACCCAGTTTTCACCAGTTACCAGTTAAACTTTCCAGTTTTCATCAGTTTTGCCCAGTTTTGTCCAGTTTCTCCCAGTTACCAGTTCCAGTTACCAGTTGAAAAGAACGAGCCCTAAAAGTGACATGGAAATTGCATAAAGAGTTCATATTATGAGAGAAAATTGTGCAACTTTTCTAAATCCAACTCTAATAGCTCAAGTTTTAAAGCTCCACAGGTGTTTCATGCTTAGCTATTTATGTTGTATTAGAAGTTAGAACCAAACGCACTAAAAGTTAAGCGAATGGTTGAAGGCTCAATCAATGTTATATTCATTAGTACAGGTTATACATACTTATCTCGTAGCAGCCCCTTGGATATAACCTTGTAGACGCCCTAACAGTATTGTGTACCAAATTTCCTGAAATAGTTGATGAAAGTGCAACTCTATCTTGCTTACATTATAAATCACAATACATGTAATACATATACAATGCACCCAACAAGAAGACCCCAATACACTTGCTATCTTACATCAAATCAAACAAGAAGGATTCAGAATTAGGAGTATTATTTACACATCTCTAAGAAGAAAACCTTTCTCCATCATGGGGGGAAGAATAGTCAATATTAGGGCCACAAGGAATGATCCCATAGGGATTTACAGATGGGCGAACTCCATAATAGAACTTCTTAATGTGATCCATGTTCACCGTGCTGCTCATGCCTGGAATCTGAAACACATCTTTTGTGTAATTGTACAAATTTGGGTACTCGCGTATCAGTTTCTTGTTGCACTTGAAGTGAACAGCATATACCTGTAAATAAAGCAGGACACATTATGACGACGTATGAAGATGAGTGTTTTGAAGTGCACTGTCAGAAATCTCTGTAGAGAGGCATGTAATATTCTTCAAATTGACAAGTGACTAGTGAGTAATCAAACTTAGCCATCGTCCAACCTGTGACAACGGAATTAACACAAAATATAGTAGTAATAGTGTACTCGTATATATAAACAGAGGGGGAGAGTCACAGAGCATGTCACATAAGGGTCTCAACTAAGAAAGAGACTATCATCCACAAAGCTCTTGGAGGTATAGAGTATGTGAAACCAAAATCACTGCTAAAAGGAGTAGAGAAAATCGTATCAGGTGACGATTTTATACTGAAATCAGAAGCTGCAAAGTACACAAATATGTCACAAGAAAATTGGAAATTTTGAACTTTTGACGAAAGAAGGGAATCAATCATTTTGACAATCACGATCTAGGAACTTTTTTTGATATTCTTTATATTGATCAAAATCAACAAGAAGTTGAGTAACTTACAAAAAACCCCTAATGGACTCCTCCATTTATAGAATCATTCAACAAAATGCTCTAGGAACTTAAATTATGAATTTGGAAGATAGACCTGAAAAAATTAATACAAGTGTAACATTTGGAATTTTCACTACACGAATCGCATCCTTACCTCGTCAAACCTTATCAGGGTGACAAATAATCGTATATCTGCTTCAGTAAGTGAACTGCCACATACATACCGTTGTTTGCTGAGTAGATCTTCACATTTGTCCAATGCTTCATACAATTTTTCAACAGCCTTAAAGAAGACATAATCACAGCCAGAGGGAGAAAAACTTAACATAGATCATTTAAATGAGTAATTGTCATAAGAGAATCAGCATGGTGGGTTTGGCTCCCCCAAAACCAAAATTATAGTTTGAAAAATCATTAAGGAGATGAAGGATGTCATCTACAATGAGAAAACAAAAGGCATTTACCTCGTCATATGGCTGTTGCTTCGTAGCAAAACCACATTTGTAGACACCACTGTTTATCTTGTCAAGTATCCATTCATTAACCTCATCAATTTGATGTTGCAAGTGAGGAGGGTAAAGGTCCAGATCTCCTTTTTCTGCTATATCATTGAACTCAGAGTTCAACATGCAAATAATCTCTGAGCTTTCGTTGTTTACAATTGTCTGAAGTTTCTTATCCCATAGAATCTACAGTAAATACAACTATAAATAAAAAAGATCAAGGCCAAAGAAAAGTATCATAAGCATGTCGCAGAATGGAATGATACATACAGGCACGGTATACTTTCAGGAATAGTTAGAACTTGCAAGTGCATAAAGCTCCCGAATACTTTTAGTTCCATTTAAGTGGTCAGGTTCAGCACCAAGTTCCTCCGTATCGGAGATAGGAAAGACCCATCCCATATGTTCATCACCCTCCTTTGTTCTTCCCCATGTGGATTTGACTGACTGCATCACACGGAAAAGACATGTTATACTGGTGATGGAGCTGGAGAGATAGGGGTAAGGCCAAGGTATTTATCTCATGTGAAATATACTTGGGGGCTAGAGGATGGTTCTCATAAGTAGCTTGGGCCTAACAACACATTAAGGAAAAGGAAATGGCTGTTGTACTTTGCACTTTATACAACAGCAGTGATTGTTACATTCCACTCTTGTACCACAGCCAGTGATAATATATTGTTATTACTCTACGAAAGAAAGGCATCTAGATATACACAGGTGATAGACGGATACGTTTTAAACTACAATGTGTACTTACCGAGAAACTTATGGCATTATCGAGCCCTTTTATCTTCAAAAGAGAAAGGCATCTAGACGCCCAAGGACAAGCATAAGATATATACAGGTGATATCTTCCAGACTCGGGTAGAAAGGGCGAGTTTGGATGTCTTGAAATGAAATCATGGAATGCCAAGGGAGATCGAATGAATGCACCAGATTCTGGCACCTCATCTATTGCACTGCGCGCCATAGTATACCTGGAATACATAATAAAACCAGCTCATAATTGATTTCGGTGAGGCATTGGTTAGACTAATAGAGTACATCTAATTTAAAGGGAATGAAAGAGACAGAAAGAGAGCTCATGCGGGGAATAAAGATACTGCGGAATTTATGAGTTTGAAACACTATATAGACGATAAATGAAACCAATTACTGACATGAGCACACATTATGAAATATACCAAAAGCATACACAGCGGATACAGACTCACAGTCGTATAGTATTAGACTAACGTGATGTCTGTAGTGATGCATGGAGCAATGTAATTTAAGGCTACAACACTAGGTGATGACTAAGGTCTGATCAGGAATTTTATGATCCTCTTGGTTCCCTCCTCCTTTACTTTCCTACCTCATTTATGCGGGAGATGCTTTTTGTATATTTTACAATGAGTTGACTGTAGAGATTCCACAGAAAATAGAATATTAAAAATATTATATCATTGCATTAAATATCAGCAGGGCAAAATATTAGTAGCCAGTATATCCACAGAGCACAAATCACCAAACTGGTTTGCTTACTGATTTCAACAGTATGCCAACCAAGTGTGTTGCTGAGACCAGTAATTCAGTATTTGTGCTCTGTAACGCTTGCACATAGCATAAATCTGGTTGAACCAGAAATTCAGGAGAGCAAAATAAAGCAAGTCTAAGAATTGAAAGCAGCGAGGATTGAATCCCTGAAGTACTGCTCGTCAAAGGGTATGCATGCACTAGCAATTGAAGATTTTTCATAGTTTTCACATGTTTCACACTCATAGTACTCAAACAAGTAAATGAAACAAGAGAAAAAAGTTCCAAACAAACCCGATCACAGGGAACATAGGTGGAACCTGGAACCAGCAGTGATGCAAATGATGCATAATTAAAATGGAGGGTTACCATATAATAAATCCCTTAGTGAGGGCTCTATTCACATACCACCCCCCAACCTCAATATTAGTCTACCAGCCTGAAGGAACCAGTGATATTCTGTGGAACAAGACCTGCACTTTGTGAATATGACAACTATTACTAAACACATTTTGTATACTACTGAAAAAAGATATGCCCTCTAGTCTAGGTCAATCAGTTTTACTCCATATAGGAGGAATTAGTATTTGGGATTATCAAACCGAGACTGACTGTAATTTGCAGTTGGTATTGGAAATGAATATTTTTATTGCAGAAGGTAAAACAACAAATGGATTTGATGATATTGATGAACCTGCTCCAATCCATGGCTTCATTACAGCCCTATAAGCCCTAAGGTAATCACAAATCAGTAGCCAATTGTTAAAGCATACATGGAGTTTAGCTCCCTATAAACAGAATAGGCCTATAATAATCCAAAGGTCCAACCATATCACTCACACTCGTCGTTTCACCTAAGTACCCATGTTGAATACTCGACACTTCAACATGGACAAAGACACTTAGCATTTCAATTTAGGCCAAAAACACGAAAAATATAGCTATCGGCTTCAGACACCAGAGCACAAAGTGTGGACACTTTTAGACGAGTCCGGGTAACATAGCTTCAAAAAACATGGTTTATTTCATAGCAGGACTGCAGCATGCACAAGAGCATTCATATTTCCTACCAAGGACAGACTCAATTATCAGGGTGCGTGGGCTAACTGGTAAGGGAGGATTACAACTAACTTGGAAGGTTGTTTGCCTAAGTTCTTGAAAATTCAGATACTTTCAGAGCTGAACTGATGACCTATTACCCTGGCTATGTTATTAATCAGACTTAAGTAGGATTTCTTGGTTAGTTGGTTCTATCTCAGTATGTCCACAATTTCCACTGGAGCCAAAAGCTTCTCTACGTTTTGGCTTTTCGGAATGTAGTGGACTAAAGCAAAATGGCTCATAAAACTGTCGGCACTTCTTATTTATTGTGAAGTTGCCGATGGTCATCGCACTTCGGATCTCGGGTCAAACGGAAACAGCCTCTCTGCGAGACTCTCACAGGGGTAAGGTTGCGTACAACCGACCCCCCCTTACCCTGCCTAGGCGGGAGCCTCTTTGGAGGCACTGGGGTAATGTTGATGATTGGTTCTATCTCAGTCTCAGCATTTGGGTTTTTACATTTTCCTGCAAATAAACAATGACAATTTTTGTGTTTTTTTTTTTTTTGACAATCCTCCCTCTTCTAGCTACATTCCAACTATTACTATTTCAATAAGATTCACCTGGAGCAATAAGCTTATAACTTGTGATTAGTGCAATGGCAATTAACTTAAGAATCTGCACCAAACTAAATTTATCTTTAGTCTTCCCAAGACACCCAAAAAAACAAAGAAAAAAAAAACAGTCAAGTGGTCACAACCAACAAATTTAAGATGTCTAAAGAATTTCAGTCACCATCAAATCATTATTCACCCAAACCAAACAGAAAATGCACAAACATATCTGAAATTTGAGAGAAAATTACAATGGGTAACAAGAGCAATCTAAGAACAAAAAAAAGAAGAGAGAGAACTAGGGAGAATAGATAAAATACCAAAGATTAGAGAAGCAGACCAGCTTGCTGTGCTGTGCTTATTTTGATTTTGCTCATAATAGCAGAGGAGAGAGATCATCTATATAGTGATCCCATACAGAGAGACCCTGGAGACAGTGAAGTATGGTATTAGACTTTCAACTCCATGGATCATGCGTCATTGCAATGGTCACAGAAAATGATTCTCCCGGTCAAAGAGTTAGCGAGCCGCCTGTAAGCTTTTCAACTACAAAATTCCATTTTTTGCCTGTAGGAAAATATAGAAAAATCAAAATAAAGTTTCAGTCTTAAAAGGGTCATTGACAGGAATGATTTCCTAAAAAGGGCTTAAATTACAAAGTATTACCCAAATTAGACTTGGTTAGAAAATATTTGTCAAGAGGGTATTCACGTAGGCTCGGGATTTCACGAGTCTCGCTTTTTTTTTTCGTCCGACAGGAATAAGTCGATGTCCACAACATTCAAATAAAAAAAAAGTTGTCAACACATTAATATTGTCCGACTTTATGCCAACAACCCAGGTTTGTGGTAAATTAAACATGTTATGATTGTATTGTTAGATTCTAGGTTCCAATCTCCTCCCACCATGTATATGTATGTCGTACAAATTCATATTGTAATGGCCTTTATACCTCGTCTAAACCACCAAAAAGAAAAAGAAAAAAAAATACTCATCTTGGATATACAATGGAAATATGAATGGGGTTAGTAAGGTTGGAGATTACCAAGTTTCACTATAGATGTTTTTTCCAACAGCTCTATACTTCCAAACAAGGAGGGCCCAACATTTGTTTTCATGCTCACTCTATAAATGTCTCTCAACCTCATCAAATAGCTGCAATAATCTGCACATTGATATAACAGAGAGGATAAAATCATACTCTGATTTCCTCAAAAATGCCCACCATGTCTCTGATTTACCCTATGGAAAAGCAGCCCATGCCCAGCTCATTAAAAACTCTTTCATATCTTCCCTTTTTCTCTGGAATTTCCTCCTTAACATGTACCTTAAATGTGGAGACCTTGATAGTGCTCTCCAGGTGTTCGATGAAATGCCCCAAAGAAATATTGTGTCTTGGTCTTCTCTTATTGCTGGCGTTGTACGTCTTGGTTATCCTAAAGAAGGACTCTTGTACTTTCGCTGTATGTATAATGCTGGCGTGAGGCCTAAGGAGTTCACTTTTGTAAGCACATTAAATGCTTGCTCGAATATAGGTTACCTTAATGAGGCTTACCAAGTTTATGTATTGGTTATCCAATTAGGATTTGAATGGAATGCTTTTGTTATCAATGCGTTTCTGACAGCTTTGATAAGGAATGAGCGTTTTACTGATGCTGTAAGGTGTTTTGATGAGTGCTTGGTTAAAGATATAGTATCTTGGAACACAATGATCACTGGCTATTTGCAATTTTCACCATTAGATTTACCGCGGTTTTTGTTGAGAATGATGCATGAAGGTGTGAAGCCTGATGGGTTCACATTTTCCACTGTTATTAATGGCTTGGCAGTTCTTGGTGACAGTAAATTGGGAGTGCAGGTTCATGGGCAGCTTGTGAAGTGTGGACATGGGAGTGAAACGTGTGTTAAGAATTCAGTACTTGATATGTATGTGAAATTTGGGGATTTGGTTGAGGGGTTTAAAGCTTTTCGTGAGATCACTTACAAGAATGTCGTATCTTGGACAACAATGGCAACTGGGTGTGTGAGTTGTAGGGTGCCGAACAAAGCACTTGAGCTCCTTGGAGAAATGAAGATGACAGGTATAAGGCCAAATAGATTTAGCCTTGCTACCGCCTTTAACGCCTGTGCCAATATGGCTTTGTTGGATGAAGGGAAGAAAGCTCATGGCTTGAGAGTAAAGCTCAGAAATGAAATTGATATATGCATCGACAATGCACTGCTGGATATGTATGTCAAATGTGGATGTATGAATGATGCAATGAAGGTGTTCCAAAGAATGAAGGACCGTACAATTGTGACATGGACCACAATGGTGATGGGGTTTGCTAAAAATGGCCAAGCGATAGAAGCTCTTGGAATATTTGATGAAATGGTAACTGAGGGCACAAAGCCAAACTATATTACTTTTGTATGCGTGCTTTATGCTTGTAGCCAAGGAGGTTTTGTCAAGGAAGGGTGGAAGCACTTCTCATCTATGAGTCATCAATATGGAATAACCCCTGGAGAGGATCACTATGCCTGTATGGTTGATCTCCTTGGGCGAACTGGGCAGATAAAAGAAGCAGAGGAACTCATCTCAAAAATGCCTTTCCAACCAGGAGCACTGACTTGGCAGACCTTACTGGGTGCCTGTCACATTCACGGGGATATTGAAACGGGAAAACGAGCAGCAGAGCGTGCAATGCATCTTCGCCAGACTTACCCTTCAACTTACATACTCTTATCGAACATGTTTGCTGATTCGAACCAATGGGAAGGTGCAGAGACAATGAGGGATATGATGCAAAATAGAAATGTGAACAAAATGCCTGGAACCAGCTCACTAACATTGGTGGATATTGCCTAGGTTGCTTGACAAATGCTGCTATGATTCCTGAAACAAGTCTTAGTTTTCATCTGTTCATGAACTCAACTGCCATGGATGTTTGTCAACTGCTACTTGTGTCATAACCATGAGAAAATGAGTGAACTTTTCCACAGCTGTAGAGATGTGTTGAACCCATGATCCGCGGTGTGTAGCAACAGAACAAAAAAAAGATGTTCCGATTTTCTTTTGCTTCAATGCTCGATGAGAACTGTCTGTACATCCTCTGAAAATGGAAACTACATTTACACCAATCTCCTTTGAGGCTTTGACTGATACCATATGGGTATTTCAATGAGCACTAGACAAACCTGATGACATGAGCTACCACACATTTACGTAATGCGGTCATAGTGGTGACCGCCCAAGGCCCAATGGCAATGATGAATGATGCACGGAGGATAGCTACAGCTGTGTCTGCACTCGCAGTCTGGGTGCTCATAGGAATGCTTAAAACCCCCAGAGATGCATGTCTTTATTTAGCGTGCTTCCGATATCCTCAATGGTGGTAGAACTTCTAAGGAGACATGTTACTACTACTGGTCCCTGAGTATTGTGAACAAAGAGTGCACAAAAGTCAGACTCAATATGATGATAAACTCAAAATTTAGGCCTCGAGTACACGAGCTGATTCTGTTGTGATAAAGGCTAGGAAAATGGTGATTGTTGAAAAGCGAGGGAAGTTGCAGAAGGCTGTAAGGGACTCATGAGCACGGATGTGTAGAAGTCCGGCCCGAATTGCAGGTTATATTTGATGCTGATAAAGATGTCGAGGATAAATTGGATCAGGGGTGTACGAAGATGTAGGGTGAACCGTGAGTCCGTGAATGTCTATTTTGCTGCAAGTGATTACCAATTCTGCTCTATTTTCTTTTTTCATCTCAAGGTATTACATAGCAAACTTAAATGATATACGACATTGCTAACATTACAGATTTCGTTACTACGGTTACTTGTATTACAGAGTATTACAGTATTTATTTACAATAGGCCTTTTGTGATGCGGACCTACCCCATAAGGCGTGAGAGGGAGAGAGGAAAGAGAAAGAGAGGAGGAAATTTGAGAGGCCCTATCTCATACAAATATTTCTGTCTGTCTTGTTATTTGAGGTAGTCCTCGTTTCAGAGGGAATTCTGGGTGTTCCCTTATGCTTTTGTATTAGATAAAGAGACCCTGCAAAATCAAGATTACTTATTCAAAGAGAAAGGTTGCCTTTGCCATGAAAATCTGCAAAATGGTTTCATATCAGATGCATAGTTTCTCCATAACTTGCTCCTTTGGTTCTGTTGGCTCATTGCTGAAAGTACAAATCCATCCAAAGTAATAGCAACCATACTGAATTGTGTTCACACCATCATATCCAGGCCTTAGGTGACATTACTTTCCACCATGCGATTAGACGTATCGGTATGTTACCACATCTGCTGTTGAGTGTATTACTATTTACTAATGACAAGGAATAATACCATAAAAGAAACACAATGAATATAAACCTCTGGGAGAGCAGATGAAGATTGAGGTAAATCAGTTGAGCTCCAAAGACAAATTTTACACAACTGGTGCCATTACAGAAAAGAAAAGAAACAAAAGATATGATGTGGAATAGACATGCTATCAAAAAAGGAAGAGAAAAAAAAAAACTGTAGAATTGACATCCAAGTACAAAATTTTTGAGGTGGCACATTTGAATCTGTAAATTACTCCAATGAAATTCTGAACAAATTTCAGCGAGGATGACCTACAATTATTACCAACAACAATAAGAATGTATCTCACAGTGATCTTCGGTGTACAGGAACAATACCCTACTCTCGTAACATCTTACAGATGGAACCTGCAGAAACATATAAATAATATTCAGGAGAAATACAACAAAGCAAATGGCAAGGGAATTTTAAGCAAACACAACACCTAAGGAGCATAGCAACTGCAAGATGAATGACGCATGAATCAGCAACCCTTCAATAACACAGATGGTAGGCACGTATTTTGTAAATGTCATAAGAAAACGTATTCAGCCACAAAGCTGATGCATTGTAGAATGAAGATATATCCATTTTTATTTTTGCAGGCCACAATAGTGATCTAGAAGGCATGAGATGCAGTGAGGTAACCACCGAATGTTACATTTAAACACGCCATAAAACCATAGCATATAGTTCTATAAATCATTAACAGGGTCTTTAACAAAACAACATATCATGAGTTTTTAAAAGACAAATCTAACACAATCCAGCACCTTGGTCGCACTCAATTTCAGTCCAAATTAAAACACAGATCCTGCACTAGCACACGTATAAACTAAAACACACTACTAATGATACTCTCCCCTCCCAAAATAATCGTCTCACTACTAGATAGAGATTTGTTGTCAAATAAATATTCAACAAAATATGACGAAATGAAGAAATCAGATGTTTCTGATTAAAAAGAACACATAACTTTTGAAGCGCAGGGATGAAGCCAGTTAACAGTAATATCCAAAACAGCAGGTCATTCACAAAACATTAAGCTGAAAAAAGCCACACATTTAATATTACAGGCAAACCTTCGATTGTTGTCAAATATATTCATATGACGAAATGAAGAAATCAGATGTTTCTGATTAAAATCTGCATGCCAGCTCAAATATAAGTAGATGAACAATCTAGTTTTATCAGCTTCAAGAACAGTCCCTAAAACATGACATTTGTTTTTATGCACAGAAGTTTTTTACACAAGGCAGCATATTCCTTCTCAAACACCGGACAGTAAGCATCAATAACTCCAAGTTGTTCTGAAATCTGAAGTTTAAAGATTACAGACATACTGTACTAGAAAACAGAGAAAAGTATGCTACAAAACCAACCTCAGACAGGAAATGAAAGGGCAAGAAAGACCAACATAATCAGGCCCTTAAAAACCATTGAGAATTGAGTTGTAAACCTGAGCAATCTTTATTTTACAAATTTCAAGATCACAGCAACCTAAGACGGATGCTACTACAAATGACAGGGCATAATTATAAAGACAGGTCACGTGTTTGGCGCAAGAGACATTTAAAGAAACAAACTATGGGAGGCTAGCTGATACCACAGCCTATTTGTGGAGACCAGAGCTAAAGACGCCCCCAGACACACAGAATGGGACATGGCTCTTATGTAAACAGCTGTACTCTTATCGCATGAATTTTCTGCACTACATTCTTTTGCATTTCTTCAGAATATCTAGCTCTTATCAGGTGAGTAAAATCTAGTGGAGGCAACAAAAGTTGATTATTGAAAGCACATGCCATATGAGAGCATCACAACAAAGATAGGTATCGTGCCTATACTGCTCTAATCCAAGTCTCAAAAAATCTGCGAAACTATCAACGATAACAATTGGAAAACATAAGTTGAACACCTTCCAAGATAAAAAAAGCATGTATAAAGCTATACTTACTCAGAGTGTACATAACATCTACTGCAGGTTGTAAAGTAACATAGCCAAGTTTTATAGACATTTTGAAGCAAATGGAATGCATGGTGAATAGCTACTGACTACTCGGGTTACTACTAAAGATGAAGGATCCACTCACTTATTGCCCTACTGAAGTTGCAATGGCTCCAGTATCTAACTGCCTACTCAGCTATTCCCTGATATCACGTGTTTGTGTGGACACTTTTGGGTACGGAACATCACCCCTCCAATAATCAAATTATCTAAAAATCAACAACACCTCATTCTCCCACCCACAACCAGATTTTCATCCCATACCTTCAGGAATCAAACCTCTTTTTTTTTTCTTTTTTTTCTGTCGCTCATTTTTCATTCATTACCTCGTAATCCCATCTTCCACACCTCCAGCAAATGCCTGCCACGGGTGCAACCAAACGCTTCCATGTCTGAAACTACCCACAACCACAATGCACCACCCAATAAAAACCATGGCTACCAAAACCTACACCCAACCTTCTTCATCCCTCAATCACCTATATCACGTCTCACAAAATAGTAACAACCACACCCCATTATAGAGATTAGAGAGGTACCTTTACAATAACATCTCAAAAAATAACACATTTATATTGCACAACCATCAGTCAGTAAAACATGACACTCCATGTTTCCCTTTAACAATTTGATAATTATTTATGCAAAAACAGTTAAATGTTAGACATTTGTGAGTAAAACTTAATAATTCCATGTTCCATTTAACAATTTGATAATTATTTATGCAAAAATAGGTTTAAGTGTTAGACATTTGTGTGAGTAAAACTCTTAATAACAAAAACATCAAGATGGATTCAACACACTATTTTGTCCTCAAATACCAACACCATGCCGGCTTTTTTATAAAATATCAATATTTCACTAGCAGCTAAGCTAATATCTCATATATTCAATGTTGGGAAAAATAAATTTCACTTGAGTTTTTAGTAAAGGACAAAAGAAATGCACGATATTATTGAAATATTGATGTAGCATCAATAAGGTAAGCTGAAATGTTTTCTTTTCTAAAAGCAGCAAATAGGAATTGATGGGATTCAAACTGAGTGTTTTTCAATTTAAAAAACGCTTGTAGTGGGATTTTCTCAATTTCCTTTTTTTTTTTTTTTTTTTACCTTTCTCCGATTTTCCGCAAGTTATGTAGAGTAAGTTTATTATTTTCCTACTAAAAGAGTTACACGTAAAATAAAAATTGCAAATAATAAACTTACTACATAGCTTTGTTACTCATAAAGATTACGAACCGTTCTGTTCGAAAAACTCAACGAAACTTGGGGGAACCCTTCCTGTATGACCATGAAGTTCTTTCTACTAACGGATCCCAACAATAGTTATACCTAACTCCTTTACATTCATTCTCTCCCACTAACAACAAATCACAAACCGGATTAGACTCTAATCTAATCCAGGCCACTAGTACAGGGCCTAGGCGCCCTAGAGGCATCACCATCACCACTATTCTACACCTATTTCACTAAGTATACTTTCACAACTAAAACAAACAACAGCTTCTCATAAGATGAAACAACTCCCTAGTTCATCAACTAAAAAAGTAATTTGCAGCCCATCAGTAATTTCCATCTTGGAACCTAAATAACCAACACAAACAGCACCATAATTGGGTTGTCATAGAGCACTAATAGCCTCAAATCCATGAATGCTTCTTATAGAGACAGGGCTCTTTAATATATTCTACACATAAATTTTGGCCTGTACCTATAAAAGTGTATACCAGTCCCATTAGCATAAATCTTTTCTCAAGAAGAATGTGATTTGGTCTGTAAACGAAAGATAAACCAAATCTTACATTCTCATCCTTCAATTACTCAAAAACTTTTGATCGTCCATTGACTTTCAACAACAGCAACATGAGTAGGTTGCAAGGAAAAGAATTTGAAAACTCAATACATCATGAAACTGAAACAGGGATACTAGCACTCTCTAGGTAGATAGAGAATAGGGACTTCAAGAAAACAAGTATTAAAGGTTTAGTACATTTGAAAAGCATACAGATAACTAGCCAGTACAAATTTGAGACTCCTGACATTTCACCATCAAAAAGACATATCTAAAGAAACAAAAGGGCAAGTGTGGGATTGGGGCAAAAAATTACTTATTTGTAATATAAATGACAGGTTTCTATCATCCATGAGTCATATGTGTCCTGAGATACTACTCAAAATTTAATACTTCAGCATATCAGTTAGAAAAAATTGCTAGGATACACCTAATAAGTTCTACAAATTGCTAGGACACACCTATTAAAACTAAAATTGCTTGAAAACACCTAATAAAAACAAGGCAAATACTTATGGTCAGCACACCAAAGTTGATTTTCCGGCCAAAAAATTGAACTTAAGGCCGGTATACTCTTAAGCTAGCTATTACATCATATGCCAAAAACAAATTTCTCCCCCAATTTTACGAAGAGATTAAAAAAAATCCCGAAAAAATAAAAACACCCCCCTCATATTACAGTTGCCTACATCGTTAGACCATCAATTCCACCTCAGTTTGACATGGTTGATTCAGCAAACATGATTCCTTAGTATCATTTAAAGAGGCAATGTCAAACATGTTGAGGGGTCTAGTCCTTCCCACGGACAAAGAGAGAGGGGACTTTGGGTGGGGTAGGGTTGTACTTTTATTTTGATTGTGATTGGTGAATATGCATAAAAGGGCGGAAAGTAACCAATTTACTGTAAAGGCGCGTGATGTTATAGCTAGCTCAGGGGCAAACGGATTCTAACGTTCAATTTTTTCGCCGGAAAATCAATTTTGGTGGGTTGAACATAAGTATTTATTTTTAGTAGGTGTTCCCAAACAAATTTGGTTTCAATAGCTGTATCTATACACATTTTTAAATTTATTATGTGTATCCATCAAAAATGTCAGCTCTATCAATTCAATCAAACAGGAATATGCAAAAACTTTCCTGCAATAGTACTCATAGTTCTAGCCAATATCTACTGCAATAAGCCAACCCAAACACAATCTGGTATTGAGTATCGAAACTGAGTAACCAACAATATAATCAGCTACTAATCTATACCCACATAGAACATAAAGAATCATCATTATCACCACAAACAAAACAACAAAACATAGGTGGAAAAATTCTCAGTACAATACCAAACAACAATTCAGTCAAGATCTTCCTGTCTGGTCTCTGATCCAAAATCTCGATTCTCCCTGCCACCAGGCGCATTCGATTCCCCTCCAGCAGCATTCCCATCTCCGGAACTATTACTGTTACTCCCTTCTGCTGGTGAACCAGATGCTCTAAATGGCCAAGGCAATGAAATCCTAAACCTCCTCTCCACTGTCCGATCGCTTTGCATATTCTCCGGTAACCCACCACCAACATCACTTCCACCACCACCAACAACACCAACCCCAATTCCACCACCACGAACACCACCACCACCACCACTACCTTGCCCTGTGCCATCGGTAACCTGACCCCCATTCACCCGCTGCTCGTATTCAGGATCATCCGTAGGCAACTCATACCGACAAACAGGACAAGAATTGTGCAATTCCAACCAAGGCAAAATACAATCTGAATGATAAACATGTTTACAAGGCATCTGTTTAGCTTCAGCCCCAAACTTAAACTCATCCATACAAACTGCACATTGAGACGAATCAGATTCCAACAACTCCTTTGTAACCCTAATACTTGGCAACCCATCAACAGCCGATTTTGCAGCCGGTGGAGTTCCATATCGATTTGGATCATTCTCAGCTAATTGCTGTATCAATTGCTCTAATCCTGGTCCAAAAAAATAATCCCCCAAATTCGACGGCACTCGAAACGCTCCACCACCACCACCCATACCACCACTACCGATACCGATACCAATACCCCCACCTTGTTGATCAGGTGAATTATTTTCAATCACGAATTGAATATTCGCACCCCCAGCTCTCATCGTTTGGAGATAATTCTGCAAAAATTGAAAAGGATTAAACACTTCTGGATCATGAAATGGCAACGATGACGATCTTCCACCACCATTACCACCACCACCACCAACTCCACCGCTGAAACCGCCGAAAATAGCGGAGAGATCGATAGGATCGGTGGTAGAAGAAGTTAAAAACGGGGAAAAAGAGGAGAGAGAATCGGAATTGTTTGAAGAGAAAAAAGGATTGAAAGGAGAGAAATTGGGGTTAGGGTTTTCGACTTCTTCAAGAAAACCACCATTACAGGTAGGGCAAACAAGGTCGGAGTTAGGGGAAGGAGATGAGGAGAGAGAAATTGTGCGGTTGCACTGGTAACAGAAGTAGTATTGAGGAGATAGAGAGGTGGTTGTTTGGCCACCACCGCCATTATCGCCACCACTGGAAGCCATTGTTGCTTGTTGGTGATGTCGGAGATTCTTGGTTGTTTTATTTTTGCGGTTGGTTTAAAAGAAAAGGAATTTGATTGATTTTGTGTGTGTGTGTGTGTGTGTGTTGTATTATTACGGGGAAATGAGAACGGAGGATGTTTGTGAGAGGGAGAGAAGAGAGAGAACAGAGAAGAGAGAGAGAGGGAGGGACTTTAATAGTCCCGGAATGAAAAACAAGTTGGTATTAGGATTAGGGGAAAGTTTTTTCCTATCCTGTTTTTTTTTTTTTTTTTTTGATTGGTTTCCTATCCTGTTTTTGTTTGAGGTGATTGGTTTGTTTGTTGTTTTTTCTTCAAAAACAAATAAATAAAGTAAATGATTAGAAGACAAGTGGATAAGGCGAGGGAAAAAAGAGAGTAGAAAGTAGTGAAAGGAATTAAAACGTCGTCATACAAGTTACATATCAATGTTACAATTAACTAAGACATATATATATTAACAACAAAAAGAAAAGGGTTAATCTTTTTAATACTAGTATTGAAATTAAGAGAATTGATGTTAGATTAATGCATCTTATCAAGAGTCAGACTAATCGAAATAGGAACATCACCATGGAGTTTTTTGCGCTTGATCCCAACTGTCTTACTTAAGTGTAACCTGCAGAAAGTGAAAACTTTTGTGGGCTTAAGGAAATTTATCTTTTGGGGGCTATTAAATTTTTTCAAGCGAAACAGAGTTGCTTTCTCACAAATCGTTGACTCCAAGGATGATTATAAGAAGCCTTATTAACTTTGAACATGTTGCGTCGGATAGGAGATAATGTAGAGCAAAGAAATGGAGCAACGATCGAGCAAGTGAGTTGGTTGTTGTTAGCCAAGGGGGATGAGGTTTCTCCTTAAGTCCTTATTCATACACTCCTCACAAGGAGCCACACCAAGTACGTACCCTTAAAATCTTTGATGCAATTATTAGTGATACTATTACCTAATAAATTGAGAGAATATTTTGAAAACTTACACACATGAGGGATCACCCCATTGGTGAGCTTGACATGAACACTTTAATTCTTTTTGTGGATTTGTGCTCTACAAGTTCGCTAACAAGCAAGGTAATTCTGGCTCACAATCTCCTTAATGTGTCATGTACGACTCCCACAAGAACTCTCTGAATATTAAACATAGCTCATTTCACTAACATTTAGACCAACTCCATAACCCAATAACAACTAGCAGAAGATCTACAATAATCCTCAACAGATACACTAGCCATGAAAATCTCCATATCGGAATGATAGCAACTTATTTTCCTTTTCTATCATGATCACTCTTAGCGCCGATCCTGACTCTTTATGGGACGTAGGACAAAGCAAACAAAATGGGTTATTAAGATGACAATAGACACTTTTTTTTACAACTAAAGGGAGACTCTTTTCATTTTTTTTTTTGGCCCTCTTTTCCCCTCTTTTTCTATGGGTCCTGGGCGGTCGCCCTCCTTGTCCTCCTGGACCGGCTCTTAGGAAGGTCCCAACACATATTTTCCTATTGAAGGTAGATATCATTGAATACTCCGTTATTTTCCGGTCCTCGCAACTCTTATC
Source organism: Tetragonia tetragonoides (assembly GCA_038025085.1). Taxonomy (NCBI): domain Eukaryota; kingdom Viridiplantae; phylum Streptophyta; class Magnoliopsida; order Caryophyllales; family Aizoaceae; genus Tetragonia; species Tetragonia tetragonoides. The sequence goes on from CM076150.1 coordinate 25,855,231, forward strand.
TATTTTTTCGGTATCATAGTGAGTAGCCTTAACAAGATCGCTTTGACCCTCCACATAGAAGTCTTAATTCATATGCGCAAACATTCTTTTACAAAGAGCATTCACATTATTAAGATCAACCTTTAAAAAGAACTTGGTCAAATTTTTAAAGTTTGACAAAATATAGAGCGAGATTGAGATTTGAAGATAACATATTTATGCAGTATTCATTTTCATCATCTATGTTCATAGGCAATAAAAGTGACAAAGACCTATGAGCTTTTGCATACATTGAGAAAGCATCATCAAATTTTCCAAACTTAGACAAAGCAATACCCTCCTCTATTCTTGATTTATTAAAATTGATAATAGCAAGAGGTTTATCCATAAGAAACTTTTATCACTTCCCCGACACCAAGACGACTCCATCAAAAAAACGGTATAATCCATCTCCATCAAAACATTCTGCTTTGAGATGGTTGATTTGTTTTTTTTTTTATTTTTAATTTTAAATATTCTGGCTATAGTTCGAATGAGATTCGGATGGTGACACCAATAAGGCAATAAGCAATGTGAATTATGATACATAAAGAAATAAAAATAAATAAATAAATAAATAAAGTGAATGATTAGATGACAGCTGGATAAGGCGGGGAAATAATGAGTAGGAAGTAGTGAATGGAATTAAAATACCGTCATACAAGTTACATATCGATGTTACAACTAACTAAGACATATATACATCAACAACAAAAAAAAAAGGTTAAACTTTTTAAAAACTAGTATTGAAATTAAGAGAATGATGTTGGATTAATGCATCGTATCAAGAGTCAGGTTGATTGAAGTAGAAGCAACACCATGGAGTATTTTACGCTTGATCCTAATAGTCTCACACAAGTGTAACCTGCAAAAGTGAAAAACTTTGTGGACATAAGGAAATTTACCTTTGTTATTATGGTTCATCAAGTGCAATATTTTTATTTTCATCCCAAATTGCTTGCTCCAAAGATAATAAGAGGTCACATTAGCTTTGAACACATTGGATAGGAAGTAAAGTAGAGAATACAAATGGAGCATCGAACGAGGAAGTGAGTTGATTAGCCAAAGGGGATGAGGTATTCTCCTTATACAGATGCTCCTGGCAAGGAGCCGCATCAGTACCCTTAACATCTTTGGTGTGATTATTAGTGCGTGATACCCTTAACTATTGAATGATTGGGCGAATAACCTACTCATCAATTCCTCCAAATGTTCACCACATATGGATGAGGGCTCACCCAAATGTGAGCTTGACATGAGCACTTCTTTTTTTTCTTTTTTTCTAGTATTATATTCCACAAGCTCGCTTTTGTTTCCTTTAACAAGGAAATTCTTGGCCACAATCTCCTTATGTGCCATGTACCACTTCAACACAAGAACTCTTTGAAATAAAGCTCATTCCACTAAATTTATGGTCCACCTCAGTAAGCCAAGAATCACTAACAAAAGATCAACAACCTTCAACAGATATACTAGCTATGAAAGACTCCTTTTCAAAAAGAGTAGCAACTTCTTTTCTTTTTCCATCATAATTACTCTTTTCGATCCATTAAAGGTAGATTTCATTTAATTCTCCATTATTATCCCTGAGTTATCGTGACACTTATGTTTTTTTGGGGATCACATTTGGTAGCCTTAACAAGGTCATAGTGAGCCTCCATCGTGAAGTTCAAATTCATATGCGCAATCGTTCTTTCATCATAAATAGCCTTCACATTATTAGAATCAACCTTAAAAAACTTGGTCAATATGTAAAGTTTGAGAGAACATGGAGCGAGATTGAGATTTGAAGATAATATAATTCAACATCATTCATTTTCATCCTATTAGGCAGGATATATTTTCTGTATATTGTTAGTATATTATGTAGATATTTTGTATACTCTGTATATATCTTTTAGGCAGTTATTGTGATTTCTTAGGATTCTGCTAGCTAGATTAAGCGTGTACTTTAGCTGTATATAAGCGGCTCTTTGTTCAGAAATAACATAAGTTTGATTTCCTGAGTTAATATGGTATCAGAGCCTTCACAACCCTAAACACAAACTAGATCCAAACGTCACACAGCATAACAGTAACTGGTGATGGTGATGATAACAACAAAAAGAACGGTGAACAGATGAAAAAAGTCTCTCCATATCTCTTCACTTCGAATGATAATCCTGGAAATGAAAATTTTGTTGTGGTGTACCCACACATGAAGTTTGATAAAGCATACCATGAGTCTCATAATATTCTTTCAAACACTTGAATTCCGTCCCATTATCACTCCTAACAATTTTGACATTTTTCTGAAATTGTCGTCCAGTCATAGAAAAAAATAAATTCTAAACACACGTTCTACCTCATGTTTTTCAGTCAACAAATAAATCCATACGGCACGAGAAAAATCATCAACTATTATCAAAAACTAATGGGCACCACAAGAGGCTTCAACATCATAAGGACCCCATAAATCGCAATGAATCAGTTCAAACAAATCTTTGGCTCTACTATCACTAGGATAAAAAGGTGCTCTAGTTTCTTTTGCTTTAAAACAAATTTCACAAGCTTTATTCTTCATACTATTAGTCCTACGAGAATCAAAATCGGGAAGTAACTCAACTATTTTTCCGGATGGATGTCCCATTCTTCGATGCCACAACTCGAAATCAGCAACCATACTCGTCTCGCAAGCTTGCACGGGCGTCACTTGCTTAAGAAAGTAAAGCCCCTCCCGCTGCTCACCTTCACCAATCACCTTCGAGCTGACAGTGACCTTGGCCTATATGGCTACTGTAGACAACAAATTAATGCGTAGGCAAAAATAAGTTGAACAAATATAATTTGTATTGATTTGAATGTATGGGTTACAATCTCTGTATTTTTTATCTGTTACAATAAACAAATAAATTAATCCTCTGAGTCTGTCTCCACGTTGACTTTGAGTCGAGGGTCGGATGACTTGATCTCGACAAAGTAGTGACATCTCCTCCGAATGTTGCGGCGAACACGTAGATTTGGATTCGAGGGCCTAGGCTTGATCTCAAATGGAAGTGTTGTGATGTAAGTGCACCTTGTGATGACTTGTAAGTCGTTGAGTTGTGCTTCTGCAGCTATTCAATTTGAATGTTCTTGATCGAGGGTCTTTGAAGACTTAAATCTCGATCAAGGTTGCAAAGATGGTGGAGGAAATGCTCTGGCAGGATTTTCTACTTATAGAGAATTTCCAACCTCTCGAACAAAGTGAGACTTCGGTATTTATAGAGAGGAACGGGGAGCTCCGACCCATTAACGGGCTTGGTAGTCATGGACTGACCCAATTTCTTGACTTTGTAGTTTTTTCTTGTGGGTTTGGCCGATTTAACTGTTGATTTGGCCCAACAGGTATGGGTTGGCCCAAAGGGTTAAATATTAGCTCATTTTGATGTCTTTTGGCCCATCTTAATTTTCGGGATTAATTAATTAAATCAAGCTAAATACTAGTATGTTTTAACCCAAATTAATTAATTAAATTCAATTAAGTCACCTAATAAATTTTAGTGCCTACAAATTGCCCCCTCGAGACCGAGTCACGTACACGACGTCGTGTTTCATCGTGACAGGGTGTCGAACTAGACTTGACGTATTAGTCTACCATGTAGTTGACTCCATTATAAGGGAGTGTGGATATATTTAGATTCAAGGGCTTGGAAGCGTTTTCTTGAACCTAGTAGAACGAGGGTCTTGTCGACTTGTTCCCGAACTGCGGACCTACTTTTTTGTGGTAGGGAGGTGACGGGGCCTTGTTGTGTGGCTTGTTCCATCATGTCTGACGGGGCCTTTGTGGCTTCTTCCGTGTCGCCTTGTCAACGACAATATTGTGTTATCACTTTATTGTACTTTTGACTTAGCAGGTAGACGAACTAATTTGTATCGTGTAACAACACTTTCAGTCGTCTCCTTGTCAAATTTTGATTTGACTGTCCGACGGTAAGCGATTGTCAAGTATGTCTTGAATAATGTGACCCAAGTTGAGTACCGACTTAATAGGGTTACTCTGCAGATGACACGCTTTTAACATCGAGTTACCAATTTTGTTGGACCCAAAAGGATGACAATGTGTCACCACATGTTTTTTTTAAATGTAACTAGCTTCCTTGGTTGTCAAGCAGTTGTCTCGCTAGCGTTAAGTTACTCAGATCAACTATTAATTTGATTGAATAACTATTGCAGTAATAACAATAATTTAATTTGAGTTTTTTTTTGTTTAACCTAATATTAAATTAATCATGACGGCTCATCTTCTAGATACTGAGACGCTTGAGTCGAGTCTATATGGGTCTCATGATGCCGAGAAATAGTTTTATTTGGACTCAAATTTAGTTTCCATGTCCTACTGAAATAAGGATATGATAACCTATAAAAAGGGCGTGAAGACTGTCAATTAAAATCACTGCCTTGAAGCTTCAACGGAGGGCATACGCACTGACACCACACCAAAAGTAAGTTATGCGACTCTTTATTTTTTTATGCCCACGTTTAAATTTACTTTTGTCCAGCCTTGATTACATGATAGGAGTATCGGACCAATCTGTGATTGTGTTTCTCATATTGCGCTGCTAGCATTGATTACTTGTGATTGATTTTATTTTCATTGAACATGAGATTTGAAGAGGGTTGAAGGTCAACATAAGACAAAGGTATACTCTTTCTCTTCATACTCTCCCTTTTTTGGTAATTTATGACTCTGATTTGTTTGCCCTTTTTTGCTTGTAATGGTCAATACACGACAAAGTAGTAGCAAACTCAATGATTTGCATTAGGCTGTAGTGAATTGGTAGAATTGCTTCAGTCTGCTCTTTGTTAAATAAGAAGGAAGCTTCTCTTGCTTTCGGTAGACTAGTAGCACGTCAAAGGCTCGAGTATTTTTTTCTTCTTTCTTTTTTTTTTTTTTGCTTTTTCCTTTTGCTGAATTTGCCTTGATTTCGTATCTAGTACTGTCCCTGTAGGTGAGCAGTAAACCAATTAGTAGCAAATTATTTTGCCATTCCTTTGTGATTCAAGTACTTTGATGGGTACTCAAAACAATGTGAGACTTTCATCAAGTCCCCCTTTTTTTTTACACCTTCTAGCCATAGTTTACTCTTGGTATACGTGCATGTCTTGTATTTGGTATGTCTTGTATGTATTTGTTTTTAGGGGTCCAAGTATAATGACTCGGAGAGAAAGACATAATACATGGGATCATCTCAGATTTGTGAGCTCATGCGTTGTAACCGTTAGAGGCCATCTCGGGTTCACATCTCCATGCGTTGTACCCCATATGTATTTGAAGACCAAGACATAGTACATAGGATCATCTCGGACTTGTGAACTCATGCGTTGTAACCGTTAGAGGTCATCTTGGGTTCACATCTCCATGCGTTGTACCCTATATGCTTGAAGAGCAAGATTTGTTGTCGTATTCTAAGTCATCTGGGATTTGTGAACTCATACGTTATAACCGTTTGAGGCCATCTCGGGTTCACATCTCCATGCGTTGCACTTAGGTACCAGAAGAAACAAGGTTTGCCGCCGTATTCTAAGTCGTCTCGGATTTGTGAACTCATGCGTTGTAACCGTTAGAGGCCATCTCGGGTTCACATCTTCAGGCGTTTTACTTAGGTACCAGAAGAAAGACACAGAACGACCAAATTGCACATGGGCTCACCTGTGCAACAATGACTCCTTGATAACGAAATAACAAGTTACACGCAGTGTTGACGAGCATCCTTGACACCAAGCATTGTGAAGCGCAACCCGTTACAAGTGTCCTCTGCACCCAACATACAGTTTTGAAGTATTGACAAGCGATCCTTAACACTAAGCACTGTAAAGCTCAACCTATTACAAGTTAAGTCTCACCTACACCAAACGTTGCAAAGTTGGAGTGGATGACAGGCGTCCCTTGGCAATACGCATGGCAATGGTACGCTTTCAACGAGCGTCAATTGGAAAAATTAGACCAGTGTAAACCACACTTGATGAAACGCGACAGATGAAACGTATACATCCTAGCGCCAAGCATGACAAAGTTCTTTAGCACCATAAGGTGGGAATATTGAGTTTTCACATGTTGAACTTACACATACACTTGTTTGTTGGTTTGTTTGACTGTACTTGGCTATATATATTTTCAAGTTGCCTACGTACTTATAGGAGCATGCAATCACTCCATAAGATCAAGTCATCACGTAGTTCAAAAGTTTTTGTTTTTGTTTCGCCGTGCACAGTTTATACTCTTGTGAACTCGGAGTGATTTTTTTTTTTTTGATGCGCAGTTTTAGCTTTTGCTTAGGAGTAACCATTGTATCAACAATTTGGTAGGCTGGTGCGTGAGAGATTTCTCCGGACCTTGATGATCTAACTTTTCTTTAAAGTAGACTTGGTGCTTGAAAGCTTTTTCGAGGTCTTAAATACTTAAAATAATTCATGTGCAGTTTAAGCTCTTGCTTAGGAGCATTGCAGATGCGGACTTCAGAGTTAGGATAAAAGTTTACCCCAAAGTCGTTCACCATCAACATTTGTGGGGACACTGTGAACAACGAAGGTGTTAAAATGTACGAGCGTTGAGTTGAAGACATGGTGCTTAGGAGCTTTCTCCATGTCTCTTGAGAATTTGAAATAAACTTGGTGCTTGAAAGCTTTCTCCAAGTTTTGATGGCTGAGGCTTTGAGGTAGACTTGGTGCTTAATAGCTTTCTCCAAGTATTGATATGTGAAATGTTGGGGTAGATTTGGTGCTTGTGAGAGTTCTCCAAATCTTGAAGATATGAGTTGAGCTTGGTGCTTGGTAGCTTTCTCCAAGTGAAGTTCTGAGAGGACTTGGTGCTTGGGAGCTTTCTCCAAGTGAAGTTCTGAGAGTACTTGGTGCTTGTGAGCTTTCTCCAAGTTTTGATAATGCTTGATGTTTTAAGTTAGACTTGGTGCTTAGTAGCTTTCTCCAAATCTTGATGCGTGAAATTTTGAGACGTTTGGTGCTTGGGAGCGTTCTCCAAGTCTCGATGTTTGAAGTGTTGGGATAGACTTGATGCTTGTGAGCGTTCTCCAAGTCTTGCTCCCCAAGGTTCTTGCCTTGCCCCCAGAGTTGCTTGATTTTTCTTAGCAGAGGAAGGAGGATGAGGGTTGATAAACTCCTTTCATGGCTATCGTGGCTCAGACGAAGACGTCTATGCAGAATCGGTATCTTCATCTTCTTCGTCTTGGGAAGAATAGCTTTCGCGGTTGACGATAATAGGCTGCAAGTCCTCAAAGTCATCAAATTCATTTGAAGAAGTATAACCTCCATGGTTAGCGATTGTGAGCTCCATATCGTGAGCTCATGTTGCCAACTCTTGAATGGTTCGTGGCTTTATTCCTTGGAGTATGTAGACCAAGTCCCATTGCATGCCTTGGATGCACATCTCGACCACAGAGGTCTCAGTGAGACGATCCTTACACTCAAGGCATAGAGGGCGCCAACGGTCTATGTAGTCAACGACGAGTTCATCCTTGCCTTGCGTAGTGTTTGTCAGCTCAGTCATGCTGACGACACGCCTTGTGTTGTAGAAGTGATTTAGGAACTCTCCTTCCATTTGTTTTCAACTGGCGATGGATTCCGCACTCAGATCCGTGTACCAGTCAAATGTTGTCTCTTTGAGTGAGTGAACAAACTGCTTCAGCAAATGGTCGCCATCAGTCCCAGCGTTGTTGCAAGTCTCTACGAAGTGAGCGCCATGTTGCTTAGGATTACCATTTCCATCAAACTGTTGAAATTTGGGAGGTTGATAACCGACAGGCATTGTCAACATGTCAATCCTCTTACTGTATGGTTTAGTGTAGAGGCATGTTCGCTGTGAATCGTTACCAAGCTGAGTCTTAACAACGCTTGCTATCATGTCATTGATTTGTTCGACAGAAAGAGAGCATGCGTGAGACTCGTGGTTGTTGCTGTGTCCATCACTTTTAGAAGACTCGCCCATCTTTTTCTTACCCAATTTCTTTGTTAAGGAAGCAATATGTTTGTTTTGACGCTTGATTTGAGCGTCCTTCTCCTCGCTATCCTTAGAGAGTTTGTCAAGGAGTTGTCTCATACTTTCCAGTTGCTCCTCTACAGTTTTAACTTATGTGGCCATAACAGAGACGACAACGGATCTCGAGGGCTCAACAACTTGTTGGAGCGGAGTGTCTTCGCGTGATGAAGGTGCAGAGTAATCCATGCTGGTACAATTATCCTCCACATGGAGCGATGATCGCCATGTTAGGTTGATGTTAGTGAGGATCTTCTCAACTACATCTTTTGTACCTTACTCCCATGTTGGTGAAGCAGTCGCTTGTTTTATTTCACCTGAACACTTAAAGCCGAATACAAGTGATTCGCGAGACCTTTTGAGGACCAGGGAAGGTGATTGAGCGGTAAGGGTGCTAACAAAATTTGTCATGCTCCTGGTAGCCTTACCAAGTTGATTGTTGGGCGCAACAACAACACTTTTAGACCGTCGTGCTGCTGATCCAAATGATTTGTAGGGATGCTGAGACATGTTTCTTCTTGATGCCATGTTAGCTGCAGCGAAATTGATGTGATTTGTTGAGGAAACAGAGATGAGAGGCAGAGAGGTCCCACCGTACGTGCCAAAATTTGTAAACAACAAATTAATGCGTAGGCAAAAATAAGTTGAACAAATATAATTTGTATTGATTTGAATGTATGGGTTACAATCTCTGTATTTTTATCTGTTACAATGAACAAATAAATTAATCCTCTAATTCTGTCTCCACGTTGACTTTGAGTCGAGGGTTGGATGACTTGATCTCGACAAAGTAGTGACGTCTCCTCCGAATGTTGTTGCGAACACGTAGATCTGGATTTGAGGGCCTAGGCTTGATCTCGAATGGAAGTGTTGTGATGTAAGTGCACCTTATGATGACTTGTAAGTCGTTGAGGTTGTGCTTCTGCAGCTATTCAATTTGAATGTTCTTGATCGAGAGTCTTTGAAGACTTGAATCTCGATCAAGGTTGCAAAGGTGGTGGAGGAAATGCTCTGGCAGGGTTTTCTTCTTGTAGATAATTTCTAACCTCTCGAACGAAGTGAGACTTCGGTATTTATAGAGAGGAACGGGGAGCTCCGATCCATTAACGGGCTTGGTAATCATGGACTGACCCAATTTCTTAACTTGATAGTCTTTTCTTGTGGGTTTGGCCGATTTAACTGTTTATTTGGCCCAACAGGTATGTAACACCACCGAATTCGCAACGATTTTCAGGGAACTATCGACGTCGCTGTCCACGACTCGACACCGCCGAACCCAGTGTTCATAGATAGATATAGACTTGCCATGGACTTACTCCAGTGTATACTTACACTACCTCTAACATAATATTCGATATGTAGAGAAATAAACAATGGGGAATGATCCGTCCCGAACACACTACGAGGTGTCCATAAAAGTAACTTGGGAATCACGCATCCCTAGACTATATCAATTAGATAAGTCTCGATAGCTCGACTACTCCTAGGGATCCATTAGGAGTCTTATTCTCATTAATTCAATTCACATACTTGCAATGATTGACCTAGTGGTACAACGAGACCACGACATACTACTTCATTTCATGCTCATGATAATGAATAATAATAACAGTAATGACATAAAGGCATATTAACAATAGTCATGCTTCATACATGTCTAACGAAATTTTGGCAGCAGTTCGGCAGTAAATCATGATATCCAAAAATTACACTTTCACAAATAACATCCAACAAACATACTAGGTGCTCATTAGCACTCAATAATATCTCATTCCAAATAGCACATATTATTATATCATAATAATATTAGAAATTCAACATCGACATAATTAAACATTAATTAGCATATGAACTAATTAATTAACGAAACTTCATAAACTTATCATACTCATTATAAATCATATTTACAGCGAAGAATATAATTCATATTCTCATAACTAACGACGATATAATTTAATCATGCTTAGCATATTAAATTCACAAATAATTATCAATTAGCACATAACACATCAAAATAGTTTTGATGAGGCTTTGGAAAGAGGTAGGAACACAAACGCTCACTTAGCAGTAGGTGACTTGACTAATCACAACCCGATCACGCTTGTCCGTTTGGTCCTAATTAAAAAAAATTATCGAGACATAATTAGTAAATAAGAAAATCCTAATAGTACTGAAACTGTAAAATAATATTTTTATTAAATTCCTTGATTTATTCCAACCAATCTAGGCTTTTGAAAATCGGATTCGGACTCCGAACGAGTACAGAAAAATATAAACAATTATTGAAAACTACTGAAAATACGAAATTAATTAAAACGAAAATATTAAATTCGAAACCCTAACTTATTGTGCAAGTCTCGACCACGGTCACCCACAAGGGGACCCATGGTCGGACCCATCAGCACCATCACGACCCACCTGACCACCGTGGTCGGTGGTGGTGGCTCGCCGGCGACCGGCGGCCAGGAGAGAGAAAGAGAGAGAATTTGCGAGAGAGGGAGAGAGAGCAACGAGAGCGAGAGAGAGAGACTGAATAGGAGAGAGGACGCGGGGTGGCTCCAGCAGCGCCGGCGACCACCCAGGCATGGCAGGCCACAACGCGCGAAAATAGGGGGACGGGGAGAGAACAGGGGCGAGAGAGAGAGAGAAAGGGAAAGAAAGAGAGAGAAAGGAAGAGAGAGAAGAGGGGAGCGGCTCACCTGGTGGTGGCCTGGTGTTCTCCGGCGAAGGGGCGGCAGCAATGGAGGTCGAGAGAGTGTGTGTGTGCGGTGGAGAGGGAGAAAGGAGAGAGAGAGAATGGCGTGAAAGAGAGAGAAGAGAATTGGGTTTTTTGCTCAGTTTTGCAAACTGATCAACTGACCCATCTCTTAGCTTATATAGGTGATTGATCAAGGAAAGTCAAACCCTACTAGAATTAGGATTATTTTCAGATTTAATAATTAATTAAAACACAATTAAAACTAATTAAATGCTAATTAAAGCTAATTAAAACACTATGAATAAACCTCATTCATATACAAAATCATTTTAATTAAATCCCTCAATTTTATAATTATAAATCCCGAAATTCCCATAATAATAATTAATATTATTATGGCTTAATTTGAGTAAATCGAATCGTTAAATAAATATACGACTTAAATCTCCGAAACTATTTATAAATGAATTATAATCGATATTATAATTATAGAAAATATTGGGGTATCACATTCTACCCTCCTTAAAAGAAGTTTCGTCCCGAAATTTGAAACATGAAGTAATCACTTCTCAACGACGAAACGAGTTTACCCATACGAAGGTATAAAACGATTTTAGGACAACGACAATGCAATGCGTGTTTACGGTTGTGATCTAAGTCGATTAGCAATGCAGCATGCAATGTTAGAACATGCAACTCGTGCAAAGCGGTAAACAAAACACGAAACTACTAGGTGTGACATTCTACCCTCCTTAAAAAGGGTTTCGTCCCAAAACTCAAATGGAATTAGTACCTTCAAGAAAGAGTTCTGGGTACTTCTCGCGCATCATGGATTTCGCTTCCCATGTTGCCTCTTCTTGATCCTGACGGGACCAAATAACTTTCACAATCGGTGTAGTCTTGGTGCGAGTCGACCGCTCTTTGCGGTCAGTGATCTCGATCGGACGTTCTTCATACTTCAAACTCTCGTCAAGTTCGGTCGTTTCAGGTTGAACGACATGAGTTGGATCATGTACGTATCACTTTAATTAAGAGACGTGAAAGACATTGTGGACTTTCTCAAGTTCCACAGGTAAAGCTAAACGATAAGCAACTTCACCAATCCTCTCTAGGATTTCATAAGGTCCAATGTAACGAGGACTCAACTTCCCCTTACGACCAAAACGCATAACGCCCTTGGTAGGAGATACTCGCAAAAGTACCTTACTTCCTACCTCAAATTCTTCAGGTCTACGACCTCTATCTGCATATGATTTCTGGCGATCTTGTGGACTTCTCATCTTCATCTGAATCACCTTCACAATGTCGACAGTCTGTGGGATCATCTCAGGACCCAAAACTGCAGTCTCGCTAATGTCGTTCCAACATACAGGCGATCGACACTTTCTACCATACAAGGCTTCATATGGTGCTCGATCAATGCTCGAATGATAGCTATTGTTGTAAGAAAATTCGATCAACGGAATGTGCTTATTTCACGAACCTTGGTATTCGAGGGCACACGCTCGAAGCATATCCTCCAGAGTCTGGATTGTCTTTTCGGTCTGGCCATCTGTTGCAGGATGAAAAGCAGTACTGAACTTCAATTTGCTTTCGAAAGCTTCTTGTAATTTCTGCCAAAAGTTAGAGAAAAATCTCGAATCTCTATCAGAAATAATATCTTCAGGTACACAATGAAACCTCATGACTTCCTTGACGTACGCGTCAGCCAGCTTCTCCATTTCCCACGTGTCATGGATAGGGATGAATCGTGCGACCTTCGTCAAATGATCTACAACCACCCAAATGGCGTTGTTCTTCTTTCGTGTCAAAGGTAAACCCATGACAAAATCCATAGAAATCGAATTCCATTTCCACGTTGGAACTTCCAGTGATTGTACCATTCCACCTGGTCTCTTGTGCTCGATCTTGACTTTCTGACATGTCAAACACTTCGCTACAAATTCAGCAACATCTTGTTTCATGCCTTTTCACCAGAACACTTGACGTAGATCTTTATACAGCTTGTCTCCACCAGGATGTACAGAATACGGCGTATTATGAGCTTCACCCAAAATCTGACTTTTGATATCTGGGTCATTGGGTGCGCAAACACGTTCTCTAAATCTCATAATTCCATCTTGGCCCAAAGTGAAGTCCTCGGACCTACCCTTATCTTTGTGGTTTAGAATCCGCTGAAGATCCTCATCACCACTCTGTTTATCGTTGATCTCGTCTAGCAACGTTGGTCGAACGGTCATATGTGCTAAGGTACCTTGAACGTCACCTTGAAACACAATCTCCACCTCGAGACTTTGCAAGTCACGTATGATCTCCTTAGGAAGCACTAAAGCAGTGTTTAACGAATGCCTAGTCTTCCTACTCAAAGCATCAGCGACTACGTTCGCTTTACCCTCATGGTACTGGATATCAATATCGTACTCCGTCAAAGGTTCTAGCCATCTCCTTTGGCGCATGTTCAACTCTTTCTGCGTAAAGATATACTTGAGACTCTTGTGATCAGTGAACATCTTGACTGTGGAACCATACAGGTAATGTCGCCAAATCTTCAATGCAAATACCACAGCAGCAAGTTCTAGATCGTGCGTAGGATAGTTATCTTCATGCTTTTTCAGTTGTCGTGAGGCGTAAGCCACGACCTTTCCATGTTGCATCAAAACACATCCTAAGCCATTCTTAGACGCGTCACTGTAGACCTCATATCCTTCCGTTCCTGACGGCAATGTCAAGATAGGTGCACTTGTAAGACGTTTCTTCAACTCTTGGAAAGCAGTCTCACACTTGTCGGACCATACAAACTTCGTCATTTTCTTCATCAAGTTCGTGATTGGTTGCGCAATCTTTGAGAAACCTTCTACAAATCGTCTATAGTAACCAGCAAGTCCAAGAAAACTCCGAACTCCGGTCACGGTCGTTGGTCTTGGCCAATCTGTAATAGCTCGAATCTTCTCTGGATCTACGGCTACTCCATTCTTAGATATCACGTGTCCTAAGAAAGATACCGTGTCTAACCAAAACTCACACTTAGACAACTTGGCGTAAATTTGATGTCTTCGCAAAATCTCCAAAACAGTACGTAGGTGTTGCTCATGTTCCTCGGCGTTCTTCGAGTAAACCAGAATATCATCTATAAAGACTACAACAAATTGGTCTAGGTAAGGATGGAAGGTACGGTTCATCAAGTCCGTAAACTTCGCAGGTGCATTCGTCAACCCAAAAAGCATCACGGTGAACTCATAGTGCCCATACTTCGTCCTGAACGCTGTTTTTGCAATATCAGGCTCAGAAATCCTCAATTGATGGTATCCTGATCGTAGGTCTATGTTTGAGAAAATAGACGCACCACGCATTTGATCAAACAGATCGTCAATTCTGGAAAGTGGGTATCTATTCTTGATCGTAATCTTGTTCAACTCGCGGTAGTCGATGCACAGTCTCATACTACCATCCTTCTTCCGTACAAATAAAACAGGAGCACCCCAAGGCGATACACTCGGACGTATGTATCCCTTTTCTAACAAGTCCTCAAGTTGTATTTTCAGTTCCTTCATCTCAGCAGGTGCCATACGATATGGTGCTTTTGAAATTGGTGCAGAACCTGGAGCAAGCTCGATCGTAAAATCGATAATAGGTTGCGGAGGCATTCCGGGAATCTCTTCGGGAAACACGTCAGCGTACTCGGAAACTACAGGAATAGGCTGCGGAGCTGCCTTCTCGCGGTTCGTATCCACCACATGGCATAGGTAAATCTCTTCACCGTTAGTCACACACTCTTTAACCTTCATAGTAGCCATCACCTTCAGCTTAGGTTTGACCACAACTCCTCGGTAAGTGATCCTCTTACCTTTAGGTCCACGCAAAGAAACGCGTTGTTCAAAGCATTCTAACTTAGCCCTATACTTGGCTAACCAATCCATTCCCAATATTACGTCAAAGTCCTTCAAGTCCATTTGAATCAGATCCGCGGGTAAATCGGAACCAGCTATCCTAATCGGACACTTTTCATACAACGCTTTACATTTAGCTATCGATCCATCTGGCATCCTCATATTTGCACTATACAATGAACTAGGTTCTAATCGTATCTTAGATGCAAAGCATTTAGAAAGTACAAAATGCGTCGCACCACTATCAAACAAAACAAAAGCGGGAAAAGAATGAACAAGAAAAGTACCAGCAATCACGTTCGGGTTTGCTTCTGCTTCATTGCGATTCATCACAAAAATTCTACCATTAACCCCTCTATTGTTGTTGTTGTTGTTGTTCGGCGCGGGATTAGCAGTAGCAGGAGCTTGAACTTGGTTGTTCACAGCAGGAGCAGCATTGTTGCGGTTGTTGTTGTTGTTGTAACCCTCGTTTCCACGGTAGTTACCACCATTACTACGATAACCATAGTTATTTCCACCACGATTTTAGTTGTTATCGCAGTTCTGCCCATTACCATTCCTACCTTTGTTCCAGCATTCAGATTTTTTGTGATCCGGCTTGTTGCACTCATAGCATTGCAACACTTCACCTCGGCAGTTCTTACCAGCATGCGTCTTGTTACAGCGAGTACAAGGCGTATTCCTTCTAGCCATTATCGTAGCTCGATGACTATTCGAGTCACGATTTCTATTCGCATTGTTCTGACCACCTTGGTAGTTGTTGTTGCCATTCGGTCTTGGCCTCTTGTCGTCATTGCTCGATTGCGATGAATTGCCTTCGTCGCGCTTGTTCTTTCCCAAATGCGTGTCATGACGTCCAACGATCCTCTCTTGATTCAGGGCCTTGTCATAAGATTCCTGAAAAGTGATAGATTGTCCAGCGACAAAACGTTGAATGTAACCATTTCAGTCCATCCTCGAACCTTTCGATTTGCTCAGCTTCAGTTCTCAGCAGGTTGGGAGAAAAAATAGCAAGCTCGTTGAACTTGGCAGCATACTCGGCCACAGACAGCTTGTCTTGGCTTAACCCTTCAAACTCACGCTGCTTCAGGCGTCGTAGTGCACTAGGATATCTAGCACGAATAGCTACCTTAAAACGATCCCAATTAAATTTCGGTGTTGCAAGCAAGTCCGTTCGCACATCGTTCCACCACTTGTTAGCTTCGCCTTTCAAATAGTACGTCGCAGAGCTAACCTTCATGTTGTTAGGCCGACTCGTAGCCAGGAACAACTTCTCGAACTCAATGATCCAAGTCTCCATCTTTGTTGGATCGGCACCACCTTCGAACTTAGGAGGTTTAAGAGCGTGAAAATCTCGGAAACTACGCGCTGCAGAGGCTTGAGCGGTTTCCATCTCTTCTTGGCGTGCCATTTGCCTTGCCATGATCTCGACCACATCGGTCAGACCACCTTCGAGTCTAGCGATTCTATCGGCGTTGGTTGTCATTTTGCGAATCTAATATTATAAAAGTAATGGTATGAACACCATTCACATAGTTTGCACATCTCGACCCTTTAAGGTCTAATTGAGAGAAATAGGTTGTAATTGAAACCTTTCTCTTGATTAGCATATTGCATATAAGTTTCGAAGATCGACCTTACAGCGTAGGTCTAAGCAACATACTTGCTTTATTGTTCTCGGTTCTCATGCACAACAGTTTGATAGGCTGTAATACACCTTAGGCATGTAGGTTTCACATGAATAGACAAGGATGCTCATAATGCACATAAAGAGGCTCCATACTATTTCAGTAGGGCAATAGATAATCACACTTAACCATATCGATATGCTTTAGCACTTGGCTCACAAGAGAGTTGATAATGCTCAACAAAAATTTTGCCATAATTTCGACATGGATTTCCCATCATGTCACGACGATAAGAGATAGCATTCATGCTTTTAGTCAATCATGCAAATATGTGATACAACAATGTTGTAAACAAATCATAACGACTTTCATATAATCAAATGAAATAGTTTGCAATAAGATAGATTGCAAAATAGATAATAGTCAAAAATATTTGTTGCTTTTGCAACTATACACCATCATCAAACTTGACCACGCAGGGCCATCATAAAAGTGGAATAATATTTCTAACCAAACAACTAACTCTACTCAATAAAATATCTAAACAGCAACTGGGTTTTGCTTCGATCCGGGAGGCGTATCATCATCATCGTCCCTCCTTGGCTTCACTTCCCTACATGGAGTGTAAGGATGTCCATCACCCTCGAACTTTTGAAGCTTGAAGCGCCTTCTAAAATTGTCCACAAGCTTGCGCTTCTTGGACCAGCAACTCTCGCATATGTCTTTTGGTGCAGGCACTAGAACGTGATTAACCTTCCATTCGAACTCAGACAAGCATAACTCATTGCCAGCACCCTGAAAAGTAAGCGCCCAACGATTGCCTTTGCCATACTTCCCGTCGTTGATATAGCCACTCCTCAGTACCACATCGTCATACTTCTCCTTGAGACCTTTCCAAGGATGCAGGTTGGGTAAGCCAGCTAGTAAGAGTTCTACCCAAAAACCTTGGTGTATCCTCGTACGGTTCTCATACTCGTATCGCTCGATCATAGTGAATGCGCGATCAATGTAGGCACGGATGTCATTCAGCTCGGCATCAGTGGCAAAGAAAGGCTCCACAGGAGGAGACACATCAGCAGTAGGCGATGGAGGTGCAGAGTTGTTGCCGCTTGCATCACCAATATCCTCTAAGTCTGGCATCCTAGGTGAATCAGGGACACCAGTTCCATCCTCAAATCGCATCTCTAGTTCCACAGAGTTAGGCTCAACACTTGGCTCATCAGCAGGAGCATCGTCAGCCTCAGGTTTGGACTCGGTAGGTTCCTCTTCAGGATCAAGATCCCCGTTAGCTTCCAAGTCGTGATTAGGCTCTATTGGAACGTCATTGTCACGAGCATCAGGCGCGGGTTGGTCCACCTCGTGCGCGCCATTCTCTTGTGCCACAAGAGCAACCACAGCCTCGTCACGCTCGTCGTGCGTTGGCTCGCTATCGGAGATGTCTACATATTCCACTTCGTTCTCGAGTGCTACAATCATCGCTCGTGGTTGTCTACCTCTAGTCGACTTCATCGCGGTCAAACGAGTAATTGTCATCTACAAAAGGGCAATCAAACAATAAGAACATTTAGATCACAATTAAGGTGATTTCAAGTAATTCCTATCTTCTAGGACTACTACGCTCAACGGCTTTAATTATATTTTATTTTCCCCAAGTGAAACTAATCTTTATTAATTCATTTATTAAACCTATGCAACCTTTTAAACTAATCTTTATTAAACCTATTTTGATACCATTTGTAACACCCCCGATTTCACAACGATTTTCAGGGAACTATCGACGTCGCTGTCCACGACTCGACACAACCGAACCGTCACGGACCCAAGGGTATGTTACTGCAACATTTATCGCTAAGGAGTAAATGCTAAGCAGAAAGGAAAACTAGGTATCAAAGGAAGCATCTAAACAAATTAAACATAATTATAAGAGTTGTCTATCAGCGGTCTTAAGTCCATTATAGTTTATTACAACTTTGCCTTCAAGGGCACAAACCAAAATCCCAAATAATCCAAAGTAACCAATAATCAAAAGTTCTAATGCAACGGCCCACATTTAACCTTCTAGCAAACCGTCTTCACTCAGCTACACCTGCACTTTGGTTTCCGTGACGGAAACAAGGTACAGAAGAAAAAGAGAAGAACAAAAGAAAACAAAAATCAGATAAACTGAATAAACGTCGTCCATACCCAGTAAAAACACTTTCGCAAACCTTACCTGGGTTTTAGAAGAATCATTGAAATTCATTTGCATGCACAAGTAGTCATACAA
Organism: Tetragonia tetragonoides; assembly: GCA_038025085.1. Classification (NCBI taxonomy): domain Eukaryota; kingdom Viridiplantae; phylum Streptophyta; class Magnoliopsida; order Caryophyllales; family Aizoaceae; genus Tetragonia; species Tetragonia tetragonoides. The sequence goes on from CM076150.1 coordinate 25,873,736, forward strand.
TCAAGCACACGCATACTCAACATTCAATTACATGCAATTCTTGCTTTAGTGGTCATTCGAACACAAATAGATAAACCATCTTGATTAGAGTAATAAGAGAGCGAATAGAACAGCGATTACCCATACTGTTCATAGATAGATATAGACTTGCCACGGACTTACTCTAGTGTATACTCACACTACCTCTAACATAATAATCGATATGGAGAGAAATAAACAATGGGGAATGATCCGTCCCGAACACACTACGAGGTGTCCATAAAAGTAACTTGGGAATCACGCATCCCTAGACTATATCAATTAGATAAGTCTCGATAGCTCGACTACTCCTAGGGATCCATTAGGAGTCTTATTCTCATTAATTCAATTCACATACTTGCATTGATTGACCTAGTGGTACTACGAGACCACGACATACTACTTCATTTCATGCTCATGATAATGAATAATAATAACGGTAATGACATAAAGGCATATTAACAATAGTCATGCTTCATATATGTCTAACGAAATTTCGACAGCACTTCGGCAGTAAATCATGATATCCAAAAATTACACTTTCACAAATAACATCCAACAAACATACTAGGTGCTCATTAGCACTCAATAATATCCCATTCCAAATAGCACATATTATTATATCATAATAATATTAGAAATTCAACATCGCCATAATTAAACATTAATTAGCATATGAACTAATTAATTAACGAAACTTCATAAACTTATCATACTCATTATAAATCAACTTTACAGCGAAGAATATAATTCATATTCTCATAACTAACGACGATATAATTTAATCATGCTTAGCATATTAAATTCACAAATAATTATCAATTAGCATATAACACATAAAATAGTTTTGATGGGGATTTGGAAAGAGGTAGGCACAATCTCTTACCTAACAAATGCTCACTTAGCAGTAGGTGACTTGACTAATCACAACCCGATCACGCTTGTCCGTTTGGTCCTAATTAAAAATAATTACCGAGACATAATTAGTAAATAAGAAAATCCAAACAGTACTGAAACTGTAAACTAATATTGTTATTAAATTCGTTGATTTATTCCAACCAATCTAGGCTTTTGAAAATCCGGATTCGGACTCCGAACGAGTACAGAAAAATATAAACAATTATTGAAAAATACTGAAAATACGAAATTAATTAAAACGAAAATATTAAATTCGAAACCCTAACTTATTGTGCAAGTCTCGACCACGGTCACCCACAAGGGGACCCATGGTCGGACTCATCAGCACCATCACGACCCACCTGACCACCGTGGTCGGTGGTGGTGGCTCGCCGGCGACCGGCGGCCAGGAGAGAGAAAGAGAGAGAATTTGCGAGAGAGGGTGAGAGAGCAAACGAGAGCGAGAGAGAGAGAGAGACTGAAGAGGAGAGAGCACGCGGGGTAGCTCTAGCAGCGCCGGCCACCCACCGGCGACCACCCAGGCGCGGCCTGGTGGCGCAGCGGTGGCACGGCAGGCCACAGCGCGCGAAAACAGGGGGACGGGGAGAGAACAGGGGCGAGAGAGAGAAAGGGAAAGAAAGAGAGAGAAAGGAAGAGAGAGAAGAGGGGAGCGGCTCACCTGGTGTTGGCCTGGTGTTCTCCGGCGAAGGGGCAGCAGCAATGGAGGTCGAGAGAGAGAGAGAGAGAGTGTGCGGTGGAGAGGGAGAAAGGAGAGAGAGAGAATGGCGTGAAACAGAGAGAAGAGAATTGGGTTTTTTGCTCAGTTTTGCAAACTGATCAACTGACCCATCTCTTAGCTTATATAGGTGCTTGATCAAGGAAACTCAAACCCTACTAGAATTAGGATTATTTTCAGATTTAATAATTAATTAAAACACAATTAAAACTAATTAAATGCTAATTAAAGCTAATTAAAACACTATGAATAAACCTTATTCATATACAAAATCATTTTAATTAAATCCCTCAATTTGATAATTATAAATTCCGAAATTTCCATAATAATAATTAATATTATTATGGCTTAATTTGAGTAAATCGAATCGTTAAATAAATATACGATTTAAATCTCCGAAACTATTTATAAATGAATTATAACCGATATTATAATTATAGAAAATATTGGGGTATCACCGGGTGTGGGTTGGCCCAAAGGGTTAAATATAAGCCCCTTTTGATAGCTTTTGGCCCATCTTAATCTGCGGGATTAATTAATTAAATCAAGCTAAATACTAGTATATTTTAACCTAAAATAATTAAATAAATTCAATTAAGTCACCTAATAAATTTTTAATGCCTACAGCTACTATGACTCGGATTGGGCTAGTTGCCCGGTGACTCGACGTTCTCTCATGGGTTATTTTATCTTGTTGGGGAGTTCACCCATCTCTTGGGAAACAAAGAAGCAACACACTGTGTCCCGCTCTTCTGCTGAAGCTGAATACCGTTTTATGGTGACTACCACTTGTGAGCTTAAATGGTTGAAAGGCCTACTGGCATCCCTTGGGGTAGCGCATCATAATCCTATGCGTCTCTTTTGCGATTGCCAGGCTGCACTGCACATTGCAGCTAATCCGATTTTTCATAAGCGTACCAAGCATATTGTAGTTGATTGTCATTTTGTTCATGACGACATACTTCGTGGTACTCTTTCTCGTGCTTATGTGCATAGTACAACGCAACTAGCTGATATTTTCACAAAGGCTTTGGGTACACAACAACTTGGATACTTTCTTCGCAAGTTGGGTATTCGAAATCCTCATGCTCCAACTTGGAGGGTATTAGGCAGGATATATTTTCTGTATATTGTTAGTATATTCTGTATATATCTTTTATACTCGGTATATATTCTTTTAGGTAGTTATTGTGATTTCTTAGAATTTTGCTAGCTAGCTTAAGCGTGTAGTCTAGCTGTATATAAGCGGCTCTTTGTTTAGAAATAATATAAGTCTGATTTCCTAAGTTAATACATCCTCTATGCTCGATCATAGGCAAGCCTAGTGAAAGAGATCTTCGGGCTTCGTCATACATTGAAAAAGCAGCATCAAAAATTTTAAGTATAAGCAGTATCCTCCTCTACCTTTGATTTATCAAAAAGGATAAAACCAAGAGATTTATCCATATGAAACTCTACACTATCACTTTGATCATTACCAACCTCGAAAACACCAAGAGATAACTCTGATCTGTTAAAAGAACAAGACAATCCATCTCCATAAGGGGAGTCGCAATCACAGAGGAATTAAAATATATGAAACCCCTCAATAAAAATGAATAAGCACCTTAAAACGTTCATAGTCGTCAAGCCAACAACATACACTAAGTAAAGCAAGACCAACAGATGCAAAACAAGTAAGGAAAATAAGAAAGAAGATTCGCAAAGGTGGAACGTCTGAATGAACTTGAAAACTTTAGTTGTCGAGAGAATAATATTAGTTTAGGATAATTATTCTTTTAGTTAATTCATTTCTTGGAAATTAAGTTTGAATTTTATTTAACAACAACAACAACAACAACAACAATAATAATAATAATGATAATAATCATTATTAGTACTATTACTCCCTTCGTTCTTTTTTCTCCTACCCACTTATCCTTTTAGTAATATTTTGAGTATTAAAATATTAAAATACTCAATTATCCTTACTTTGTTTTGTCATCATTGCTTTTAAACCCACTACTAACTCACACTCTCTCTCATGTTAAAATAAGTGCAAATAAGGAATTTTTGTCGCAAAAACAACTCTCATTAAACTTCATGCAAAAAGAAGTGGGTAGGAGAAAAAATAACGGATGGAGTATTAGTTAAATAATAATAATAATAATAATAATAATAATAATAATAATAATAATAATAATAATAATAATAATAATAATAATAATAATAATAATTGTACTTCGTCTCGTTGTCGTCGTTGTTGTTGGTGCTGTTGTTGTTGTTGGAGCTGTTGTTGCTGTTGTTGTTGTTGTTGTTGTTATTGTTGCTGTTGTTGATTCTGTTATCGTTGTTATGTTGTTGTTGTTGTTGGTCAATATTTAGTTTATCATTGCCCTTTAACATTAAAATAATGATTGTAATGCTTTTAAATATCTTTTGTTTCAAATGCAAGACTTATCTTATAGAAGATCGTAGTAGAATCCTTATGAGGCGATTCAAAACTTTTGAATGTTAAAGGATATTTTTAGTTATGCATTTAGTTATGCGGTAAGGAGAAGGGAAAGGTTTTAGAAAAATAGTAAGAGAAATTTGTTCAATACTATGCTAAGAGCACACGCTTTATCGCTCACTTCTCTCTTAATTCTTTAATCGCCGAATCACCAGATGGGTATTAGAAAATACCCCCTTTACCACATGAGTATTTCTGGCAACATTGAGGTATTTACTAAATACCCATATGGGAATTATGCAAATCTTCAATAAATGATTTTATTTGATGTGGTCTTCCCCGTATTCAAGTGAGGTGGTTGCCATCTCGTCTCCCACCTCAATCCTAGAAATATATATTGGCTTATTATCGGTAAATTAATATCGATATTGGATTGTATATGGTGAGTAATGGATAGAACCTTGTGATTGGTTCATGTGGAATATGGGTATATTGAAATTGGATTATTATTGAACTTTTGTGATATAACTGGTGTGAATTATTGTTGTTGGTATGATCACAATTATTAGTAAAACTATGTTGAGGGTTAAGAGACCTTTAGGTAGGATCCCCTAAAGATTAGACATAAATATGGTGGATGATTGTATATCTTTCGGGACTGCGATTTACGCAAGCTCTGTACTTATTTTGACTATTTCGGGCATTGATCCCATGAGTTTGGTTATATTGGTTGTCCAAATTGGACTGAGTACAGACGTATTGTGGTACTCTATTGTCGTCCTTTTAAGACGTAGAAGTTTTAGAAGTGGGTGTGCACAGTTAGACTTTTGTTGGCTAGTTGGTGGAAATAATTTATGGTATGGAAAGATTGAATCACTTCTCCAATGGTGGAATTTCGTCTTGTCATTCTTCCCTCTAAACAAGATGGCTTAAAGATTAATGATAAATTTATTATTGGTGTGTGTGTGCTTGGTTTGATTCTTTGTGCGTATAAAACGAATTTAAATAAAATATTTTGAAAAATCCAGGTAAGAGTTTGCAAATGAATTTTACGGGGTATAGTAGGATTGCCAGCTTTTACTGATTTTCTTCTTTGTTTTCCCTTGTTTCTCTCATTTGTTTTACAGGCGGTTTTGATAAATAAGCGTTGGAGTGATTACTTTAGAAGGAAAAATTGTAAATTTTCCTCGAGAACATTGTTATGTACTTTTAGTTCGATTAAGATTTGGGAGTTACTATTGTTATTATCTATTAGGGTTTAAGTTGAATTTTGTTTAGTTTAAGTTGAAGATAAATTATTAAGTTATTAATGTTGGTATTATTTATTTTTAGTTTTGGTTGGGCCTTACATGTAACTTATTAAATGCGGCATAGAACCTTGGGATTTCCGTTTATTTTCCGTTGCATTGTATTTATAAATAAAAAAAATTGGTCGGAAATTTCAGAGTGTTACAATATGTCAGTGTTGTACGCTAAAGGTCATGGATTTAGTCCCTTGCTTGTCACTTATATATGCTGTTGGCCTAGGTTGGGGGTCATCATTAAGAAAATGCTTTTGATTTCCAGCCTGAGTATGTAGCCAGAATGAAAAAATACTCGTGTGATAAGGTGGTGTATTGAGATCTGCATTCCTGGTGCTCATGGAGAGACAACAAGCATAACAATCAATGAAGTCCTTATTCGCAAACTAAGCAACATTGCATTTTGCATAGACACCTAAGAAATACAAGAACAGAAACACATTCAGTACACTCTTATAGAAGTCTGCATAAAGGGTAGTTCTTATGAATATAGCACATGAATTATAAAACTAATATAGGACCTTGTTGATTGTTAGACGAGTGGAGAGGCAATTAAAGCTGTATGAAATTATTCAGATTTTGGAAGATGTTATGAAGTTTGGAGGTGCAATTTTTCTGTTAGGACTTAGGACATATCATTTGTCGAGCACGTCCGAACTGTTTGGGGGTCTTTCAGACGTTGCAACATCACCACATTCGACCTAATGGCACTCGAGTGATTTGAGGCATAGTGGATGAGACAACTAAACACGCTGTTTTTAAGTGTTTGCAAGTGAAGAAGATTTGGGAAATGAGCTCTTTTGTTGTTCTGCTTAAGGATGTACATGGGAATGATTTTCAGAATAAAATCAGTTGGTGTGCAGAAAAGTTTGGAAGAGAGAAATATGATGTGTTGCTGGCTATGACTTGGGCTATGTGGATTTGGAGAGCGCATAACATGGTTAATTTTGAGGCGAAACTTCTTGCACAGATCATACGGAAAGCCCTAAAAATAATGCATAGTGAATACGATAGATGACGAGGATAAGGTCAGCAAGGCAGGAGTCTATAAACGGAGTTGCCTCAACTTAAGCTGGAAAAATTAAACAGAAGAACATCAAATTCCCAAATCCCAAGCAGTGTAACATCTGACTTGGAACAGTTGTAACTTGTAAGCAAGTCATTCACCTTGTGGTTTTAATGTAACAGTTGTAAGACTTGTAACTACCTTTGGGTCTCCTTTTATCATAATCTCTAAGGATTGTTTGACAATGGGACTTCTTTTCATGAGTAATAAACACACTAATTTTTTCAGATCATTCTATGTATACTGAACACTGGGTTTTTACTCCTCGTCGTTCCTTAATAAGCTCATCTTACATGCAGGTATATCAAAACTTCGGAGTTAAATGGCAAATCAAAGTATGTTGATATATTTCGGTATGTTATAACTTATAAGTTCCCTTATAAGTGTCGTGGACTTCCTTCTTGTCAGTCATTAGACATAGACTCAAACATTGTTGATGATTATCTTGTCAGATTGATCAATAGCGCGAAGAACAGATTGATAAACCCTGATCAAAGAATGAAATACGTTTTGAATTAGACTGAGGCAAATGTATTACTATGAAAAGGACTTTGAATCTGACACCCTGATAGAGCAACTGCAAGCAACAGTCTTTGGCACGGCAAATTTTCGGCTAGCTGGTAACTTCACCAGAAAGAGCTTGGTGAACTCCTATCATGAAGCTACAATGGTGTAATAGTGATTAATTTATACCTTGGTTTTCTTAATATTAGGAGGCAAATATTAAGAAATCTCCTTGTTCATTTTCTTAAAATTGGTGAACAACTCAACCTAAACATGTAATGTCTTCCGATATAAACACAAAAATGCCGTTGTATTATTTCTAAACAAAGCAATAAGAATTCTAAATCCCATCTGAGCTGCAATATTCCAAACTAAAAGGGCAACAGAAATTCTCCCTTCAATAATGAGTTAGAAATTAGAATATAGTTACGTGTATGTCCAACATTCAGTTTTCTCCATTCATCAGAATTGTACTTAGCATAGTGCTAAATCATCAGAGTTGAACTGATCCAAATCCTACATTTCTACAGCTATTACAAAAGAGAAAGGATCTACGAACTGCAATTAAAACAGAGATATAGGTTAACCTTCCAGATATTACCTGCATTTTACATTATATATTCACCATGCAAAGACTCCGAGCATAGTTTTCTTCGCAAAAACTTATATAAGATGGTCTTAGCATGAGAAGACCGTTACATTTTGAAAAAAAAAGCGTCACTTCGAGATTAAAAAGTATCGAAAAAGTGATACATTTTGAATAAAATAATATTAATTTTGAGTGTCTTACCATTGGACGATCTTACACAAAACCTTAAAGTTGAATAAAATTAAAAAATTCTACTCCACAACAAACGAAAACACAAAAACTATTGAAAGACTAAAGCATTACAGTACTTTGTCCAAAAAACAAATCAATTCATAGAGAACATCCTCCCAACTAATCAACTTTTGTAAAATGAATTTGCCAAAGTCTCTCCCGATCCCTTTAATATTGCCATGCTTGAGTTTTTTTGGGTCAAATTTATACTCCTAATTTGACCATAATTCTCTCATAAAATATAATGAATTTGAAAATTTTGAAAGTTGCAACCAAACCCAATGAAGTAAGATTTCTGGTTTATGATATTAGGAAAACTTCAACTAAATTTTTTACAGGAATTGTTTTTGCCAAATATGCATCTTGCATAGCACAATTCACAAATGGTCCAGTGGTTTAGTGTAGTATCCTGAAAATCTAAACTCAATTATTAAACTAAAATAGTAATTAATTAGCATAAAAATTTCCGCTTAGTTTATTAAGTAGGATTAACGTGACTAATGCATGCACTTATGTAAATATTCTTTAAACTAAATGTTAATCTCGTTTAAAACTAAAACCTATTTGATTTATTAACTAAACTATTTGATTTACTTGTTTAGTTTATGTTTACGGTTTGTTTAGGCATGTTTAGGCCTTTGTTTGTGTTGATAACCAAATTAGTAGATGTTAAGTTAGGATTAGTAAATTTTCACTTTTGCCTAAATAAGTTACTATTCACCTATGACACCTAAGCTACTTACTTGTCAACATTTCATGTTCTTATTTTACACTTGTCATATAAAGGCCATGACACCTTGTATTACTATGCTTAGTAAGCTAAAATGGCAAAACATGTCATGTTCTATTGTTTCCTAAGGCAACCTAACTAAGAAAACTACCAAGTACAACTATATAAGGGAGAAAGAGAGAGTTACAGTTAAGGGAAAAAAGAAGAAGAAAAACAAGAAAGGCATTAGCCTTTATAAAACTAAACAAAAGCAAAACTAAAGATTAAAAGTTCTTACATATTCTCTTACTCAAGATTTGTACCATATTTGCAAGCAAACCAAAAGCCTTCCAAAAGCTTACAAAGAGCACCTTTGCTCATCTTTTTCTCTTCCCAAAATCGAACACAATCACCAACAAATACTCACTTATATTCTCATATTTTCTCATTATCTTTCCAATCCAATTTCACTTGAACTCTTCTAAGTAAAACAAAGAGCAAAATAAAGTAAAGAGAGTAGAAGGGGAAGCCGTAAGTTAGAGAAGGAAAAAGAGAAGAAAACTTGGTAAGAACACCTAAACTAATCTATGCATAAACTCATTCATATTATTTCCTTTTGTTTCTAATAATCATTTCTTCCTATTCTAAACTCTAACTATTCCATTATTTATTTTCTTCACCATTGTTATCTAAGCTCCACCATCACCCGAACGTGAAGCTCCCGGACCTTCAAGAACCTCCAAGACATATCATCAAGGTTTAATTCTTTGTACTATTAATTATCTCAAGCTTAAGTTATTATTATCACCTAAAGTTCATAAATAATAAAACCCTAGCAAGTATAATCATGACTATAATCGACAATATAAAGAAAAAGATTTAAGAATCTAAGATCTATTTAATCTTGGCTCAAAAACTCGAAAACTATTATTACATGTCCATTTACCACCTTACGTAAACTTGATCTTGACTCATTATGGCCAAAACCATTTATTCATTATTTTTCTCAAATTTTCCTTAATTTCGAACCTAACTTTTCGAAAGTTAAAATGGTAAAATGAAAGAGGAATTAACAAGTAAAATGATAATAAAGATTTAGGAATTAAAAGAATAATTTTTGGTAATAAAAAGGCCCAAGGCCGAAAAGAAATAAAAAGAATGATTGTTAATCCTTGAAATTATTTGTTTAATTAAATTAGGGGACTTGTGCTAGTAGTGTGTGATCAAGGAAGCTAGGAGAAGAAGTGTGTATTTTGAAGCTTGTGAAAGGTATACTCATGTCCATTAAAACCCCCTTTTTCGATCTTAATGAATTAAAGAAGATAATCATGGATTTCTTATAATTATATGCTACTTGTACTTATATATATATATATATATATATATATATATATATATATATATATATATATATATATATATATATATATATATATATATATATATATATATATATATATATATGAGGTTATATAAGTGATTGCATATGACTATTTTTCGTGATTATGGTCGAATGGATTTTTGAGTTGCATGTTAATATTGGTATGATTATTATACAAGGATTAAAGCTTATTACTTAAGTTAAATAATTGTGAGTATATATATATACCGAATGTTTGTGAGTTTGATGCCAAGTTTGTGAATGATTGTTTATAAAGTATTATACTTATGAATATGTGATTGAGATAACCGAATGAGTTTGAGAATGGTTAATTATATTTACTTGATTGATTGCATGTTAAATCATGACTATGTTTGAGTATGTTTATGGACCAATTAAACTTATGACCGAATTGATGTTGAGTGATAATAAGTCCATGGAATTATATACATGCATATTCGAAGTGTTGCACACAATCTAGAGAATTATTGTGAGAAAGGAACAAGTTTGGAAAGTTTATGATTAATGTCAATATAATCGTGTTATTAAGATGAATGTGACCGACTTAAGACATCATAAGCATGTCTACTAACTTATTTGTAGTGTTGCTCCCAAACTTGGTACCCTTGGAAAATTGAAGAGCATGCCAGTGTGCACACTTTAATAAATATTGTAGGATTAAACCCATTATTGATTAAGCTGTAGGGATTAACTAATCCTGAGTTTCTTTCTTATCATGGTTTAATCTGAGTTTGTAGGGTATAAACCCGAGATGAAATGATTATTGCCAAAAAGGCCAAGTGAATGAATTATGATTTGTAGGGTCATCATTTGAACCCGAGTGTAGGACTCCTAGAGTTTGAGTTGTGCTATGCTCTTCCTCACTACCTAACATAGGTGTCTAAATCCTTACATGTTATGGTTTACTCACTATCTAACATAGGAGTTTAATTTTGCATGTTATGACTTGAGCGACTTTATGGTTTATTAGACCTCAAAGGTCATTTTCTGAGTAATTATGAGTTTGTGTGTGATATTGGTTGCTTAATACTCTTTGCATATGAATATTGTACGTATGCATGGCTTTGTACGTAAAAGATTATATTAACTATATTTATAAGGACAAACAATCTCTTTAAGATATTATTATGAGTATTATTATTACTATCTCAAGTGATGATTGTTATTGCTAAATGTTTTTTAAGTATAAACACAATGTATTTTACAAAATAGGGTGAGTATTGCTTAGCTTTCGCTAATTTTCTTTTGTTTTTGTGTCATCTCTTCTTGCGTGGATTATTATATATTTTTAACAGATTTTGGGCAAGGGAGATAGTGAAGATGGAAGGAACCCTTTTGTGCATGCTTACTGCATGTCTTTGCTGTTGTTTGACCCGTGGATTCCGCAAACGGAGGAGAACCCCATATAACATAGAAGTATAACTAAGGATGTAGTCTTTGAACAATATAACTATGTAATTTCGCTGTTATAATATAATATAATTCAGTTTGTTGTTGTTGTTGTACTCTTTATCGATCTTCGCCTTATGCTTGTCTTGTTACAAGTACGGCAGTAATGTCTTGGATTGGATTTAGGGTCCATAAGCATGATTAATTAGTGTTATCCAATCTGAGGCGTTACATTTAGAGTAAAAGAGCTGAGGCAGTGTTGCTGGTTTGATTTCAGCAAGCAAGAGAATTTATGAGTTCAAGGAAGCACTAAGCAGTGAGAGAGTTACAAAAAGGGAGGTTTGTTACAGTAATACCAAAACACTTAAGTGAATTGAGTCTACCTGATAAGAACATATAAAACCATGTTAAAACAATTAATGTCCGTAAGGAGTTGCATTTTCTGACTGCCCATAAATTATACTCTCTCCGTTTTCGAAAAATCTTAAAATTTACTTTTGCACGGTTCTTAATGCACCAATTTGATCTTGAAATAATTGTATTTATATGAATATATAAATTATAAAAAATAGCTTCCGTAAGTACTATTTAAAATGAATCTAACCATTTTATTTTTATATTTTAAATCCTTCTATTTTTTCATAAATAAACTTTGACCTTCAGAAAACAAATGTTAAACTTTTTTTCCGAAACCGATGGAGTATATGATGAATAACATCAATTAATTTAGAGATGAAATGATGATAGACATTAGACTGTGCAAAGCACAAGGAACCATATTTTGAACAATGGGCTCAACTACTTATGTATACCATACAACTAACGCAGTAAATAAAAAGCTAGATTAATTCTGTCAATAAAGGATGATTGGCTTCTTCCTAATTAAAATGAAATATCAAGTAACTTGGTTTTTCAAACTATCTCATCCATTACATGGAATTATCTTAAGTATATATTGATTGTGTATTTCAGAATGAGTTAACTATTCTCTCAAGCCTGCAGCCTACTTTGAATGGGTGTCTGTTATTTCATTTGTTTAAAATTATAACGCAACATCAGACTATAAATAAATAAGGAACGATTATTAGAGAGATTGCATTTTTATCAACCAATGAACACTATTAGTGTCTAAGAATATAGACATCGACATGCATAATCAATGACATTAGGTTATCTACAACTTCTGATGTTGCTTCCTTTCTGCTGGAACCTTGTTATAGTAATGAACTTCTATTTCTTTCTCCACTCTAACCTACTAAGGCTCCATTATTTTCACCTGGAAAAACTAAACTGAACTGAAGTCAATTTATTTTTTAACTTGACTGTTAACCATTTAAAACTCGTTCAAATATATTCAATATTGGACTCATTTGAAAGTAGGCGTTGAAAGCTTTCCAATGACATAATATTTTTCTTTTTTGCAGCAATTTAGTTGGTCTTTATTCATCCACTAGGGGAAAAAAATAAAACCCCAGCTCAGCACAAACACAGAAGATGGCCCGTGTACTCACACCTACCAATAACCTACAATAACACAAGGAACATACAACAAACTAAATGATACTCCTAAGACAATTGACAGAGAAATTAGACAGGAACCTAGCACAAACAGACCACTAAATGACATACACCAGCTGCTCAAGTCTCCTCTCTGTTCCAGCAAAGAATCTTTGATTCCACTCGCGCCACACCTCATATACAGTAGCAAAGACAACCTTTTAAGTTGTTTATCAAGTCTTTTCCCTTTGCAATACTTCTTGAACCAGGTCAGATCTTGCTTCAGATTAAGGTTGCGTGGTGTGATACCTAGCCAAGACAGCACCCTGCACCACACTCTATTAGCTAGATCACACTTGAAGAAGAGATGTGCACACAAGTTATCTACAGTCGCCAGGCCAGTTTATTTCTCGATGTCATCCAAAGGGTCGGCCTATGCCTAGACAGGCTCACATTGTTCCAGACCACCATGCCCCAATTATAAGTATCTTGAGAGTTTCTAAACCAATCGTATGCTATGTTCACAATGAATTTTCCACCTTTGACCCAAGAGCGAATGTAAAGCAGCACCGGAGCTACCAGCAATTTGCAGCATCTCATCACGTGCACTCAACAACTTCTTCCACATCTGAGAGTCATTTACACTCTTATCAACACATTTCTTTTCTTCATATAGTAATGGTGTATCCATTGGACCCAAGCTGTCTCTTTACTCTCAAATAAGATGCCACAACCACTTGCTATACAAAGCTTTATTCTAGTACAAGGTATCTTTCATATTCTGGCCCCCTTCCTCATCAGTAAGGATTTTCTGTCCCACTCTGTGTGCCATCTTCTGTCCCACTCCCTTATACATTTGACACATTAGTTTTTTTATTATTATTAAGTTGGGATGCATGACAAAATCACGGACACTTAGGATGTGGTTGGCACATATAGTGGTAATTATAGGGGGATAGATGATCTGCATTGCTTCCTCATAAGGTCTGCACATGGAGTTCCAATTGACAAGCATAAACTTTCTCTGGTTATTCGTACACCCCAAAAAAAAGTTCGTACAAATCATTTCCATATGATTAATCACCTCTTTGGGTAATAAACACACTGATCCCCAAAAAGCCTGAATGCCAAAGATGAGAGTATTCAGTTGCACTTTGCCGGCGTAAGAAAGGAATTTTGTAGTCCAATGACACACTTTGTCCTTCATTTTTTCCGGCAAAGGTTGGCACATGCGTACAGTGAGCCTAGAAAAATGAAGAGTCACCCCCAAATAACGAAAAGGTAGTTTGTCCTCACTGAAACTAGTAATACTCAGTACCCTCTCCTTAACCTCCTCCTTAACTCCATCAAAGGACACATAGGTTTTCTGAGGGTTTGCATATAAACTTGACATCCTTGAAAACACTTGAAAACACTCATTCAATGACATATGTTTTATCATGAATTTGTTTCAAAATAAAAAAAAACTATCTGAGTGATAAAGTTACACATGAACTGAATTGAATTTAAGTGAAAATAAGTTGAGGAAAACAAAGTCTAAGAGCACAAAAGCTCGTATTAGGTGGCCCTAAGGTAAGACTTCCTCTAAAAAGCTTGGCGTCATGATAGTCATCCTTATATCATGCTTGGTTATAGAGGGGGCCTCAATTTGAGGCGGTCTCATTAGGTACCTTTTGCCCTGAGAGTATCCGGTTGCAGGCCAGAAGAAAAAAATACACCAAAGTGGAAACCGTGTTGAGAAACCAAAGACATTCAAATACCAGATTTTGGGAAACAGAATAGCACCAGTGGTTTTCTTCATTCTTTTTCCCTTTTTGTTTTCTTTTAATTCTACAATGTTTTTCACAAAACTTGTTTAAAACGCCGTAACTTTTGCTAAGACGAGCTCATTTTTTATTGGAACAAGGTACGACTCATAAAAGTGACCCTTATATTTTTGAATAGTGACCCCATTTCTTCTGTGAGTTAGTTTCACACAACACTTATTTTGTTTGAGCAAGTATTTGTGAGACCAACTCATCGAAAAATGGGATTACTATTTATCAATGTAGCGATCACTTATTATGAATCGTGATCATTGTTTAACTAAAAAATGATAATTATCTCACCCAAAATTATAAAAAAAACTGTCTACAAAAGTTATGGAGTTGCCGAAGGAGAGCTAAAGAACAATGAGGGATTCCTATAAAAAAAAAAAAGAACAATGAGGGATTCTGGTACTTGGTTATTTTGTCAAGATCCTTGATTCCTTGGTTGCATCTGTTGAGCTTTTGATCAGCCCCCTTGAAGGACATGTTGTTGATCGGTATCAAATATTTAAAGGCCTAATGTTAAGAATTGATAAACAGATTATTCTAGAATTTATCAGCAATGTTGCAACACAAACACTCATATGCGGCCGCTCTATCGTGTAGGGCGGAGAAAATCACGGGTCCACCTCTTCTGTTTCTGTAAACGCTCCCCTGTACTATTTCTCCATCATATCGACCATCCCTGCATGTTCTTTTTCTCTCTCCATTTTCTCCCGACATGCCCATATCCACCACCGCGACCACCAAAACTCACAATCACAAATCCTAGATAGATTTGGCGGCTTGCCAGACAATTTACTCATCAAATTTTTCTCACTTTTCGCAATCGACCGAGCAATTCAGCTTGGGAATAATTGGAATATATGTAACAAACTCAAATCAACTCATGCTCGGTGTCTTCTGAAACAAAGATACCCCAGTTCCAACTAAAGAGATGTGTTATTACAATATTCTAGCATTTTTGGAGGAGAGAGTTTCAAGATCGATCTAGAGATTAAAGTGGGAGTTGGAAATGTTTAGTAAAGGGGAATTAGTGGGTATGGGAGAAATAGAGTAAGTTGGCGAAAGAAATTTGGGGGGGGGGGGGGTTTGGATTGACTCCAGTGGCGGACTCAGAAAATCTAAAGTATGGGTGCAAAGAAAAATGAGAAAAATAAAATAAAATATAAGAGGTGTCAATTTCACCCACATTTTGTTATCATCAAAGCCCTCAATTCAAGCCCAATTTGGCTCACAACTCACTCATGGTAATGGTGGTCGGTGAAAATAGGTTTTCTTTCTTATTAACCTACACATAATTTAATGTGTATTTATTTTTTTTATTCAATTTTGCTGTTGTTTGGTTCAGAATTTGGGTTAATCTTTGTTCATGAAATGAGAGATTTTTTTTTTCCATAGCATGAAGTGAGAGAAACTGGGAGAGCCCGTGAAGAGAGAGAGAGAGAGAGCAGATCTTTTTTTTTTGCTGTTTTGGGGTTGGGTATCGATGGAGAGAGGACAGAGAATGAGAGTGTGTTTAGTTTTGTCAGATGACTGGCCCTTTCACATGGGCTTGTTTTTGCTTTTTTCACATTCTCATTCTACCCTTTATTTTTATTAGATGTCTATGTGTATATTTGATGGGTGCATTGAAAAATCACTCCAAAAAGTATGGGTGCAAACGGCAAAATTAATTACTTTTTACTCTAATTAACATAACATTTTCCAAACAATTTTAAAATAATATGAATGCAGCTGAATTCATGCCCTTAGGCATGGGTCCGCCCCTGATTGACTCCTATGATTAATTATTGTTGATCATTAGAGGTTTTCTTATGTGGGAGTGATAGGAGATTGTACAGTAGCTTTGAACTAAGGAACTCTGTATTAGTCCCTTTTAATTCTTCTTTTCCTTCTTGAGTTTTGTATTTATTTTGTTCTAATTATTATGTTTAATCAAATAATATATCTCAACTCTCAAGTGTTTGAGCAATATAAACTTGGCAACAAAGTTACGTTATAATTCAAAAAAAATTCTAACACCACAAGCGGATAAACTAACACTTGAGCTCAAAAAACTATTACCATAAAAGAAAACAAATTTACATTGTGGTCTTGTTTGGCAATCAGTGGATAGCGGATTGCATTAGTAGATTTGACCAGAGGATTGTATTAGCTGATTTGACCAGAGGATTGTATTAGCTGATTTGTAAAAATGTGTTTGGTAAATTAGCCGATGAGATTTAGTTGTTAGTTAGTTGAAGATGTAAAATGACTAAAAAGGGCATTAGTAGTAGTAGTTGTTGTTGTTGCTATTATTATTATTATTATTATTATTATTATTATTATTATTATTATTATTATTATTATTATTATTATTATTATTATTATTATTATTATTATTATTATTATTATTATTATTATTATTATTATTATTATTATTATTATTATTATTATTATTATTATTATTATTATTATTATTATTATCTTCTTGTACTACTACTACTATTACTACTACCATTACTATTATTATTATTGTTGTTATTTATAAAAATGATTACGTATTAATGAATAAAGAAAATAAGAGAAAATGGAAGGAAGAGTGAAGGAAGAAGAAGAAGTTGAATAAAAGAGAAGAAAGAAATCTACTGTAAAAAAGGCAGATGAACAAAAAGGGTTTGCAATGGGAAGGGATTGTATTTAAATAGTGGCAACAATTTTAATTTATGTCAACTTGTGGATAATCATGTCATTTAGTTAATAAATTACAAACCTCTAACTTGAATCCGCTACTTTTTTAGCGGTTTCGAAATTAGCGGATTCGGCCCAATCCGCTAATCGAATCCGCTATTTACCAAACACCTTAAATTAGCGGATTCGCTAGTCAAATCCTCTAATTGGCCCCAATCCGCTAATTTTGCCCCAATCCGCTAATTACCAAACAAGGCCTATATCAAAAATTCATCATAAACTAACACGGTAGCAACAAGGACTGACACCATTAGGTAAAAATGTGACACCACTACAACACTTTCTAAATTGATATCAGAGAAAAATAAACAAAAACCACAAAAATTTAAAAAAAAAATCAATACAATAATATAACATGACATTACAATTAAATTACCTGACACTACAAGGCAAACAACGTGTTATGATAGCAATTCAATAGAAAAGAACAATTCAAAATAAACTAACACTGCAACATACGAAGATTGAGACCATTAAGTAAAAAGGTGACACTATTATAAACCCCAAATGATATTAGAGAAAAATAAAAAAAAAGTACCAATTTTTTTAAAAAAATATCACTACAACAAAGTAAAATGACTCTACAATCAAATAAGTTGACACTTTAAGGCAACAAGGTGTTATGACAATAATTCTTTAAAAAACAAATTGAAAATAAACTAACATTATAGCATAAAAGATTGAGACCATAAAGTAAAAAGATGACACTACTACAACCACCCAAATGATATCAAAGAAAAATAAACAAACACCAAAAAAAATTATAAATATCACTACAACCAAATAAAATGACACTATAATCAAATTATGTAACACCATAAGGCAATAACATGTCACGACAATGATTCTTTAAAAAAAAACGAAGTAACAATACAGTAAAATAAACTATCACCACAAAGCAACATAAATGGTATTACAAAAAGTTAAAATAACACCCCCATTCCCATTAAAAGAGCATGCAGTAAATATTGTAGTTACATATCCCTCACTTGTTCACAATAAAAGTTTAAATTTTTCTTTTGAGAAGAACACAATAAAAGTTTAAGATTGAGTTTCATTATGTAACACCCCGGATTTTGCGACCAATAAAAACTTTCATAAACCAATAGTATTTACAACAGCAGAAGACTTCTATACAAAATCCAAGGCGTTATCGCCACACTCACTCCAACGAATGAGTGCAAGGCTAAACGATACAACTTCAACAAACTAGATAGTACAATAATTACTACTCATTACAAAATATACAAGACAAACTTCTTGGCAGCTCTATCCGATCGTCCAAACTTGATCTTCAATGCAGCCTATGAGCCAATCACTAATCTACTCCCCCATGCAATCGAATATCACATAGGTTCATCATAAGTCCACCATTTGAAGAGACATGGACAACAAACACACGTAGCACAAAAGCAACCAGTCAGCAAAGCTGAGTAACTCAACATTCATCAAACAATATACGAATTCATAATTTCATATGAATATATTCAAAAGCTATAAGTGCAATTGTGTCACATAATCAATACACAACTTAGGTCTTCTTGGACCTTACACTCAATCCCAAAGGATATAACTATAACGTCTCAAATCCCAAATACTCTTGAATACCACTTTGCTAATCACTCAATTAGCCCAATACATGTGTCATTTGCTCTTGGTCATTAATTCCTAGCCTTGGACATGAGAAAAGCGAACTAGCGGTGACAATGCCGCTAAACCAATATCAAATATATAACCATAGCCACCATAGCCATCATTGTCTCTCAATGATATAGCCATCACAGGCTCTCAATAACATAGCCATCATATACTCTCAAAAGTCCACTCTGGACCAATTCATAATCGACTCATAACGAGATTTCAATTTTCATAAAAATAATTGCTCATCACCTAAGAGTCAATCTCTTAGGCTACTCACCAACATGCCAAGGTCTAAGTAGCTAACAAACCTATTGAGCCTCAAACCAAAATAATATGTATCAACTCATTCTCAAGTTCATACCTCAATCGATTACCCACCATGGGTTAATTCACAATGATATCCTCAATCACATACCTTTTCGGGTTTTATCGATATATGAATCACAAGTTGGCACGATTTCCCAAAGTAAAATATATTCTCGGGTTGCACTAATTATCACTCAAATAGTTACCATAAACTACTCTTAGTGTACTCATCTAGTCATCTCAATTAGAGTAACAGGCATCTATCTCAAAAGTATGCCCCTTTGCATTTAATCCATCACCATATCACAATCTAGCTATAAACTCTCATCGTGTCAAACCATATCTTAATTGTATCAATTGATAATCAATAACATGTAAACAGTTAATGAACGATAATTTCAATCATGTTCAACTATCATGCCAAACCAATCAATACACGTAAAAATAAAACAAATATCTTTAAACATGAATGTTACACATGAATAAATACTCAAATAAACGTATCATACGTCTCCAACCGATAAGGATGATGGTCACCTTTCAATTCAATCATCATAAATCACAAAGAACAAATCTGAAATCTGAAATCAGCACGCGCAATCTGAAACAAACGCTCGAATGAACCATCAAACGAACTCGATATCCTTTCAAATTTGGCGTAAATGCTGAGGACATCCTAAGGTTCAATCCCACCGAACTGTTTAAATAAATAATGCCTAGGTTTTGAGATATGATAAAACAAAGTAGGCGGATCTGAATCTGGTTTCAGCACTGCGCTGCTTCAAGAGAAAAAATAATTTGGGGTATCAAACGATCTCTAAAAATTACGAAACTTTTCAGTCTGGTTCTAGACATCTATATCTAAAACATACCCAAAATTAAAGTCCAAAAGAGAAGTATAACAGGAGAAACGGATTTTCAATCTAACTATGTGTGCTGGACAGTTTCTAAGGTTTTTGTGAGGCTTGCAAGAGAGAAAACGTGAGTGAGTATTATAGACTCACTAGTGCACGAATTTAGAGGAAAAGAATCAGATTTAGGAGTGTCAAAGGTATTTATAGAGGTTAGGAAACCTTGACCTAGTTAGAGTCCTAATCCAACTAAAACACAACTCAATTAAGAAAATTATCACAAGGGAAATATCTTTTCCTTTTCAAACACCAATTAATAAGGAAATGTATATCAATAAATATTCTTTTCTCCAAATATGTACATTTCAAATCAATTAATCACATTATTGAATATAATAAATATTACAAATATGCGGAGTATTACACATTACCTCTTTCATTTTATTAAAGCATTAAATTTCAATAAAAGTGAACCAAAAAAATAAGGAAAAAGTAACAAATTAGTGGCGTGGAATGAGCATGGGATTCGAACCCAAGGCAGCGGAAATCAATCAATCACTAGCTGGGTCAATAACCATTGTGATATCAATCAATCACTAGTGTTAATCAAAGGAACTTTTAAATATTGCCGTCAATTTTTTTTTTTAAAAAAGAACAAAACGCGCGTGTCAGACTTAGCATATGCGCGCGTGCCTAGTCGTTGTCCCGCCCTATTACCATAGGGCCGCTTGATAAGAGATGGGCTGCTTACTATATATTAAAGGATCTCCTAATCTCCAAAGTGACCAAAAATAATGTACAGTATGAATGAAAAAAAATAAAAGGACCTAAAATCAAATAAAAGTTCCAAGGGAAAAAGGAACCAATATTAATTGATCCATATTGAATAACATGATAAGATTTACAAAATGGAATTTTTTGTTATTAAAACTTATAGAGAAAAAAAGATACAACACGTGTATTGCATAAGTTTTACAAACTAGTTGGTATTACATGGTAGAGTGATGTTACTCAACTTTTACTAATTTGATCCATGTTCTCTCCATTTAAGGGGAGTGCAGTGTGCATTCTACATTGAATTTTATAGGTACTGTCTTTTGGAAAATAGGGCTTAAGCGAGAGAACGTCACCGATAACTAGTTGTTATTTATTTTCAGTAGGCAACTTTAGTAAGCGTGTCTATAGAACAATTATGATTCAATTAATAAAGATCAAATGCTTATTCCGAATAACTCATTAGCATCACTGTCAATTAACGGTTCTTTGATTCGCTAGCGTTGTATTTCGACGATAACAATCCCAAACTAGGGTTGAAGATAATTCCGCTAACGATGGATTCTGCTTTAATCAGGAATTGGAATTTTGGAATATTACACTTTCAGATGATTTACTTCAGGTCTCATTTACTTATCAGATCATATAGCAATAGGCACAATTTACTAATTTCACCATCAGTTTTTTGCAAAAATCTAACGACCCTTTTTTAATACATGATGTGAATTAAGTAACAAAATGAAAATTAACATTTGATAGTATCACACAAAGGGATCTTGTTAAAGAATCACTTAAGAACAATTCATGAATCACTCGTAAGGGTTTCAACCTGAATCACTCAGTTTGAGTGGTAAATACTCACGTATTCAATTATTAATCATCAAAGCACGAGTTTACAGTAGCAAAACTCTCCCCTATTTATAGACAAAGAAATCTAAAGCTATTCGGAATCCTAATCCTAGTCCAAATAGGAAACTAACTATGAAACTGATTACAATTGTAAAACGAACTAATTAACAGCTTTCCTAATACCTAATGGACTCCTAATGCTACTAATAATCAAGTTACTACTTTCCTAAACATACTCTAACTAATTAAGGAAATAGTCAAACGAAATACAACATAAATAGCTAGTTACTTGGCGCCCAAGGCTAAAACCGCTGGAACAGTTTTGCACCGTAACTTCAATTGCCTTTTCAACTCCGTTACGTTCTTAATATGGGAAAACTCAAAGTATGGGAGTTTTAGATGTCGTTTTCAGCTTTCTACAGATTTTTGAATCACCACGATCCCATGTCATATGAGTGAGTTATGATCAAAATACAAACCAGTGTAGAAGTTGTCAAAATTATGGTAATCCTTATAACGAATGTGATCATATAATAAGAGCTTTAATCCCGACCCTGTGTGGAAACTCCATGTAATTATCTTTATAGGAGCCAATTTAATGCATAACCACCAAAGAAACTCGATGTAAACAAGAATGGATGTTCGCTTGCTGGTTCCTTGGTTGTTTTGTTTACTTTGTACACTTGCTCCCGCATTAATACGTCTATAATGTGCAATTTTTCAAAGTTCATGAAACCAAAAACTTTCAAGATGCAACCCATGCTATAAAATTGTGAGCAAAGTGCTTTTGCTTCTAAGAAAATAGTAGTAAGTATTTTGAGACCGGAGATCTTTACCTGAATGTTGCGAACTTGCCAAGGGAAGAGAGGCCTTTTGGATTAATCATCAACAATATTCTTATAAACCTATCGTAAATCTCATAACCTCGTAATGTAAGATTTGGGTTGTTCCATATATCTAGTGTCAGTTTTTGTTTTTATTTAAAATGTCAAAAATGTAAGTCACTAGGAAATTACCCGTGCTACGCATGGACTATCCTTTTATCAATATACTTTTAATATGCTTAGCTATTTTTATTTTATTTTTTTAATGATACAAAAATATTTTTGAATGAAAATGATGGTGGATCAAAATATTATAAATATTTTAAGTTATTGGCTTATCTCCGAAAATATTTATCGCTAACTTGTAAAAAAAATTAAATAATAATATCTATTACTCTAAATGTGACCTTGGTTGTCACTTTATTTGATTGGTCATATTCTTGAAAATTTTAGTCACATGTCAAACAGGTGATTAAACCCTCAACCAGTTTGATCCGATCTGATTGTCCCTTAATAAGGTTTATCTGGTGCACAGTCAAAGAATAGTAAATGCGGGTTCCTTGAATCCAAAAGAAAAAAAAGAAAAATTTAAAAGTCTAACCTTCTTTCGAATCAAAATAAATAAATAAAATAATAAATATGTGAGAACTCGCCATCTCAAAAATAAAAAAAAATCAAAATAACTTATGGAGATGTAATACTTGTAGTTACGTGCACTTATACTCACAACTACGCATGATCTATCCTTTTATCACTACATTTTAATATATTAATTTTTTTTTTATAAATAATACAAATGTATATTAGAAGTATTTATCAAAAAAAAATGTTATTAGAAGTAGCTTCCACTACAAAAAATATACGACTTACTAAACTATCACTCTAAATGTGATCATCGTCATTTTATTTGCTCATATCCTTACAAATTTTAGTCACTTATCAAACCGACGGTGTATATGGCCTATAATATAAAAATTAATTAAACATGTATCGCTTGTCATAATAACGACTTTTATCCCTACAAAAGACTATTAACTTTTCATACGTAACCAACGCTTAGACCAACTGATATAATTTTTGTTATTACTCAATAACCGGTATGATCCCATTATCCCTTAATGTGTGTTTTGCTAATAGGAAGTTGAAAGAATAACCTTCTTTCGAATGAGGAAAATTTTTGTGACAACTCAGGACTCATCATCTAAAGAAAAGAAGATATTATAATTTTATTAAAATGTGACACTTGTAGTTACCTGTGCTTATAACCCCAACTACATAACAAAAAAAATAAATATAAAACACTTTATATATTTATATTTAATCCAGTTTCTTCTTTTTTTTTTTTTTTTGTCTTGAACGAGAATAGAAATTAACTCATTTAAATTAAAGCATTACATTTAATGTCATTTTAGATTTTATTAATCTTATTCAATTTTTTAAGAAAAAAAAAAAAAGAAATTTGAAAAGTTTCTAGCAATTATTAAAGGATCTTATTTATGACACCTCATTAGTGACCATAGTTAAACAAAAAAAAAAAAGAAAAAACAAATAAAAACCAATTAAATTGTGACACTTGTCACATTACCAGCGCTCTTACCCAAAATATATATATATATATATATATTAGATTGTTCCCCTAAGTGACTCTAAAATCACTGTAGGATAAACATACCACATTTATTTACAAATTGCTTAAACACATCTCCTCGTAATATTTGAATCACCTTTTCCCAGATTTCCTCTCTTATGCTTTGCTCTAGTGTGTTTTTCGTTCCCGAACTCAACCCACACCTAGGTGTTGCCTATCTGATCTCGCTCATTCAAAAGCACTTTATCAACAAATAAGTATGGTATTCACTCAAATAAAAAAACTCAAGTATGATACGTTTTTCGAAAATCCTAATTTTGAATTTCCATGATTTCTACAACAATTATTTGTACCACATTTCACAACCCCATCTTGTACTCAATCTCATTGTCAAAAAAGCAATTGTGAAAGAATTTGAGGTTACAAATAGTTCAGAATACTCAAGTGAGTGTGTTTTTAATCTATACAAATACGTTGTTCGTCTAAAGTATTATTTTTATGAGAGGCGCCAAAAACTAGCATTAAGTTGCCTATATAATGAAAAAACTAACAACTTTATCATCAGAAGTTTTTTTCAAACCTAAAAAAAATACTAAAATAAATTAAATTGCTAAATGTAAATCTCAAAATAGTTAACACAAATCTTTTTTTTTCTTAAGTACCCTTCACAGAACAATGAAAATAAATAATGAAAAAAGCATTTTGGTTTATTTGTAGTTTTGGGCTTTTATTATTGAGCCGAACAGAAACGGGCTAAGAAGAAGATAATCAATGGCAAAAGCCCTAGCTACAAAGCCCTCATTTTTGCCTCCTCCTCGGTCTCTTTCTCCTGATACTCCGACGCCTCCACAGCTCCAGCCACCAGTCACGAGCATGTCTCTCTCTCTCTCTCTCCCTCTCCCTCTCCTTCTCTTTTTCTCTCTCTTCGATTCTTTGTTTGTGATTTTGTTTGGTTAGTTGTTGAATCTAGCTCGATGTTTATCTCTTGTGTATTCTTTTGTTTTTATGCTTATGTTCAAATTACTTTCACTGACGTGCAAATGCTGAAATGAAATCATATCATCTTCAACGTTTCAATTACCATTCTTCTGAGTTTGTGTTTATTGCTCTAAAGATAACTAAAATGATCCTCAGAAATGCCTGTTTTTTTTTTTTTTTATGATTTATTATTGTTGTCCATTAGATATCAATTTGTGAATTTCGTAGTGTAATTTACATGCTTATGGTAAAAGAAAAAATAACGATGAGGTTGCTCTTTTCTCTGAGTGAAGATTGTTGGGTTGTTTTCAAACTGAGAAAATCTGCTTTGCTTTTGGTTTTGTAAAATTTGTAAAAAGCCTGAAACTTTACAATTTGTTACTAATTGGTATTATTGTCTATGTTATGGATGTGTGAAGTTATTTATGCATTCTGTTGGAAATCAATGATTGAACGCGCAATAGATGTCTGTATGAGGGCATGTAAAATGACTACTGTATGTGGTGGTTCTTTCTGCTGAATCTGTAAACAAGAGGTTAGGGTCGCTTTGGTTGAATAATAATGCTTTTGATTTCGACGGGTTCCATTGTAATTTGAGTAGAATTGCAATAAATTTGGGTAGAAATGCTATAGATGTCTTTTTGGTTTTCATGTGTTTGTTGATTCTGCTGAATCTGGGATTAAGAGGATTAGGGTCAATGCTGTTGAATAATATTGTTTTGTGTTTAATGGGTTATTTTGTTATTTGAGCAGAAATGGGTGAGGAGGCTACCAAGGCGATCGTTCCAGAGTCAGTATTGAAGAAGCAACAGAGGGAAGAGCAATGGGCTCTTGAAAAGAAACAAGTCGAACAAGCTGCAAAGGCCAAGAGGGCTGCCGATAGGAAGATCATTTTCAAGAAAGGCGAGCAGTATGCCAAGGAGTACCAGAACCAGGTCCGTGTATAAGGGAGCAGTATTTTTGTAATGTTGATGCTGTTTAGTTTCTAATGCTATATTGGATTTTCAGGAGAAAGAGCTTATTAGTTTGAGGAGGGAAGCCAAGTTGAAGGGTGGGTTCTACGTTGAGCCAGAGGCTAAGCTTCTTTTCATCATCCGTATCAGAGGGTCAGTAAGATTAGATTGATTAAATGTTATTTTGATAACTTGCCAGATGATGCATAATGCTAATGGTCTTTGATTTTGTGTTCAGTATCAACGCCATGGACCCCAAGTCCAAGAGTATTTTGCAGTTGTTGCGTCTGAGACAGGTATACACTGAAATCAAAATTTTAAAGTTGGTTTCTATATCCATCTGAATAGCTTTTAAGTGCTTGTATTGCATTTGCTATAGTTACATGCCTTATCTGTGAGCTTCATATCTTAAATTGTTGGTGTGAAATAAGATGTAAAAAAAGGCGCGCATTGTCTGGGTACATGATGATAAATTTAGTAACTTTTGTTGCACTCTTATTGTAGTTTTTAGTTTGCTTTCTGTATTTTGTATTAAAGTTGTTTGACTTGTAGTTTTAAAATTATCCACTTGGAAAAAGATGGCTGTTTGATAAATGATATATAGCTTGTTGCCAGCCAGTAGTGCTGAATGTGATTTGTTTAATCTCATGTTGTTCTGTTGCTGCAGATTTTCAATGGTGTTTTCCTGAAGGTGAACAAGGCAACATTGAACATGTTGCACAGGGTTGAGCCATATGTCACCTATGGGTACATTTTATTCCCTATCTTTCTATGCTCCATTTCAAAGAAGATTGCCATTTAGTAATCATCAAAAATACTATGTTTTGTGTAGATACCCCAATGTGAAGAGTGTTAGGGAACTGATCTACAAGAGGGGTTACGGGAAGGTTAACAAGCAGAGAATTGCTTTGACTGATAACTCCATTGTTGAGCAGGTAATTGTTCTCTTGCAGCTTAAGCTGTTTTTCGAGGATATTGCATGTTCAGTATTAATTGAAGTTTTTGTCATTTTATTAATCAAGGTTGGTCCATTAGTCATCACTTCTTCGTCAAGCCTGATTCGGTGCTTTCTGTTTGATGAAGTCTGAGTCTTTTTCTGCATTTATTAGTCTGTAATTGTACTTATACTGATGAAGTGATGATTATAAACGGTTTACATAATCATGTTTAATGACTGTGATTCACGATATGCAAGTGAACTGTCAGAGCTTGTGTTCAGTTGTGTTTCTAACCACTATAATTAACTTGGTTAATAGGATTGCTGTAGTTGTTTTATTGCATAAGTGCATTACAATTGTGAATACAATCAAAAGGAATTCCGTTTTTTATGCATGTTTTTGACTTGCTTGTCTCTTAATTCTTCAGACCCTTGGCAAGCATGATATCATTTGTATGGAAGATCTCATCCACGAGATCATCACTGTGGGACCTCACTTCAAGGAGGCCAACAATTTCTTGTGGCCATTCCAGCTTTCAGCACCATTGGGAGGTCTAAAGAAGAAGAGGAACCACTTTGTTGAGGGTGGTGATGCTGGTAACAGAGAAAATTTCATTAATGAGCTCATCAGGAGAATGAACTAAGCGGTAGTCCATTTTGAGCAATTGTGCTGGTTTAGGTTTCTCAGTTAAAACAGATTTTGAAACAAGTTTTTGATAGAGGTACATCTAAGATGAATATCCTGTCGCTGGATCTAATTTTCGGTTATCATTACCAGACTTGTATGTTTCTTTCGATCATTAGATCTTTTGATGGTATGGGTTCAAATGTTTTATTTGTAGCGTTGAGTAATGTTTTACAATCTTGGTACCATCTCATCTTTATATGATCTTCATTGTTCCCTATTCTGTCTTTCCAAATTTTCCCAGGTTCGGTGAGCTTCATACGTTTTACCTTTTTTTTTTTGCTAATCAATTATACGGAGTACTTTTTACATTTACTAGACTGTTTGCTGATATGCCATTGGAAGTTGGTTTTGGTAAACGATAGACCCTTGGTAGTTGGTTGCATCAATTTGCGAGAATTAGGGATGGGCTGTGTTTGAGAATTGTTCTTGATGGTACTTTATAGTGAGAATTTTGATTTCCAATATGATTAATCTTGCTCTTTAATCATTTGATAGTTAAAGAACCGCCGAAATAGCAAATAAACCCCCATGAGTTATGAATGTTGTGCAATAATAGCCCCTACGCACAACTTCACTTAGCAAATAAACCCCATAAGAACAAGTCCCTAATGCTTTTTAATGTGTCAATTACCTATCACAACTTCACTTAAGTGTACAATTAAGGTATGAACAAGTCCCTGTGCTTTTTAATGTGTCAATTACCCATCACAACTTCACTTAAGTGTACAATTAAGACATCAGCCCAATTTTTCGACCAAAAAGTTGCAAGAATAATGACGTGACACTGGAAAGATTAATCAACATTTTCTTTATCTACAATCACGAGCATATTTACGCAAAAAAGAGAAGAAAATGCAACCTATGTTAGACTCTCTCCACGTATTTTCCTCTCTCCTGCCTCCCATTTTCACCGTCTTTCTTCTAGCATTGTGAAGAAATGGTCAGTAGTACAAAATCAAATCCTCAAGTTTTCCGGTAGTTTGATCATCAAGCAATGCAATTATATGAGCTTTAGTAATTGAATCTTTGCCAATGCTAAGAATTTTATCAGTGCTATTTTGGTTGTTGGTCGAATTAGAGAATTCCGTCTCTTCCAAACGTTCTAAAAATGAACAAGAGTTTTGACAGGCAAGCTCAGAAGAAATTCAATCTTCGATTTTTCTAGTTGTTTTTTCTCGCTTTTTTTTTTTCAATTTAAATTTTTTCCCAGGGCCAAACGTACTGAATATTAAGGGGACTGTATCTTAACTTAATACGACATTTGTTGCTGCATTTGAAATAATTTATTTATTTAGAGAAATGCTAAATACAACATGCCTTTTCATTACAATATTTTTTTTTTATGTAAAATGATTCACATACCCTTATTTTAAATTTGCTCATGTCTATCCTCCACCAACACACTTCACTTGAATTCAATTCACTTTCTCTCTCCTCACACTTGACAAATAATCTTGAATTCTATTTGATTCAAACATATAAATAATAAATTGTCAAATTATCTAATGTCAAATGAAGATCCTCAAGGTGATGACCATTTTAAAGTAATTTTGACTCATTTGGCTAATTAATTATTTCATTTTCATGAAATTAATTTCCACATTAGTGTTGAAAAATAAAATAGAGAAAAGAGATAGTCGCCCAGAGTGGGCGATAATATCAGATCATAGTCGCCAACATTAAGCAACATAATGGTAAAAGCATCGCAAAACATGGGCGATAAAATGGAAAAAATGCCACCAAGAACATGCAACAACATGCTACTGCAGTCGCCAGTGTTTTGGCGATTTTTATGAAGAACCGTCACCCAGTTTCGGTGACGATATTGACAAAGAGTCACCCACATTTGGCGACTGTTCCGGGTAACAATTACTAGAAATTGCTAACTGTGTCTCTTTAGAGTTTAGTGAAAAATTAAATTATTTTAGTAAAATTTGGTGACCTTTGTTTTATTTTCAAGTTCTAGCTTTATTGTGAAGAATTTGTTATGGGAGATCAAACATATGGGAGCAAACTAGTAATTAACATAGGGCCATTAGCCAATCACGACTCATAGTGGCGGATCCAGAAAAAAAAATTCATTGGGAGCATAACAAAATTAATAATTCTAACTACAATACCAGTAATATCTTCAAAATTACAATGAATAAGCTTTTGGAAGACCGTTTAACGGTAAGACGATCGAAATTGTGACCTTTAATTCCAACAGTCTTTTTTGTCTTAAAAGTAGTATCATTTGTCCTAAAAATAATACTTTCTTTTTTCCAATCAAAAGTTTTTGAATAAAATACATATTTTTAGTCAAAAAGTATTTTTTTGGAGAGAGTAATACTTTTTGTGCAATATGTAACTGTTGTCTTAAGGTTCTCTATTATCATTACTAGTTCATATTTTGGGAACAATTCATTTTAACACCATTAATAAGGACTAAATTTTATCTATCAATTAATAAAATAGTGAAATTCTTCTTATCTAAAGGAGTTTCTTTAAAAAAATAAAAACTATAAAATGTCTCCAAATATTGGGGAATAGGCCATTTATATAAGGTACTACAAGTCTACAACTGATACAACCATTGAACCACATGATTTGGTGATTTGTCTAATGACCCAAAATAAATCGGCTAAAGGTGCTAAGGTTTGGAAGTATGCTTAATTAGACTGGCTCTTACTGCTATATGGCATAGTTAGGTGAATAAATAAGAGAGAGAGAGAGAGTATTCAAAAAAGAAAAGAAAAGAATAATGGAATACCTAAACTACCCTTAATTTGTAATGTTGGGCAATCAGCTAGTGTTTGATATACATTAATAAATGGGCTGGGGAAATACACGTTAAACAACTTTTTATCCTTTGAGTTCTATCATTATATGTGCTAGGTTGGGGGCATGCTCTTATTTTGGCTTGCGGCACCAATCTAATACCCTAACTTTTTTTCCCTTAATTTGATGGTTTGGCACAAGCTTCAGTGGGGCCCCCATCCCCCCACTCCTCATACAATACATCCGCCTCTGCTCTGGCTCAACTTCAACAACAAAATCACGTGGGAAGATTGAACTTGTGATTACAAATGAAATTAATTTAATGTTGAGTCTATAGAGCTTGATTTGGTGAAACCGTGAAAGCTGTATTCATCACTTGACTTAATTACTCTCTTGCACAAAACATCTCATCTTTTCCACTTCTGTTAACTACTTCCATGAATTTATTAAAAAAAAAGTTATGCTTGTACTTTATCCATATTAAACAACTTCAATCAAATAACAAGGCTCTTCAAGCTAAACTAAAACTTTGCAAAATAGGCCCTAAATGTGAAGCCCAATGCAGGTTGTTGAAAATATGTTTGACAGTCGCTCAAAACAAGCGACTACTTACAAATATTCCCACCGACAGGAGGCGACATGAGGGGGTGATGTTGTCGACCAAACTGAGTGACTATTTACATATGTTGTCGCCCAGATCTGGCGACTCAAACCAAAATTTCTCACCTGGAATTAGCGTGCACATGGGATTGAGGAACTATAAGTCCCCAAAAACACTAGTTTCCGGTGACAGCCGCCAATGGGAATAAAAACGTTTTGGGCGGCTGATAAGAGAATGTCAGAAGAGTGGGGCAAGAAGGGAGGAATTATTGTGTAGTCTAGGAGCACTACTCCCTCCTCTCACAAAATAGAAAATTATCAATTTGAATTTGGAGTGGGCTCCACTTATTTTGTGAGAGATGGGAGCAATGCTCCTGGACTATGCAATAATTTCTCGCTTGAAGGAGAGGGAGAGAGCAAAATTGAGGAAGAGAGAGAAATGGAAGGGTGCTCTAAGAAATTATAAGAAGGGTATATAGGTCATTTTAGATAGAACAATGTTGTATTTGGTTAAAAAAGGGTGTTGTATTTAACACTTATGTTTATTTATTGGGTGTCACGTCATTGTTTTGGTAAATTTTTAGTCGGAAATTGGATCGAGGGTTTAAATGTGGATGGTGGAATTTTTTTTTTTTTTTTTTTGATAAGGTAGTGGATGGTGGAACTTTGAAGTAAAGAATTTGGAGTTAATAATTTGCAGGAACAGCGAAAGAAAAGAGCAAGTTGAGCTTTGTTGGCCGAAAAAATAAAGTGATTTTCTGCATCTCCCCATCTACTTTTGAAGAAATTTGTAAAGGGAATGAAGTTAGCTTCTATCATCCTACGAATCAAGGTTTTTGTGTGGATTATTCGACTAATGGTGTTGACTGTTAACGCTTTGAAAGGTGTTTTAATCGTTGATGAAAGCTCTCAACTTACTAGAGGTTTTGTAGTCTCTTCTGTCTCCAATCTCAAGAACTCTATTACTCCTACTCGAAGTGCTTGTTCAATGAACAATACACCTACATCGGGTTGTTCTGGTTCTCGGCTAAATCCAAATCTTGATGTCGTGCGTATCCACGCATCTTTGGTTCATATAGCTCCCAAAAGCGTTAATTCTCGTAGGAAACTTACAGGTACAAAGCGCAAGTTTGATCCATTGACGTCAATTGGAGTAAGCTTTTTTCAGCATAAGTGCCCCCTGCATGAAGAACTCTTACCATGTTTAAAGATGACAATGGATCAGAATTTGGATAGGATTCCCACGATCCGAGTGCATCTGACCCACCACTAATCGGATTCGGATTTATTTATTCAGATTCAGACTTTTTTATTCAGATTCCGAGCAGACTTTCTTTTGTCGGATTCAGATTCCGTTTTTTTCTCATCTAATCGGATTCATTATTTTGTTAACGTTTAAGATAAGAGTTTAATGATCGTTTTAACTGTATATGTTTGGTATTTTCTAATGTCAACTTAATTTCCTTACTTTACCTAATTTAAGCTATTAGTTGATGATATAAAAACAATAATTGCATTCGGATTATAATCGAATTCAGATTATAATTGAATTCAGATTATAATCGAATTGGATCATAATACTCATCATCCATATCCATCGGATTCAAAATCGGATTATTTTTAATCAATTTTGTTCACCCTATATTGTAATCCCTAACCGCATTGTTGAAGAAGATTGCCCACCTAAGAAGTCTTTCTATGTGTAATGTATTTAGTTTATCTCTTGCTAAAGTATATGATAATCTAGCTTAAGAGGGTGTTTGGTTGGATAAAATGTAAGGGAATGGAATCACTAAATCCTTTCTTAGTGTTTGTTTGCATATTTTGGACTCCTCCACTTGAATACCTCATGATTCAAGTTTCCCCCAAAATAACACCACTACAAACTCCCCATTTCTCACAGGAATCAATTTGATACCTCTCCATTTATCTCTTTTTTTTTTACAACCAAAAACATAACAAATTAAAACAAAAGTATATTAAAACAAAACTACTTTTCTCTCTCATCAGCAATCACCGTCACCAGTCTCACCACCCACCTGACCCACCACCGCCACTACAGCTCCCTACGACTCTGCCTCCAACCACCCTGACGCCGATTGTCCAACCACTGAAGCCACCGCACCAGGCCCAGCCACCCACCAGGCGCATCCACCCCACTATAGCTCCGACCACCGCGACCTTCATCTCCTCACAAAACACCAGCCCTCATACCCCGACTCCGCCGCACATCACCACCACGAGGCCACCCACCAGCATCCTCCACCGCCCTCCTCTGTCAGACCTCCCACCGCCCAGATCTCGACTCCACCTTCTCGCACCACACCTGCACCACAACCACCTTCCACCGTGACTTCTCAGGCCAGCCCCCATAACCCATCGCTACAATTCTCTGTGCAGGTGGTAGTGACTCTAGTGAGGTCTGAGGTTGGTGGTGGCGTGAAAATGGATTGGGGAGGAGAGAGAATTGGGTGGATGGGTTCTAATTTTTTTTTAATTGATTTACTTTAAAAAAATAAAAATCATGTCTTATGATAATAATGAAAAATGAAAATAAATAAATGGATTTTTTTTGCTAAAAACACCCCTAAAAAATTTAAGTGAGTGGAAAAATACTCCAATTAATTTTTGTTTTGAAGGAACACCCCAATACAGCGAAAACGCCCTGTCAGGACGCCCCAAGCTAATCTTCATGATGGTTTCCGTTCATTTTTTATTGGGTTTGCCCATAATACCTCACGCTTATCTCATAGATTTAATTTCACACCCACCCATAACCCTCCCAATTTCCCATCATTTACCCCTCACTTATGTTCTAACTTTCCCTCCATTAAGAATTGCACACATGAGATAAGCGTGAGGGTATTATGGGCAAACCTAGCAAAAAGTGAACGGAAACCACCATGAAGATTAGCTTGGGGTGTCCTAACAGGGCCTTTTTGCTGTATTGGGGTGTTCCTTCAAAACAAAAATTTATTGGAGTGTTTTTCCAGTTACTTAAGTTCTTTAGGGGTGTTTTTCCAGTTACTTAAGTTCTTTAGGGGTGTTTTTAGCAAAAAATCCTAAATAAATTGATTTCATACCCTTTCTTTCACAACCAAACAACATTTAATAGGTATGGAGTCCTCATTCCATACTCGAAGGTTTCAAGTTTCATACCAAATCCATTCCACTTATGTGAACCAAACGGCCCCTAAATGTGCATAGAAGCTTGCTCCTAGAGAGGTAGCTTTGTTGCCACCTACTATTGTAATCAAACTTTTCTTGACAAAAAAAAAACAAAAACGCTCATAACCTCAACTTTGAAAGGAGAATAACGTAGAAAGTTTCCTAAATGAGATAGGAGCAACCAAGAGTTCCCTGACTGCTAATTTTAACTATGGAATTCTCATAGTACGATTAGATCTCAGAGGTTGTATCATATCAAGACTTGGGCTTGAAAGCCATCTACAAGACTACAACAATCTGCAATCACCTCTCTTCAGAACCCAAAAATAACAAAAAAATAAAAAAAGTTACAACGCTAGACAAAGCAAAACATTGCTCGTTCCACCTCTCACCACATCCTAGAGTAAATAAAAACATCTCAATGTGTTGATCGCATCATTTCATGTCCCGCAAGAGATTCTTGATTCTCTTTTTTCTATTTTTCTTTTGGGAGGAGGGGGAGAAGGAGCCTAAACCTGACAAATCACCACCTATTCTTAGGTGGTTTAACTTTATAGATCCTAACTATCCAGTTTGATGTTGTATAAGCTTCTTCCAAATACTCGAGTTTCACATCCTTGTTTCCAATTTCAACTCCTCTCGCACGATCATACCTGCCAGATCAACATACACGAATACATCAGAACTCAAACCAGCGCTCCAATTTTCCACACAGAGACAAGGCATGAAACAATTGGAAGCATCTGTAAACATGCATTTGAAACTAGAACCTCCTTCCATACTATCATCTAAATCACCAACACTTGCAAAAGATCATTTTAAACGGTTTGTGTCCCCAAGTAGCCATATTGAATTTGCATGGGACGAGGGTACACCCATTTTGATATGTACACTAATGTACAATCAAACTATAGAGTAGTCCATTCTTGAACGATTTAAATTCAAGCAAACTACAACTTTACTAAAAGATGAGGTTTTTGGTGAGTCTCAAACATGTAGAAATGAATAAAACAGTAGATAACCAGGTGCTGAGGAACAATGCTCAGACACATAGACTGAAAATCCTGAAGTTAAGAATGGATTCACTGGAGATAAACTAACATGAAAGCAGTAGATTTTATTCTTGGAATCTCTGAAGTCCACACACTTTTCCCCTTATGCCATTCTGTTTTTATTTTCATTTTTATTTTATATTTTTCCATTTGGGGGGGGGGGGGGTTGTTTCGATACTTGGATGGGAGGAGGTAGGGGAGTCTTTAGTTTCGAAGGGGAGGAGGCGAAGATAGCAACAATCCCTGAAAAACCATGTGAACCCTGATCAAGAGAGGCTGCCTTTTAACATCCAACACTTCACAAATTAACACTTGACCAAATTATATTAATCTGCAGTTTGTAACTTATTCCTAAGATCAATTTATTTTGACTCTGCGCAATCAAAAGGAAGATAAATGGAATGGGAATATTGGACTATAAATGTACATATTATGTATTTTGCATGGCACTCTTGACTCGCCTACTCTCCACCGAATGTTAAGTTGAACAAGAAACATCATTATTGCATTGTGTAAACTCTATATCATACTCACTCTGCATTAGGAACTTGTCCTAGTAAACTGCACATACACTGTCTAGTGGCTACACCTTGAAAGGATGTCGGTTGAAATTCCACAATAGATTAAGAGGAAAGGTGATAAACTTACCCAGGCGGTTTACCATATTCCGTACGCAACTCTCCAAACCGGTAGTAGGATAATTTGTACCTAAAATCAACACAATTCATGGAAAAATGAGAACTTCCTCAACTTTGTTGCCCTTTTTAACGATATAACTAACAACGTACAACAAGTCGAAAGTAAGGGCAAAGAAGCAACATAAAAGAAGTTAAATCACAACTGTCACACCTAAAAGCTTTCTACAGTTTTAAAATACACTGATATGAAGCATCTGTAGCAAGATGCAACAGCTTGCTTACCCAAGATAGTGGCAGGCACAAAGGAGTTGCTTAATTTAGATAGGGATATACATTTTTTTTAGATAACACAGCCAACGGGTATCTGAGCTTTTTGCCCGACTAATCCCATGGGCCCTGACGTTAATGCCCAGGAAAATCTCCAGTGGCCTTAAGAAGGTTCGAACCTCGGACCTCTGGAACAAGATAGGGATATAGTAGCCATGTAACCTCAGAAGAAACCAGATGATGGAAAGGAAACAAATGGGATGCTCACAGATATCCAGTCTAAAATATAAGAACATTCTTCATTTTCTTTTTCATACAAGAGGTGTACATTAGTCGTTGATTAGCTCACAAGAAGGCTATTATGAAACGACACCCAAGAATGCTAGGATTTCTTTGGATCCAGAAAGAAATATGTATTGACTATGTTACACAACAAGATTCACCAAGAGCTCCAGAACAACTTACATGAGACAGTTTAACATCTTTGGGGCTGCACCTTTGTCAACACGATACTCTCCATTGACAAGATAATCAGGTTCTTTGATTACAGGGAAAACTCCACCACCAATTCTCACCATCCACAAGAATCTAAAATGAAATTAGTATTAGTATTATATTATTTTATAGTGAAAGCATACTGCAGAAATACATATTAAGACCTACGCAGAGCAATCATATCACCATATGTATGCTTGTCGTTGAGCAAGCGTAAACAAGAGTTATGCGTGCATATGCAAATGTAATCAAATCACTCCAGCTGTTTATAGAGACTAATATATCCTAGTTATAGACTTCAACACAAAGGGGGAAAGAACAAGGTCATTACAAACTCTACCAGCTGTTTACCAGTCCAAACTGCACTTCATTGATGCATATCACCAAAACAGAACCAGCAATTTCCTAGTCTTATTGTGCACCATTTCGAATTATGAGCAACATTGAAAACAACTCTGTTTTCACAGAGGTTAGGCTATAAAGCTGACCCCCCCCCCCCCCTTTACCCCCCCTGGGTAGGAGTGTCTTTGGACTGGAGGCACTGGGGTTATGTTGATGTTGATATTGTCAGAGCAATAAGTAATTGCGTAGCTTCTTCAAAGTTTGATATGTTCATATCATCTATAAGCCATGACAAGTTCAAATCTAAAATTTAGGATTTTTGACAAAAACCTCCTTTTTAAATAGGTTTTTTTTAGGAGACTATGTTTATTACAAAAAAACCAATTGAAATAGTTTTATTGTATATCACCACCTTCGACCACCCATAAATGACTTCCACTGGAAAAAAATAACCACGTAGGGCATTTGTAGGGACAAAATGGTCATTTAAGAGGCTAGAGGTGGTACATAACAAAAAAAATAAAGAGGTGGTACATAACAAATTAAGAGGTGGTACTTAGCAACATAAAATTAAGAGGTGGTACAAAAAATAATATATTAATAGGTGGTTTTCAAATAATACGATCATCAATTTGACCCCTGAAAAGGTATCAAACGAAGCCCAAAGTATTACAGAAGTAGGATATTCAATTCATTAATAATTTCGCATAAATCTGATTCCTTTTCCGGATGGTATCAAGTAAAATCTTCAAGGCTTCAATTCGCTAACATGGAGACAAATTGTCAATGTCACAAAATCTTCATTTGATTAACAAATTCCAAATATCAAGTCTTTTTTATAGCCCCAAAAATAAAGCAGTTTTAAACTAATGGCATAGTGTCATTCAAATAAATAAGAAATTCAGAATGAAACACTCACTTGTTAATGTCATCGGAAGAATAGCCAGTGACACCACCGAAAACAACTAATACATAATCCACATCAAGTGATTGCATAATGTCGTATGCTTCATCTTCGTAGGATGACATTGCTCGTCCAACTGTAGCAATGTGGGTGTTGTTCCAAGTGTTGTTGTCCACAATGACCGTTCTGTTTCCCATGGCAGTAATCTGGTAACCATAATCCCACCATGACATCACTTTTGCATCAGAAGGAGTATTTTGTCGAAGCCAGTAATATGCCTCACGGTAATCATCAAAGATCACCCGGTTCCCATATGCACCTCTTGCAGCCAAAACTATTGAGGGAGATGAATAAGCCTCTGATATGACCCATGTACAATGGGTAACATATCGGCTGAACAAGTAAAATGCACCCAAAAGCAATGCAATAGCAGCATTTCTTTGGAAAGGTAATGACTGATCAGCTGAACCCTGCTTCACCAAGCCAGTGCAGAAGAAAATAAGACATGAGGACTTGTTCCACAAAGCATGCTCGTCTCTCAGCAAAGCATAAAAATCACTTAACACCAGCATATGAGCAGAAACAAAAAGCTTACAAATCCACATATATTCGAGCAGCAAGAAGAATGTAGCAACACTTCATCTAAGATTTATCAGTGCACAGAATCATTACATACAATCAACTTCACATTAGAACCTTGGAACTTAGCACAATCCCACGTGCTTCAAAATCAAAAATTGTTACAGCAGCCAGATACAAGGCTAGACTTTTACAGAAGATCTAGAACTATAGACAATTATAGATACATGAAACAATAAATAAGCAGGCACAGACTGCAACAATGGTAGAGTTAGTATTTCATTATTCTCAGTTAGACCCAACCATAGAACTTAAACCTAAATTATTTTCATCCCTGATCCACCATTACAATAACATACATCACTACATTTAATAAAATTAAGTGCTTGAGATTACTCTAAAGTTTATTCTCCAAAGAAGAAGAGCAAGAGAAAGATAGAGAGCGAGAGGGAGGGGCAATTTCCTGGTACTCCCACACTTCCAAGATGGGCCGCGTGCTTAATGGAAGTAGGTGGACCCTTACAAGTTCCAAATGCAGGCCTCAGCCTGGGAATCCAGTTGGCTACTCCCAGGTTTATCCAAGGCCAGTTGGGATTTAGGGGGAGGGAGAGATACTCTGGCTAGCAGACGCAGAATTAGTCTTTACTGATCCATTAACCAGAAGCATGATGTTTGCTTAATGCCAGTGCATGATTAAAATCATTAAACAAAATGCTAACATAAGCTGCCGCTGCAGAAAAGTAGGCAAAGAGTATGCTAACCAAGCTAATAGTCATACCAACCCAATGCCTCTCATGAGCCAAGGGTGGGGTGTGGCAGATCATATGTATGAAGCCCTATCTTGCCAGTAGAGAGGCTCTTTCCATTGGACCACAGAATGGCAAAGCATTGACTACTTGCCATTTCCAAGGGAAAGTAGTGTAGGGCAGTTGTAAGAAGATGATATAAGGTATCTCATACGCATTATTTCAATTAAACTAAACGTGCGAACTAACTACTCTTTCCCTCTGCATTGAAAATGAACATGAGGGTTCACCAAGTGATCCTAAAACATCCACAAAAACATGGGCCAAAATCAGCTGGACAACCCTAGCAAGTGAAGTGGCAAATACCAGATATTGTAGGTGAAGATGAAAACTATGTCCTCATTCACTATCTCTGTGCTTCTTAAGGAACTCAGATAAAAAGCAAGATCACAGTTCAGAGGTGTGGTCTACACGGAGTAGGCGAATCAGAAGTCATATATCACAGTTCATAGCTAGCTATCTGAGCTTCACTTAAGAGAGCATGGATCAAAGAAAACTATATTTTTGTTAATTAAATTCAAACATACTCTTTAAGTTTTGACATTTCTAAGAATCAACGCATACAGTAAGGATGAATCTTTACCTACCACTCTACCAGCCAAACCACCAACAACAAAACACACTTACAGCTTTGTTGGCTTTAGGCAATTCACTTTCGCAATCCAATCATCTTATCTAAAGAGAAAAGACTCTCACAATCCTATAAACTTTATTTGTTTCTAGCAATAACTATTACAAGCACTAGAGCCAATGTATCATAACCAGAACCCAAAGTATTAAAAAGGATGAGGATCACAAGTCAAATTCATCATGGGATGCGGATCACAGCAGTAGAACACAGTATGCTAAACTGACCTACTCATCTGATTGCACTAAGGAATGCCTCCAAGTGAATCGAAGAATCCCAATAACTATGCTTGTCTGACTATAAACTTCATTAAGATAAGCTTTGTGCTCTTGTTAATACACCTCCCTGCTCTCAATAGACCTCTTGGTCAGTCATGGGACAAGGATCATGGCAGTATATGCTACATAGTCTAATATATATGATAGGATTGTTTTAGTAGAGATCCAGTACAGAATTCATTCAGATTGTGCAAAGTGGAATGTCAGTTGGATGTTTCTAAAACCTTGGGAACTTGCATTTTATGCATGATTGTATTTCACACTCAGCATCGTAGTTGTATTGTATTGCACAGGGGGACTAAACCATTCTTTTGTATAGATCAAAATACTTAAGAGGGACTAAGGAAGGCTTGCAGAGTTGCAGAACTTCAAATATTGTTCTAGCTTTTTTGGCAATTAATTGCCTCTTAATAAAGTGAAACAACAACAAGAACAATTCCCTCCGAAACCCCACAGCAAAAGGCACGTCGTCCTCTTGTAATTGTGCTTAAGACACAATACAAAACATGAAATTTTTATAGCTGAACTCACCTTAGCAGAGGCCTTTCCACTAAGACTTCTTTTGCTGGCGCCAGAATGGATAACCTTGCCTTCAGACCTTAACAGTGAAGTCAAATTCTTTATAGTGGCAGAAACTGCAATTGCACTTATAAGGCATACTGCTGGTGTAGCAACTAGGATCAAACGAACCATAACACCAGCGAAATACATGCTGGTAAGACCATACATCACAATAAATATTGTGGCATCTGTCAACCGCTTGAAGCAAAAATATAGACCCGCCGGAAAGAGAAATAGCAGAATATGGAAATCAAACATAAATGATGACCAAGCTGTCGGTTGATGCTCAGAGACAGAAGCAATTATTGGAATATGAATCTTTGCGTAGGTTGGATCCAAGAGAGAGTAAAATCGACCCGTCCATGGAGCTATGTAGCCAGATAGAGTGCCAACTACCAATGCCATAACACCCAAACTAATCGCTGAGGTGACTGTGACTCTCAAAAAAGTCTGGAACAGCTTTTTGTCATTGAGCAAGTGCTTTACCCAATTCAAAAAGAAGAACACCTGACATGTAGTTACAGGTTAGTGTCAAACAATTGATAACCAAAAAAGGAAGAAATAAATGTTTTCAATCAGCTAAAACCATAGTGAGCAAATAGTGGCACAACACGGGGTGTGCAAAGTGAACCCATACATCGGTGGCCAATTCGTGAACATAATCGGTCAAAGCTCATTCGTTAAGCAAATAAACGAACATGAACAATTTATTTCCTTGTTTATTATAGCTTTCGGCTCGATTAAATAATCTGCATAAAATAATTAAATTTTCTATATAAAATATTCAGTAATGAAGTGTTACCTTTTATGCATGACATGGAGTTTAATCAATTAATTCTTGCATCAATAGGTTAGAATTGATTTAAGGGCTGTGATGATATGATTGAGTCACGTCAGTTAAGCGAGCTCTAAGGTCTGCTCAGGTGAAACCTTGATTTGAGCTTCACCTGAGATCAAGCCGGCTCAAATGCCCTTATGGGTCATATTCTAAGACTTTTCATTCATTTTATTTGTTTTTCTTTAATACTTTGACATTTTTTTGGTACTGCCTATCAATGAAGCAAATTTTGGAATAATATAAGCCCGTCAACAAGTCGTTCATTTGGTAAATAGACATAGAAAGTGAACCCATACAGGGTGTACAAAGTGAACCCATAGTCCCATACATCGGTGAAAGCTCGTTTAAAGCTCGAGCTCGGTCAAAGGCTCAAAGCTAGTTTGTTAAGAAACTAAACGAACACAAACACCTTTAATACTCAGCTAGACTCGGCTAGCATACGCCCCTGGTGAACACCAAGTGCAAATTAAGCTTCCTAAAGACAATTGCCAAAAGAGGAGCCCACAAAAGCAATCCTATCACACTAATTGATGATTAGTGAAAGACCTGAATTTGTCCTAAAATTAAGACCTGGTTTATTTTATTTTTTTAGATAAGAATTAAGACCTGTTTTATCATCCCCTTTCTCACCCATTAAATACCAAGCACATGTACTCTTGGCAACAAACTAATAGTATATCAACGATAAATTCTCTTGTACCACTCGTATCTTGTTTTTGCTTATAAAAAAGAGAGTGCAAGTGAATGGC
Organism: Tetragonia tetragonoides; assembly: GCA_038025085.1. Classification (NCBI taxonomy): domain Eukaryota; kingdom Viridiplantae; phylum Streptophyta; class Magnoliopsida; order Caryophyllales; family Aizoaceae; genus Tetragonia; species Tetragonia tetragonoides. The sequence continues at coordinate 25,916,101 of CM076150.1, forward strand.
GACCGAGGCAAGTCCCGCTACGTCATGTTCGGACTCTCGTGTTCAACAGCGAACATATCAGACTAACTGAAATGTAACACTCATATCTAGTTTAAGCATGCTTGATACTCTATACAGCTTTGAACCCAATCAGCTTGTCTAAACCAACTGCAACAAAATCCACAACTGAAACACACTAACTAACAAGGAAAAATGACCAGCAAAAAAAAATAACAAGGAAAATCAATAATATATTAATAAAAAAATAAAAATAATACCTGAATCAAGAAGAACACTCCCATGGCAGCCATATGCTCACCAGTCTGCACATGCTGAAACCCAACAAACCGAATCTGCATGGCTAGCAGCATTCCCACAATATACATACAATTGTACGCGATATAAAGCCTCATCGAGTACCTTCCGGTGATCAACAACACCAGCACATACAAAGGCACCAAATTGATTATAAACACATACCCTCCCCAAGCAGAAACCATATAGAAGTACCCAAAAGCTGACCCCAATGCCCAAGCAAGCGAACCGGTATTAACTGCCTTAACAAACAGGTAAAATGTAAGCAACAATGCAAATATAGCAACCCCTTCATTATCATATGAACCAGCAACCGACCTCGAAATATAACCAGGACAAATGGCGATCAATGCAGCCGCCACTAACCCGGCCCCGGTATCCCAAACCTCCTTGCCAAAGAAATACGCCACGAGGGTCGTATTCGAGGCGAAAAACGGGGCAGTTAACACACAAACCTCACGAATATGAACTGCAAAACGAAGGAATTTCAAACCCCAATAAATAAACGCAGCAGTTACCATCAAACCTGGGTAAAGTGTCCCACCAACAATTCTACCAACTGGGTACCAACTCTCAGAATCAAACCAATTCCAAAATTCATAGAAACCCTTTTCAGTTAAATAAAGAGTAGTTCTATAATTGAAATATGGGTCAAATTCATGGATCATACTCTCATAACGAAGAACACTAAAGAGACGAGTGATAAAAGCCAGGATATAAACCAAACAAAGGATTGTGATTCGGATCAGAAGCTCTTGTTGTTTGGTTTTGAGTTTAAAGGATTTAAGTGAGAAATTGTTTAATGGGTTTGTAGTTGTTGTGGTGGTGAATAAGGGATCTGGGGTTTTGGGTGATTTTGGATCTTGGGGTTTTTGGACTGAAATTGGTTCTGATTTGTTCACCATTGTTGCTGATGTTTTTTTTGTGATCTGGAAAATGGGAAATGTTGGGGAATGAAGATTGTGAAATGGGTTGGTGAAAAGATGGGATTTTGATTGGAATTTGGGTTAGTTTGAGTGAGGATTTAAGGGATTGACCATTTTTTTTGATCTGGAATTTGAGAAACAGGGTTTATGGTGAGATGGAAAAAGAAAAAAGAAAAACCCTAGTAAGAGAAGAAGAGTGAAGTTTGTTGGTGAAGGGGATGAGTGAATGTGAATCTGAGGTGAATATTTCTGAGCAGTGACATTTGAGTTTGGAGACAGGGACAATGCAAAACTTGCATAATAACTGTATTTTTGTTTTGTGTGAGCAAAAGAAATTAACAAAAGTAATAAAAAGAATTATGAAAACAGCTGAATCAATTCGCCGTCTGTGGGGATCGAACCCACGACCACGTGGTTAAAAGCCACGCGCTCTACCACTGAGCTAAGAAGGCTATTTGATAATGAGATGATGCATAATTATAATTTTGTGTTAAAATGAGCTTTTTGTTTGACTTCACATGGTCTATGACTACTATTAGACAACACTTTGACCATCAATACTTAATAATTATACAACTATCAAAATTTTAAAAGTTGATGTTGTGAAGGTACAATTAAAAATAATGAATTTAAAAATAGTGTTTTGATATTGTAAATCTTCATCACTTTTTCACAAATCAAGAGTCATGTTTTGTGAAGTTTGACTTAAAAAAATCAAACAGAAAACTCAGGTTGAAACGAATGGAGTATTAGCTTCGGATAAGCTACTCCCACGTAAAGGCTCGTAGGTTTGGCAATGGGTTGGGTTCAGGGCGGTTATAGAGTTGGAGTCAAATCTTAAAGAGTTAGGATCCTCTCCATTTATTAAAAGAAATGGAGGCCTCCATTTACTAAATGGAGGGTGAGATTTCCATCTAACCAAATTTTGAATTAAATAAATTCAAAGAGGCAAAATAAGAGAAGGAGATCCAACCCTCCATTTAGAAAATGGAGAGAGAAAAAATGGAGAGGATCTCAACTCAACCTTATATATTTTGTAAGGGGTCACATTTTGAGCTACATGACACATTCGCGTATATCAACAACACCCAGAAGCATAATTTCAATAACTTATGCATGTTTGCTTATGAAAATTCAAGGCTGAAATGACAACCACCACTGGAATATTGAAGAACCAGCAGCTACTCATCAATGTCTCTCATCATTCTACCAGTGTGATTTGCCAGCTCGTCTCATTTTCTCTCTGTTTATTTATTTTGGAAAATTGCAAGAAATCACCCTCTTTGAAAGTAATGATACTCGATCTCGGATCATTGATAGAGTGAGTAGGGGATGCACCTATGTGCTTTCCACCTCAAACTCACTCATATTCTAGCTATAATCCCAAATATAACCCGCCGGAACTTATTTTTCTTGCATATAAATCAAATCCTAACATGAATAACTCTATTCATTTTATTACAGACAAGGCACGCCAGATTCTAGCAATCATACTTCCTAAACATGTTACATCAACAAGTTCAATACTTCTTCAGTTTACAGTAGTAAGGAATTGAGAGAATTTAAGGCAAGTTATGTTATTTTTTTCACAGATAGGTTTACTTTTTCTGAGGTTCAATTTTTTTTAAAAAGAAGATTATTGGTTCTTTGACAAATTTATGTGTAACACCCCATGTTCCACATCAGAAGAATGTGATGATTGAGAATGGTTTATATGTAGCTCCACCCACCTATTAAGTAACAAGGTCTTCTCATTTGGCTTTTAAGTGGCCCATTGGGAGATTTCCCATCATAGTGGTTGTGCTGCGAATTAGGTGGACTGGATTGTTACAATATGATAACAGGAGAAAAAGGGTTAATTATATGCGGGTAAAAACCTATGTTTATATGGAACTTGGTAAAAGCTAGTGAAGAGTTTATTTTTGAGGAGGAATTGAAGGTTGAGCTACAAAATTGGCCAAATAAGGCCTTACCAACCGACCTTGCGCGATTCGAGACATTGAATGATGCAGTCTCTTACCTTGTGAAATCCGTCTCTGAGCTTGAAATTGATGGAGATGCTGGTGCACTCCAATGGTATGAGGTACATCTTGTGTAGTGATGCTGGCTTCTGTAATCTATCTATCTTTATCTATATACTAAGGGCTCGTTCTTTTCAACTGGTAACTGGTGAAAACTGGGAGAAACTGGGGAAAAGTGGAAATTTTTTATTTTTGATTGTTTTCCTAATAATAATAATAATAATAATAATAATAATAATAATAATAATAATAATAATAATAATAATAATAATAATAATAATAATAATAATAATAAATAGTAGCAATCATAATAGTAATAATAAAAAATAATAATAGTAATAAAAAAAATAATGATAATATAAATAATAAAATTAATAGTAACTTTAATAATTACATTAATAATAATAATAACACAAATTAGAATAATAAAAGTATAATAATAGAAAAATAATAATAGTAATAATATTAATATTAAATAATAATAATAATAATAATAATAATAATAATAATAATAATAATAATAATAATAATAATAATAATAATAATAATAATAATAATAATAATAACAATAACAACAACAACAATAAAAATATTATTATTATTATTATTATTATTATTATTATTATTATTAGTATTAGTAGTAGTAGTACTACTATAATTATGTTTAATAATTTTATGCATATATTTATTTTATATTTTGATTTAAAATCTTTTATATTTAAGTATTATATTTAATATGTTAAAATATCAAAACTGGACTAAACTGGGAGAAATTGGGCAAAACTAGGTCAAACTGGGAAAAATTGGGAAAAACTGGACAAAACTGTATTTTGTAACTGGTAACTGGTGGAAACTGGGACAAACTGGGGAAAACTGGACAAAACTGGAAACCATTTGAAAAGTTAATGCCCTAATACTAAAGAAGCTGTCAGAGAGAGAAAATAGATTAGCCATGTGTTAACTTCTCATGATTTTGGCCACGTGTCAATTTCTTATGAGTTTGACCATGTGTCATTAAAAAAAATCTATACGTTGTAAAAAGAATCAATATATATGATAAAAAAACATAAGGCATTTTTAATTTCCAAATTCAAATGGAAGCTAATATACATAAGCAAGGGAAAAAAATAAAGCAAAAATGAATAAGATTATGATCAAATTCCATACATACTATCTCAGCTTTTCGAGAGAGGAGAAACAATACCTTTGCGTTTGTTAGTAAAGCAAAGAAACAACAAACTACAAACAATGCCAATACCAATAGGTAACTTCACAAGCAACTCCTTTATCTCCTCAGATGGCATAGGAAAGAAGCAATTGACAACATTTCGATCAAGCAATGCAATTGCCATGAACACCATAATCCCCATGAATGCATGCAAGAAATCAAGAAACCGAATCTATATCGAGCTTGATCTTCTTGGCTAAGAGTTACAGATCCATCAAGTATCCATATTCCTTTAAAGGTTGCTAAACCATATCGAACTTTTCCCCTTTCATCTCTTACACTATCAGTAAAACACATGAGAAAACATGATATGCTAACAAGAGTTATGAGACATGATGTTGTTAGACGTGTTTGAAATGTTTGACATTCTCCTTTGTTTGTTAGAATTGGTGAACATATCTCAAATATGAGAACTGAACCTGATGGTAAAAGGCTAGATAAATGAGATGTGCCTTTAAATGTTTTTCTTATGGCTTTTTGGGTTCGTGTTTTTGGTTGTTTTTTAGGCACTTCTTGTTGATCATCATGATTGTCTAAGAGGGGCTGGTTTTGTTGCTCAAGAATCTCTTGTGATTCTGATTTTTTCCTTATCAACCTTGATTTCCATGGCATAGAAGAGTTATTCAAATTTGTTTCCTCTATTTTTATTTGCCTTGATTTTGTTTCTCAAAACTTTGAATTTATGAGAAGCATTATGTAATTAGACAATTGTTGCGTTAGTAAGAGTATCTCATTTGGAAACTGCCATGGTGGAATAATGAGTTTGTTTGTTATGTCTAGGGTGTTTAATTAGGGAGTTACAACTAAAAGAGTTTCAACTGTCAATCTATTTAAACTTATTAGGTAGCTTGATTGTATTTTGGGTTGCTTCATGTGGCATAATTTGTAACAATAACTAGTATGTACCCCGTATCAACCAAAAAGAAAAAAAAACTTGTGTCGTGAAAAATATTTATTAATTTAGCGTTTTATAAACTTAATAGACATGTATTATATATAGTTTTGCTTTGCTTGTTTTGTTTCCGATTCATTTGCTAATTTCTTTTATTTTATTTTGCTCATAGATTGTTCATATTAACATTCTATTCTATTGCAATTTAATACTTCATCTGTCCTGTAAAATATGCAAGTTCCTTAAATTGTTGAAAAATAAGGCCTATCATTAAATGCATTGTCTACAATTTAATTTTATTTCATGTGTGTGTATACAATTTGAAATTACTGGCATATTTGGAGTTCCAATGCACAATTATTGAGTTGATTTGCAATGTTTTGGGACATCCTAAAATAAAAAGATTTGCAAACTTTACGAGATAAAGGGAGTACATATTTAGTGATCAAATTTTCACTGATGACAGTGGAACCGTTCTAACTTTCACTTAATACAACATTCTTAACCTGTTTTTATAATACTAAGTGCTTTGCTCATTGTATAAGTTTGACTTATCATCTCTTGTGTTTGAATATGCTCAATGTCTAGAGAAGTTGTTTTTATGTCTCTACATCAAGTGTGCACCCACACTGTCTCTACGATCTAAGAACATTGTGATACATTTTAATTTGTTAGAAGAAAACAACCAAGACCTTTCATTTCTGTAGAACCTACATGGCTACATGAATAACATGATGCCTGATCTATTACCAATACACTTTCATAAACAATTGCAACCATAATAAAAGACTGGCAATAATAATATCAGTTTTAAAGAATCCAACAATAAATTATATCTTTCTACATAATAGTAGTATAACCATATTAAGATGGCGTATTAAAGAATGAGCCATTATCATATAAAACATATAACTCTGTTGATCATATTATTGTGCCAATTGCCACCTAGTAGTGTAATACTCGTAGTCTTGTACTGCCTAAAGTAGCTTTCCTCTTATTCTAGAAGTCACTATAGAATACAGATAAGTAGATGGAGTAACTTGTAATTTCTTGATTTTTTAAATACTTTGGCATTTTGTATGCTTTTTTATTAAAAAAGTTCGACAGTAATAATCAAACACTGAGTATGTATTTGGCTTTATGTTGCATAAATATACAATATTGACTTTCTTTATCATCATCCCACGACTTTATGGTGACACACTAGGTGTAATATACATTCGCTTGTCGGTGTATAAGATTTCTTTTCTTTTAGCGGAGATTTATCTTTGTTGCCCAAAAATTGATAATTTTTCGTACTAAAAAAAAGGGTTGAATTGCTTATTTCTTCTTTTTTTTTTTGGATCAAATAGAATTGGTCATTTCTAGTTTGAAAAAAAAAATTAAGAAAAGTTTTCACTTTGGTGTACTGAGATATGGGACAATCATTATTTAGTGACCTCAATTTTAATATTTCCACTTTGGTTACCTATGATATTAGAAATATTTTCAATGCGAGAGTTGTATTTTAGCTCCGTTAAAATTATTTCGTTAATTTGCCCTTCTATTCTCTCTCCTCCGATTTTCAGATTATTCTCTTTCCTCCTTTTCACGATTCCACCCATGACCCACCCACAACCACTATAACCAACCTCCTCCAACCACAAAACCTACCACCACCAACCACGAAACGCGCCATCACCACCAAGCCACAAAACCCACCACCACCACCACCACCGCCACCAAACCACGGAACCAAGGCCTTGTTCAGAAGTGTTTTCAAATTTTAATTTCCAACATTTTATACATATAAAAAAATCAGCTCCTAGTTGTGTTTTTTGTTCTAAACACTTGTATGGTGTTTGCCGTTCTCTCTCTTTTTTCTCTAAAAAAACCATATCCCCATTTTCTCTTTGCCTCATTGATGCACATGTTTATGTGCATACTTTTTGTGCAATATCTCACTAATTCTAACTAGTTTTTAGTAGTTTGGGTGCATATTAGTAGTCTAGGTTCACCTTTTGTTTATAGATTATGTTTTCTTGGTTTCTTGGTGTTTTAGGATGTTTTGTAGGCATTTGGATCGAATGGAGGATCATGGATTGAAAGGAAGCAATGATGGAGCGAAGATCAAAGCTTGAAGTCACAAACGAGATTGAAAGGGCGGAAAAACGGCCTACAAAGTGGAAAACGGGCTGGAAAAACCCCAATTTCACCTTAGGCAAGCTTTTCAAGCTTGCTGTCACGGAAAACCCCCCCTGTCTGGGGGAAAAATGGCCTGCTTGGGGCAAAAGGCTTATTTGGCCGTTTTTGGCCCAGTTTCATGCCCGTCGCGCAGGCGACCCATGGGATATAAATACCCCCTCTTGTATCTCATCTTATGTTAGGCTACCTTATTCTAGCCTAGTTTTACTTAGGGTTCTTGATAGTTCTTCTCAAATAGGGATTTTAGAGTAATTAGTGAGTGATAAACATTGGTAATTAATGGAAAATCTTCTCTTTAATCTTGAATATTGGTTGTAAGTTTTCTTTCTCCTCTCTCTTTCTATAAATACTTTGCAAGTTCTCATCTTTGTTGTTGAATGTTAATGGGTATTGTTATTATGAAGTTTGTTTTGCTTAATCCCATGATTATTGAGTAGTTTAATTAGTTCTAGGATTTGGGTAGCCCTAATCTATGCTCTTGATTATTAGTTAGTCCCTTCCCCAAGTTTAAATCCAAACTTCTATCAATGTTAAGCATGTGCTCACCAAGTGTTTGATAAATTATTTGATCAACATTTTATCTTATTTATGCCTATGGTTAAGCATGGAAATGTGTTTGATGATAGTGGTTGCTTGACTATTGATGTTTGAGAGTTAATACCACGAAAGTGGATTACATCTTTTGTGATTATACAATTAGCTTAATTTAATATAACTCATGCCTAATTAGGACCCTAGAAATAGGATTCTTGGTTTGTGTTTTGGGTAAATCACCTCCCTTTGAAAGAAGGTGTTTGTGATGCTTTTGCTAATAGGATTCTTGGTTTGTGTTTTGGGTAAATCACCTCCCTTTCATTATTGTTTTTGTAAGAACCCTCGCCTTTCGGCGCTAATTGAAATATTTAGTTGGAATTACTGGTTCTTAAATAATACGTCATATGCAACATGATTAATTGTTTTAGGGGAAATAATAAGCACGCAATGAAGTCGCCACCAATTTTTAAGGAAACAATTGAAAACCAACAAAAGTGCACCCAATTCCTATTGGAAATTGACTCATACCCAAAAGGGACCAAAGATTGAGTTCGGGGGTGTGGGTATGAAAAAGATAAAACGAATCCTATCTAAATCGCCCGAATTAACGGCCTCTACTAATCTTATCCATGTTGATTCATAATTCATATTGCAAGGTTCCATACAAATCCGGTCGTCCAAGATCCTAAATTAACTAGGTGAGTTGAACAAACCAAATTACTAAAGTTATCGCTTTGCACATATTATCCAATTGCATGCATTAATTAACAAGTATAAACCAACCAATAATAAGATAAAGAATTAATTCTCCACCTTACCTTTCTTACTAAACGCGCCAAATTGCATATGCACATCAATGAGATTGTTAGCAACTTCAATGGAAGTAAAATAAGAAATATAAACAAAATAATAAAAAAATGCTAATATGCAATCTAGGGCTAAGTATATGCAAAACCCATAATTATATGCGAATATGCTAATTAAATATGCTAATCATGCAAAGATGCAATATTTATACTTATAATGCATTAAACTAATTGAAACATGCAAATTATTAATCTAGACATGAATATTATTAATAAAAAAACTAAAACAACCAAAACATTATATACAAATCAACCATAATCATAATCAAAGTAAAACATGATTTGAAAAAGCGTTTTGAAAGATTGAGAAAATTGCCCTCAGGTTAACCTTTTGTTGCACTAGAATTGAATGTCAATTGCTCTTGTATTTGCTTTGGTCTTGGTTGTAAAGTTGCTCTTGAATAAGGCTTGATGAATGCTTGAATGATTTGATTAGGGTTGTGTGGAAGAAAGGAGAGAGAGAGATTAGGGTTCTCTTGAGTTAATGGGTGAAAATCCCGTAATTATGAGTGTTTTTCCCAAAAACAGAGTTTAAAGGGGTATTTATAGGGATTGAGCCGAAAAGAAGGTCAAATTAGGGTTTCCGGGCCAAAAACGGTGCCCAGCGGCCACACGAAAGGCAGCAGGGGTCAGCGGCTAGCCAGAAGACCCCCGCTCCCACGAAAAGGCCGCTGAAGCGCTCGTGTGAGCTCCTATTGGCCTGATTCTTAGTGAGTTGGATTCCTTGTTCAAAGGGCTTTCTTTTGACATATTGTGAGCTCGAATAGAATAAGTATCCTATGATTTATGGCCCGAACACTAGAGAAGTGTCTGTTTCAACGGATTAATCAATGATCGGATCATATCTCTTTCGTTTCTAATGGGATTTTGGCCCATAATATATAATTGGAAAGCTAATTCAAAGGGGAATACAAGCCTAGTAGGCTAATAATCCAATTAATCCTTTTATGGATAAAAATCAGTCTTGAACCGTGATATGCGGGTATGAGAATATCGTTTTTAGCCCATATCTTCATTAAATCATAACTTTTGACTCCGGTTTCCGATTGGGATAAATGAGATGGCGTTGGAAAGCTTATGGAAAAGCCTATTTTTGGATAAAGAAGTTAATGAGATCCTGAGTGAGGATGGATAAGGGGTCAAATGAGCATAAATACTTCAAGCAATGACATTCGTTTCTTTAACATGATTATAGGTTATCATCATCGGGCGCTACGCCAGGGGGGACACATTTGGGTGTCTACAGAAACCCCCACTTTGGCCGAGCTTTGGAAAAGCAACGGTCAAAGTATTTGCCAAAAATGCTTGCAATGCTTTGAAAACATTTATGTTAGAAAAAGATGTGATAAAAGTAAATCCTGACCGCCTGTGGTCAGGGCTACCTGCTTTACGAATGCAGACGTTGTGCTATTTGCGATAGTCCAGACGTCGAAGAGGTTTGCGTCGCTCATGTGCCTTGCTTTGCAGAAGTGGTGCTAATTGTAATAGCCCATCGTCGGAGAGCTTTGCGTCGCTCTCGTACCTTTGCTTTGCTAAAATAATGCTTGTACTTTGATTTGTAACCTGCATGTTAGTTCAATCAAATAGGAAGATATGTGGATGCTATGGGACGGACCCTAAGGACGGACCTTGCTCAATGCAACGGGACAGACTCAAAAGGACGGACTTTAGCTAAATGCAACGGGACGGACCCAAAAAGACGGACCTTGCTCAATGCAACGGGACGGACCCAAAAGGACGGACCTTGATAAATGCGACGGGACGGACCTTGCTCAATGCGACGGGACGGATCCAAAAGGACGGACCTTACTCAATTCAAAGGGACGGACCCATAAGGGCGGACCTTGCTCAATGCAACGGAACGAACCCAAAAGGACGGACCTTGCTCAATGCGACGGGACGAACCCAAAAGGACGGACCTTACTCAATTCAACGGGACATACCCATATGGACGGACCTTACTCAATGCAACGGGATGGACCCAAAAAGACGGACCTGCTCAATGCAACGGGACGGACCCAAAAGGAATGTGTTAGAGACGGACTCAGATAACGACACTCAAACTTAAGCGCAATCAATGTTATGGGCGTGTGTACTATGCAAAAAGTGCTTAGTAAGTGCAAATGAGTGAAATGTCACTAAAAGTGTGCAAATGCAATGCTAACTAGGCCTACAGCTCCATGCAACCTAGTTATGAATAATGATGCATGTGACTCAATAATAATGACATATATGCAATGGAATGGAGACTGGACTCCAAGGGATAAACGAGAGATTTCATTTTATTTGCAAAAGGATTTTTATTTCCAGAAGTGTCCCTCTTAAAATATGAGATGAATGCATGATTGGTGCCTCTGAGGCAAGGGCGAAGCCCCCAGTTTACTGGCTAGACCGTAAAGCGAGCAAGCTCATGCGGGTGAGATTTCGAGTATTCAAACATCTTTCGCCAATAGTAGGAGGAATCGAAGCCCCCAGTATGCATGAAGTAATCACTTGATATCCATGAAGATGCCATGAGTGATGGATGCTTGGTTGGAGTTATTGTTCCAAGAGCAGATGGCTACAGAAGCCACAAATTATGAGTCGAGAGTCAATGTTAAGTGGAGAATTCCAGGGTAGATATGTGGGATTATGAAAGAAATGGGCTTGGTGCAAAAAAATAGGAAATGGGGAGATTTTGTGCGATAGGGAGCGAAGAATGGGAGAAAATTCGAATCCAAGTCTTAGGCTCTAAAAGGGATAAATCACGAAAATTTTGAAACCCTTAGAATTTTGAGTTGTCATTGATGAAGTGATGTTTTTGAGTTAGGACCTTTAATGAATCCCATGTGTAAATGCAAATGGGTCTTGTAATTGAGAAAGATTATAGTACGTTCGGGCTTCAAAGAGGTTACCTACGTATCCACAGAGGAATCAGGCCAAAACGTAGTTCGAGGACCTTAGATTTTTAGTGTCCTAATTTTTGCCTGGATCATTGTCTTGGATGATCGACCCAACGGGCTTGCCCTTTTTGCCTAAGTCGTTGTGTGAATAGACTTAGCGGGCTTTTAGATGATTATGCCCTAACTTTTGCCTAGGCCGCCCTTTTCGGGTTTTCAACCTAGCGGGCTCTTATTTTTGTTTTTTTTTGCAGGTGCACACACATCTTTTAAGATTTGATATCTCTAAGAGGTCTTTTGGGTTGTAATGTTAGGCCAAGGTGCGGGTTGCCAAAGAATGGATAACAAGGCTCAAATTCCCATAAAAGCCCCCAGTGTGCTGGGTGTCACTTGATGTTTCGAGTTGAGAAAACTCTCTTGATTTTTGGTGCTCTCTTGATGCATTTGAAACTTTTGTTTCTCTCTTGTTCTTTTTTTGAGTTTTCGACAATTGCTCTTTTTTTTTTTGGACTCTTTTTGGAGTTTCTCGCCTCTCTTGCGATTTTGGTGACACTTAGAAATCATTCCACACTTTCCATACCCCGGGTTAGGATAATGTGGTTAAAGAAAGAATGTGGCTTATTGTGTTTGATGGCTCAAATGGGCTCCAAGTGGTAATTTGCCTTGTGGGTGAAAGGATAATAATGAATGGTGCCAAATGAATGTCTCATGTCCTCAGTATGACTTATAGGATGTGTGCCCCCCCTTTCTTTTTTCATTTCCTTTTTTCGTTTTTTTTTTGGTGGTCCTCTTCTCTATAGTTAAGGTCCTTTGCATTAATTAAATTTGGCAACTCAGATTCATCATTGGGTTTGCAATTATGAGATATTCCATGAAGAAATAAAGAAATGCAGGCTTATTTTATTCATCAAAAGAAAGCAAGACAAATGCTTTAAGGGAAATCCTATGACAAAGACTTGGACTCGACAAAGAAAGGAAGGAGAAACGAAATTCTTCAACTAGACTATGACTCTATGATATTTGAGCTTGGGCTTCGCGACTGGGCTAGGCGTCCAATTCAAACACTTGGTTCATGGTGCAGGGATGGCCTCATCGTTGATCAAATCTTGGATCTCGCGCTTCAAGTGCATGCATTCTTCAGTCATATGACCATTTCCTTGATGATACTTGCAGTAGGCATTAAGATTCCAATTCTTGCCTCTCTTATTGGGCTCTAGGTACGGTGTGGGATCGTTTGCCGAAATATAGCCTTCTTCGAGAAGTTTGTCGAAGGCTTCATCTTGTGTAATGCTAAGAGGTGTGTATACTCTTTTATGCCTACTTACAATGACATTGACTTCATTTTCTTGATTGAACGGGCCTCCATAGTTAGAGCCATGCTTGTCTTGCTTGTTGCTTAATTGGGTGAGGTGATCATCTTCAATGGCCATGCCAACTTCAACTAGTTGGGCATAAGTAGTGATTGACTGGAATTTTATGTGCTCACGATACTTGGGTGTCAAGTTGTGGACAAGCATTCTAATTTGATCCATTTCAGATGGGCGATCAATCATTTCGGCAACCTTGGTCCTTCATCTTCTCACGAAGTCGGTAAATCCTTCTTCATCACCTTGCTTGGTGATCTCTAACTCTCTTGAAGTCATGGGAGGCAAGACATTGTCAGCATATCTCTCCAGAAATAAGGTGGATAAGTCTTCCCACTTTTGGATCTTTTGAAATGACAACTTGAAAAACCAGGCCCTTACAGCGGGGTCCAAGGTTTGGGGAAAGAGGTGGACATACAGATTGTGTTCAATCCCTCTAAGGCCCAATGCAGTAGTGAAAGCTCTAATGTGATTTTGTGGATCTTTAGTTCCTTTGAAGATGGGAACTTTGGGCATGGAAAACTTTGTGGGCAATTTTCCCTTGATGTGGGGAGAAAAGCCTTCAGAATTGACTATCATGTCGTTAAAGATGCGACTTTTGCTTAAAACAGACTCCAACCTATTTAGTTTAGCTTGAAGTTCTTGGACCTCTTTAGTGGGAGGTATGGGCTTATTGTCATTCGGAATGGGTTCCTTGGGATCCTTGGTGTGATGATTGAGTCTAGCAATCTTAGCCTCTAACTTAACGAACCTAGCATTCATGGCAGTCATTTGGGTCAAAAGTTCCTCCATCATTTGGGCTTGAGTCTTCTCACCTTCTCCAGTCATATTGGGCTTAGGTTGCTTTGAGTAAACTTGGGCTTTGCGATCCTAGATGCAATTCTCAACTTAGTAAAGGACACTTGGGAAGAAAATTAACCTTCAAAGTCTAAAGAAGAGAACTCTATATGCAAGCTTGACATGAACATGCAATGATGACTCTTTCTAGATGCCTTGTGGGCTACGACTCGATGGATGCGACTGTATGAGGTGAACGATTGTGATGCAAGACTCTATAGTGCCCTAGATATGCCTAAAATGATTTACATGCAAATGATATGGAAAAATCTAGAATGTCCTAGAATGATATGCAATGCTATATATGATGTCCTATATGTATACAAAATATCTAACATGAGATGCAAGATGAAGCTACCCACCTATGAAAAGTGGGGTGTATGTAAGAATTTAAGATGATGCAAAATGATATGCGATGCTATGCAATCTAAGATGATTCTATATGTCCTAGCATGGAGCTTCTAAAAATGAAATGAAATGCAATTTTTTTGATTTTTTTTTGTTAGTAAAAAGATGGGAAGAGAATCTAGAATAATCCCTCAATATGGTAACTTCTCAAGGAGACTGAATTTATTTTGGAAATTTTGCGATGCCCGTAACGTATTTTAATCAATGATCTTTTGACTCTATATTAAAAAAGAAAAAAGCAAAAATAATCTTGACTCAAGAAAGAAAGAATATTACTCTTGGCTTGCAAAATAAGTAAAGGGAAAAAGGATGAACCTAGACCCTAAACAAAATATGGGAAGCAAAAGATTACTCTTGACTTGCTATAGGAACAAGATTTTTTTTAGACTTGGGGAAGGGGAAAGATACTTTTGACTTGCAATGGAAAGTATAAAGACGCTACTCTTGAGTTGCAATGGAAAGTATAAAGACGCTACTCTTGACTTGCCATAAGACTCTTGACTTAGATATGGAAAATATATTCCGGACTCAAGAAAAGGAAAATATAATATTGACTTACTTAAGGAAATAAATAGGACTCTTTTTTATTTTTGGGAAAGATCATTGGCCGAAATATATTACTTGCTCGAAATTGATTTTCTTGGAAAATAAGTCTCCCTAATATGGTTACTAGCATCATCGGAAAGATTCATGGATCCTACTTCCTAAAAAGAAAAGATTCTAGACTCGATCTTAAGTTAGTTTACAAAGTTAGTCATATACATAAATAAGAAACTTCCTATACTCTAGGCCACTAAGATCCTAAAGGGGACCTAATCTAGCGATCTAAGGAAACAAATCACATAACAAGGAAACAATCAATCACAATATGGCAAGCAATCAATTAAACACCTTGAATGGACCATGAGACTAAATGCAATGGTTGACACAATCTATGGTTGGATATGGTAACCCACGACCGGATGCGTTTCGTCATCTATGGGATGCATAGTAAAACTAAACGTACCGTTTTACATATCTCGAATGGAACTATGTAAATGCCATGGGGCGGAACACGACTATGTGCAAAGGTAATTTGGACCGAATGGGTCACCGGCCTAAGTCATAGACAATGTTCCGAAGGGTAATTCCTATTGATGGTATGGTGATGTATTTCGACATCTTGCGAAGATAACGCATGCAAATGGATGATATGAATGCAAAACAATGATGAACACATAAAGGCCATGAACCAAGAAATATGAATTAATAATCAACATGGATAAGCTTTCGAATTACACCCTCTTATTAAATCCCCAGTGAAGTCGTCACTGTAAGAACCCTCGCCTTTCGGCGCTAATTGAAATAATTAGTTGGAATTACTGGTTCTTAAATAATACGTCATATGCAAAATGATTAATTGTGTTAGGGGAAATAATAAGCACGCAATGAAGTCGCCACCAATTTTTAAGGAAACAATTGGAAACCAACAAAACTGCACCCAATTCCTATTGGAAATTGACTCATGCCCAAAAGGGGCCAAAGATTGAGTTCGGGGGTGTGGGTACGAAAAAGATAAAACGAATTCTATCTAAATCTCCCGAATTAACGGCCTCTACTAATCTTATCCATGTTGATTCATAATTCATATTGTAAGGTTCCATACAAATCCGGTCGTCCAAGATCCTAAATTAACTAGGTGAGTTGAACAAACCTAATTACTAAACTTATCGCTTTGCACATATTATCCAATTGCATGCATTAATTAACAAGTATAAACCAACCAATAATAAGATAAAAGAATTAAGTCTCCACCTTACCGTTCTTACTAAACGCGCCAAATTGCATATGGCACATCAATGAGATTGTTAGCAACTTCAATGGAAGTAAAATAAGAAATATAAACAAAATAATAAAAATATGCTAATATGCAATCTAGGGCTAAGTATATGCAAAACCCCTAATTATATGCTAATATGCTAATCATGCAAAGATGCAATATTTATACTTATGATGCATTAAGCTAATTGAAACATGCAAATTATTAATCTAGACATGAATATTATTAATAACAAAACTAAAACAATCAAAACATTATATACAAATAAGCCATAATCATAATCAAAGTAAAACATGATTTGAAAAAGAGTTTTGAAAGATTGAGAAAATTGCTCTCAGGTTAACCTTTTGTTGCACTAGAATTGAATGTCAATTGCTCTTGTATTTGCTTTGCTCTTGGTTGTGAAGTTTCTCTTGAATGAGGCTTGATGAATGCTTGAATAATTTGATTAGGGTTGTATGGAAGAGAGGAGAGAGAGATATTAGGGTTCTCTTGAGTTAATGGGTGAAAATCCCGTAATTATGAGTGTTTTTCCCAAAAACGGAGTTTAGAGGGGGCCGAAAAGGAGGTCAAATTAGGGTTTTCGGGCCAAAAACGATGTCTAGCGGCCACACGGAAGGCAGCAGGGCCCGGCGGCTGCCGCTGGGCCCAGCGACTGGCCAGAAGAGCCCCGCTCCCACAAAAAGGCCGCTGGAGCGCTCGTTTGAGCTCCGATTGGCCTGATTCTTGGTGCGTTGGATTCCTTGTTCAAAGGAGTTTCTTTTGACATATTGTGGGATCGAATAGCATAAGTATCCTATGAGTAATGGACCAAACACTAGAGAAGTGTCTGTTTCAACGGATTAATCAATGATCGGATCATATCTCTTTCGTTTCTAATGGGATTTTGGCCCATAATATATCATTGGAAAGCTAATTCAAAGGGGAATACAAGCCTAGTGGGTTAATAATCCAATTAAGTATGAAAACATCGTTTTTAACCCATATCTTCATTAAATCATAACTTTTGACTCGGGTGTCCGATTGGGACAAATGAGATGGGGTTGGAAATCTTATGGAAAAGCCTATTTGTGGATAAGGAAATTAATGAGATCCTCAGTGAGGATGGATAAGGGGTCAAATGAGCATAAATACTTCGAGCAATGACATTCGTTTCTTTAACATGATTATAGGTTATCATCATCGGGCGCTACGCCAGGGGGGACACATTTGGGTGTCTACAGGTTTGCACCCTTATTTGCTTTCATCAATTAGTTTACTTAGGTTAATCAATCTACTCAACTACTCTTTAATCAGTTTAGATAGCTTATAATTTAGGGATATTTAGTACTTTATCAACGAGTCTCTGTGGTATGAACATGATTATTACTTCGACGTACACCGTGCACTTGCGGTTGTGTCACCGATCATATTGGGGCTAACACAGGCATTTTTTTACGATGGTTAGCCCATTCGTTGTTGTTTCTTTGTTTTTGATCTAATTTTTTAGTTTGTTTTTGTTTATGGTTAGTAATAAACTCTTCTTTGGTGAGAGATTGTGGAGTACTCCACGTTTGTCAAAAGGTCGTTGAATTTATGTTTTTGGGTTCTATTTGATGAATCAAGAATACAAGTTCAATCTACTATGCCAAGGAAATTTGATCTTCCAAATAGTTGCAGCACGTTTCGTGCTTACCTCCACTCGTAGGGAAAAGGCGGTGGCCTCCCGTTTACTGTATAGCATATTTTTTTGCTATATGGGTGCATTGTCACTTATCGACGAAGCTGATCAAGACACTGATTTCTAGCAGTGATGTATGGATTGGTAGTCACTTATCGACGGAGCTGATCAAGACACCAATTTCAAGCAGTGATGGTGGGAATCATATTCATCTTGTTATGTTAGATTTATACTTGCTTATGTTAGATCTTTATTTGTTTAGAGATTTTCATAGTTGTAGATGCCGGATGGATTTTTATAATGTATGAATTCTCTTTTCTTCAAGAAAAAAAAAAGTTGCGTTTTTTGTTCTCTTCTTCAATTTTGAAACTGAGGAAGTCCTAGCCAATTATAGGTTTCAAAGATAATTATTTGATAGGTGATCCCCACAAACTTATTCTTCACGTCTTATACTCTTCCCAAAGTGGGAAATTTTCTACTTTTAAGACCAGTTCCCTCATAATCGATTTCATATGAGATCTCGGTATTTAACTAAGAACAACAAAATTAATTCATCTATATTTTTACGAACAATTATTGATTTTCAGCAAACAATTATCTATTGTGTTGGAACAACCTCACCCTGAAAGAAAGAACCTATGTCAATAAGACAGTACATTACACTCGTTGTATGGCTAAAACTCTCTCCATGATAAGTCACTATTATTCTCGACGACTCTATCAAAAGGTGCTCTGGCCTTTGTGTGACTTTGCCGGTTTGCCCCCACTGCCTCCACTCCCACAACTTCAGCATCATCGCCACTCTCATTCAACTCCCCCAGAAGCCTTTTCCTTTCCAATAATCCCCAATCTTAGGTACCTTACTAACTCCCCACAACTTCCCCAATCTTATAAGTGCCACAAAACTTTCTGTTGAGAATTTAGAAAGGAAAAGGGAAAAAATTGCAATTATGTGGTTCACTGAATTAACCATTGAGGTTCAACGACTCAAGCCGTGCCAGAGCACCAAAGAAGCCAAGAGAAGCATACAATCAAAATGTAGGTCAACCAAACACCTGGACATGTCTTCCACTCCGCGTTCTTTTTCAAATCCATTATTGACTCTGCTTGAACGTACGAGTAATTCTTCATCATTTCTCTTTAGTTCTGTAGACGCCAAAAAAGCATATTCGGATTTCTCCGCAAAAGCCCGATGATGAAAGGAGTAATTTTTAAGCTTGAACTGCTATTTTGCTTTAATAATTTAAAATAAGGTCTCAGGTTTTCTTCCAAACACTCCTTTGTTTCATTTCCATCCAAAAGCCCCATTAAAGAGCTTTCCAACGACACGTCTCATGCCTCATTCCGACCCCCGGTCGCCGAGTTGCGATATAGGGGTAAAATCGTCTTTTACTATTCAAGGGTAAAATGGTCTTTTCATATTTTTCGGATCACTAAAATTCCCCGGAAGATAAAAACAGGCTGGATGACGTCATCCAGCTGGCTGCTGACAGCCGTCAGCGGCCCTGGAGAATGTCCCAGGGCCGCTAGCGGCGCTAATCAGGGCCGCTAGCGGTCTTGTCCAGCGCCGCTAGCGGCGCTGCCTTTTCCTTTGAGCCCGGCTCATTTTTCAGGCCTGTCTCATTTTTCAGCTCAATTTTCACCCGTTCAACCCTACTTCCCACGCCAAAATAAACAACCCTCCACCCTCAGTTCAAAACACACAGTCTACAGTTGGCAACCTCTATTCTCAGGAGTATTAACACTGAGCTTCTCCCTCTTTCTTCCAAACTTGAGATCTATTTTTACTATTTTTGTCAAATATAGCCTACAGTTCAGGTACAAATTCCTGAGGCCTCAAATTAAATGGCTTAATTGTTTATTTTCTAAATAGTCATAATGTAGATATCATGCTAGGTCACGTTTTTATTGGTTCCTAAATACTGTCTGTATAGTCGTTGTGCTGCTCAAACTGTCAATCGAATGCATGTCTAAATAAGGGTTAAAATAAATGTTGTGATGAACCAATTAATAGTCTAAGTCTAGGTTGTTAATCCGGTTTTGCATGAGAATTATGTCTTTAAATTATTAAGCAAACTTGAGTTAGTAGAGGCCGTCATAATACAGGCGAGTTGGGTGCCTAACACCTTCCCACCTCGTACCTTCGCCCCCGAACCTATTATTCTTGGGTACTTATATGTTCTATATAAGCGGGAGTCTTTCTAAAAACATGATTAGTTCACTTTTCGCGCTATTGGGTTGTCCCTTCGGTTTGTCCCTTCGATAAAACGCCAATAGCAGATTCGTGACCTCTTTCATGATTTTTATTCAATTCTAGTCTTTTCAAATGCTTTTCTAACTTGATGGTCCCTTGAACTTATCTAAGCCCCCAACTGACAAATTTTCTATAAGGACGCACTCCGGGGAAAACAAAAAGGATTGGTATGGTGAAAATCCCGGGTCCTTACAGTGGCGACTTCACTGAGGACTTATTTAAGAGGGTGAGACTCGAAAGTCAAGTTTGCTTAGTTGTCTAAATAACATGTTCCATATATTTTGCATCATTTGCATCATTTGCATGTGCTTTGGCACAACCTTTTGACCCTTATCGACCCTCGAGGAAGTATGTGTCGCAATTCGTAGACAACGCGTATATCTAAAGGAATATACAATTGTCCTATCGTGCAAATCGACGCTTCCTCACCCATGACTCATCAATCCTTTGTTGATGAAAAGAATTACAATCGATGTGTCGACCATCCGCGGAATGGAAGTTGTAATTTGTCATGGTAACCTCACAGGAGCCAAAAGCCTTTAACCCACATTTATGCATCCGCTTGCTTGTTGCGCATGTGTTGTTGTAATGCCCGTCTGATCACATGTTTGCCTGTAAACTACGTTGTTATAATGCTTGCTTGAATGCATGAATTACGTGATTATGTGCCAACATGTACCTATGTGCTAGGAGTATATTCTTTTATTTTAGTTAGTTCCTAGTGCCCAAAGATGGTGCGAGAATTTAAATTCAATGAACACTCATCATTTTCCCAATGATTTATTCGGAAAGTCATGAACAATTTCTAGAGAATCAGTCTGTCAATTTCCCCTCTCCCTTTTCTTATTTTGTATTTTCTTTTCTTTTGATGTAATTCAGATTCGGTCCAAAAAAATCAAAATAAAACAAAACGGCGAAACAAAAAAAAAATGCCGAAAAATCAAAAACAATATATATGAAAAAAAAGAAAGGACCGAAATTTCTTTTTTATTTATTTATCCCATTTTTCATTTTCTTTGAGTCTAAGAAAATAAAATTAGGATAATCATCTTTTTCTATTTTTCTTATTTTCGTTCATTGACTTTATTTCCTAGAATATTAGGGAGGTATTTGGGCAGTTAGGCTTAAGGACTTTTTTTTAGGACAATGTGTTTACTATGTGTGGGTCAATTTTTCATAGAGTCTCATGTTCTTCATTACTAAGCGCTCCATGCTTCCTGTTCAGATAGACTTCGAGGAGAAAGGTTGGGCCCGATCCGTTCTGCTACTTGATCATCCTTGACTCAAGCCACTTACTCACCTCATGATTAGAACAGTCCAAGAGTACCTGGTTGAGATGACCGACCGAGGGGATCAGTTGGATGCTGACATCACTAACATCAAGTCACGACAGTTGTGGGACACACCCATGTTCGTCCCTTTGTCTGAAAATCGCAAATCCGTGACTCCAGGGAAGCCTAATCTCACTCCCCAAGGGCCGGAAAAGAAACGTAAAAGTGATACGTCTTTTTCCAATGTCTCGTCCAAGGAAGGCCGTGTACCCCGGAAATTCACTCCATTGGGGGTAACCCTTAACACTGCTCTTGAAAGGTTGATGGACAAGGACGTGCTCCGACCCATAGGGCCCACCCCGGAGCCAAGTATCAAGGGTCGCCACTGGAAGGAGGGCCATTACTGCAAATACCACCAAGTAAAAGGGCATGACACGAATGACTGTTGGGCCCTTCGACACATTATCCAAGACAAGATAGATGATGGCACACTACCATCGCCCAAAGATGAAGAAACTGGGAGTTTTGACAACCTTCTAGAGGCTGTCAATCACATCGCAATAGAAGGGCCCCAAGATTACTCCCACCTCATCCATGATGAGGAAACTACTTTAAGTTCTCAAAAGTCTTACAAAGAAGAACCTGCCATAGAAGGCTATGAAGTAGTGGATGACAGAAATCAGATACGGGGAAGTCTAGCTCGTATAATCAAGGAGATACAGGAGATGAGAGAGAAAGTCGACATCCTAGAAGAGCGCACCTCCAAACGCAGGAACGCGGTCATATTGACCAAAGAAGAAACTTGGTGGCGCCAAGACCTTCTGTATCACAAGATGTCTAAATATGGGTATGCTCGCCCAAGGACCCCTACATCAAAGCTTATGCCAAGAGACGGGAATCCCTTTCTAAGCTGCACCTATTTCGCGGCTGAGGGGCATCACATCAACCAATGCAGGCGTTTCAAAGGGTTAGTCGTACGTTTCATTGATCAAGAGACAATGTGGCCACCCTACACTTGGACGGTCAACTGGTGTCGTCATAGTCATGAAAAGTACACCCCTCTCTTTGCACCAATGGAAGCAGTTATGAACGCGCTAGTATGGAGAGGTGACATTCAGCCCTACATCCATCTGGAGGAGGCAAGATCAGAGCCAGGAGAAAACCACCCGCTATTGCAAGTATCATCGGCTGTTCGGACACCACACAGATGACTGCCTTCGTCTAAAAGACGACATCCAAGGTGTCATCGATAGAGGAGAAGTTCCGCCACCGCTAAGGGAGGGCAACATAGAAGAAGAACCTTGGAATTGATTGGTTACCTGCAAGAGCTGAGTTAGGGT
Source organism: Tetragonia tetragonoides (assembly GCA_038025085.1). Lineage (NCBI taxonomy): Eukaryota > Viridiplantae > Streptophyta > Magnoliopsida > Caryophyllales > Aizoaceae > Tetragonia > Tetragonia tetragonoides. The sequence continues at coordinate 25,938,878 of CM076150.1, forward strand.
CTAAACTAAATATTTAGGTTGAGTCTTGAACAGGGGGGGTGTTCCCCTTCTATTTTCCTTCCAAGTCTAGTTTCTTTTTGACGGGTATTAGAGACCCTCTTCTCTAAAGTCATGTGTGCTTATCTATTCTTGCAAATCAATAAAAACTCCTCTTGCTCATTTCTCTCTTTGTTTAACTATTGACAAATCCAATGAATACAAAGTTGCACAAATAATAAAATAATCAATTTGAGTAATGTAAGTGAACTTCGCAAAGCAAGAATACAGGTTTTCACTTTTACAAGAATTTGAGCAGCTGAACTCCGTCAACGGTGCCACTCCTCAAGAAGAAGAAGCGAGTCATCCTTTTGCGACAACCTCGACACAGAAATGATTTTGGCTCCGATTGAAGAAGACCCTTGGTACCAAGACGTCTACAACTACATCACCAAAGGAGTGTACCCTCGGGATGCCCCACTAAGAGCTCAATGGGCCACCCGTCTCTTAGCGGCGCAATACATAGAATAAAAGGGGGTTCTGTACAAAAAATCCCACAACGGGGTAAACCTCAGATGTGTGAGCGCCGAAGAATCTGCAGAGATCATGGACGAAGTACACAATGGGGTGTGTGGACTGTTTCGCCCGATTTTGAGGAGGGGTCGAACAATGGGAAGGTGATAGGACTGAGATGTGTGAACGGGGGAGTTGCGCGTCCGATTCCTCGACCGCTACCTGCACAGGACAAGCAACAGTGAACTAGCTCGGGGGGTCGACCCGAGAAAACCCCTCCGAATCTTAAGTTAGTATGTAGATATTTGTGTACGTGAGGTACTTTCGTAAGGATGTGACAGAGGGTCACGCTATCACAGCTGAGGATGTCAGAACGCGCAGTCAGACAACGTAATTGTTCTCTGAATGAAAATGATCTTACCTTTGCCTTGATTTCCGCGTAGGTATTTATAGGCCAAAAGTCGGCTAGATTCGTCGAATGAACAGTGGACACGTAGCCCTATACGTATGCTCCTCTCTAAGTCGACTTAGAGGGACTAGTCACGTGAGTTTTGGTACGATCCCTTGGGATGACTCCACATAGGGGTTCGTACATTTGATGTCGTCATTTCTGTCCTTGTGAATAAGGGAGCGTAGTCGCCAAGGCATCCAATCGAATCTTAGTGGGAATATTCGTACAGTACAGTGCTGGCGTCAGGGTTTTAGCACACCCAGAGTCTGAGGGTCGATTTGTAGTTGAATCGACCCGCATGGTCGAGCCGGAGCATGATTGTGATCCTTGGGTCTGTATATAGGTCTTCTAGGGTCTGCTGGCGATGTTTGGATTAGTGGGTAGAGGGATACTTCAATCGGAGGCTCTTACTTGTGGTTGGAGAGAATCCTTCTGATACCGTCGATGATACAAACTCTAGTGAGAAATTGGGGTTCTTCGATGGTAATCGGGCCAAGGGTCGATAGCTCGACTCCTAGCATTTTGGTTATATCATTTTGCCCTCACATCTTAGTAGGAGGAAGATTTCTTTTCGTTGAGTCCTGCTGAGATGTGGTTGGTCGATGCTTTTCGTTAGGTGGGCTCTTGCCTCCCGGTCCGTTCTTTCCTTGGAAGGGCCCCCCTTTTTCATCGGGACAGATGTTCGGTGGACGCAGTTGGGCCGTCCATCTGTCAGTCATGCTGGTAGCGTGACATTCCAGGCTCATGTTGGTAGCGTGACATTCCAGGCTTCTTTGCCTATAAATAGCCAGAATCACCTTCTTCTTTTCTCTCTTCATTCCAGCCGTCTGAATTTTCTAGAGAGAGAAAGTGGGTCTTTGAGATTTTTCTTGCTAGTCTTCCGTCGATCGGTTATTTTTTATTCGATCTTCCTTGGTAGATCCGTCTTCTATCTTCTTCCAAGGTATAATATTTTTCTTTTGATATTTTTCTTGCTTGCTTTTATTTGTTTTGTACCCATGCCGATGTCTTCGCCCATTGATATATCGTCGGGATCTGACAGCTCGCCTGAGGCACCTCGACTAGGGATTTGGGAATCTTTGCCCCGATAGTTTCGGTCGAGGTTCGTCTAGTCAGGGGCCTGGCCCGTCGTAGGAGGAGTCTTGCCCTCATCCTTCGAATGACCCAGCTCCCCGATTCCGCCGGGGTTCCCCTTTTCTGAGTTTCGTCAGGGTTTTGAGTGGTCAAGCCCGGACGGATTGCTCCTTCCTGATTGGGTCGCTCCGTTTTGGTTTCAGGAGGAGTCTTGGTATGCCAGGGTTCTGTCGGACCCCGACATTCCACGAGGCTTTAAGCAGGAGGTATTGAATGTCTTTCAAATGAGTGTAGCATTGGGAGAGATCCATGTTTTAGACGGGGTCAAATCTTTACGCTCTATCTCTCCCCTGCAGGGAGACGAAGTCCAGATGTCTAGGGTTCGTTTTAAACAAACTTGCCGCTTAGGTAGAAGGGGTCTTGATTGCTCCTCTCCTTTGAGTGAGTTTGAGCAGATAGGAGACCGGCTTTTCTGCCCTCACATAATGAAGTATGTTTTTTGTCCTTCGACTACTTTTCTTTGTGTTGTTGTCAAAGTCATGTTGCCCGTCTTGACCCTCTTCAATTGCTTATCTTGTAGGGAGCGTAGGGAAACAAATTCTCCGGGGCAGATGGAGAACTTGGTGGATGCTTCGGGTGTGATGCCCGATTCTACGTCTGATCGGTCGGCCAGATCTGTCGGCCAGGTGGCCAGTATTTCTGGCTCGCCTGGAGGCATGCCCGACCCTGTAGGATCAGGACGCGAAGAGGCTGTCGTTTCCCAAGGGTCGCTGGAGAGCGGGGAGATCCGAGTGGGAGACGATCATCATGTTGATGATGAGGCCTTCTCTCCCCCTCCTTCAGAGGAGAAGAAGGAGAGGAAGAAGAAGAGAAGAAGAAGAAGTCTCGTTCCAGTAGGGAAGAGAGACCTACAACCTCCGATCCTGTGGAGGATGTGGACTAGGCTGATCGCGTAAATGTCGAGGCAGAGCCGGGCCCTATGGAGGTTGAGGAAGACCCTGTGGACGGAGGGTCGAAGCAGGGGAAGAAAGCCGACGCTGTCCCCATCCACTCAAAACGGTCGCTCTTAGCTGGTAGGTCGGCCGAGGATATGGGTTTGTTGGCCGAGCGATACCAGTTGCCCCCGGGGATGTCTTTTATCTGTCCCAGTAAGCTAGAAGGGTGTCATCCTGCCTCACCGGGTTGCATTCCCTTCTCCACCAAAGTTTTTGACGAGGGTTTAAGGTTTCCCCTCTCCCGTTTGATTAGGAAGATAGTGGGCCGTCTGGGGGTCCACTATTTTCAGCTCCAGGCTAATTCCTGGAGATCCCTGGTTGGCTTGGCGGTAGCGGCACATGTTCACAAGTTAACTGTGAACGATGTTGTCCTTCGCCATTTGTACCTCAAGGTGCAGTCGTCCAAGTACGGGACTTGGTATCTAAGTCCCAGAAAGGGTTTCTCCATGTGTCGGTCGTTGAGCAATGTCACCTTGTGGAAAGAGAACTTATTTCTGCACAACGAACGAGGGTGGGATGGAGTGTGTCCTCCTTGGAGGGAGAACTACCTGGAGGAGGTAGGTAGTGAGCTGTTTGGCCCGGAACGCGAGTCTCTGGATTCCCTGTCCCCGGCTGAACGTCGGACGGTAGAATACTTCCGTTATCCTAACAGGGATGAGGAGGCATGCCGGAATTTTAACGCCCCTCCTCATTGGAAGATAGACAAGTCTTGGTTCGCTCATGAGGCGTTCATGGTCTTTATTGGTTTTCAGTCGACCATGACACCTGGTACAACGACCTTGTCTCCATTGTTTCTTTACTCTGGATATCTTTTTGTGTATCGAGGGCTCTTCTAACCTTTTCTTTGTATCCTGCAGAGGACGCCTTTATAGAGTTGTTGGAGATGCCGGAAGGGGAGCAGATGGTGGCCGGGACAACCTCCAAGGCCTTCCTCGAGGGTCTCAAGGACGTGGTCGAGCCTTGGAGGAAACTTGAATCGGTAATAGATACTCTTCTTCCCTCATGTTTCATGTTCCACAGTTCTAGGATCGTCACTGATAGTCTGCTTTGTCTTTGCAGCCTCCCAAGAAGAAGAAGTCCATGATCTACGGGAAGAAGACAAGATTGGGGCAAGGGAGTTCCTCGTCTGGGGTCTTGCCTGATGCCGACCTTCGCTCTAAGAAGAGGTCGGGGGATGATGCCTTGGTGACCCAGGAGAGGGTATCTCCTTTGAAGAAGAATAAGGTGGATACCCCAGGTGCCGAGTTGATCTCCGCAAGTCAGCCTATGGTTGCCACTTGGGGTCAGGTTACCTCTCCTGTTGAGAACCGAGAGTCGAGCGCTGGCCCATCCAATTCGGTTGTAGCGGAAGAGCCCTCTCCTTCGAGCCTGCGGAGCATCGATGAGATGCAGGCTATCCGGTCTACACGAAGGGATAGCAACGAGTTTTCGGGCCAGGCGTACATGGTCAGCAGGCAGAGTCCTGAGGGTCACGCCCTCAAGATGCCTGCCTTTCTGGGGGCTCCTCCGGAGGAGCAGTCCAAAGTTGCTGAGGCTGTCTTTCCTAACTTGTTCCATGAGAAGGACATGGAGCAAGTTACCTCTGAGGTGGGGTCGACTGATGTCGTGACGACCCTTCTGAAGCGTGTGGCCCTAAATCGTATGAAGGTATTTCACCGATCTTTTTCTTCGTTCGTTTTTTGATCGTGTCTTTTTAGACCATTATTGATATGTTCTGTGTTTTTCAGGATGACATTCTTCTGAGCGCGGTGATCAGGGCTGACGAGGCTCAGAGGCGTCGATTGGTCATCCAATGCCAGGAGTGGCGGGCCGACACAGAGGCCAAGGCTCGTGAGGAGGCTCGGGCTGAGTTGTCGGGGCTTCGCCTTGAGCTGGAGAAGGCGAGAGCTGATCTTCAGAAGGAGAAGTCTCTCCTTGATGAAAGGGAGCATTCCCTTGAGGAGCTAAAGGGAAGGCTGGAGGAGGCCAATAATGTCAGGGCCCAAACTGCCCATCTCCTCGAGGCAGCCCAGGCCGATGTGGAGAATTGGAAAACCAAGGAGGCCCGGGCACAGGCTGATCGGAGGGCTGCGGTGGATCGTCAAACCCGTTACTGAGGGGATGCCCTGCTCCGAGTGTATGGAGAAGGCTATGTGGGAGCCTCTGTAGTTACCTCCCTAGCCCGTATCCGTAACCTCCGGGATTCTACTAAGTCCGATGATCTGGCGGAGGCTAGTAGAATCGAGGCTTCTATTGCCGCGGACTTGGAAGAGATGGAGAGACTCGTTGCCGCGAGGCGGGCAGAGGAGGAAGCTGAATGATCAGGGCCTTTTGAGGTCTGCACCCCCGGTTCAAAAAGAGGGGGGTTTGTATTTGTTTTTTGCTTGGGGTGGTTGGTCACCCTTGTTGTAAACTGTTTGGGCCCCCTTCGATTTCGAGGGTTGATAAATGAAGATGTTGATTTTCTATCTATTCAAGTCTCACTTTGCCTTATCTTGTATCTTCATCATTTTCAATAAATGATCATTTATTGTCTTTCAATGATGATGCTCCTGCATGGGGGACAGCTGTCTTGAATAACCGCTAGGGCCTTTTGTTTATAAATAGGTCCGCTTTGTCTGTTCATTTTGCCCCCAATCTGTCTTAGAGAGATGTCTTCTCCTACTATATTCATTTCTTCAGGCTCTAGCGATGAATCTTCCGTAGATACCAGGCCAATATCCAGGCCATATCATCTTCGGTCGGGGAAACGTACTCCCCGGAATAGTCGACCCAGTAAAGGATTTAATGAGGGTGCTTCCAAATTGACTCACGAAGAGCCCTTGGAAATTCCTGATGAGTTCAGTGAGGCTAGCTTAGCTAGGCTGGCAGTTTCTGATTTTGTTCATCTCTTCGAGGATAACTCCTTGTCCGAGCGTCTCCGTGCTCATATATAGATGGTATTTCAGCAGCTTCAGTCCCAAGGTATCTTGGAGTGTTTAGAAGTCGAGCCTCTCGCCGTGAGGCTTCCTGGTGAGGGGGACAGCAGACCTGACACTCCTCCTCTTGTTCCTTCTCAAGTCGACCCTGGTCCCGATACTCCTATCCCTGGAGTGGGGGATCCCGGGGACAGAGACTCCCCTCGATCCCATCGTCCATACGAGACAAAGGGTGAGCCAGACCGTCAAGCCCAGCAGGATCGTAGACAGGTTTTGGAGCAAGAAATTCGTCGTGCAGAGGAGGCCAGGAAATCGATTTTGAAGGAACAGAACCTGGTGGCTTGGAGGGTCGATCAGCTCATGAAGGACCTCCGTGCAGCGAAGCAAATGGTCGAGGAAAGGACCCTTGCCCTAGAAGAGGGGAGGACAGTCTATCGCTCTCTGGTTCAGAAACAACAAACTTTGGAACAGGAGATTAAGCATAAACGCGAAGCTTTAGATCCTTAAGCTTTTGTTCTCTTCAATCATTGTAATAGCTTCGATTTTATGGTGTAACTGTACTGTAATAACTGGCACCTTCGATATTTGGAATGAATGCTCAATCGATGTTATGTTTTCTACTCTTGTTTATGCAGTCGTTGCTTTTTTACTTGTGAGTCGAGGGGAAGATGAGGTAACCGAAGCGTTTCCTTTTTCTCGGGAATGTGAACCGAGCTCGTCCCATACCTTCATGACATGTGTCTCCTGAAGGGAGGCGTCGCTTGGTTTCTCCTGGCTTTTTTGCCTATAAATACTTGAGTGAACTTTGTCATTTTCACCCACCTTTTCTCGCATTGCTTTCTCTCTCTAGAAATACTCTTCCAGTCGCAAGATTGATTTTTTCTCAAGTTTTTGCTCCGCTCTTGAGATGGCAGGTTCCAAGAGGAAGGCTACAGTCTCCCATCGGGGAGAGTCCATTAAACAAGTTAAGATGGGGAGTGTTGGGAAGAGTCGTGCTTCGACTTCTTCTGAATCCTACACCCCGGCTTCCCCTCGATCCTCTCCTGGATCAAGTCTGGGCTCGGAGGCTCGGGATCCGATCACTGCTATTCGGAGGTCCCGAGCGGAACGTCGGGTGACTGACGGTCGAGCCCCTTCTGCTGCTGAGGCTCTGGCTCCTTCCCATGCTGTCAGGGAGCCCGAACCGCCTGCTCGATTGGTTCCTCTTGCAGAACGGCTGGCCAATCGTCTTCAGGAGCTTCACCGCGAAATTGGTGGAGCTTGCGAGAGAGAGGCGGCTACCCAGGCTAAGATCCACCGCTGGGAGCAGAGGGACAATGCCCTCATGGATGCTAGGACCGAGCTAGTGGCTCGGATCACTGGAGGGGTTGAAGAGCTGAACGGTCTTCGGGAGCGGAGGGAGGAGCTCCTCGATGAAGTGAGGGTTCTGAGGAATCACCTGGAGGGTCAGCCTCCTGCCTCTCCCCCTCTATCCCTTTAAGCCTCGTCTTGGGTTGGCCTTGTACTTAGCGATTTCTTCCCAAACCTCGTTCTTCCAGGGTAGGTCAGGAGGTCGTTTTGTATTCGGCAGTTTCTTCCCATACCTCTTTCTTCTAGCATAAGGTCGGGGAGTCAATTCTTGTACTTGGCTATCTCTTCTCTGACCTCGTTCTTTCAGCACAGGGTTGGAGGGCTAAGTCTGGTCTAATCTTTTTCTTAAGTAGATTTTTTTCGTAAGTAGATTTTTGTGTCGAGCTTGTATGCCGACTAGGGATTTTGTAGATGATTTTTGATGTGTAGTTTCATCCTTCAATCTTGTGTAATCTTTGCCTTTAATCAATATAAATATTATTGCTCCAATTTACTGGTTCGATTGCACAATCCAAAAGTTCAATCTTGCTCAGCTCTATGTGTCATTTGCTTTTTAATCGTACCTCGAGTGTAAAATGTATCGAGGTAAGTATACCCCGCCCCCACACTCGTGGTGCGACTATTTGGGTCGACTTTTTATTGTACTCTGGGAGTTTTCTAGTTTGGTATATTTTTTTTTTTTTGTGAACGCCGGTTGCTCTTCCCTCTCCTATAATTAATTCAGGTGGATGTGACGGTTGAGAGGATCCACCCTTTGGGTCATTACACGTGTCCCCTCTGAATTGAGGCTTCTTTTCTCCCAGACGCCGGTTGGAGGTGACGGTTCGTCTTCTTTTGGAAAGGTTATACATACCCCCACAGTTGCTTAGAAATTTCTTCATTCTCATCGTCATTTCTTGTTTTCACTTTCTCTCTCTAGATTTCTTTGAGTTTCATACAAACTTTCCAAGCAGCCTATCAAGCGCTGTTATCATGTCTTCTCCAGCTTCCAAGAGTCGTAGGCTTGATCTCGGGGGTAGATCTACCCCTCGTCTGTCCATTATTCTGGGCGGGGTTCCAGTTACCCCTAAGATCGAAGCTGCGGCCGGGCCTAGTGGGTCGGCCATTGTCAGTGTGCTTCCGGGGCAGCGCTCTCATTTGGAGCGTTGTACTTGCGACCTTTGCGTCGCTTTAGACGCTCTCAGGTTCGCTAAGAGGAGAGAAGGTTTTCTCCTCCCTCTTCCTGCTGATGTTCCTGCCGATCCTCGGGCTCTCGAAGCTCAGTCGGCCCAAGCTCTGTGTGACCGGAAGCAGCATCGATCAAACTTTGCCAGGGCTTGTGAAAAGCTGGCTGTTCGGACCATAACCTGAAGAAGCTGGCCCTCGAGCTGAAGGTAGCTGAGTCGAGGGTTGTGGCCATTCAGCAGGAGATTTCTAGTGAGACTTCAAAGGTAGAAGCCCTTGAGAAGGACATGGCCCTTCATAAGGCTGCTCTTCTTACTGCCAGTGGTCGTCACTCACTCTTCCAGGAGCACAGCCTTCATCTTGCCGAGCGTGGTCCCCCTGGATTTGTCCCTTGATATGTTTCTCTCTCTTTCTTTTTTTTTTTTTGTGGCCTGATGGGGTCTGTAACTTTTTGGCCCGAAGAGGCTTTTGTAACTTTTTGGATCATCGACTGAATGGAATCAATCTTGCGTTATGTTCTCTTTGTATTTCATAGCTATTTTGTTCTCAGATTTGTTCATTCTGTACTAAGGTCTTGGCTTGGCCAATCGACCCTTTCATCTTGCAATATCTTTTAGTCCTATAAGGCGTTTAAGGCTAGCTTAACCTGTTTTAGCCCGATTTTTGTAGGCGTTTTGGCCTGTTGAGGAGGATCATAAGATCTTAAGTCTTAATCTCCAAGTGGTAGTGTCTTGTGCATGAGACGTAAAGCTCATGTGAAAGCCTTAGGCTTCGTAGGCCTAGTTAGCCCGCAACTTAAGTTTTAGGTCGTTTGGACCTTGTAAGACCTTAATGATCGTAGGATCGATCACTTTAGTCCAGTGTAGGGCGTTTTCGGGTCGTTGGACCTACTTAGCCCGCTATTCGATGGTTAGGCACATAACAGTTTAGAGTAGGGTTGTCAAAACATCAGATGTCTTGCCCCCTGTCACACGTCTAATCTTCAAGTATTGTAGGATCGATTAACCTGCGAGCTTTGTTGCGATGTCAAAACACGCGTGTGTATGCCCCCAAGCATGCAGGTTAATTGATATCGTTTAGAGCTGATGGGAAGTGTAGATAGAAGATGTTGTAGGGTTCCCACCCGATTGTCATTGATAGAGGTATTGTGAGGGTCCTCACCCTTTACAAAGGTCGATTTTTGCAGGGATCACCTAACCCTTTATAATTTGGACAATTTTGATGGGATCGCAAGAAACCCTTTGATTTAGCCGACATTTTTTCCAGGGATTTGTGAACCCTTAAAAAAGATAGACAATTTTGCAGGGATTTGTGAACCCTAGAAGGATAGACAATTTTTTGAGGGATTTGTGAACCCTAGGGTTGATTTTTGCTGGGATTCGCCAACCCATTTTGTTTTAGGTTTGTCAGATATGAAATTTTCTCAAGTTGTTGAGGTTCCATGCTCTGGGTAGTGGGATTCCACTCATGCTTTCCAGTCGATACGTGCCTGGTCGAATGACCCCTGTAATCTTATAGGGCCCTTCCCAGTTAGCAGTCAGCTTCCCTTGTTCGGACTGTTTTCCCGGACTCTCTGTCTTGCGGAGTACTAGGTCGCCTGCCACCATATGTTTCCCTTTTACCCTCCTGTTGAATTGTCGGATCAACTGATTCTTAGCGATTCCATTCGTAGGAGGGTATCTCCTCTCGTCTCTGGCAGTAAGTCGAGGTTGAAGCTCAATTGTCGATCATTCTCTTCGGGGTCATAGAAAATTACTCGAGGAGATGGGGTAACCAGTTTTATGGGTAGGACAGCCTCTGACCCATACACTAACCTGAAAGGAGTTTCTCCCGTGGAATTTTAGCAGTCCTTCTGATCGACCAGAGGACCTCATACAATCTTTCCTCCCAGAGCCCTTTAGCCGCTTCGAGTTTGCGCTTCAGACCATTAAGGATGATCTTGTTTGCTGCCTCAGTCTGGCCGTTTGACTGGGGTTTGGCTACTGCTGTGAATCGGGCCTTTATACCTAAGTCTGACAGGTATGTTTTCAACCCTGGGTTGTCAAACTAGGAACTCCGAAATGGGTGATCACATTCTCCCATATGAACTTCCTGATGTCTTGTTCTTCGATGCGCGGTATGGCCTTAGCCTCGATCCATTTTGTGAAATAGTCGATGGCTACAACTAGGAACTTGAATTTCCTCGGGGACTCTGGGAAGGGACCCAAGATGTCCATTCCCCAAAGGTGGAAAGGGAGTGGTTCCAATATAGGAGACAAATTCATAGCCGGCTGCCGCTGCACTGTGGAATGCAGTTGACAATTTTTGCAGTGGGTTACCCAATTCACAGCATCAGATCTTATGGTCGGCCAAAAGTATCCCGTTCTTAGTGCTTTTCGTGCCAAGGCTCTGCCTGCAATGTGAGAGCCACACATCCCACTGTGTAGATCATCTAGGATATCGGCTCCTTCCGAGGGGGTGACACATCTGAGTAAAGGTTGGTTGAAGGCCTGTTTGTATAATATCCCATCGACTAGGACAAACCACTTTGCCCGCTTCTTTACTTTTACTTGTTCCTTTTCATCTTCTGGGAGTGTCCCATTTTGGAGATACTCGATTATGGGGTTCATCCACGTCTCTGTTCTATCGAGCAAATTTACTTCAAGAGGTTTTGTGATGCTTTTTTCTTGTAGGACTTCCCAAAAAATCGACCGTGGGAGCCCATTTATTGCAGAGTTGGCCAGCTTGGCAAGGGCATCAGCTTGTTGATTCTCTGACCTAGGCACATGCTTGATGGAAAATCCTTCGAATTTCGAAATTTCTTCCTTTGACTTCTGGAGGTATGCCTTCATGGAATCTTCTCTTGCTTCATAGTCTCATGTGATCTGTGATACGACCAACTGGGAGTCCATAATCACGGCTACATTCTGTGCCCCGACCATTCTAGCCATCTGAAGACCTGCTAGCAGGGCCTCATATTCTGCTTCGTTGTTAGATGCTTCGAACTGGAATCGCAGAGCGTATTCGAACACTCCACCTTCTGGATTTTTGAGTACCAGACCTGCCCCACTCCCGTTACGGCAGGCCGAGCCATCGACCGCCAATTCCCACTTTGTTGACCATAGTACTGGTTGTTCGTTAATAGAGGCCATTTCTACCGTGAAGTCCACCAACGCTTGACCTTTGATAACCCTTCTAGGCTTGTATGCTATGGAGAATTCACCTAGCTCGGTGGCCCAAGGTTTCAGTCTTCAAGATAGTTTTGGGCTCTGTAGTACTGCCTTTAATGGCTGATCAGTGAGTATAGTGATTTCGTGGGAGCAGAAGTAAGGTCGCAGCCGCCTTGCGCTTATGATTAAAGCAAGGGCGAATTTTTCGATATCCGGGTATCGAGTCTCCGTGTCCAAGAGGACGTGGCTTACGAAATAAATCGGATGCTGGATTTTATTTCGCTCACATACTAGGGTCGTTGAAACTGCCCTTTCTGAGACTGCCAGATAAATAAATATCTTCTCTCCCAACTCCGGGCTAATCATTCGGGGCGCTTTGGCCAGATATGCTTTCAACTTCTCAAAGTCGGCTTGTGCCTCTGCCGACCATTCAAATTTTTCTTTATTTTTGATGGTCTTGAAAAATGAGGCACATCGATCCGCTGATCGTGAGATGAATTGGCTTAGTGCCACTGCACAGCCGGTTAGTCGTTGCACATCCTTGAGGCATTTTGGTGGATGCATGTCTATCACCGCCTGTATTTTCTCAGGATTGGCGTCGATTCCTCGTTGGCTTATCATGAAACCCAGTAGTTTTCCCCCTGGGACCCCGAATACACATTTCTTGGGGTTGAGCTTCATGTTGTGTCGCCGCAAGGTGTCGAAGGTTTCCTTTAGATCTGAAAAGTGACTTTCGCTTTTCTTGCTTTTGACGACCATGTCATCTACGTAGGCCTCGACATTTCTCCCCAGTTGAGGAGAAAAGACTTTCTTCACGAGGCGTTGGTAGGTAGCCCCTGCGTTCTTCAGACCAAAAGGCATCATATTATAGCAGAGTACTCCATCATCGGTGATGAAGGCCGCTTTTTCTTGATCTTCTTCAGCTAGCCTCACTTGGTGATACCCTGAAAAGGCATCCATGAAGCTGAGAAGCTCATGTCCTGACGTTGAGTCAATCAACTCGCCGATTCGAGGTAGCGGGAAATCATCTTTCGGGCATGACTTGTTAAGGTCTGTAAAGTCGACGCACATTCGCCAAGTTCCATTATGCTTCCTAACCAGCACCACATTGGCTAGCCATTCCTGATAGAGGCATTCTCTGATAAATCCGCCCTTTAGTAGCGTTTGAACATCTGCAGTCGCAGCTTCGCTTCTTTCTCTACCCATTTGCCTCTTCTTTTGCTTCACAGGCTTAAAGTAGGGTTGTACCCCAAGCCTATGGATGATCAGATCACCATCTATGCCTAGCATATTGGAGGGAGAGAAAGAGAATATGTTAGAGTACTCCTGGAGTAACCCTGTTATGTCACTTATTTGTGGGTCGAGTAGGTCTGCCCCGATGTACGTCACTTTCTCTGGTTGTGACTCGATTAATCTGACCTCCGAGGTTTCCCCCGAGGGCTCTGGTCGATTCTCAGGCTCGAACCGGGTATCGATATGGTCGGCCAGATACATCTCTAGGAGCATGCATCCGGCTATCTTCCTTTTTCCTTTTCTCACACTTTTCTTTTTTGCTGCGGCAATCTCGGCAGGAGTGGGAGCAACAGTCAGTGCTGTCCCTATTTCCTGGGTTATTACCACTGATTTTGTAAGAGGTAAGGGAATTTCTTCCTCTTCAATTTCCTGTTTCTTGCTATCCAGACAATCGACATACGATTTTCTGGCAGTCCTCTGATCGCTGACCACCTGTCCTATTAGGCCGTTGCCCCGATCAAATTTCATGATTAACCAGGATATGTGGATCACCGCATTTATGGCTGCTAGGGTAGGTCTGCCCAGAATGGCGTTGTAGGCCAACTTGGTATCCACCACTAGAAATTCGATGATTTGTCTTCGTCGTGCCCCCTTTTCTCCTATTCGAACAGGAAGAATTATGGTACCAATGGGGTAGACTTTGTGCCCTCCAAATCCAAAAACAGGTAATGACACAGGGGTGATCTTATCCTCATTATATCCTAGACGCCGGAGGCACTTGTAGGTGATTATATCAGCAGAACTTCCTGTATCGATGAGGACTCGCTCGGTCAGTAGACCAGCAATTTTAAGAGTCACAACCAGAGGGTCGTCATGTGGATGGTGAAGTGCGCACGCATCACGCCCATCGAAGGTACCGGTGGGATCTTGCCTATGGGAGGAACTCCTACAGCCATTACTTGTTCAGCACTGCGGTAATGATCCTGTCGTTGCTCTTTGGTCGGACCTCCTCCGCCTAGGCCGCCATAGATCATTTTTACGACGTTGGTCATGTCGTCCTCCTCCGACTCCTCATCTTCCACGACCGTCGTGACTTTGGGCTTTTTGTAGACAAATTTCTTTTTGAGAAATTGCTTCAACTTTCCTTCCTCAGCTAATTTCTCTAGGCTCTTTACCAGCCTCTGACAATCCTGGGTCGTATGGCCCACATCTTCATGATATGCGCATCGAAGTTTTGGGTTTCTTTCAGATAGGTCCCTCACAATAGGAGGTGGTACGTCGAGCAGCCTTCTATCCATTTTATTGAAGATGGTTTGTTGATCGACGTTGAACGGCCATTGATCATCCAAAGGGTCGGTTTTCCTCCAATCGCTCCTTTTGGGAGGCCCCCTGGATACCGCGAGTGCTTCGGCTGGTCGCTTGCCCTTGTCACTTTTAGTACTTTTGCTCAGCTTAGCCTCGGACTTTGGGTCTGTCCTCCCATTACCCAGGGTATATCGCCCCGACTACTCTTGTGAGTTAGCATATGCCACGGTGAATCTCCTAACCTCTGGGAGGGTTAGGAATCCTTTTTCTTCCCGTTTCAAACTTATCTGGAATTTGAAGTGCGATCCCTCTATCAATCCTGATATATAGGCCGCGCTGGCGAGCCTCTCGTCCAGGTCATCCGTTTTGAGAGTTTCTGCATTAAACCGAGCAAGATAGTCTTTCAAACCTTCTTTCTTGTCTTGTTTTAGTTTGTAGAGATGTTCCGTGGTCTTTCTCTGTTGGATGTGCGCTGCGAAGTGATTTTTGAAGCTTTTTTCCATTTGGGCCCAAGAGTAGATACTCCTAGGGGCCAGAGAGGGGCTTACCATCGGATGGCAAGTCCCTTCAGGGTCATAGGAAAGTTTCTGCATAGCGCCGCATCGCTCAGAATCTGGTTCATCATGGTTGCTCTATATGCCATGATGTGATCTTGGGGGTTCTGGGGAACCTCATATTTGTCCGCCATGGGCTTCAATTTGGAGGGCATCGTGGCCGCCATGATCTCGTCGCTGAACGGAGTTAGTCCTACAGCTGGTGTTTCACTCCCCAAATTCGCTAGGGTATTAGATACCCCAGCATTCCCGATGGTGGTGGGACTTGGGATATGGAGGGTCGATGGTTGTAGAATGGTGTTGAGCTGTGGCGGATTGATCCCCATAAGGAGTTCTTGATCCCATTTTCGTTTGTTCTCATATCTTTGGTTCAACTCTTTCAGTTTCTGTTCTTCAATCTGGCGTTCAGCCTCCCGATACTCAATGATGTTGCGAAGGTCTTCTTGAGTACGTCTCGACCCTTTCTGTTTTTCTTTCTCATAGAGTTAATACAGCTCTTGGAGCTATTGTTCTTCTGCTCGGTGGGCTTCCTCCCTTTTGAGTATGATACCCCTAAGGTCGGTTCCGTATTTGCTGACCTCTTTCTCGGCTCTCTTCTTCTCAAGGAATTTTCTCAAATCATCCAAGTTAGTCGGATGGTTTGAGGGCTTCCCTCGAGAAGCTTCTCGTTCCTTCGACCCGCCTGTGCTTCGAGTGGACCAGCTGTCCCTCACAGACCGTGTTGTTAGAGATGGAGAGGGCTCAGGCCGTGGAGGAGGGGGAGGACGTCTAGTTTCTGAGGGAACCTTGCTTGTTTTTCTCGAGGCTTCCCCCTTCTCCCTATTTCTTGGGGGTCTCACTTCTTTTGTCAAGCACTCTAGAGTTTCCTTCATCGTGTTTTGCAATTCCCCACGAGTCACTGGGACGTCGGGATTTCCGAAGGTCTGACTTCCATCCCCGTCATAGTGTTGGGAGTTCTCATGATCTGGGACGGCTTCCATGTTACTGGTGGTAAGTTTTTTATGTGGATATGGGGGTGTGAGTAGTTTTGTGGGTATCAGATCAGGAAGCTCGATTGAATCTGGGGTCTCTGGCCGTTCACTCATACAAAACCAAGCACCTTCCCCACAGACGGCGCCAAATGTTTCGCCCGATTTTGAGGAGGGGTCGAACACTGGGAAGGTGATGGGACTGAGATGTGTGAACGGGGGACTTGCGCGTCCGATTCCTCGACCGCTACCTGCACAGGACAAGCAACAGTGAACTAGCTCGGGGGGTTGACCCGAGAAAACCCCTCCGAAGCTTAAGTTAGTATGTAGAGATTTGTGTACGTGAGGTACTTTCGTAAGGATGTGACAGAGCCTCAGGCTATCACAGCTGAGGATGTCAGAGCGCGCTGTCAGACAGCGTGATTGTTCTCTGAATGAAAATGATCTTACCTTTGCCTTGATTTCCGCGCAGGTATTTATAGGCCAAAAGTCGGCTAGCTTCGTCGAATGAACAGTGGACACATAGCCCTATACATATGCTCCTCTCTAAGTCGGCTTAGAGGGACTGGTCACGTGAGTTTTGGTACGATCCCTTGGGATGACTCCACGTAGGGGTTCGTACATTTGATGTTGTCATTTTTGTCCTTGTGAATAAGGGAGCGTAGTCGCCAAGGCATCCAATCGAATCTTAGTGGGAATATTCGTACAATACATGTGCTGGCGTCAGGGTCTTAGCACACCCAGAGTATGAGGGTCGATTTGTAGTTGAATCGACCCGCATGGTCGAGCCGGAGCATGATTGTGATCCTTGGGTCTGTATATAGGTCTTGTAGGGCCTGCTGGCGATGTTTGGATTAGTGGGTAGAAGGATACTTCAATCGGAGGCTCTTACTTATGGTTGGAGAGAATCTTTCTGATATCGTCGATGATACAGACTCTTGTGAGAAACTGGGGTTCTTCGATGGTAATCGGGCCAAGGGTCGATAGCTCGACCCCTGGCATTTTGGTTATATCATGGACCACACATGAATGGTCGAATGCTCTCCAAAAAGGTCCTACGGCTGGGATATTACTGGACTACTATGGAAAAGGATTGTTACGACTATGTCAAGAAATGTAACAAGTGTCAAATATATGCCAACCTACGACATATGCCACCCTCGATGCTTCACAACTTCACCTCTCCTTGGCCATTTTCTGCATGGGGAATAGACATCATTGGAAAGATCACCCCAAAGGGCTCAGGAGGACATGAGTACATCCTAGTAGCCATAGACTATTTTACCAAGTGGGTTGAAGCCCAGTCCTATGCCATCCTTACCTCCAAACAAGTGTCCAAAATCATAAGGAACAACATCATTTGCCGATACGGAGTTCCACATGAAATCATAAGTGACAACGGATCCCACTTCAAAGCCGAAACAGCCACCCTCCTTAAAAGCTACAAAATCCAACACCACAAATCATCCCCTTACTGTCCCCAAACCAATGGTGCAGTAGAAGCCGCCAACAAAAACCTCAAAACCATCATTGAAAAGATGATAGAAAACTCAAAACCATCATTGGGGGTATAGGACATCCATAAGATCCTCTACGGGAGCGACACCTTACTCCTTAGTCTATGGAATGGAAGCGGTTTTACCCATAGAAATTCAACTACCATCCATGCGCATAGCCTTAGAAGGAGACATCCCCGAAACCCAATGGTTACAAGCTCGTTATGAAGAGCTCATGTTCACAGATGAGAGACGACTACGGGCCCCAGACCATTCCCACATGTATCAACAACGCATGGCGAGAGCAATCAACAAAAAGGTTTGACCTCGAAACTTAAAGGAAAGGGGACTTGATTTGGAAAGAACTACGAGCCCCAGTAACCGACCCTAGAGGCAAATTTCGACCAAATTGGTCCGGACCATTCATCCCAAAGACATCTTATCAGGAGGCGCCGTCAGACTCATGGATATTGATGGCATCGAGTTCAGCCAACTCACCAATATGGATCAATTGAAGAAGTGTTACGTCTAAAAAAAACCGAAAACTTTAAAAAAAAAAAGAAAAAAGAAAAAAGACGAACACTAATTGAACGAACTACGCTGGCTTGGTTCCACACCGGATACGTAGGTAACCCTTTCAAAGGGGCCCGACCAAAATCAATCAACATATTCCATTCAACTCATTCAAAAAGTATAATCTTTATTGAAACTGAACGAATAAGCTTACATTGCAAAAATTAAAACTTCCTAAGAAAATAATGCAACTATGAGGGTTTAAGCTAAAAAAATTCCTATAATTATTTTCTTTTGAAAACTAGACTTGCTTTCTTAGAAAACTACTTTAATCCTTCTTCCCTTTAGAAGGCATTGTTGAAGAGTTCTTCTTTGAAGGATCCTGGCTTGAGGACGACCTGTGATCGCTTCCTGGAGCTGGGGGCTTGCCTCTCTCCAGTACATGGTAGTCTCCCATACGAGACATTTCCTGCCTTTTCTTGCCTCCTGTTTGTGAATCGTACCTAGGTTTTAGTTGGTCCCACTCCTCATGACGAAGGACTCGTCTCACTTCCCCATCATTGCAGGACAGCCAGTTCAGATAAATTTCAGAAACTTGGGTTGAGACAATTATCCGAGGTACAGCCCAACGATGCCGGCTACGCCAATACTTTCCCCACTCTGCCGCAAATTCAGTGGTCAAGGCTACGACATTTGGTCTCGTAGTCTCCTGGCGAGGAATCACCTGTCTCAAACCATATTGCCTCATGACCCTACAGGGAAAGAAGAAGGTAGTCCTATACAAACCTAGTATAGTAGTATGGAGGATTAAGTCGTCACAAGCCACTAAAGAAGTCAAAGCTCCACCAAGGCACATGCCAACGAACGATAGGTCACGCCTTGAAAAAGGCATTCCATTCAGCAAGGGACTTTTCAGAATATAACCTTTTCCTTACTAGAAAGCTAGCAGCAGTATAAGTCTTCTTTGACCAAGTCCGAGGAACACGGATAATCAGATTATCCGTCGACTCTATCAACCTCAGATGCTCGCATAACCAGATTTGTAGCAGCAGGGGGCTGCCCAAAAAAGCTTGGTTAGGAGATGTTTTCAACCTGTCAAGCCCAATTAAGGTTTCTCCTATGACCAGATGTAAGGGAGAATGGCCTTCAACCATTTGATTAACCACACGCAGCAACAAAGCTCTACCCATATTTGAAGATTCTGCATTAACAAACAACAGACGGTTTAACAGGCACAGTACAAAAGCCTGTCACCGGCAACGTCTGAATATGGCACCTTTTTCAGAAGAGATAGCGAATTTTTCGTAAAGTTGAACCAAGTCCACATCAGCACCAAGCACCATGCTTTTAGCTTCTACAGATGACAAGGCCAAGGATTTTCTGTATAGATCCCTGAAACCATCTCTCACATAAGGCACAGCTGGGGGAAGAACATCACGAATATTAGTGATTGCAGCAAATTCCTCAACCAAAGGGCATAATTCAGAATTACCAAACCGGAAAACATGCAAGTCAGGATCCCAATAATTCAAAGCAGACCGAAGAAGGGGCCACAGTATTTTGGTTGGTTTTAAGTTTAGCAGGGTAGAAACATGAAACGGAGCTAGTTCAAGTTTATCTTCTACGGTCAGATTTTTACACCAAGCATCGAACAGATCTTCAAAGGATTTCACCATGGCAGAAAGTTGGAGAAATTTGGAGAGCTAAAGGGATATAAAAAAGTGGTACAACATCAAACACCCCGAATATCCTATTTATAGGCAAGAACGCGGGCCAAAAAAGCAAAAACAAAAAAAAAAAAAAATTCTTTTTTTTTCTTCTTTATTTATTTCCTATTTTTTTAGGGGGGTATAATTTAATGTGTAAAATTTTGCGTTTTACTTGCAATTTTTTTCCTTTTTTTTACTATCCCCTAAATGTGTAGCTTTGTTCTACTGTACAACACATCGCATAAATTAGATCAGACGGGGATAATTGAGTCATCATAACATGTTCATGCATATCAAAAAAAAAAAAATGTGTGTGTTACACCCAAAACAGGAGTTCGAAATTAACAGACCGATGTTTACAAGACGGCCCAACATCGTTCAACTGGAATCATCACTGCCGACCTCATCATCAACAGACGACCCTCGACCGTAGTTTCCAGTCGAATAGGGGAAAGAAGAACTATATATGGGCCAGTTGTTCTCAGGCCTCATGTCCCGTCCATCATACGCAGGAGCCCGCATAGGGGTACCTGCCGGAAACCCCGAGGCAAACAAGCTCGCTGTGGCCTGGCTAGCAAAATCCATAGCGGCATCCTGATGAGAAGGCCCAGCATATGACATATCCCACCCAGGGGCTTTCGCCCAATCTCCAGCTGAAGGCGTAGCAGCAGGCAACCTATCAAAGGAAGGCCGAAAATCAACAGGAGAGAACATCTCCCGAATGTACCGGGACAGAAGGTCCGGGCGCCTCATCAACAGGAGGCCCGGTCGTCACCACAGGAGGAGAACGAGCAATGGACGGTCTACTCGCTGTAGAAGCCCTCGCTGCAGAAGAATGGCGTGGTTCTACCGAAGATGAGGACTGAGACATCTGCAGATGATCGAAAATGTTAAGTTAAGCACTTCACTTAGCTAAAACAAAGGAAGAAGAGCATTTACTTACATCAATAGTCTTGGACCGTGAACTCTTCCCCTTACCCATCGCCCGGTCATAGCCCTTTTTCAACAGGTGAATAAGCATGAAGACGTGAGAAGTCTGCTCTCGGTTCAACTACAAAAGAAAGAGAGAGTCACAAAATAGAGTCAAAAACTCAAAATAAACACAAGCATAAGAGAGAGAGACAGAAAAGATGACTAACCCCCGTGCAACCATCGGGCAAGGGTAGACCCTCCACCGCCTCTCCATCAGCAACATTGAGGGGGAGCTCCTCCACTGTGTGCCCCCCACTCTCTCCAAGATACCTCACCTCGTTGGTTGGCAAGGTCACACTTGGAGGATGACCTCGAGAAGCTCTAGAACGAGACCTCCTAGGGCTCGGAAGAGCTAGACGATCCGCCTACAGGACACAAAAGTCAGTATATTGGACAAACAATTTAAAAATACAGACAAATTTCTTACCTCAGAAGTAAGGTCCGGCATCAGGCGATCCAAGTAATAGGCCAGGTACATGGCCGTCTGGTCCAAAACAACGACCTCCGGCACAATAAACTCCTGCGCTGCCCTACCACGGATCACAACCCCCAGGTCCCGCATACTCAAGCCGCGCAGGTAAAACATGGTCAGAGGAGGATCCTCTGGAACCAGATGAGTACCCAAGGAGGGATAGACCAACCGAGTCAAACGGTCTCTTAGATATCATACAAAGCTGAATGGCCCCTCAAAGACCACTCGTAGAGCAGATACCCTAAAAGACTCTAGGGTAATATGGGGAGGAACCCCAGGGATCTCATCAAAGGCGGACCACGACACCTGCAAATTATTAAGTCAAAATTCATTCACATAAAATGAACAAAAAGAACGCATAGATCAACAAGCAACATACCGTGGACACATCATGGCTCTCAAAGGTAGCCCGAAAATGCTCCAGGGAGGTGAGCGGATGGGTATCCCTACCGACCCATCGAGAACCTAAAGGAAACATCCTCAAGCCAGGACGATGAGGGCCGAAGGCTGGAAAATACTCAAAGAACCACAACTGCCACACAAGCAAGCATACAAACAAAGATGATTACCCTAGTCGAGGACATAGGCAAAAAAAAGGGGAAGAATAAACAAAAAAAGAGGGTGTCTACCTCTAGTATCCTCCAGGGGCCCGTGATGGATGTCCTCTCGCTCGTCTCCTTAGGCCTACAGGCCCGACGACACCACTTCAACAAAGAAGCATAAGTAGCTCCCCCAAGGTTGTACTCACGCACCTTGGTCAAACCCTCCAAACATGTCAAGAAACCGACTTGACAAACGCTCTTCTTTTGAGCAAAGATCGTCGACCCCAGCAAGCAAGCCAGAAAATTACAAGCCCTCTGCTCTTCGGTGAGCCCCTGCGCGGATGCGGCCTCCCATAACCGCGCCAAAGAAACCCGATCCTGGTCAAAATGGGCGTATACAGGCCCGTAAAGATCTGACAAGGTGTCACTCTATTGCCAATAACCCGCGTCATACTGAATACGACGCCCTCTGAAAGACAACCCCATCAGCACAGCAAACTGATAAGGGGTAGGAAACATCTCTCCCACAGGCGTATGGAAAGTGTTCGTAGAATCCCAAAACCTCTCCAGTAAACCCCGGGCAACAACTCTAGAATCCCCCGAGTGACAGGCAGGGATAACAGTCAAAAAATCAGCAAGACCTGAATCTAGTACCAAATTCCTGGCCCTCTCCGAGAAGGTACCCAACAGCATAGACCAATGGGAAGTAGTCCCATGAGCCTGCAGCATAACCCCAACACCCTTGCCAAGCCAACAAATTTTTCTCAAATACCCAATACACCACAGATACAACTAAAATAAATTTCATACAAATTATACATAGCTAACCACCAATCCAGTACAAATCCCAATTTGTTCGTGTGCCGAAGCACTAAGAGTTCCAAATTTCCAGTCTAAATATACTGAACACAAATAAAAAAGTTGAGTCAGAAAACGTACCAACTCTGGGTCAGATAAATGACTCTGTCTAGTCGGCAAAAGAACACTGCGGTCCCAAATGTCAGGCGGGCGCCAGTCCAACCGCATGAACGAATCCTGGTACAGTCGAGCTCCATCCGCGTGGCGGGTCGGAGGCTTTCGGATAGAAGGCAACCCATTGCGGAAAAGGCTCTGGTCATAATCCTCATCGCATAAAGGACGCTTCCCTTTGTCTTCGGGAGCCATAAAAACACAATGGAGTTTTCTCTCTCTAAAAGTGGAAAAATAAAAGTTTTAGATTCGCAAGCTACAAGCACCTATTCAACAATGCAACCCAAAATTTAGCAACTAGGCGAAAAAGTAAGCAAGTTCAAGAAAAAAACTGAAGAAAACGGACAAGAACCGACTTACCTCAAGAGGAGTGAAGCACTCAACAATGGAGGAACTTCAACCCAAGCTCTCGACAATGGCTCGGTGAGGAAGAAGCAAAACAAACGCAGAAGAGGAGAGAGAAAGCGTCGAATCGCTTTTATTCGGCTCAAGCCCAGCACCGCTAGCGGCGCTGGTCTGGGCCGCTAGCGGCCCTGTGAACCTGCAGCACGGGCCCCACAAAGCTGACCCACGGCCCCTTTTTTAGTCCAGAGTTCGTTATTACAGTTCATCTTGCGGCAATATCAGTATCAAACGTGCGGGAGCAAAGCCCTCGGGCCTACAAAGTTCAAATTCAACAGTTGGCCCATTTTACGGTACCAATTATTTACAGGTAAAACTGACCCATTTGTTTTTGCAGGTCCTAGAAATGGAAACATGGACCTACGTGGCGACTCTCGACCCGAGCGCCCGAATTATTTATTTTTGCATGTCCTAGAAACGGATCTACACGGCGACTCTCGACTCGAGCGCCCAAGTTACTTATTTTTGCAGGTCCTAGAAACTGAAATATGGACCTACGTGGCGACTCTCGACCCGAGCGCCCAAGTTATTTATTTTTGCAGGTCGTAGAAACGGATCTACACCGCGACTCTCGACCCGAGCGCCCGAATTATTTATTTTTGCAGGTCCTAGAAACGGATCTACAGGGCGACTCTCGACCCGAGCGCCCGAATTATTTATTTTTGCAGGTCCTAGAAACGGAAACATGGATCTACACGGCGACTCTCGACCCGAGCGCCCAAGTTACTTATTTTTGCAGGTCCTAGAAACGGAAACATGGATCTACACGGCGACTCTCGACCCGAGCGTCCAAGTTATTTATTTTTGCAGGTCCTAGAAACAGAAACATGGATCTACAAGGCGACTCTCGACCCGAGCGCCTAAGATATTGTAAATGCTTCAGTCAATGATCGCTTAAAGCGGTTACACTGTCCATTTGTTTTTTTTTTAAAAATGCTTCAGTCAATGATCGCTTCAAGCAGGTTATACTGTCCATTTGTTTTTTATATATGTTTCAGTCAATGATTGCTTAACCTATTGCAGTTAAACTGTTCATATGTTCTAACCATTTTACAGCCATCATTTTGATCGCGCTGTCTTGTCGACCTTTTCGTTTCTTATGTAGGGACGGAATCTCGGCATCCGCCGAGTGGTGCTTAGTCACTGTTTGCTTGATAAAGTATTTATACTATTCACTCTCATGTTACTAACCACTTTTTTGCAGCCGTTATCTTTAATCGCGCTGTCTCGTTGACTTTTTTGTCTCTCAAAGAGGGAAGAAATCTCGACATCCGCCGAGTGGTTTTTAGTCACTGTTTGTCGAAGCACTCTATGTTGATCATTCTCAAAGTATTACTAACTTTTTCATTCATTCTGAATACAGGTCCCCAGCAGACGTTTTGGCCATCTATCCTGCTACTAATACGGTCTCAGGTTTTCTTCCAAACACTCCTTATTTCATTTCCATCCAAAATCACTATTCAAGAGCTATCCAACGACACGTCTCATGCCTCATTCCGACCCCCGGTCGCCGAGTTGCGATATAAGGGTAAAATCGTCTTTTACTATTCAAGGGCAAAATGGTCTTTTCATATTTTTCGGATCACTAAAATTCCCCGGAAGACAAAGACATGCTGGATGACGTCATCCAGCTAGCTGCTGACAGCCGTCAGCGGCCCTGGAGAATGTCCCAGCGCCGCTAGCGGCGCTAATCAGGGCCGCTAGCGGCGCTGCCTTTTCCTTCGGGCCCGCCTCATTTTTCAGGCTCGTCTCATTTTTCAGCTCAATTTTCACTCGTTCAACCCTACTTCCCACGCCTATATAAACAACCCTCCACCCTCAGTTCAAAACACACAGCCTACAGTTGGCAACCTCTATTCTCAGGAGTATTAACACTGAGCTTCTCCCTCTTTCTTTCAAACTTGAGATCTATTTTTACTATTCTTGTCAAATATAGCCTACAGTTCAGGTACAAATTCCTGAGAGCTCAAATTAAATTGCTTAATTGTTTATTTTCTAAATAGTTATAATGTAGATATCATTCTAGGTCACGTTTTTATTGCTTCCTGAATACTGTCTGTATAGTCGTTGTGCTGCTCAACCTGTCAATCAAATGCATGTCTAAATAAGGGTTAAGATAAATGTTGTGATGCTTGTGATGAACCACTTAATAGTCTAAGTCTAGGTTGTTAATCCGGTTTTGCATGGGAATTATGTCTTTAAATTATTAAGCAAACTTGAGTTAGTAGAGGCCGTCATAATACGGGCGAGTTGGATGCCTAACACCTTCCCACCTCGTACCTTCTCCCCCGAACCTATTATTCTTGGGTACTTATATGTTCTATATAAGCGGGAGTCTTTCTAAAAACATGATTAGTTCACTTTTCGCGCAATTGGGTTGTCCCTTCGGTTTTGTCCCTTCGGTTTGTCCCTTCGATAAAACGCCAATAACAGATTCGTGACCTCTTTCATGGTTTTTATTCAATTCAAGCCTTTTTAAATGCTTTTCTAACTCGATGGTCCCTTGAACTTATCTAAGCCCCCAACTGACAAATTTTCTATAAGGACGCACTCCGGCAAAAACAAAAAGGATTGGTATGGTGAAAATCTGGGGTCCTTACAAGTTCACCAACAAAGATTCAATGATTTTCGATCTATGACGATTGGGGATTTAGAATTGATAATATAATGATAAATGTATAGGATATTGGTGCAAGAATCACGTGATAGAAAGGTGGAGGACTGAAATATGCTTTGGTATTTGAATTTGAGGTTATGCTTGAAAAAATTAAATGACGATTGAAAAGCTTGGATTAGTGAAGTCGGTGTGGGTGCTATTGTTGCTAATGGAGAGGGAAATATATTAAATGAGTGTTGTCGTTTAGACAAACCGTTGTCGGAGATTTGGTCTAGAATTAGTGTAGGGTCGATGCGCTAGTATGCGACTATTTTGGGATGAAATCGTAGTCGAAGTGATCTACTACTTTCTCTCGAAAAAAAGACACAAAAACTTGGATTTCGTAATATCTGAGCCAATGTGAACACCATGATAAGTAATTTTCAAACCAACCCAAACCATAAATTATTTTGTTTTTGGCATGAGTAAACTTGGGTTTTGTTATATCTTAATAGATTATTAATTGAGAATACTTTTTATTTATTTTTTTAGTTAATATCCATAGACCAATGTTTCGGACTCAATTTCGAAATTCAAGTTCTGACCAAAAAAAAAAATCGAAAATCGAAAATCGAAATCAATATCCCTAGGCCCTAGGTAGGCTATAAGTTCGGGAAGAGAGTCTTTCATTTCCAGTTCAACATTTGTTTTCACTTCCGCTCACTTCCTCTTTTCGTCGTTTTATCTCTCTTCATCCCAAAATCCTATTCGTCTTTGTTTTCGTCGTTGAACTCTCTCAATCCAAAACTGGTGAAAAAGGGGAAAAAATCGATGAAAAATTTGGAGAGAGTATTTGAAAATTTGCCTTTGGGTGATGCCATCGAACATCAAGAAACTGAGAATAATTCTGCAACAAAAATTCAACAAATCGATGATAGATTTGCAGCTCTTTTTTTCAGGTAAAATCTAATTTATGTGATTTCTTGATTAATTATGATTAGCTTAACTGTTATATTATTAGGAAATTTTGCTCAAATACCTGTTTGTTATACCAGACGCAAAAAATATAAACAGATCAGAGAAATCAACACACCGATTGACTATCTCCACGACCAGAAAGGAGACCAAATTTGTATTGACTACATTCAGAATACAGAGATGACTACACTATTTGTTTTCCCTGACGCCCATCCATGGGTGCGCCCCTATGGTGCCCATTGCCCCGTTTAGTAAAGAATTTGTCGGTAAACCTGCATCCACGTGAATGGATGCCTCTGGGTTTTCTGAAAAGTAATTGCTCTCAAATGCTTCACCCAGTGGTTCTCCTGGTGCTGTTGTATCCACCTGAAATGATAGCTCATGGTTTCCTAGAATGTCATCGTCCAGTTGTTCTTTTGGTTCCGGTGAATCCACCTGAATTGGCTCCACATCGTCGTTCTCAACTGTTTGTACCATTGGAGACATCTCCTCCAGCACACGATTCTCTACCATTGGTGCTGAAATCTCAATCTCTTGCCCACCAGCTGCCATTTCATCAACCAGTTGGTCCCATCGTTTGTTACACGAATCGAGACACTCTTGCATATTGAAAGACTTTACAACTTTCTTACGCCCAACCAAGAAAATTGGGATTTCGGACACCCAAAGTTTTGACTTCGGAAGCCTCTGATGCAGAGGGACGTGGTGTGCAGCATGTTTCCAATTTTTTTCTCCCTGTCTCAGGTAACCTAACATACAATAACGTAACCCACCATAACATATATTTGTTTTTTTTTTGTTTAACCACAGGTTCACCTAAGTCCTTTCGACGAAGACTAATCCTGTTCGCACCCGGTCGAAGATGATTAGTCTTGGCCCAAAGGGTTTAGGTGAACCTGTAGTTAAACAAAAAAAACAAAAAACATATTTGCAATAGATGGGCATACCCAAAAGTTGATTAACTTAATTTTTGATTTACTAGATTACTTTTCTACAGAAGCATAGGAACAATGCCAAACAATTTCTAGGGGTGAAAGATAAATCTGTCAAGGTATATATTTCTTAGATTAATTTTATGATTAAAATCTAATGATAATTTTTTTTGCTTTATAGGTGATGGCTTATTGACTTATTCAACGAGTAATGCTTTCTTCCAGGGTGCTGGAGCTGCAGAAGTTTGATGATTTAATAGGAGAGGGGGAGTTTTGAGGGAATAGAAATGGAAGGATGGGAGGTGTAAAAATAAAAAATGGTATGTGGGTCTTTTTATACTAAAAAATATTATATTGTTTAAAATTCAGATCGTATTTAGCACTTATGTTAATTTATTGGCAGAACAATTGAATTGTAGGGGTTGTGAGAGATATTTAATTTGCATTGTGTAACTGATGTATGCAATTAAAGAAGTTTAAAAATAAAAACACTCGTTTAATATATATTTTCTACTAAGTACACTATAAAGTTTGGTTGACTTGGGTTAGAAATATATTTTCTAGGAAAATGTAAAGGATGATTAACCTTTTAAGAATAAAAATATATATATTTTTGGAAAACATTTGTAATTCAATCAAACACAACTTTGATTACCTTAATCTCAGAAAAATATGTATGTCCAATTCCCCATCATCACCCCATATTCTAATACTTTCCCTTGAGCCCATGTTGGAGGATAAACAAAGGTCACTGTTCACCATAGTGACCCCTCCATTTCTAAAATATGACACCATAAGGGACCCAATATTATATATATACTAGTATTTTGACCCGTGCGAAGCACGATTGGTTTCAAACTTTTAATGAAAAATAACATATTAAATAATAAAAAATAAAAAATAAATGAACTTTATTACCTGTAACACCTTAAAGGATATATCAACAACTTAAGTCTTAAACCTTGAATTTTGGAGTTTTTGGAATTAAGTTTATATAAAATCCCAAAATTTAACTTCTCCAACTTTATGCCTTGTTGAAGAAATAGATATTCTTGGATAAAGAAATAATAGGAACATAATCCTGTATTAGTCAACAATAAATAAAAGATGGTGGGGGTATCTTCTCACTCACAATAATTGCTAACAGAAATTGAAATTTTAGCTCTACTAGGTGTATGCCCCGTGCGATGCACGGGCTTGTAAATTATGTTTAGAAAATATATTTTTCAATGCTATTATTAAATTATTAATTAAAGAATGATATATCAATTAGGTATATAGCAAGTAATATAGAGTTACACAAAAGCATAGTTGTACGGTGCTGTCTAATGGTTTTTCCCTTTATTTTTATTTTTTATTTATAGATATGTAATGTAAATTTGCTTATTTGACATGAAATAGTTGTTTGATCCAAATGGATAAATGAATTTCATATCTTTTATTCAAAAAATAGTTAAGTGCCATATTCATAACTATCATCTTGACATACCATATACCATATGCTATTTCAATTGATATATTTATACCCCATGTGTTTACTTATTTACATAACTTTCTACAAATGGTTCTTATCCATCTTTACTTTTCATCGTATTTTCTTTTCTTTTTGACTACAGTAGGTTTACATTATATTTGATGTTAAATTTCTTATATGTGTCATCCCATTTGTTATGCAACTTTTGTTTGGATCCATGTAGAGATATAAATTAGTCTTCTATTTTTTTAAAATTAAAACAATTATTAAAGAAATTAATTATCTTTACAACTATATTATTCACACATTCTACTGAAACACTATATTTCTCCATCTCCATGGTGTGTAATCATGTAATTTCCCAATATTGGCTTTCTACTATTTAGTTGAGGTATGAAATGAAATCACTTAAAAATTTTGAGATGTATGTATAAATATTACATACTGAAACATAGTTTTTATCATTTTTTAAAAATAATTATTATTTGTGACTATTTTCCTTATTAAATTCATTATATCTACTTATAGTATAATTTAGGTTAAGTTCATGTACCATATTTATGAAGTTTATATTCATGTATCCACATTTAATTAGATTACATAGTGTGTGCATGCATGTATTTCATTAATTAGGGGACATAAATATCATTGACTTTTGGATAAGATGCTGACTAGACATGGTGATGTGGCAAGCCACATGTCAATGTAACAGCGTGCATGATTCACTTTTATATATATATATATATATATATATATATATATATATATATATATATATATATATATATATATATATATATATATATATATATATATTAGATTAGATGTGCAACACCATTGAAATATGAACTATCTTCTAACATGCGGAACATTCACTCCTTCAAACAGTACGTACTATGCTTGCAATCTTTCCGTAAGAGAGCAAGTTCTTTTGATAAGACCTCCAAAGAATGAACCAACTCGTTATATTAGTTTCAAAGAATACTCATCTCCAAACTCTCCATAGGATAGGCTTCCAATATATCTCTTTCCAACATGTCTCAGCTTCTTGTTTGGAGGTTCTCCTATAAATTTTCCTATTTAGGCTATGTTTGGCACGCAACTTTTGGGAGTTTTGGGAGAGTTTCAACTTTTGAAAGGAAAAAAAGCTACCAAAAGTCTTGTTTGGATGTACAAGCTTTTAGGGGAGCTCTAGCTTTTGGAAGGGGGTCAAAAGCTATTGTGGTGAACGCTACTCAAGGTAGCGTTCAAGGTGAAAGCTAAAGCTTTGGAGAATGACTTTCCTCCTTTACCCTCTTATATGTTGCCCATTAATAACGTGATTTCTCCAACTCTGTCCATTCTCCTTCCCCTTCCTTCTCTTAGCCCCATCACTGTTGCCCACCATTGACACTCCTCTGAGGTCACCTTTACCGCTCGGATCGATCCAGTTCCCTCTCAGCCCACCGCTCTGCCCAATTGATTTTGATATATAACAATGAAATTAAGAAATCCAACAAATAACGAAACTTGGACACTTCAATTGCTACAAATATCTAACCCATAAACTTAGATTTAATTCCTCCACCACTTCATCAGCCTTTATTACATCCTTTTTCAATATGTACCACTCACCCAAGCCCCCAAATCCATTGAAAAGAAACAACAGTTAGAGAGAAGGGAGAGATAAAATAGCTTAATTACCACCATATGCACAGCCACAAAGTTCATTGAGTAAATTGGCGATGATTGGTGATGGAAATGGGTCATAGGATTGCTTTTGTGTTCTGTTGGTTAGGGTCTTAGAGATACGGGTTGTGGTGTGTAGGCCTGACATTCTCACCCGCATCCACGGATACCCATCCCACCCGCCCCAAATAAATGGGTGAAAACCCGTTTAAATGGGTGATAAGACGAGTGATGGGTGGATGGGGTGGTGGATCGGGTGGGATTCGGGTGAAGGTTTTTCACCCACAAACCCGACCCGTGAATCCACCCGTCATCCGTTTAATATTTTAACTAAAAAAATAAAAATAAAAAGAATATACATAAAGGAGTTACAACCCTAAATTGTTCAAGAGTTTCACTGTCAATTCTGTCATATTACTTCAGTTGATCCACCAGATGTGAAAGTTATCTCTGAGTCATCTCCTTCCCCTAACTGCTGAGCCTCTTACCGACTGGCTATCGCTCATTCTCTCTCCTGCTCTCAGTCGCACTCCTTCTCTCTCCTCGCCATTTTGGTTTTCTCAAACACACTGAACCAGTATCAATAGTCTACTGGCTAATTCACTTTGGTTCTCCATGGAAAAGTTTTGGGAAAATGGGGAAGCTTTAAAGCCATTTAAAAATTCTTTTACCGGCATGGATTATTGATAGAGTAGGTTGTTAGTGTTTTAATTAGATGGGTAATAAAATGAATGATACAATTTCTCCTTGACCCCTTCTCTCTTCCTCCTTGTCAATTAATTAAGGATTTTGGCTTGTAAATAGATGAGGGGTAACATTCTATATATACACCAATTTGGGCTTGTATGACTTTTACGGTTTAGGGTTGTTTGGGTTTGAGTTCATATCTACTAGACTACTACTGTCTACTGTTGCTTTGTTAGTGTATAAAATGGCAGATTGGGTTCTATAATTACAGTTGCTTCTAATATTCCCAGTAACCATTAATTACTCTGTCATTTTATGCATTTGAGTAATTATTTCACCCGTTTGTCACCCAATCCACCCGTTCACCCGTGGATGATGGGCGGATTGGATGCCGATGAAGTATTTCACGGGTAATGGATGAACGAGTGGAGCTAAAAAATTAAACAGGTGGATGCGGGTGATGCTCCACCCGACCCAAATCCGACCCATTGTCAGGCCTAGTGGTGTGTAGATTGTAGTTAGAAGACACATGAAAAGGAGTGAGAAGAGAGAATGAGGAGAATGATAGTTTGTTTTCACATTAGTTAATTTTTTGTATCCGTCCAATATCAACTTTAGTTTTGCAATTTAAATTTATATATTTTTTATGAAATTATAGAATTTGTCTAATTTACTAACATATGGGATTTCTGAATTTAAAGGGGCATTGGAAAATTCTCAAGAAGACATAGTGGAAATAATGAACAATAAATATATTCAACTACAGAATATTCATCACCCCGAAAAAAAAACATTAGTCATCACTCATATGTATATTGTATATCCTATCTTAATAATCCGGCAAAATAGTTCAAGCCAAACGTATAATTACTCCCAATACACAAAAACTCATATGATGCGGCCTTAAGGTGAGACGCCTCAAACAAATATGATATCATACTTGGTTATTAGATGGGTCTCACCTTGAGATCGCCTCATAAGAGACATTTAGCTCCCAATATAGGTAAAAAGCTCCCTCCAAATATATATAAAATATTCATGTCCTTTTGCGTCATTTAATAACTTCAAGCTCACAACTAAATCTTGTTTTGCCAAACACTTTTATTTGAAACAGCTACAGCTCACAGCTCATAAAAGTTACAGCTCATACTTACAACTTGTAGCTACAGCTCACAGTTACAGCTCGCAGCTAGAGCTACAACTAGTTTTGCCAAACATAGCCTTAAGCTCTTGCAGTGCAGGCAATTCCTGAAAATTATGCTCATCAAACAACGACACTTAAATCTCATCTTTTATTTCTTGTAAAATCTGATTCCTATTAAACCTGAGCATCCAAAGCACTATAGCAAAAGTAGCACAAAATTTCTTATCAAAGGGGAAAAAAAGAGTATATCCAATCAATTATAGATAAATTTAAATTTCCACAGTTCAGCCACCCAAAACATAAAACAAACCAAACATGCTAGACCATGGGCCACTCGTGAAAAACATGCACCAAGGTAAAAACATACACCATGGGCTACACCTAAAACATGCTAGCAAAAGTAAATTAGCTTCCTTCTCTAAGTAGACTCAACTCAATATGGCGTACAGTTCCACACAAGCATAAGACATGCATATATTCAACACACCTTATCTTGATATATTGAAGCACTTACTTATATGATTATGCATCAATGGATTTAATCACATGAGTTAATAATATAACCTTTTTTCAAGCAACGTCCTTTGTACATCATTGCAAAGAAAAACAACTAATCAATACTCCATAATAAGCAATAATCAATGCATAAAGTAAACTCAAGTAATTGAATACTAAATAAGAAAAGAAATTCATAAATAATAGGCCATACGGCATCTACAAATGATATCAAACTCAACAATAAACGGATAAAAAACATTTCTATTTTTTCCTTTAAAAAAAAGAAAAGAAATCCATACCACATTCACCAATGTTAAAAAAAATACACCAGATTTCATAAATTCAGCAAATAAGATGCTGCTCACAATCATAAATCAATACTCTCACATATTGATCACAATTTAGCACCCAAAAAATATTGGTCACATAGTGGCTAGTTAGAACATCATTCAAATTGAATAAGATTCAATAGAAAAGAAAATGATAAAAAAAAATACACCCATCAATTTTTAACTCACGTTTTTGACCCGTGCGTTGCACGGAAGTTACAAAAATTATTAATCAAATATAGATATGAAATTTCCTAGGTACATGTTTTCTCACTTATTTTCTGTTGTTAGTACTTGTGTAACATTATAACAAAAAAAAATTAATTATACTCTTATCCCTATTAAAAGAACTCTATAAAAACGCTAGAAAGTCTTTTTTTTTTCCTGTCTAATTTGCACACCCACTAAACTTTACAAATATAATTTGACACATTTGATTGCTTATGAAATTCTCAAATAAGGGAAATTAAGCTACAATGTATCTAAACATTTCTAGTACCATTCCAAAATGAAAACATTAAGCTACACTTCTTAGATTTAATTCTTCAGATTCTTAAGGATACATTTCAAAGACTACATATAACCATCATATTTTTCTCAGGGGACTGTAGGCTTTATATTTTCTTTTTATGAGGAGAAATTGCCAAAAAAAAATAATAATATAAAGGTCCATAGGTTCTTAGAGCCTTCTAAGGTTCTAATCCTACCCACACATAAATATTGCAAACAATACCATATACTCCATTGTTTAGCCAACTGACCAAAATCTGCATTGATTTTCCTTACAGTGAAGAAACTTTTTGATGTAATTTATTTAGGGATTTTCTGTATTTTGATAAATAAAAGCAATAAAAGGGATATACCTCTCGAATACTCAAGGGGTTGGGGTTTTCGTTCAAGAATCACTCAAGAACAATACTTGCACATCACACACAAGGGTTTCAAACTGAATCACTCAATTTGAGGGGGGTAAATACTCACGTATTAATCATTAATCATCAAAGTCTATGTTACAATTTCGTGCTCTCCCCTATATATAGACAAAGAAATCTAAAGCTACTAGGAATCCTAGTCCAAGTAGGAAACTAACTATGAAACCGATTACAATTGTAAAACGAACTATCTAACAGCTTTCCTAATTCCTAATGGACTCCTAATGATAATTATATTCAGATTATTTCTTTCCTAAACAAGAAATCACGTTTAAACAAGTAAAAGCAAACTAGGACACAATAACTAAACTAAAGTCGTTGCCTTGGCGCGCAAGGAATATATTCCGTAACTTGTTACTCGTTTTTGACCATGTTGCGCTTTGAATTAGAGAAAACGCAAAGCATTAATGTTGTATATCTCGATCATATCTTTCCACAGAGATTTGAATCATCACGTTTAGATTTAGTATGAGCGAGTTATGGCCAAAATACGAACAACTATCAGAACTTCCAAGATTACGAGGTTCTCCATAATGAACGTGATCATATAACAAGAGCTTTAATCCCCATCTTGCGCGTGTATTCCAAATCATCTTCAATGTAGGAGGCAATGTAATTGTAACCCATTTTAAAACATGCTCCATAAACGAACATAATAGAACTAAGATTGAATGTTCTTTCAATTCCCCTTGGAAAACACCATTGTTGTTCTTGAAGAGCCGTGTAGAGGAATCAAGATCATTCCTAAGATCTATATAATGGTGAATATGATGTGTATCGTTTTTTAAGCATGTTGCTCCTGCATCAATCTCCCTTTCTTCAAAAAGAATTGTCCCCAATTCTTGGTCGGTAACAATCTTTTCTTGAGTTTTGTCTCCATGATCTTCCATCAAATAAATCGTACAATTCTTGGAGAAGTCAGTATGAACAAAGTCTTCATATTTGAAAAACATTGAATCATGTTGAGATGTCTTCAATGAATCCATGACCACAAGGTTACTAATGATGTCAACCTCATCTTCTTGACTTACCTCATCAAATATAGGTGGTTGACTTGGGTCAAAAGAAAATTCTTCTTTCAAAAGGTCATCATTATAACCAAGATCATCAAGAAAATCACCAATATTATCTGGTTCAATGAATTCTTCCTCAACAAACTCATGAACCACAGTTTGTTGTTTTGAATCATAAACTTGAACATCAATCAAGGAATCCATGTTCTTGGCCTTTTCTTGTGAGTCTTCCATAGGAACAATATCTTTAAACGAACCATAAAGATCAGATTTTTGCAAAAACTCCTCAATGATCTCGTTCTTTGGTTCTTTGACTTCACAAGATCTCAAAGATTCTTCAGCTGCGTGCACTTCTTTAATGTATTCTATAGTTACTTGAAACTTTGTAGCACATTCATCTATAAAATGACCGAAACCAAAACAATTGGAACATTGGTTATTATCTTGTTCCTCTTCTCTTAACTTCTGCAATTGTTGTTCAATCCGTCTCACCCTCATCTCAGATAACAAAAGTTTAATACTTTCATCATAACAATATGCACATGAACATTCTTGATCATTGCTCGGATATGAAAATCTTCTCTTGAGATACTTCTTCAATTTTCTCATGGTGCGGATTTTCTCTTTCCTCATGAGTTTTCTGCGAGATTTCAAAGACTCCCACCAAACTAGAGCAGGTCCTCTTAGGCGAGAAATCACAATCTTTACTTGCTCATAGTCAGTAAGCTCATAACATAAAAATAACTCGTCAACCTTCTTAAGCCATCGACAAAAGTCCTTTGAACAATACAACCCACTAAACTCATCTAAGCTGGACTCAATAAACTTAGATTCCCATAGTGACTTCATATTGTTTATTGCTTCATAAGATCAATGTCGAAATAATATTTTTCACTCGTAAAAACACAAAACGGCTCAAAAACAGGAGTAAACAATTGAATTTTGCAAAAATAACACAGGGCTAGTAAGTTAAGCTTAACTAGTTTTGCTCAGAATGTAAGTTACCTGCGAAAAGCACTATTGCTTTGTCGAAAACCGGCTCCAAAATTCTGATGAACAGCAGCACGAACACGAACAACTTTAATAATCTTCTGTCAATCTGGATCGTTTGAAGTTTTAGAAAACTCCAAAAGCTTGCTCTGATACCAAGTTGACGTGATTTATTTAGGGATTTTCTGTATTTTGATAAATAAAAGCAATAAAAGGGATATACCTCTCGAATCACTCAAGGGGTTGGGGTTTTCGTTCAAGAATCACTCAAGAACAATACTTGCGCATCACACACAAGGGTTTCAAACTGAATCACTCAATTTGAGGGGGGTAAATACTCACGTATTAATCATTAATCATCAAAGTCTATGTTACAATTTCGTGCTCTCCCCTATATATAGACAAAGAAATCTAAAGCTACTAGGAATCCTAGTCCAAGTAGGAAACTAACTATGAAACCGATTACAATTGTAAAACGAACTATCTAACAACTTTCCTAATTCCTAATGGACTCCTAATGATAATTATATTCAGATTATTTCTTTCCTAAATAAGAAATCACGTTTAAACAAGTAAAAGCAAACTAGGACACAATAACTAAACTAAAGTCGCTGCCTTGGCGCGCAAGGAATATGTTCCGTAACTTGTTACTCGTTTTTGACCATGTTGCGCTTTGAATTAGAGAAAACGCAAAGCATCAATGTTGTATATCTCGATCATATCTTTCCACAGAGATTTGAATCATCACGTTTAGATTTAGTATGAGCGAGTTATGGTCAAAATACGAACAACTATCAGAACTTCCAAGATTACGAGGTTCTCCATAATGAACGTGATCATATAACAAGAGCTTTAATCCCCATCTTGCGCGTGTATTCCAAATCATCTTCAATGTAGGAGGCAATGTAATTGTAACCCATTTTAAAACATGCTCCATAAACGAACATAATAGAACTAAGATTGAATGTTCTTTCAATTTCCCTTGGAAAACACCATTGTTGTTCTTGAAGAGCCGTGTAGAGGAATCAAGATCATTCCTAAGATCTATATAATGGTGAATATAATGTGTATCGTTTTTTAAGCATGTTGCTCCTGCATCACTTTTGTATTCTAAAACTTTGCAACGAAATCAACAAACATAGATTAATAATGTAGATAGCCACTTATAGAGAGGTTATTGAGATAGTAAAACCAATCAAGCCTTCAAATTGTTTCTAAACCGAGAACTTCAAATAGCAACCTGCCTAATCTTCATACCCTTAGTAAAGGGTGATTACAGCTTTTGTTTTCTATGTTCTACGTTTGGTCTTAGAGACTCTCTCTCCTACAAGTGACAGATATGTGCTTCGCAATTCACATCCTTTGCAATACAGGAAGTGCCTTGACAAATAAATATGTTTCTAATTAGTCATATTATAGTACACAATAGCTGAAACGACATAATTGACATTTTTCTTGCGCTTCATTTGCAGTATCTTCTCCATTTGCTAAGTACAACTGACCATGAAGGTATCTGCCGATTGCAACAACAATATAGATGAGCAATAGACTCATTCTTGCTCTGACATAGTGCCAAAGTGGGCAACTCAAGTAACAGTCTGCCTTTGTAGCACCGACGAAGGTGTAGAGTACCTAACGACCCAATCCCCTCCAACAAATTTGAAGCATGGTCAACAATTAGCATACTACCCAAATGTGCTCATATTCTGTCATTTAAACTTATCAACAATATTCCAGAATCAAGAATCCCTTTTAAAGTTCGAAAAAATGTTCACTTGCAAGAAATTTAGAACATTGTAGTTGAGATTTGGCAATTAGTTGCCTACATTTATACAATTTTGTTATTCAAAAAAAAATAAAAAAAATACTACGAACCGATCACCAAAGCAAGTAAGCGCAAAAGATCATATTCTCATTCTAACTTGGCCTAAGCTAAAAAGTACATTAACCTCTCAGCATCAGCCAACTTTAGAATATCATGGATTCATGATATACACATATCTAATTCCCCAAAATCTAACCAAAGAAAAAAGATTACTAAAAAAAGAAATAAGTTGGGTGGATTAAACAAACTTACGTGTGGACTTGAGACTTGTGTAATTAATTTATGGGGGAGATGAGCACAACCTTTTAACTGCTAGAACTTGAGTAAGGAATCCACATAAAATAAAGTTTGACATGGAAGAACACAACAGAATGAGGTAAGGAGTAAGAAAACAAATGAAATTCCCAAAAAAAAAATTCAATTATTAGAAGAAGAGTACTATAACATCAAAGGAAAGGATCTTTAATTTGTAATTTAAAGACTCAGAATTAGAAGATTAGACAGTGATAAGACTATAAATTGTATAAAAAAACACTACATTAGCAGTATTACAATTGGAAATCCAGCAATCAAAAATAAATGAAAAAAGAATTTCACAATTACCATTCATCAAATAGACATTTCTGCCACCATGCAACCCTTAAGCTCTTGTTCCAATGTTTCCTTGTTGCCTTTTAGACAATGGCCTGCAAGAGGATTAGTTTCAAACTGAGGCATTTTTTGATTCGACAACGTAAAATAAAAAAAGAGCAATATGAAGAACAACAACAATAACAACAACAAAAAAAAAAAAAAAAAAAAAAAAAAAAAAAAAACCCAAAACATAGAGGCTGATAAAAGCAGCATAGCTCATTCATAGCAACAACAACAATAGATCCAAGCATTTTCAAACTTTCAAATGACTTATTACTTTCTAATCCTCAAACCATCACCCATTCCCCTTTAGAAACAAAACATGAGTCACAACAACATTCCAACTTTACTCCAATCACCATAATTAATCATATAACCGCAAACCCAGAAAAAAACCCAATTGAGAATTTAGGATTATGGGAAAGATAAAGCACCTAACTCAAGTAAATTAACAAACCTAATTAAACAGATTAGAAAAAATTAGCCTATTTCGAAAAACATTCTTTTGATTCGAGTTGGAATATTTGAATGATGGGTGTTTCCATTCACAAATGTACATAGTTCATCACTCGAAGTCTTTTATTGCCTGAATAAATGGCATCTAGAGTTAGAGTCGCCATAAGAATTAGAGAAACGAAAGCCAGATCAAAGATGAGAAAAAAGGGATTAATGTGAGAGATAGATACATACCTGGGAGAAATTTGAAGCTCGCCGGAGATTTCGATCATCGATGATGGAGGTAAGACTGTAAGAGAGAGTGGGAGAGAGAGAAACAAAAAGGGAGGAGAGAGCAGAGACAACGGGTGAAAACTGAAACGATGGAGAAGACATTGAGCGCGTGTGTGGAGTTAAGCGTTTGCTTTTAATGAACCACGCGCGATCTGAACCCTTGATTCTTGGAATCGTGCGCCTATAAATTCCTCTCATGCTCTCATATAACTACTGCTCTCAGTAGAACCCAACCATATATATATAATATATATATATATATATATATATATATATATATATATATATATATATATATATATATATATATATATATATACACACACACACACACTAGTTTTTTCCTGGCTTGTGAATATCCCTGACTTATATACATTTGGATATTTTTAATGTTTTTTTATCCCCCCTACTACTCCCAGTTTTCTCTCCCAACTAATTTGACTGGTATGAAGGGACTCTTCCTCCCAAGTCTATCTCTATACGACTATACCCACTATTTGCTCCATTCAAAAATCAAAACTAATGGAAAGATCATGGAGCAAAACTGAAAAAGATTTAGTTTCCTTCTCCAAGCCAATATTTTACAAGCAAAAATATTGAAGAAATGTGAGAAGTTTGGAGATGAGCTTTGATACGACGTTGTGTTTATCATCGTTGGCCACTGATGATGACTCCTCAAGTTCCAAGTCGTGAGATCAAACTCAAGGTTAATGTTCTTCAGTTTAATTTTGAATGAAGCTTTTGAGCTTTATTATTATTTTTATATTTATTTTGAACTTTAATTTGGATATGTGGCTAAGTGCTGGAGTTTCGGATTGATACGCATGTGCTTGAGAAAATAAATTTTCAATGATCCAAGCTTTGCAGAAAAATAAGGCGAAAATCCAAGACCCATCAAGTATAGGAGCAAAAATTCTCATAATTGCACACATCATCATTAACTGTAATAGGCTTCCTTCAACAAAGTAGACATTGTTTACTCTCTCTATGCTTCTATCGGTAAGTACATTCAATTCCTTGGTATTTTCTTAATAATTTTTTTGAAAGCTTTTTTTTTTGTTTTATGAACTATTTCCCTTTATTATGGCCTCAATTGATATCATTGAATGTTTTTTCAAATGTTATCAATATATATAGTATCTTGAGTCCAACTTTGTTTTATCTTACATGATATGATCTCCTCTCTTTTCTTGGCTCTTCACTGAAACTTTAACTGGAAAACAGGTTATTTTGAGCCATAAAGATGGTTGGATGTATTAGATATGATGAGGTGCTCACAAAGGATAAAAGATTTGAGTTTCTTATCCAAGTTTTTTGACTAATTATATTGTTCTTTTGCAGGTCATATTGAAGGTGACAAATGAAAATTTTATGTATGAGTAAATGTTTTCTTTTCCTTATCTTTTTTTTGTCTATCTTTATTGCTTTGTTTTTGTTTTTATATTTATTTATAATAGAACTCTTTGTCTATATTTTAAATGGAAGAGTAGACCGGTGAATAGGTTTAATCATCTTGAGAAGTTTTCAGTGTCAACCTATTTGACTATATATGCAATCATATATATATATATATATATATAACTGGGTCCTTCTTCGTGTGGTGCGACACGTGGGATGCCACATAAGCGAGCCACATGACACGCAAGCGACACGTAAGCACAAACTTGCCATGCAGCATGACACATCATCCATCATTAATGTCTCATCATTAGTTGACTTAATTACATATTTATTAACATATTTCTAAATTACAAAATAAAATAACTTTAGTTACGTAAGTCCAAAAATTATAAATTTGATTCGTTGGATTGGATTTGAAAAATGTTTCAAAACGAGATATATATGTATATGTCTTATAAAAGTTGGGTTCTTTCCGTGTGGTCATGACACGTAGGACGTCACATAAGAGGAAATGTTCGTGTGAAGATGACACGCACACGGCACATGTGCTCAACTTTGTCACATAGTTTTAGTTGTGCGGAATAAAATGAGCATCTGCTATCAACTTTTAGTGCACATATACTGTTAATGCAGAATGAGTTTATTCATTATTTTCATTAATTGAATTACTTATTATAATGTACATATACTGTTTTTATTATCTATCTGAACTTAGTCCAATCACATTACAAATGAAGGTCGCATGAAAATATTATTTTCAAGAATTAGCATGTTGCGTCCTATGGATAGAAATCTTTGCAAAAATAAAATCATATATATTTTACTAATAAAATTAATAATTTCACATCAAATATAATAATTTTATTATTATATATATTCATAAATAATTATTTTACGAGTCCGTGCGAAGCACGGGGATAAAACCTAGTATAATAAGTTGTTCGGCCCTCTCCCTGAGAAATTGAGAAATTTGCTTCTTTGACTTCGTAACATTTGCACTTAAGAAATGTATCGTGTAATTTTTAGCGGTAAACTATAGTACTTTTCTCATCCATCCGTTTGGCAATTGGATTTTGGAACTTTAGTCAGGGTGTCCAAATATAATATACGATATCCTATTAAGTTATATATCATATTTGGATTGATTTTGATTTTGGATCATGTAGTAATTCAATAAATTTTGTTGTAACTTCTTTTAGTATGTTGCTGATTGTAATTATTACAAAACAACTTTTTGAAGGCTACATAACTGTCTAATATCAGGTTGTTTTAGGCAATACTCATTTTAGCATAAAGTTTTGTTGATCATACATCTTTTATCTCATTGTATTTCTCTTATCTTTTTGTACTTCAGTCTTTTTAGTTTTTAATGAATACTCCGTTAATATGCTAAATTTCCTTTTGATAGAATATAAATTTCCTTTTTGATGAATTTGTTTGAGTCCGAATGCACAAACTTATTTTCTTTGCCCACATCATCCGGTTAGCCTACCCGGTGAGTATATAAAGCATTTCTCCCTTAGTTCTTTAGAATTTTTTTAATTGTTCAGGTTTAGTTAACATCGTGCACCGCACCGGTACGAAAACTAGTTTATCCCCTATTCTGTTGAATATTCAGTTTGTTGATAACTAACATTTACCTTTTATACACAAGTAAGAGGATAGTATCAAGGTCTACTTCAGCCGCTTGATCAATTTTGATCTTTAAAACTCTAAACTTAA
Source organism: Tetragonia tetragonoides (assembly GCA_038025085.1). Lineage (NCBI taxonomy): Eukaryota > Viridiplantae > Streptophyta > Magnoliopsida > Caryophyllales > Aizoaceae > Tetragonia > Tetragonia tetragonoides. Next base: position 25,981,133 of record CM076150.1, read on the forward strand.
CTCCTATTCTGTTTTGATCAAACAAAATCCAAGCACAATACGCCATGTTCCCATAGAGGTAAAAATCCAAGCAAAATCCAAGCTAACCTCCCCAAAGTTCTAGGGAGGATTCAAGTCAACTACCCTATCATTTGCTCGGACTAAAATGCAATAAGTTTCTCAATAATACTCCAATACGACTAGTAACTCTTCCAAAAGATGGCTACAAATAGAAAAACTACCAACTCTTGAAAAGATGAATTTTCTTTATAGCATCAACAGATTGTTCATATCAAAAGTTTTTGTGAGTAGCTGGGAGTCTCATTTAAAATCTGAGATGAGCTCTTTTACATAAACAACCTCTGGAATATTTTCTTCATAGCATCCAAAGTCTTTTTTTCCTTGGTCACCAACTGACATGCTAGCTTTGCTTGAAGGCCCTAATTAAGCTAGTAGAGAACTTGTATGTAGTTAACTAAGGATTTTCGAGCGCCAAATACTTGCATCAAGTTCAATTTTAGTAACGTGCATACATTAGTAGAACAAGTGTTGCAGTAAAATAAGTAACAAAACAATTCAGAGACACATTTGATTTAGTGGAGAAAACTATCATACACTTGATCTTTCATTGCTTAAAAATTGACAACAACAATATTTTACACAAGGCATCTCAAATGTACTGAGATAAACCAATAAGGTACCAGGATTGAACACAAAAGTTCAACATACAGATACAAAACAAGTACACTAACGCTTCGTAAAGTCTATCAGAGTTCACTTCGTTGATGATTGGTCCATTCGCAACTGAATTTGCCCTGCCTCTGTGGTTTGCAATTCACTAATTTGCACAAACGAGATCAAACAAAAAAAAACCAAAAACATAAGAATTTCAGGATAATGTAGTACCATATAAAGAATATGAAATTAATCATCCTACACCCACAATGAGACCCTTTGATATTAGAGATATCATATGGTTTGTAGAACTAGTGTACGTGGATTTTTATCCCAAAATTTAAATTTATTGTTCTACTTTTGTGGTTTGATTTTCACTTTTTGGTGTTTCATGCTTTTGCCAACAACTTGCCAAATTAACTTAAGTTGGGTACCTTTCAGTTTCTTTTCCTTTCATGGTTTTAGGGTTTTACTATTTTAGAGACCAAACTTAGACTTTATGGGGTTTTAAGAAAGTGGGTTTTGCCTATTATGGGGGAGTGTGATCTGAACTGCCTGCATGCAGCAAATGAAGAAGGGGACCTAATTCTTCTTGCTGTGAGTTAATAGCTTGATGTAAATCCATGCACTATGAAGAAATTACAGTCAGACTCACAATGAATGGAATATGTCTGATTAGAAAAAGAAAAATGAAAAAGAGTTGACTATAGAGCATACCTCTCGCAACAGTAGGCTATATGGAAATCACCTTTGTATTTGGTTTTGATAGTGTAGAGGCTTCATGCTGATAACATGATGTGAATCGATTTCGGATCTATGATTTTTTATTCATAATTGGGGAATATATATAGGCCCTTAAAGGATAAGTGAATAGTAAAATTACATTGGGATGTTAACATTGCTAAATACTATTCTATGGCCTATGAGTGATCTTTTTACTCTGATACTTTTCCACCCAAAACTTCTGCAAAGCCGTGATATGCCTCATCAATGCCTTCAGTAATATATTATAACGGTAACTTCTATTTTTAGGGGTTTAATGTTTTTTTTGTTTATTCTCGTCGTTATAGTCTCACAAAGTATCTTTAAAAGGGGATAATGCTAATTATTCAAACAATGCATTCTCTCGTTCTAACCCAAAAATCATGTTGATAAGGAGATTAACTCCCACAAAACTTCTTCTTTTTCCGCAGGTGTCAACAACGATCTTCCTGAGCCCAAACTACGGGTTTATAACCAAAAAAAGGCCGAGCTCTTATCTCCAGCTCTCTTCTTCTGACAATATTTGTAAAGGGAAAGACGTTAGCTATTTTCTCTTCCAACAGATTTCTGTTTTAAATGTGCGGATATTTGGTCCAGTCAAGAAGGTTGCTAATGAGCATTTTGAGGAAGGCTCCATGGAGATTGAGAAGTCCTTGACTCTCTTAGTTAGCGCAATGATCGATCTTGCTGTTCCCCAACCACAACATGAGACGTTTCGCTTTTAGGCTGAACGCAAGTATCTTTGGAGGACTACCAAATCTTGTGTTGTAAGGAAATTTAATTCTTCCAAATGATTAAAGACAGGGAGGCATGTCTGTGCTCGTAAACTTTGTGTTGGAATTAAGAGGGAACATGTGTCATCTTACTCATAAGAGTATTGCAACCCACATTTGGAGAAAATCGCCATTATTTTTCCCGGTTCTGGTGTTGATACTGGTTGCTTTTGTGTAGGTGTTCTCTTCGACGACATTTGGAAGTTACAATGAGGGGATCGAGGGATGGGTTGGATGCTACCGTGATGACAGATGAAAGGTATGCAACAGTGCACCCATCATGTGGTGGATTGTTCTTCTGTGGGTTGCTAAGTTGATGGTTCAAATGTTTTTACAAGGTTTAGTTTCTCAAGGGATCCTTCAAAACTTTGTGACACTATTGCTTAGAATTTGGGTAGTTGCAGCGAAATACAGATGGCTGGTACGGATGGAAGCGCAATGTCCCGAAGCATGGAAGCGGGGCATCTACTTCAAAAAGTCCCTAGAGGTTTTGTCGAGATGCGCATGGACTGGCAACTAGTATTAGATAAGATGTTATTTCTATTCCTAGCTAAAGCTAGGTCATGTTTCCTTATATTCGCTTTTGTCCAAAATAAAATTTGTTTTTTGTTTTTAAAGAATTAAGCTTATCCAATTTCTATTTATTGGGTTTAAAAACTGTTAAAATGTTGAGCCAAACACCTCTTAGTGCTTGTTTTGTTGACATACAACTAGCATATGAAGTGCAACTTCCCATGATGTGTAATTTATGTTTAGTTGACAAAAAACACAAGAATAGGAAGTGACTTCCCTCATAATGGAGGAAGTTACTTACCTTGTCCCCTCTAGATAAGTACTACTTCCCACATCACTTCCCATGAAATTAAAGTTCCTTTGTGCAATCAAACAACTTTTGGCACTTCCCATAATTTTCTTAACTCCATGAATTAGTACTTGCCGTAGGAACTTACTTCCCACGATCAACCAAACAAGCACTTAGTTTTGAAAAGTGTTGCTTAAAAGTAGAACTTACAATATATTGAACTTGAGGTTGATATGCTTAAGATCAAGTTTAAGATCTAATCGGAACCCGACCCGTAAAGTTCGACCTGCTAATAATTCAAACGCGAAACTACCAATTCGAGGCCAATCCAATTTATGAGACAAGAGCTATTTTGATCCGATGATCGAGTTAAACTTGATTTGCTTATATGATCCAAAATCAAAATGAACAACCCGACCCTACCCGACCCATTTGCCGGCTCAAGTGAGTGAAATAAGCCCACCTTATGGTGTGAGATGCTCTATAACACACCCATACTCGACATCGTATAGCTTCTTTCCCGCCACCCCCACTTAACCAATCCCAAGACCGAAACAGCAATCTCCTCTCAGAATCGAGAGAGATCAGATGGTGAGAGAGAAGAAGAAGAAGAAGGAGGAGGATCAACAAGCTGAGTTAAACCCAGAAACTGAAGAGCGAAACAGGCTCAAAAACCTAGCTTACAGCAACAACATAGTCTCAGAAACACCCACTAAAGGGTTCAACCCTCTTGCCCCATCCAAAACTGTCATCAAACACCATGGTAAAGACATTTTGAAGAAATCCCAGAGAAAAAATCGATATCTTTTCTCTTTTCCTGGGCTTTTGGCCCCTATTTCTGGTGGCAAAATTGGGGACCTCACTGATTTGGGTTCCAAAAACCCTACTCTTTACCTTGATTTTCCTCAGGTACTTTCACTAATTTGTATAATTTCTGCTGGTTTCCTTAATGGGTTTTTATTTAATTGGTTATTGAGTTACAAAAATGGGGTCAATTTGTAAATGGATTGTTTTGCTGATCTTAGTACTTGTTTATTTATGTATTTTGTAATGTGGTTTAATAGGGGAGGATGAAGCTGTTTGGGACGATTGTCTATCCCAAGAACCGTTATTTGACTTTGCAGTTCTCTAGAGGTGGCAAGAATGTAGTCTGCGACGATTGCTTCGACACTATGGTATGTTTTCATGCACATTTGATTGGAAAACTTGTTTGGTGGTGAATAATTAAGTGTTTATTTTGATGATAAGCTCACAAAATTATTGGCTGTTGGGTTATTTTGCCTACTATACTTGAGAAAGCAAAACATCTTTTTATTCTGGATGCCATAATATGCGGCCTTGAAATGGAAAACTAATCAATCGGTTGTTTCATGTTACACAGTTGTAAGTTGTTCTTTGCGTACTCATATAGGTCTTGTCTGTCAGTGAGGCTTGATGGTGCTAGTAAACACAGTTGGTGTATTTCTCTCTCTCCGTCCATATAATGCGGCCTATGCAACTAAGATTATAAGAATGTCCTGTATAGTTTTTCATGATAACAATTGCTCTATTTGTAGCCTTTCAGGTTCAATATCTGATATGATTACCTGTGTATGTACTTGATTTTGTCAATGCTCTTCCTGCTCTTAAGGCTTGTCCATACATCCTTCCGTGTGTATCATACCCCTTAAGATACGAAAACTATTGTATTGGAAATGTTGATTAAACAGAATACAATCAAGGAGGAGAAATTGTCCTCCCTTTAACTGCAAGTTTGCCTAGTTCCTCAGTAAACCAATAGTTCCTATGTGTAAGCCCCCTCCCGTGACTTATCCCAAATGGAAGCTAAATGGGTTACCCAATCCTGCAGAAGGTGACAAGCTGATCTCCAAAAAGATTGTAGAAGTTCTCTCCGACCAAATACACCACTAGGTCCCAAAGACGGCATTCTTCCAAAGCATCTTTCTCTCCAAATCTCTCGGTCTCACCCAACCTAACTTGTAGAGAGTTCAATATTGATGAGGGACATGCAAGTTCTCGTGTTTCCTTGTATGTAATTATGTATCTTTATGTATGTTGTATTTAGGAAGAAGCTTCAATACTTCTACCCTGAGGTTTGGGAAGTACCCTGATTTTTGATGGTTCTTGTGATTGTAATCTCTACTTCCTAAAATTGTAGATCATTACATTTGATGCGTATCCTGAATTGACCTTCTAAAATGTTGTGTTGTAGTTTCTTTGGTATACTACTACCAATTAGTAGAAGTTCTTAAAGAATATTATGCCATTTCTTTTTCAATAATTGATATCACATTTTATCTAAATTCTGAAATAAACAAGGAAAGGCCCATGGTGACTTTGTTTTTTATGCACCTAGCTCATACATACAAGAGCATTGTAGTACTTTGAAACTTATTGGCGAACAAATAAATAATAGTTATGAATGTGTAGTCAGTGTTTATTGAAGAGGCACAAAATTCTTGTTTCCACTTTCTTTAATACTTCATCCAATCATTCTTTCAACTTATTTCTATGATGGGAAAATCATTTTCCAACAAAATTTAGTGTCAAGTCCAATTGCAAGCTATTAAGACACAGGTTTGAGGGTATGGGCTCAAAACTTTATGGTGTTGAAGGGTGCTGGATATTATTAGAAGATAAATCATGACACCTGTTTGGGAATTCTCCAAATCTTGGCATATTTGTTGTTGTCCTTTTCTTTGTAAAAAAGATCTGAATAAAGCTGTTAATGTTTGAATACATTCTGTAAATGAATAAGGATCTGGTGCAGAAGCAGACCTCTGTTCAGTAAGACAAATCATGTAATCACGGTTCACTAACTTGAGAAGGAAATGTTTCCTTCGCTAGACAAAAATACAGTTTGTAATTTGCTATGTATTTTGTCATAATAGGATCAATTGCTGCTATTGAAATCAAACAAAAAGAAAGAAAGGAAACTATAAAAATTAACTGACATGTAATCCTACAGCAAGCATGCGTTTTGTGATATCTTGTCTTCACCCAAGCTCGAGAAGGAGAGTTCTTGATGAAATGAACAGTAACTACAAGCCTTACAAAAGGGTGATAATATCCTCACATAGCCGATGTAAGAAAACATTTGTGGAATTACAATCTTCCGATCTTTAACTGTCATCCTTGTCTGACGATAGCTATACTTTGGTGATGTTAATAGCTCCACACCTCCAGCTGGGTTGAGCTCAAGTGAGGGGATACATCCATACTTTTGGCTCAACACACCTGGTGGTGTGGGCATTCCAATTCATTAGACATATAATTGTCACGTGGTGAATAAAATTGAACATATAACTGTTACGTTTACCTTCTCTGCAGTAGTGAGTAGACAATTGTTTTTATTTTTCATAAAAATTTTCGGGACCCTCTGTCTATTTTCTTTTCTCTGGCTTGGTGATACGTAAAAAATGTTCTACTGCCAAAGAAAAAAAGTTAAAAGACATAGTCAGTACAAATTTATCAAGCTGTGTTATATCATCGGTAATTCTTGAGGCCCTCTGTGAAAGACTGCAGTGTAGCTTGAAGATCTTGGGTTTTATTATCTTCCGCTACTTCTTTTCTGAGTAGATGTTCTCTGCAGATTGTATTTTCAGATGCATGCTGGGTAGGGAAGAAGGAAGATAATCCAGATGAAGCCAGATTGGATTTCCCAAAAGAGCTATATGAGGTCTTTATTCTTCTTCATTCATATTCATGATACCTATGTCGGTTTTGGTCCTTGCAGGAAATACTTATAGCATAATGTCTTGTTTTTGTATCAGGGGAAGCAGTCTGAGGTTGATTTTCAAGGTGGCGCTGGAGCAACTGCTATGAAGAACACAGTTACTAAGAAAGTTGTTGTGAGGTCTGCTGAAGATGAATCTCCGCCTGAGTCGCCACTTGATGAAATGGAAACTGAATCACCTGAGAGGCAAAACAATCTGACAGACTTGACAAACAGTACCCCAGTCCGGCATTCAGCAAGGACTGCTGGGAAAAAATTCAAGTATGAGTTGTGTTTTCTGCTAAACTTGATTGTTTGCATTTTTAGTATTGTTATTATTATCATCTGTAAGAAGAAGTATCCTGTGATTGATATGACTGTGCAATAAACCAAGTTTGCCCACCGCTGGGAATTCTATGCCAGCCTACGTTCTTGCTCTATACCTGTTTCACGTACTGGAAAGGTCTTCTTACAGCTGACTGCTAAACAAGTTAAAATACCTGGTCTACCGACCTGTCTGGGCTGTCTCCCTCTCTAGTATGTGTTTGCTTTGGGCGGCGGAGGTCGATTGCTCATTGGTCTTTTACTTGAGTATCTTTTTAGTTCTTTTTCTGGGATAAAACATAAATTAGATCTTGTTTCTTATTCAAAGATGTTATATTAGCACGCATATTGGTGAACAGATTTCTGTGACCTGCAGCCTTAGATCCCTGCTCAGTGCTCAGTATACTAGTCTTTCTGGGATATAATCAGGCAGGTAGCCTATGGGCCTAGCCATGTACACATGGATATGTGGTAATTCTTCAAGGATTTGGAAATATGTGTAGAAGCTGCCTGGTTATCAAGATCCAGTTTTCAAATGATTGGAGTCAGCTTCTGTTGGGAATGGAGGAGAAAGAGATGAGAAAAATAGATGCAAATTCATAAACTTAATTTTCTAAAATCCATGCCAATTAACAATTGAGTACAATATCAACTTATAGGCTAATCTCTAAACATCTTCCAACTAAAATCAAGCTTAATATGGGATACATGCCCACTGCTACCACTAATTATGTGAGTAATTGTGACTCCACACACTAACCTCACAACTCCGTTATTTTAATTAATTTTGTAACATAAGCTAACAGCTTCTTTCTTTCCATAAATCTTAAGTACTATGTTTATCTTTGTTTTTCTTTCTTTTTTTTTTCCCCCGGGAACGACAAACTTGGCAAAGGGGGCATTGAGAATCAAACCCTGGTCTTTGCCAAGGAATGGGAAGGGAGAGCCACTGCTCTTCAACCCAATTCTCATACTATGTTTTATCTAATTTCTATGTGTTTCTTCTCTTACTATTTTAATAATGAAATTAGAACAGTCTTTCGCTACATGTAAATATGGTCTTTAGTGTAATATCTGTTCTGAAGCTGTAAATTCTCGATGTTGCTGTGCTAATCGCATTTTGCCTTTTATGTTAACTTAACTTCCAAAAAATGAAAATTGGTGTTGTCACCTTCCTTTTCTTGGTCCAGTTTTGCGCAAGTTTTTTCTGGAGATGATTCTGCTGAAAGCGTGAGTGATATGTCGGGAGAAGAAAACGAGGAAGCTGCTAATATCCTAACCTATTGAGATGGTGTTTACCACCTTTAATCTTTTTTATGGCATCCTTTCTGTGCTGGTTGTATCTTCTGCTATTTCAACTGCTGCATAAATTCTAGACCCCAAGAGTTCTAAGAGCCTCAAGGACTGCTCAAGTACTGTATTTGCAGAAGCTTGAGTATAACGTTGGTACCTTTCTTTTGGGTAATTCATAATGCATGCATGATAGAGTTAGTAAAAAGAATGTGTAGCTGGGTAGTACTAATTCATTATCTTATTGGTGATTCTTGTTTCAGACAGCATTGAGCCAGCACTGTTATCTTTTTAGACAGCATTGAGCTAGTACATTGTGTTATCTATTATCTGTGTGAATCTGTACCTTTAAAAGTAGAGGCAATATACCCTATGTAGCTGTGTTGCTTATGAATTAGGTATGCATAAACTGTAAAGCATGCTGGACCTATCTATATGGACTAAGATATGCAAGTATCAAAATTCAAAGATATGCAAGTGTCCAGCAGCCAGGTGTTGGATGTGTTTTTATTGTTTTTACTTTGTAAATTGTGTACATCTTTTTGGCCTGAAGCAAAGGTTCCTAAAGTGTCCATACCCATGACGGAGTGTCAACTATCTAAGCTATAAGGTAAAATGACGAGTTTCATAAATGCATTTGTTTGCATTCGAGATATTGCTTGAAAAAAACTCTTCTGCTGTTCAACGGACCATGCTGGATATTATGTCTAGTCTAATTGAGATTTGTAGTTTTGTATAATTCACTTCCAACAATTTATAATCTCTTCCTTCTATCCTCCTCACATGTGCAGTCCTAAATTTGATTGACTTTCCTCTTTCCGGTGCAACTATTTGTGTACCTTAAGTAGCAGATACAGAATTCCAAGTCATGCTCACTTGACCAGGATCGTGGTATTCCAAAGACAGCAGTACGGGTGGAGAATTCTGAAATAAATCAACAGTCTACTGAGCCAAACACTGAGCAAGTTCCTGTGTCTGCCTTGCCAAATTCGGTAACTAAAGAACCGACTCGTGGTCCACTTGTTCAAGCCACTATAGCAACTCTGTTCAAGAAAGTGGAAGGAAAGGTAAGCATATGACTTAGTTTGTTGTTACTTAAATGCGACATAATGAGTACCTGTGTCTTGTAGGCAGGGTCTGTAATATGCATATTCCCTTTCAGCCAGCTGTATTCTGGACCTCTGGTCACCTAGAGGCCTTTCTTTTACCTATGTGAATATAAATTCTTCACGGACTCATATTAATCACTGATTCAGACCTAGTAAAATAAAATGAAATATAATAAAATAGAAGTCACTGATCCATTGTGGCTGTTGTATGAAACGGTTATCATCATCATTCATTATCCAACAATTTTATGTTTTGATTTGAAATGTTTCTTTCAGAATACCGCAGGAAGTGCAAAGAAGACGGCTTCGTGTAAAGGTTTCGACTATCACCTTATTAATGTACATTTATAGAGAAGTGGTGGTAGTGTACTAAGAAAGGAGGTACCCATTGACAATTTTCAGTTTCTAGTGAGAAGGTGCAGCTCAGTAGTTCAAAATCTAAGAACAAAAATGTGAAGGCAAGTCAATCGACATCAGTAATGTCCAACTTGTCTATTAATTCCATTGTGTGTTTGTGGAAATAGTAACTGAGGGGTTATAATTTGGTCCATATTCAGATTCAAGCAGTTGCAGAGGCTGCGGAATTGGGGAAAGAGGAAATCAAATCTGTAGACAGAAAAGGAGGTTAGTCATTTTTTTGGCAGCAATTAGTGTCTCATTAGGTGTTTGAAAATCTATATGCTACACCATACCATGAACCCAGTGTCTCTCATAAAGCTCCCAGTCCCACCTTTGGTGGTCTATGTATCAGATTAATCCATTCTTACCCCGCAAAAAGAGGTGGCTTTCATTACAATCTTGATTGACCATGATAGGGAAATTACTTCCATGCTACTTCACATTCATTAGTGGAGTACAACTGAATGCAATGTGTAATTGCTGAAAATTGCACAATAATGGCTCTTTCAACTTGTGGCCAATGGATATAAGTGATGAAAGTAAGGAATCAAAAGATGCTCTAGTGGTTAGGATTATCGTGCCCCAACCATGAGGTGGAGGGTTTAGATCCTGTCCGTCTTTGTGCCACCTCTAAAATAAAATGATGAATGTTTTTCTCTTAAGAAATTTGTGTTAAGTCTGAAAGAGCAGGAATCTGCATCCTTGACCAAATAATAACAAGGGATGAATAGTATATAGTTTTTTTGCTAACAGGGAGGAATAGTATATAGTTGGAGAATGAATAACTTTCTGATTATGACTTCAATATACAATGGTGCGTTTTATACAACTAGCACTCCAAAAATAATAATGGATGAGAAATTCTATCAAAAAAACATCCAATAACAATGGATAAGCTCAGAAGTGGATGTTGTTTGCTGATATTTCTCATTCATTGTTATTTTTGGTGTGCTAGTAGTATAAAAGGCACCATTTTAAATTGAAGTTATTAATCAGAAAGTTATTCATTCTCAACTATGCATCAAAGCCCATGGTAGATTCTAAATCCTCCAAAGAAAAAACAATCACGATCTTCCCTCACAATAGTAGATTGGCTAAGATGCAAATGAGAAATTTAGGTTTAGGTAGCCAAGGATGTTAAGCCAAAGAAAAATGGAGTGGCCAAAGCATAAGAGCGAACTCAAGACAAATGGGGTAAAAGCAAGAAACCCTGTCAAGTCAAGATGGTTAGAAACCGAAGAGAATCTCGGTAAGACCGAGGCGGCAACACAACCTTAAGAAGAAAGGTTGGGACAAGGAATCCCAATGTTGTAAAATGAAGAGGTCCAAAAGTAGGGTCAAGTATTGGGAAGAGTACATCATAAATCGATGTTCACAAGATGTACAATGATTAGTCATCTTAAAGAGATGAATATAGAAGACGTGGAGGATGCAATAGTACGAGACTCCATATACGGCAGAAAAAGATCACATGGCCACAACATCCTCATAATGCTAAGTAATGTGGCTATGCAAGTTATTAGTGGATTAAAATCATTTAAAAAAGCGTGTGAGCAGATAATTGAAGTTTAAGGGGGTGTGTTGGAATTCGCTAACTTAAATTAAAGGTGCTACAAATCGTAAGCTCTAAATAGTAAATTATTTAGAGCCTTATATTGTTGAGTGGTTGTAATTTAGAATTATTATGAGGAAAAATTGGCCAAAACCCCCTAGACTTTTGAACATTTTGGCCAGAACACCCAAATCCTTTGAATTTTGGCAAGTACCCCCTAGAAAAATTAAAAAGCCATGTTAATCTTCGGAAGCTTGATTTTCCGGCCACTTTATAATTTTTTGATCCTGTTTTGCCCTCATGCTTTTTGCAAAAGATACATTTTTTCTATATGAAATGAAAAGTTACCACATAAAAAGAAAAGCAATGGGTTACAATGTGGTAACTTTTCATTTTGTATGGAAAACATGTATCTTTTGCAAAACGCGTGAGGGCAAACCGGGATCAAAAATTTATAAAGTAGTCGAAAAATCAAGTTTGGGGGGATTAACACGGCTTTTTAATTTTTCTAGGGGGTACTTGCAAGTTCAAAATATTTGGGTGTTGTGGCCGAAATGTTCAAAAGTCTAGGGGGTTTTGGCCAATTTGTCCTTAGTATGAACCACTGTTTCGTAGGAGTTCCACATAGTATACAAGGAGAAGCTTATGTAATGCTGAAGCTCGTTGAACGTAATAAATTGAGAAAATATAGCATGCAAAGGCTATCTCGAGTGAGCATAGCAATACTCACCATCAATCTTTCCCCTCATATAATATAAAGATAACCACATTGAGGGCATGCTTGGCATGAGGGTAATGTATTAAGGGGGTAATGAGAGTAAATTGAGAGGTGGAGGTGGTGGTGGGGATTAGTTTTTAAGGGGTGGAGGGTAATATTTACTCCCATTTGGGGGTTAATAATTAACCACCCTTCCCTAGGTTAACAATTCCCCCCATTTTCCCTTATGTTTCCCCTTAATGCATCAATGGGGTAATAGTTAACCACCTCCACCTTCCCATTTTACCCTTTAATTTGCTCCATTACCTCCCTGAATGCAACCCTCATTCCAAGCATGCCCTGAGTAGTGAATAGTATTATAGTTTGTGCCATTGGGTCCACTACACTACCGTTGTGCCAAAGTATAATAGTCAACACACTGTTTAGCCAAAAGAAGTCAACAGTTCCACGGTCAACTTGCCCAGTCTGGTGATTGTTTTATACATTGTCCACCCCATATTATTGGCAATATGTTAGCCAACTTGAGCATTGGGTTCAGTCAGATCGCTGCGAATGACCTAACCAGTATAGGAATCACATGGGTTTCGATTAGTTTAGAATTGAGTTATCCAATTATCTTCAGAACAGCATTGTCCATGATATAACAAGTTATCAAGGTGGAGGAGGCCTGGGTGGGTGTTGTTACCGGATATGTCTGTTATGTGTCAGCAGCGGAGCGAGAGTTGTTTGCATTTGTTTGTGCAGTTTGAATTTGCTAGGTCATTGTGGGATAGGTTGTTTCGGGGGGAGTATTTTGCTCCTCCAGATATGGTTGGTTTGTTTATGTGGGAAGGAGGAAGGATGGTAAGCTGGTTCGGCAATGCATATGCATTTGTATGGCTATATTATGCAGTTTGCAAAGGAACTCGAGGGTTTTTACTGGCATTAGTGAGCCTGCTGCATATGTTTGGGATCGGGTAGTTTCCTTTCGGGGGATGACTCTTACGGATGTTCAGCGCCTTTGGGCTGATTTGTAGTTAGTTTTTTGCTTTCTTTTTGAGGACTCCTTATCCTCACATATTGTAATTTTACTCTGCTTTCATTAATCAAAAATTGTCTTATCTAAAGAAAAGCACAAGTTATCAAGGATATTTTTGTTCATGGGGCTGTTTGATATGTATTGGTTAGATGGTGTGAGAAATTTCTTCTACTATTCTACTAGCAAAAATTTGTTGATTATTTAGTAGTTATTGATAGCTGAGCCCTTTATTAGCAGATCAATTAAGATAGTGACTTTTCTCTTTTTAGGTTCTTCCTTGGGTATCATAGTTACAAGTTACTTACTGCATTTTCAGGAGTTGTTGAGTTTACAACTTTTGATCCTTGTACCCGTTTCCAGTTTCTTGATTGATCAAAAAATAAATCTCTAATTATGAGAGAAAAGTTCCTCATTGTTATAGATATGTTAGTCCAACTTTGTTATCCGCTTCATGTGATCCATTTTACATTGTACGTCTTACAACTTATACACCCATGATGACCTGATGCACTATGAACTATGGCATGTCCAGTTTAATGTGGAGTTCCATCTTTTGCATCACTGTTGCTGTATTATTCAAGTTATTGACCTGCATAAATTCACCAAACTGATGCATAGTAGGGAATCCTATTTAAATTTTTCTGTGTGAGCCATAAGCTGCAGTGCTTTTCTATGCCTGGGTTAAAGACGAATTTTCTTAATATCTATATCAGTAAAAGTAACAAAATCTGTTATGTAAGCTGCTGTAGGGTCTTGTATCTTTAGTTTTGATTTCATGTGCTGTAATTAGATGATTTTGGGGAGAGGATGTATGGGGGAACCCTACCGCTAGTAGGTGGCTTCCTTGTCCTCTTGCCCTTTAGGTGTACTTAAAACGCTATTTTTGGTAATAGAATTGCTAACTTTTACCAAAAAAAAGTAACAAAATCTCTGTTTCAGTAGGGGGTCAAAAAGTTGGTTGGTTTAATGAAAAAAGTATGAATCCGTTATGCTTCATTGTTTTTTCCTATCTGGCTTTGGCTTCATGAATTTATTTTGTTTTGCTATTGACAAACTTTTTCTTACTGGCTAACGTGAATGCTGTAGGCGCAAGAAATGATAGAAAGAAGCAGAAAGCTGACGTAACTGAGGTATTGATTCAGCACTTTGTGTTGTTATTATTATTATTTTTTATTCCACAGCAAAAAGATATCTTTTATGTGCAATTTGTTGCCAAAATGCAACATTGTTTTTTGATAGTTTGAGTTTGGCAAAGTTTTTTTGTTATTATTATTATTTGTTGCCAAAATGCAACATTAAAAGTCCTAGAGCACTTCACCATACTTACCTGGTTTACAAATGAGACATATGGCTTACAAATTTTGAATAGACCCATGCGTAAAAAGCACCCCTCTCCCCGCACCCTTTTGTGCTAAAATGCAACTTTATCTAGCTTACTGCATTTATAGACTTCATGTAATTTATGATGATGTTTGTACCATGTGTTGATGGAGCAAGGTTGTACTTTGATTATAAATCTTTTAAGGTAATGAATGTGGTGTGGTCATCATAGGCACAGCTTGTACTTAGTTTACTAATTGAAACTTGGGTGGTAATTAAACTTACTAGTTCTCATCTATTCATTTTCACCCCTCCCCCCTCCTTTCTCAAGTAAGAGATATGTAGAAAAGATTTGTTGTATGACTCGAGTGCAGAGAACAATTAAAGTAATAGAGTTTCCAGGAAGGACTCTGGCTCCCCTAAACTCAGGTTTACAGAAAATCGCCCCTCTTTTTCTGCCACCCGTCATCTCCATGTTTGGCGATCAACTTTGATTAGCCTGCACATTGTCTCTTGACACTCTGTCTACATATTAGTATCAGAATTCCAACTCCCGTTATGTAACATTCGGAGAGTAGGGTAACATTTCCTGTTAGATTTTCATGTTCATATTCTATCAAGGCCTCTAGAACTGGAATTTAAAAACTTGCGTGGACTTAGTCCATGGTGGACCAATACTTGGAGTCACCCCCTACTTCACCTGGAGCCACCCCCCTCTAAAAGTGGAGCCACCCCTATTTAACCTAGAGCCATCCCTCAAATTTATACTTGGCACCACCCCTACTTCACCTGGAGCCACCCCCCTACTCCACCTGGAGCCACCCCTCAAAATTACTTGGTCCACGGTGGACTAAGTCCACAGAAGACCTGCTGAGCTATGCTGTATTAGAATGGCTAGGATTGCAGGGAGTGAAACTTTAGCTCTCTTCATAACAAATTGGATTCTGAATGGTAGTTTTGCACCAGTCCTTGTCACATGTAACTATGTGAGATGCATTTCTAGCTTGATGAAGTCCCTTCGGTTTTGTAATGAATTACCTTTTGAATTTGTTGATTGCTTGTTTATATCATTTCAGTATGTGACGACGGTGTATTTAACCATTTACTTTTTTGGTTTTTTCTTTCTATATAGGATGAAGATGATATTGAGAAATTCTCCAGTGCATCAGAGGTCATATTCTTCTCTTTTTTTGTAACTCTTTTACTTGTCGAGCAGAAGTTTTTTTAATGACAACTATTATGCTGAAGCTCACAAATTTTGATCAGGAACAGGACGCTAGTGGGAGTGACGAGGACTGGTGTGCTTAGTATTGTCAGCAAGATATCTGCCACTGCAGTAGCAGATTATCAGGATTCAGGAACTTCTGCATGGGGGTGTTGTTTTTGGGCGAGGTTACAAGAGGCAACATGCCAGCATCAGGCCTTTTTTCCCTTTTCTTTTGGTGGTGATTGTTCTTTAATAGTACTGTATTACTTTTACCTCATTATATTTATCCCTATTTTGACATCTTGTTGACTAGCTAGCTGAATTACACCCAACAGTACTGTTTGGCCAGTAATAGTACTGCAGTTAATCAATAATTACCAACTAAATTGAAAGTAGGGATGACAATGGGAGATTTATTTTCCGAGAAAATCAATTTCGACCAAGTAATATATTTCGACAAATAATCTTTTCGAAAAATATTTTTTTATTTTATTTCTTTCCTTAAGCAAGTCAATAGTATATTTTCCTTTTCTTGAGTACGGAATATATTTCCATATCTAAGTCAAGAGTCTTATGGCAAATCAAGAGTAGTGTCTTTATACTTTCCATTTCAAATCAAGAGTATCTTTCCCCTTCTCCAAGTATTAGCAATAAAAGTCTTGATCCTATAGTAAGTCAAGAGTAATCTTTTGCTTCCCATATTTTGTTTAGGGTCTAGGTTTATCCTTTTTCCCTTTACTTATTTTGCAAGTCAAGAGTAATATTCTTTCTTTCTTGAGTCAAGAGTATTTTTGCTTTTTTCTTTTTAATAAAAAGTCGAAAGATCATTGGTTAAAATACGTTACTTGCATCGGCAAAATTTCCAAAACAAATTAGATGTCTCCTTGATAAGTTACCATGTTGAGGGATCATTCTAGATTGTTTTCCCATCTTTGTCTAACTAAAAAAACAGAAAATAAATTTGCATTGCATTTCATTATTAGAAGCTCCATGCTAGGACATAGAATTATTTTAGATTGTATTGCATACCATTTTACATCATCTTAAAACATTGTATATACCCACTTGCTATAGGTGGGTAGCTTCATCATGCATCTCATATTAGACATTGTTTTTTTTGGTGAGATCTCATATTAGACATTTTGTGCATACATATAGGACATCGCATATCATTCTAGGACATTCTAGATTCTCCCATAAATCATTTTAGGCATGTCTAGGACACTACAGAGTCTTGCACCATAATCGTTCACATCAGATAGTTGCATTTATCGAGTCGTAGACCATAAGGTATCTAGAAGAGTCATCATGTATGTTCATCTCAAGTTGGCATATAGAGTTCCCATATTTGGACTTCGAGAGTTAAAATGAGAATTTGTCTTCTTCTAAAAGCCTTTTTTCGAATTTCTTTCTTAGTGTCCCTTACTAAGTTGAGAATTGCATCAAGGATAGGAAAGCCCAAGTTTGCTCGAAGGAACCCAAGCCCAATATTTCTGGAGATACCAAAAAGACTCAAGCCCAAATGTTGGAGGAACTTTTGACCCAAATGACTGCCATGAATGCTAGGTTAATTGAAGTAGAGGCTAAGATTGCTAAGCTCGATCCTCACACTGAGGATCCCAAGAAACCCATTCTGAATGATGATAAACCCAAACCTCCCACTAAAGAGGTCCAAGAACTTCAAGTTAAACTAAACAGGCTCGATTCTATTTTGGGTAAGAGTCGCATCTTTAACGCCATGATAGTCAATTCTGAATGCTTGTCTCCCCACATCAAGGGAAAATTGCCCACCAAGTTCTCCATCCCCAGAAGTTCCCACTTTCAAAGGAACCAACGATCCACAAGATCACATTAGAGCGTTTACTACTGCATTGGGCCTTAGAGGGATTGAACACGATCTGTATGTCCACCTCTTTCCCCAAACCTTGGACCCTGCTGTTAGGGCCTGGTTTTTCAAGTTGCCATCTCAAAAGATCCAAATTTGGGAAGACATATCCACCTTATTTCTGGAGAGATACGCTCAATATCTTGCCTCCCATGACATTGAGAGAGTTAGAGATAACCAAGCAATGTGATGAAGAAGGATTTACCAACTTCGTGAGAAGATGGAGAACCGATGTCGCCGAAATGATTGATCGCCCATCTGAAAGGGATCAAATTAGAATGCTTGTCCTCAACTTGACACCCAAGTATCGTGAGCACATGTAATTCCAACCGATCACTATATGCCCAACTAGTTGAAGTTGGCATGGCCATTGAAGATGACAAGCTCGCCCAATTAAGCAACAAGCAAGAGAAGCATGACTCTAATAATGGAGGCTCGTTCGATCAAGAAAATGAGGTCAATGTCATTGCAAGTACATATAAAAGAGTATACACACTTCTTAGCATGACACAAGATGAAGCCTTCGAAAAAATTCTTGAAGAAGGCTATATTTCGGCAATTGGTCCCACATCGGACCTAGAGATCAATAAGAGAGGCAATAATTGGAATCCTAATGTCTACTGCAAGTATCATCAAGGAAAGGGCCATATGATTAAAGAATGCATGCACTTGAAGTGCGAGATCCAGGATTTAATCGACGATGAGACCATCCCTGCACCATGAACCCAAGAGTTTGAATTGGACGCCTAGCCCAATCGCGAAACCCAAGCTCAAATATCATAGAGTCGTAGTCTAGTTGGAGAATCCCCTTTCCCATTTCTTTCTTTGTCGAGTCCAAGTCTTGTATTAGGATGTCTCTTAAAGTATTGTCTTGCTTTCTTTTGATTGAATAAAATAGGCCTGAATTTCTTTCTTCATTCATGGAATCTCTCTTAATTGCAAACTCAATGATGAATCTGATTTGCCAAACTTGATCAATGCAAAGGACCTTAACTATTGAGAAGAGGACCACAAAAAAAAAAAAAAAAAAAAAAAAAAAAGGAAAAGCAAAAGAGACACACATCTTGTAAGTCATACCGAGGGCATGAAACATTCATTTGACACCCTTCATTATTATCCTTTCACCCACAATGCTAATCACCGCTTGGAGCCCATTTGAGCCATCAAACACAAAACCACATTCTTTCTTGAACCACATTATCCTAACCCGGGGCATGGGAAGTGTGCAATAATTTTTAAGTGTCACCAAATCTCGAGAGAGGAGAGAGAACTCCAAAGAGTTCAAAAAAAAAAGAAAAAAGGAAAAAGAAAAAAGAAGCAAATGTCCAAAATTCAAAAGAGAGAAGCAAAAGTTCCAAATGCATCAAGTGAGCATCAAAAATCAAGAGAGTTTCCTACTTTCCTCACCTCGAAATATCAAGTGACACCAAGTACATTGGGGAATTTTATGGGGATTTAAGCCTTAGTATTCATTCGTTGGCAACTCGCACATTGGCCAAAGACCACTAAGTCTATTCATTGGGTGGCTTAGGCAAAATTGGCAAGCCCGTTGGGTCGATCATCCAAGACAATGATCCAGGCAAAAGTTAGGGCACCAAATATTAAAGGTCCTCAAACTACGTTTTGGCATGATTCCTCTGTGGATAAGTAGGTAACCTATTTGAGGCCGCTCCATACTATAATCTTTCTCAATTACAAGATCCATTTGCAATTACACATGGGATTCATTAAAGTTCCTAACTTAATAATATCACTTCATCAATGGAAACTCAAAATTCTAAGGGTTTCAAATTTCCGTGATTTTACCCTTTCTAGAGCCCAAGACTTGGGTTCGAATTCGCTCCCCTGCATCGCTTCTATCGCACAAAATTTTCCCATTTTATACTTTTTTGCACCAAGCTCAATTTCTTTCATAATCTTACATCTTTACCCTGGAATTCTCCACTTTGCATCGATTCTCTATTCATAGTTTGTGGCTTCCGTAGCCATCTTTTCTTGGATCAATAAATCCAACTAAGTGCTTGTTTGGTTGACACTTAGAAAACATAGGAAGTGCTATTTCCTAGGAAGTGTGATTTTCCTTCTTGTTTGGTTGACAAAAACAATGTGGAAACTTACTTCCTATGGGAAATAACTTCCCTCAAAATGGAGGAAGTTGCTTACCTAGGCTCCCCTTGGTAAGAAACTTCCCACATTAATTCCCATGAATTTGCAATTCCCTTATTCAACCAAACAAGATTAGACACTTCCCTTAAATTTCCATTTCCCATGAATTTCTACTTTTCATGGAAACTTACTTCCCATGGTTAACTAAACGACCACTAAGCATCCCTACAGTTCGTTTTCTCCTCAATTGAAGATGTCGTTCACAACTAGGAAACTGATTTCTCCTATCTTCTTCAGTATTTTAAGGGAACAAACTCTATCCCAATTCCTAAACGGTTAGGGTTTGGCTAGTATAAGAGCTCCGCCCTAGCTTCAATCCGAATGATTCATGCACCACAATTATATTGAGAGCATAGCATTTATTCTTGTAAGTTTGAAGGAAGCTAGAGGGTTGAGTGGAAGTTGAAGAAGGCCTTGAATTGGAGCTTAGTCTACAAATTCAAGGGGAGGAGAACCAAAGCTTGTCAAGGAGTCGAATCTGAAACAAGTGGAGTGTCCAAATTCATAAGTTCTTCTCTTCCCAATTTGATTCCTTTAGCTAATTTCAGATTTTACAGATTAT
Organism: Tetragonia tetragonoides; assembly: GCA_038025085.1. Taxonomy (NCBI): domain Eukaryota; kingdom Viridiplantae; phylum Streptophyta; class Magnoliopsida; order Caryophyllales; family Aizoaceae; genus Tetragonia; species Tetragonia tetragonoides. Next base: position 26,001,389 of record CM076150.1, read on the forward strand.
TTTGTTACTTAGGAATATAGTATTTCTAGCTTTAGACATGAATCATTCACCTACGTTTGGTTGAGTTTTGCTAGACAATGATTAGTATTGATGAAATTCAGATTATATTCGTTCTTAATTTCAAGTTTACAGCTTTGTTTTGATTGTTATCTTTCTTGATAAAGTTGGTGAATGATAGCTAATTGTATGATTTGGCTTAGTTTAGATTGTACAATACTAGTAGTACTAGCTTAGATTTATCCTGCGATATGGCCATGATTTGAGTTAGGAGTATAATCTGATCTGATTGAACTTAGCATTTATGTGTTTATGTTTATTAGGATAATTGAGGTCTTTCTAGTGACTATTGCTTCTAAATTGATCTTCGTAAGTTGCTACATATTTGCGTTGGTTAGTTTGGTTTAGAATCGACCTAGGCTTAGTTCAGGTTTGATTAAAAGTATGGAAAGATAGGGAGTCTTCTTAGTGAGTACTCTACAGGTTACCTTCTTTTAATCCTAATGAATTTCTCAAGCAAGGTTCAGTGTCTGTTAGCTAATATATGATTATTTCTAAGTATTTGAGTGATGCTTGTTTCATATGTTACTATTAGTGTTAGTTAATTTAGTTCTTTAAGTTTAGATACCACTCATTAAAAACCCCCCAATTATTGTGAATATTGTATAGTAAGTTAGACTTTCGAATTAGGAATTAGACTATCTACTCGTGGGATCGATCCTTATTTGCCTATATTAGTTGTTATTTATATTTAGGTGGTAGAAATAAAGTTTAATTTAGTACGCCTAATGACACGTACCACAATTCTAATCCATAAATACGCTGCTATGCGGAGAGGCATAACAAATGTTATGTCGGACGCACGACATAGATGGTGTATATAACACATTGATTCCATGAAGAGATTTCAACAATTCCACATTGATTTCAAGCAGATACCCTATGAGTGTTACAATACTTCTTGGTTGCGCATTACTATCTCATGTGGATACAAATACTTATGAATGAGTGTTTAGCACTTAGATGAATGTAATGGGCGAGATTCAATATTGCCTGCAATACTATCATCATCTTTATCAACTACTTCAACGTCAGATCATCCCATTGTGGGGCCTACTTCTCGGATTTTCAAGAATATGACTCAGAAATTGATGTGTTATGCACCGAGGGGCGTGTCCCACAGAAAATGATCATTATTGAATCGGTCCATTGTCAAGAAACCATCATATGGTTCGAAGTTGCCGCCTTGTTATCACCTAATTAAAAACAGGTTGCCAAAGGAAAGTGTTTTATAAAGATTTTAAACAAAACCATTTAAGAAACCTAGATTTTAAAGATTTTAGGATTACAGCCCATCTCTTGATTTTAGCTAGTATTGGTGGAAAATTAACAAAATCAAACTTGAATTGCAACAATGGTTTGATAATCAGAACAAGTGGACACTTACCACTACTGGGATATTCATTATAAAATCTTGCTGTACAACAATGATGGGGGAGCACGCAAGAAGTAAAGTAGCAGCTGTTATTTAGAATCCATTAAATGTTCCAAAACATTGTTTCATTATTTTAGGTTGGCAACTAAAGGGAGTTATTTGACGGTTAATAGGCTTGTCAGAATGGGTATTACGATTGATTGTTTGCAATGTTCTTTGTATGAGTCAGGTACAAATGAATCACACCAACACTTATTCTAGGTATGTTCCAGCAAATTTTCCCACATTTTATTACACATTTTACAATCTGTTCTCTTTTGTTTTGTTTCATTAAATATGTTTTGTGTAATTCTATGACGTTGTAATTGTGTTACGTACTTACATTCTACATCGCTCCGTTGAAAGAATATATAAAAAATATTTCCATATACGAAATCAACAAGTTTAAAAGTTGTACTGGGCAAAGTGAAAATTGAACCATTTCTTCAATAAACCAAAAACCACTAGAAAGTAATTAGACTAGTTCCATAATTCTTCTACAATCCTTTATGAATAAAAAAAACAAGAAAAAGTCATTTAAACTTCGAACGTTATGTCTTTGGGTTATATAGACCCTCAACGTTCAAACTTGAAAGTAGGTCATGTAAAACTCTAACATTTTATTTTGGTCATATAGGTTACTAAATTGCTAGAAAATAAGAGTGTGCACATCACTCTCCGTCATTGCAAGTACAAAATAAGAAAAGGAAAAGCTTCAAAATACTTTAAAAAGAAAAAAATAGAAGTCCATTGCTTTAACAGCTATATGTCTTGCCCAAAATCCCAATATAGCTATACATATTCCCAAAATTCCATTTATTTATTTGTCTTTTTAGTACTGTATTATCCATGGTCAAAAAATAAAATAAAAAAATACCACCCTCTCGAGATATTGGGTATCCTTGGCAATGCATCAAATATTTTTGTACCATATGCTATCTTATTTGAAACAACATTAACAAAGTTTTGAAGTAAAAATTGTGTAATATAATTCAACTTTTACTTGCATAAACAACATTGAGTTTCACATTCGAAACACGAGACAATTTGAACTACTATACGTTTAAACATACAGCCAATCAATTGGTATTGGGTCCTAAAAATAAAGTTCTTAGGTAGAATAATATAATTGTTAATGGACTATTACATCACTAATAGGAGTATATTACTCAAACAACAAATAAAAATAAAAATGATAAGATGAATTAAGCATGAGCTTTCGTACGGAGTATCTAATTTGTTTCAACATAAGAGGTTGAATTGAAGGTCACATATATCAATAGAATAGATTTGTTATTATATATCTTATTGATCAATTCTATCACTATGTCACGCTTGATGGATTATGATAAATCACTTTAACGTTTTCATGTGACTTAACAAAGGCTACTGTACAAATGTCGGATTTAATTTCACTAGACTATAATCAAGAATGTGTTCAATTGATTTCAAATTCCTGAATACACAGAAATTAATATTATGATGATTTTCCTTCAAATATATTTTATTCTATGTGATAATGGAGAGTGAAGTACAATCTCCTACTTTTCGGCAACTTAATGACCTATAGGGCTAGAAATAAAACGTTAAGGGTTTGTATGACCTATTCTGAACGTAGATGGCCTATGACCCAAAGGCACAACGTTGAGGGTCTATATGGCCTTTGTTGATAAAGAAAAAGCATTCTCCTACAATCAGAGTAGATAACAAGAACCGAGATCGTCATTGTTGGTGGCAGGTCCTCTGCAGTTGTAAAAATAACAGCAGAGAGTTGTTCTCCAAGCCTACATTCTTGGGTTAGAGGAGGTGGATTTTTTTATCCTTTATAGTGGTGGGGGTGAGTTTTTAAAATTATAAAACTTAGAAGAGAGAGAAAGGGACATTATAGTATGAGAACAACAGATGATCCATACACTTGTAAGTGGATATCCGCACTTTACACGGACTGTGATTCAATATAAAATAATTTAATATAATCTGATTAATTATCTCATTGAAAAGTTGAAATGTAATTGAAATTAGAATACATGAAACAAGTTGTAGCTAGTGACAATGTGACTAGATAACAAATCAGTTTTAACATTACCTCCACAGTATCACAAATTCAAAATCTTTAAAAATAAAATATAAGCCTTAAGGAAAACAAAAACAAAAAAAAAAAACAAACTACCACCTGAACTGAAGTATGAGAGGAGGCAGAGTACCCCGAAAATGAGAGATGAAACAAAGCTGAGAGATCAGAATGGCCCATTATAATGAACGGAGTTAGCGGATGATTTGCAACAAGCATAAAATCAGCAAAGATCTGGTCAAAGTCCTGCCAATACCAACAATTCTTCAGTTTCCAACTTAGCCTTAAAAGTTAAAACTACTGTGTTTCTTTTTGTTTTATTTTTGGGATGAGCATGAAAACTAGAGAAGAGTTGAAGTAGGTACCTGGATGAAGGTAGCCCATGCCCAAGCCAAAACCCAAAACCATTGCCCCGTTTTGTTGTTGTAGTTGTGAGGAAATGTTTACATGGGGTTTGTAAGAATTGTCACAGAGGTAATGAAGAAATAAACCATTGTTGTAATGGGTAGTACCATACCTTCAGATTTCAAATCTCTATCTCTTGTGCTTTTGCTTGTGCTTGTGTGTTATCTGTTCCTCCATCTATTAATTGTTGCTTGTTTTATCCAGTCTGTTATGTATATATATGATGAGTTTACATACTTGCTTTGCTTTCAAGTATTGTCAAAGACTAGAACAAATTATATACAAAAGACTATTGTGCTAGCATAAGTAATGTCGGGAATCAAGTGTTGGGTCGCAATCATACAAATGAATTTTTTTTTTTTTTGGGGGGGGGGGGGGGGGGGAAGATACAACTTGTTATTTCAATTGTTTTATTTAGATAATTTTCTTTTAAGCATGTGAGTTAGTCCTTTTCTTTCTGATAGTCAATGATTGATTATTGCTAACCTATAGAACCTTATAACAAAAGAGATTATAGATATGCATGATATCAATTTATAGAAAAACGTGTTTGAGATGGTCTCACCGTAATATTTAGTGAAACATGAGTCACTTTTTAGTGAAATAAGAATCACTGTTTATAGTAAGTGGCCCCTATATTTCTTAAAAGTGACCCTTATATTTCTGTAAGTTGATCTGAAACAAGACTTGCTCATCAATTTAATCTAAGAAAATACGAAGAGGTTATATATAAATTCAAGCACTTTCGAAAATTAAGAGAAAAAAATTGTTTCGTATATTTAGAAAGCTAATAAAAAGAAACACAGTTTGACAACCAAATAAAAATGAGGAGAGAATCGGAAAGTGGAGTGGTAGACTGGTGGTGTTACCTTTATCGTTTTCCTTTGCAACATGTAGGTGGTGTAATTAGTTATGAGATGTTTCACTGGTTATTAGAACTATGATTCATTCTCACTCTGATAGTGAGTTTGAGTTGTTATTTAAACTCTCATCTACTGTTGTGCCGTTGGGGCAAGAGTGTATAATATGACTGATTAAAGGTGGTGTTTACTTACTTACAATGCAATGCAATGCAATTATTTTATAGGGTAGAGGTGCAAAAGGAATGAGGGGGAGGAAGAAGATAGAAAAAGTGAGATTGATTACACCATTTTAAGTAAAAATCATTACATGGGAATAGTTGAGCAATTGTGATTACATTGGATAATGCAATCAACCCCACTTTTCCTATCTCTCTGCTCCCGCTCTTGACTTTTCACCTTACATCTACTCTGTAAAAATGATTGCATTGCATTGCATTTGATTGCAAACAAGTAAACGAGCTAGCCCTTAATGTACATAGACTTGGCAAACGGGTCGGGTTTGGGTCGGTTACTTCGAGTTCGAGTCATCAGAAGGTCGGGCCATTATCGGAACGGTCATGTCAGGTTCAAATAATGTTGTTTGCGATAAAGTCATTAAGCTAGGAGTTCTTTTGGAAGGTAAGGAAAATGAAAGAAATTAGGGGCAAGTGAATGGAAGGGAAGGGAGTACAAATATTTTAATAATGTGAACCCTCCCTTTCATTCACCGCCCCCCCCCCCCCATGCTGCAGGAAAATCCCGTTGTTATGACCATATTTCCGAAGCAAATTGGGTGTTGTGTCGGTTTTAGCGGCTGAGATACTTCGTAGGTAAAAATCTCGATGCTGCCAAAATCACTTGAGGAAATGGATCTGCCACTAGCTTTAGTGGTGGATTTTATGGGGTCCGTCATTGAGATCAACAATGGATATAATGGATTCCGCCACTGAGATCAACTGCGGATAATCTATCATCAGTCGTTGGCAAGTTTTAAAAAAAATGAAAAATATGAATCCTAGATGACGAGAATGGAAGCACCAGGCCTGCCTCCACAGCAACAGGCCCCAAGTGCACCAGAGTAGCATGTCACAGAAGAGCAACCAAACCCCCTTCCCCCCCAAATTAGGGGCTAAGCAGATTCGAAACCCTATCCCACACACGCGAAGTAAGCTCCAACCAACCAACCAACCAATGCACCATTTAATACTTCCTTGTTATATAAAGTTTTTTGTTAGAATTAGCGACGATATTATTTATCTGTCGCTGGTTATGATTAAGTTAATTTGGCTGCTAATTAACTTTGCTTCTAATTAGTGGAGGATAATTAATTCCGCCATTACTCTCTTCGACAATGTAAACACAAATTTGAGCATACATACGAGATATTATTGGGCATCAGAATCATTCATTGTTGTCTCAATCTCATTTTTAGGGATCTACTTCCTCCATTTTGAAAAAACCTTAACATTTTCTTTTTTGAAGGTCAAAAGTTTCAAATTTTGACCATTGATTTATTAAAAAAAAATAAAGATTTTCAAATCAAAATACTATTGTTAGATTGTTTTTAAATAGTAATTTTGAAAAATCATATTATAGAAGTTTTAGTGTTTATATACATATAAATACAAATATATACGGTCAACATAATGTATTGAAGATCGTGAACAAGTAAATGTTAACTTCCGATATGCAGAGAGTATTTACTAGATACTCCATTATGTGTGAGGGGGGCATCTTGCACATTAATTGACTAACGGAACACGAGGCTGGGTGGAATTGATGACAAGTCCATTTACTAAATCTGGATTTTGGAAGTCTCATGCAACCTGGTCAAGTACTCAAATCACATAATGCACTTCTCCGAAAAGGCATGGAGGATATCACCAACATGTCTTGTATGGATTTAGTCCACCGTATACCAAGTAATTAAATTTAAGGGATGATTCCAGGTGAAGTAGAGGGTGACTCCACTATAGAGGGGTGACTCCAGGTAAAATATGGGGTGACTCCATTATCAGGGTCATCCCTATGATTTTGGAGACCCTATGCAAAATCAAAAATTAGACCCTAATCTAAATGTTTTTTTGACTGAAAATAAAACCTTTATTGCTGACTTGAAATTTTAGTATAAAAAAAGTCATATTACATACTTCTACAAAATAACAACTATAGATATCGGACAAGATAAAGGAATGAAACAACTTGAATCCAAGCAATAGATCATAATTCATACCAAAGTACCCATACAAAATTTGTCAAATTTTTAAGCCCAAAATTATCACACAAAGTTCTACAACAAAATTGTAAAATTGAATATCTAAAATCATAGCATCAAAACCATAATTGTTTTGAAAAAAAAAAACAGAAATAATGATCTTTCTAAATTATTACTTAGAATAAAAACATTACTCAGTTAACAATCAACAATCAGATTGAGCAAAACACATACATCTATCAATCAGATTCGAAATTGCTAAGAATTAAAAATTAGAACTATAAATTGCAAAGAAAAAAAAAAGAGAAGAAACTAGAGATAAAGAACTTTTCCTTCCATAATCAATGGGTGAGATTGAAAGGAGGGAGAAAGAGAGGCAAATGGAGAACAACGTATGTTCTGCGATTATGGAAAATTGTAGCCTAATTAATCGCTTGTGCCTGCTGCTAAGTTGTACGGGGTTCTTTGTTTTTTTACGTCATTCTTAGAGCCCTGATTGGGCCCCTTTTTAGTGGAGGTCCTATGCAGTCACCCCTGCTGCACAAAGCCAAGGACAGGCATGTCCACTATTAGAGGGGTGGCGCCAAGTATAAATTTGAGGAGTGACTCCAGATAAAGTAGGGGTGGCTCCACTATTAGAAGGGTGACGGTCATGGCGCCAAGTATAAATTTGAGGGGTGGCTCCATGTAAAGTATGGGGTAGCTCAACTATTAGAGGGATGACTCCAGGTGAAGTATGGGATGGCTCCAGATGAAGTATAGGGTGACTTCACTATTAGAGGGGTGGCTCTATGTGAAATATTTATGCACCATGGACTAAGTCCACACAAGTTATTTTAAAAGTTTAATCGTGTCCTACGTAGTTTTTTAAATCTTATCCCATTTTAGTGATAGATGAGATCCGTGCGCCAATTTTGCTCAGTGACAACGTATATTCATTGGCATGTTTTGCTCCAAGATGCTTCTTCTAAGTTGAGAACTGCTTACACAACGCTAGAGGCTACTAATTGGGTTAGAAGAAATAAAAGAAACATAAACACTGCATCGAGTCCCCTCCTGGCCACGGGAGGTTTTCTTGATCGTTAACTTCAGAACCCATGAAATTAGTTAAGCAAAGCTTGGACACACATGTTATCGGAAAAAAAGAAAAAAAAAGAAACATAAACACTGCAAGCATTATTCTTTGAACCAAAAAGAAAATATGAGAATATGAGATCTATAAAGATTGTATAGACGATGTTCCATTACAACAACATCGACTCACAAGAGTAGAAACTTTGGTCATTCAATTTTGCCTATCTTGATATGGCCCTTCACTTTCTTTGTCTTTCAAAAATCCGAGGAATGCAAGAAAACCAAAAAAGAAGAAACCACCACTCCAACCACCTCCACCACCTCCACCACCACCTCCACCATCATCATCACGAGGTGGAAACCCACTTCCACCATCATCAAGTAGTGGCGATTTCTCTGCAAACAAATTTTAGCATCAGAAGGTAATGGAAGCAACAACATAATCTCAAATGTAGCAGATAAAGGACATATCGGTTCTGACAAATATATGCTTCAGCTAACCACCCAACAGCCTTATCCCAGAGAGTAACTTACAACTTCTTGCATTTTGAATGACTAACAATTGTAATAACATTTTAGGTGGTCTTGAGGTGCAACGTGCAAAGCCTAAAACTAAAATGCTGACTATCCATAGTAAGGCCAGCACAAGTACATAACTGATTTTGTCATATGTATGTCTTTCAATAATTTAAATCAACTACAGCACATCAATTGGCATCTGGTGCAATTGTAGCATAATGAAATTGGAGTGAAAGTTTAGTGTCACCGAAGCTAAACCACTAAAGAGGCCAAGAGAAATTTCATCTGCTAGAAAAGTCGCATCTAAAATCTTTTCTTATGCCACTGATCAAGCTTGCTAAGAATAGTCTTTCTGATCCTTCAGTTCTAGTTTTCTACTACTAATCCCAGGAGAGTGACTAATCATCCCCTTGTCTTTTCCCCTACAGAAAGGGGGCAGTTTTAGAGAGAGATAGAGAGGGAATTGGTGACCTGGTGACCCTCAGGGTCACTAAAGCTTTTTCCAATTATTTCATACAACAAAAAGAGAGCAGCAATTATGAGGTGTCAAACATACCGTGAACAGGTGCATTGGATATTACAGAAACTGGCTTCTCCACAGTTTGGGTCAGCTCTGCTCCACATCTTGCATTCTGCAGAGGAATTGGAAAAGGAGAACTTGGTGAGCAAGTCTCAAACCTACAGGCCTATCATATAAATAACGCTATGACGAGTTGACGACGAATGCATGGTGACAGATACATGGAGATAAATGATGGTCATTGTAAAGCCCCTTCAATTAGATCTCGAGAAACAAAGACAATTTGTTTTGTCTTCATTAGTTAGAGGCGAGGCTACGTACTGAACTCTATAAGTGTTGTCTGGGCCTGAGGTGGGATTACAAATATAACTCTAAAATATAACTCTCAATTTGTCCCCCAATTTCATGGGGTAGCAAGCAAGGAGTTCTGTTGCTTGCTTGGCCAAGGGTTAGAAAGTCCCCTCTAATAAATTAATAATAGTGGGACTGCATAAGATGGTTTGGATGTCAGAATCTGCATTCCGCACAGATTTCCAGTCTTTGATACGACATTATGGTGAATATCTTTCTTCCCTATGATTCAGCTACAGAGGCACCATAAGATATTCGATATAGCTGAATTGTAACATCTTGATGCACATTGTCTACAACACACTTATGTAACGCCGCTTCTGACCTAGATAGCCATCTGAACTTTGCATTTCATAATAGTGGACTCATACAGCTGAAATCATCAACTCCTAGAAATAGGAAGATCAACGAGGTGGAGGAAATAGCCACAGGCCTACAGCTAAGGCTCCATAACCATTGTCAGATACTATTCATTTCTTAGTACTCCAACCATCCCAAATAACTTTTTAGATTACTGATATTTACAAAGGTCTTTGTCATCCCCAAAAAATTGTACTCGAAACTCAACATGAAGAGCAATGTTTTTATTTAAAAAACTGAAATTAACCAGAAAGAAGGGCTGAAGGCTAAAAAGAAAATCTAGTTGATGGTGGAAAACTCACCAGAGCAGCTCCACAAATCAGAGTTGCAGCACGCATCCCACTAGCGTGATTTAACTGTTGTTTGTGACTCAAATGTGGTGATGGCTTGCCAAACCCAGAAGCTGTGCATACTAGTGAAGCAGAACAAAGCCGGAGCATTCGAGCTAACCGTTGTTTGTGATGCAAATTTAATGGTGAGTTGCCGACGACTCCAGAGTTATAATGCTTCAATTGACCCCTCCCTGGAAGCTCCAATTTAACTAATCAAAGACATGTTAAAATTAGCTTACCAAAAACAAGAAAACAACAATATGATCATGACAAGAAATGGGCAAGGTGAAACCCCAAGTATAACTCAAAGCAAAACCACCATAACTAACAACGAGCATCAAATTGAAACCCATCTAGAAATGAGTATACTTGTTGTTTTTTTGTTTAGATTGAAAAGAAAAAATGATTACACTTTCCCAATTATCCTCATTATTCTCCAATCACAAATTCCCCATTGCAAGATATTTAAACAAGTACCATCCAGCACTCAAAGTGATAAAAAAACATTAATAATCACTGGACATGCATCACTGCCCCTAGGGGGAGATCAATCTTAAATGGTAAATTCTAAGATAGCTAAACATATCCTCAACTCCACATATTACTCAAAAGCCAACCTTTCATGCACAAAATAAACGGGGCTCTGATATGGAAATTACTAGCACGTGATTAGTCACATACATGCCATGAGTCAGCCGTGAGTCAGTATTCAAGGATGATCAGCATGACACTATTTTCTCTGCATTTCATTTCAATTTTTCAGTGTTCTTCATATCTGAGTGTACTGTCCTTTTTTAGTCCTTTCTAGCCGTTATTCATTTTGTCTTGTAGTAATACCCAGCTGGCCAGGTGCTGTAGAGGCCAAGGCTTATATTAACCAAAATGGTGAATGAGTATGGACATCAATGAGAATCTAATCAAACACATTCCCGCAAAATCCTCTTTTCTCTATTTACTGCCTTACATGGTTATAACTCGGAAGGATTCTCAGCAAACCGTCCTTGGGTTTGCATATTAACATTTATTTATTTAGAGAACATGGGTATCCAAGCTTTGCTTGAATAATCCCATGGGCCCTGAAGTTAACTACTAGGAAAACCTCCAGTGGCCCTAAGGGGACTGGGACTCAAACTTGGGACCTTTGGAATAAATCTCAGAGGTCTTACCAACTGAGTTACCTCCTCAGGGTTGCATATTAACGTTTTTGACCAAAGCACATGTTACTAGTGAGAGGTGGTTGAGTACTAATTTGGTATTTGACCCTGGAAAATGTGAAGGCGGTCACTGGATCCAACAGAGTAACATAAGCTATGATCATGGTTTCACAAATACTGCAGGCAAGACAAATTTTCACCAAACCTTCCAAGTAATCCTGATTAAGAAGACCATGAGATCTGATGGGGTTCATATGTGCTGTTAGTTATCAGTAGTTTGATGGTTCCAAATATGAAATATAGGTGCATTGCAATTTTAGAGTTGCTGTGTAGTTTGTTTATTGTTTATTGACAAACATGTGGGTCCAGTCCACCTTTTTCTTAAAATTGGCCTTGGTCACTTTTCAAGTGCTGGAAATTTTGGTTGGTGGTCACTGCAACTAGAATTAGTGTAGTGATTCAGGGGCTGAGATATTCAGATTCTATTAACCATGTAAAGGTGGGTGTCGGGTACGACCTGATCAAGACCGGGCTATCAGTACTTTACTCAAGAGCTGAAATGGAAGAGCATTTCTTGAAGGTGAGCTGTGTGCAGTATATTTTCGAGAAACCAAGGCACACAAGTAGGGAGATAGGAAGCTATGGTAATATGGGTGGCTGTGGAATTATGTTGCCACATGATCCAGGGAGCCTGAGTAATACAAATTCTGTCATAGATTGGATTCCTAATGTTCAAATGATGCTACTAGATGTCACTCTATGGTCTAGCATTACGTTAAGGATAAGGGTATATGGCCCAGGGATACATTTCCCTGGCATTTACTCAGCATCAGGAAGCAAAGATTACCTTCATACAGATGGGCAAGGTTCTACCCACAAGCTCCCACCAAACCAGTAAAGCAGCAAGTCCGATAATCAGGAAGTCGGCACGACAACTTCGATAGAATATAATGATATAAAGTGCACCAAAGGTAACAATAGTTTGAGGTGCAGGAGAGCTGAACTACCGTGGCCTACAATACAAGCCATTGCTGGTCATTTTGATATATAGACGCAAGGGGAAGAACAATAGCTGAATTGGAAGGGTTCCTAAAATGGAAATATAGCTTGAATGAGGCATGTGTAACTGGTTTTCAGAGATGAATACATGATGCAAATTGGAAAGTTACTGAACAGTGAACAATGACAATGTTGGAAAAACAGGCTGTCTTAGGACAAAATCCATCAACAAGACAGTGGGAAAGACATCTGCATCAAAATTCTCTCACTTGGGAAGTGTACCAAGCAAAGATGGTAATATCGAAGCACTGCAGATAAAGGGCCTCAAGCTTCACAAGCAGAATGAAGAAATATGGAGGGGCTCATGGGCAAATGTTAAATTCAAAAGCCCCCACAGTGTGAAAAGCATTGAGCAAATTACTCTAAGGGGTGGAACTTGCAGCCCTCAAAGCTTTGATGCAAATTCATATATACCTTGCAATACTCTAGAAGTATACTGAGTTTGGCTGCTTGTCATCTTATTTTACATGAAAAATTTGCAACTGATGGATACCAAAATTATGAGGTCCTATACTCACCATTTGGACTCCCGAAATGACTGTGAAAATTGATTGCTTCTTTACTGATAGAGGTTGCGTAATGAATTTTCCATGTGATCCTGGAGATACGCAGCAGGCCATCTTTGTCATACATTCAAATTGTAATGTTATATGATGTCAGTCACATGGTACATGATCCCAGGGAAAATCTCCTTGGCATTTGTTCGTCACCGAAAACGTGGAACTTAAAACAATTAGCCTGTACATGTATGCAGCTCATAGAGAATAGTTGGTCAAGTGCTGGTTCTGCAACTGCGGATGCCACCTAGCTATCCAAAAGTTTCACTAGGTCAACAGTCATTGAACGACAAAGCTATGATAGGGAACAAAAATCCTCACACTAGACCAGTCCATGGCAACTGTCACTAAAATCTCTCATTTCAGATGTTGCTTTATATTCAGTTCAGTATGCATTTTCTTTATCAATTAGAATTATGCTCTTTTAATTCCATTTTTATTCCTTAGCCGTTGTACCAGCTACCAGGTAGTATGTGGCCTATGTGCTATCTCAATGATTTCCCAATGATTGGAATATCATGGATGTCACAGATATCCATCTATCTATTGAATGAAAAACAATCTCATTTCATCGCCATATCCTTCTATCTTTTTTCTGTCTTATATACTTGTTTTAGGTAGGTTAGCTTAGGAAAAATTCTACGCCAAGCCCTTTTCCCTCTGCACCTTACAGTTCAATTCCTCAAGTTCTCACTGAATCACTAAAAATTTTGTGTTGGTTTTATTTTGGCTTGCGATTGAGGATACCTTGTCCTCCTCTTTGTATTCTTTGAACTTTTGATCAATAAAAAATTTCGTTTATCTTAAAAAATCCTTGAATTGGTCTGAACCTATCACTAAACCCATAATACACCAACAAACATAGCTCAACTTCAATCAAATTAGTTACAATTCATTTATTAACCCCCCCCCCCCCCAATAAACTAGAAGCAAGAGAGAAGTGAGCCAGAAAAGACTTACACACAATTAAAGTCCCCACTTTGCAACTATTGAACAGTTTAATCAAACAAATTCAGGTTCCTAGTTCAAGAAATCCCTTACGTTTACATACCTGGGGTCAATAAAACGGGGGAAACACCAGCAGCAGCGACACTCAACGAAGATATCGCCATATTTAAATCATTAACTTGGACCTACAGTTGAATAATAAATACCTGTAAAAACATCAAAAACAACAATAATCAACAAATTGAAAAAACCTAGAAATTGAAAGGCTAGATAGCAGGAAAGAGAGACGTGAAGAAGAATCAATTTGATTTTGCCTAAAATTTCAACATACGATGAATTCAATTAGAGATGGAGATGTGATGATTTTAGCTTAGATATTCCTTGCAGATAGAGCTTCAATGGCGGCGATATTATGTTCTTTCTGAGCGGTCGCCGGTGAGAGGAGACAGAGATAGGGAGAGAGAGAGAGAGAGAGAGAGAGAACCAGTCGGAGCCTTGAGCCTTCAGAAAGTGAGGGACATCCGGGCATGGCACAAAAACCACCAAAACGCCACAGCAATTCTGATTATTTACAAATTTGCCACCATAGTCCATCCAACTTGGTTAATCAAATCCAATTTTTTTCTAAACACTCCTAGGCCCGCCCGCCCACCCAAGGGTCACTCACCCTCAACGCAGTCACAGAAGAACTCCTCTCTCCCCCTTTGTTCTGTCTTTCTCTCTCTGCCTCTCACACACTCTCTCTTTCTCTCTCCTCTCTCCTCTCTCCTCTCTCCTCTCTCCCTGCAAGTGATCAGCAACTCGACAGCAGTCAGTGTTAAGGGGCTAATCAATTATTATTGAGGTAATTTTATATGTTCCAGCCTTTGCCCATATTTATTTAAGTTACATTTTAGTTTATAAGTAAATTAATTGCTCAATGGTTATTCACCGGTAAATGTGGATCAAGCAGAATCAAATTCGACCCATTAGCAATTAATACAAATACATGCACGTTTTTGGGTTGAGGTGTGATTTTTCTAATATTCAATCCAATAACAATAGTTTTGTTTTTGCAGGTGAGATGAGCCTTCATATTAATTAAACTTTTCCTTAAACCCTAACAACACATTTGACATTTTGGCAGGTTGAACCCAAAAAAAAGAAAAGGGCTATAGTGCATTTTTTTGGTTGCAGTTATGGATAAATTGCTAGCTATCTCTTCAAGCTCTGCTACTGCGTCTCCTACCAAGCTACTGTTCAGTGGCTCTAAAACCCCAGGTATGTATCTACTATCTTATGTGTTTACTGTCTCATTTTTGCATTAGTTTATGAAATGTGCAAAAAAAGAATAATAGTTCTATATTACTTTGATTAACAAATTGGGTATCTGCCAATGGACCCATTTCTGTGTTTTGTTTTGCATGTTTGGTTTATCATTCTGAAAGTCTTGGGGTAAGATACTCTTTAGTCCAGAAGTATCACTTTTAGTTCAAAATGTAACCGTGGTCTCATGGTGAGGCCGTCTGATATGAGTTTTTGTGTTTATCATTTCCTGGTTCTGTGTATGTGTTGCAATGTAGGTGATTTAAAAGAAGGGTTGAAATGAGAGAGAATGGTTTATTGGATTGTATGACTTGAGGATTGATTGTGCAAAGCAGTTGCATTAGTAATAAGAATAAATAAATAAACCTTCAAGGCTGGAGAAAAGTTATCACCTTCCAGTGTTGTTCTACAAATGGTAGTTGGAAAAATAAGATCTAACTGAAATAAAAGGGATCAGGGATGGGATATCATATTGGGGCATCCTGAAAAGAAAAGCAAGATATTTATTTGTAAAGGGAGGGAAGGGGGGGAATAAGGGGTTAGGAATGCTGGGGTGTGTCTCTATGTTCCAGTTTCCGGGCATGCCTCCTGTGTTTGAGGTCCCGACTTATGTTGTTGTGTACTCATATTGTGGGCATTTAGGCAACAGTAGTAAAAGTAATGATGCCTAATGAGCTACAAGGGTTGCATAACCCTTTTTCGACCCCTTACTGAACCACCAATTTTTTAATGTACTACCCAAGTGCGAAGAGGCCATTGAAAGTTTGAAACTCCTTCACCAAATGTGCACTCGGTTGGGGTACTTGCACATTAGAAAAATGGACACTAACAAGTATTCTCTCTGTTTGGATTCGATAGGCATTTTTTACTCTAATGTAAAAGTCATTCCTTTGAAGTGAAGATGAAATATGATTATATGTCCAATTTAACCCTTTTTTACTCTTGTAGTTACACAATTAGTAAATAAAGGCCAATGAAAAATGTATTATGACCATGAATTTTGAAATGTAGGAGTACTTCATCACAAAGTGTTTGTCCTCATTTTTATTTTGGATATCCCAATCTTAGTTAAAAAAATACAAATTTGATTGACCCTCTTTGGTAATACAATTATCTATCATACCAATACCTTGGTCAATTATCTCTCCTAACATATGTGAGAATTCTGACAAGGCAGTCACATTGGGATGCAAGTATAACTTCGTAATCACATTTTGTTTTCACATTGAAAAAACCCCCATCATAAGAAAAAGCAAATTTATGAGCTGTTTGCTTTGATGTGTTACCTCCCTTTTTGTAATTGTATTTAGATAAAACATCATGTCAATTATATTTTTTTACAATAATTGATATTCCTTTTACAGGTGTTTTCCAGGTTCATGATAAGGTGTTCTGCTCAAAAGGATTGTCTGTATTTAAAAAGGTAATTTAGTTGCCTTTCTAGTGCTATGTTGCTCGGACTCTTCCTTTTACATCAAGTACCCATATCGGATACTCCACACTCCGTCACAGTGGACACTGATGAACACTCCAATTTCAGCCAAAAACATGCAGAATTTTAAAAAATGGTGGAGACGGACATGGGTATGGGTACTAGACACTGTGACATCTAGCCGAGTTCGAGTAACATAGTTATAGTGTGTTGTTTTTGTTGATTTCAACTTATTCTCTTAAGCAAAGTGGTCCATATATACATAATTGCTTGTGAAACAGCTGATGTTTAATGCACTCACTTCTTCCCCTTCCTCATTTCTCTTGATTTAAAGTAGCACACTAAGTTGATATTCTTTTTTTGTCTTTAGTGGGGTGCAAACTTGAGTGAGTTCCGTGGCCATGCAATTCCTCAGGATGGCAAAAGCACTATTGAAGCTCGTAAAAAACAAGGTGACCTCATATGTATATGCTGTATTTCGTTGTCTTTCTGGATCTTATAAGCATGTACATTATGGAAATGAACTAGTTATACTTTTGGAATTGCTCCTCATTGTCTTAGTGAGATTACAATGTCTAATACAGTCACTAAAGCGGTTCTATCAAGTGAGAAAGAGGTCGAAACCAACGGTAGAGGTCTACGAGGCAAATTGAATAAAGTGGTTCTAGCTTATAGTGGTGGCTTGGACACATCTGTTATTGTCCCATGGCTTAGGTATGTTCCTATTCCTGTGTGTTGGCCTGTTGGGAGTTTATGATGATTCAACTGTGAAGGCAAAGGGAAAGTCCTATATTTGAATGGCTATAAAGAAAAATTGGGGCAGATTTGTCTATTCCCGAGCAAAAGACATGGGCCTTGTTTTCATTGAATAGTTTTATCTGTTTTCTTCAATCCACTTACCTCTTTTCTGTTTCTATCTGGTTTGCAAAACATTGATCAAGAAGTTGAGTTTGGAGTTAAATGTGGGAAAGTTATTGCAAGAGAAACTGAAACTATTTTTGGCTGTAATGGCACCCATATTGTTGGATAGAAATATGTAGTATAAACACTAATTGATTTATGAAGGATGGTTTTATTAAGAACAGTAACATATATATTGAAGCACATATCTTGTCTCTCTTATTTCTTTCCTTAACTCGTGTCATTCTGATTTCTATTTGATGTTTTTCTGCTTGTTCTTCCAGAGAGAATTATGGTTGTGAAGTTGTCTGTTTCACTGCTGACGTTGGCCAGGTGGGTCTTTGATTTGTGCCTATTCATATCTTTTATGGATTTTGTACCTTTTTAGTTTACCCTGGACCCTCTTCTCTTGTAAACGCAATACCAAAACGCACGTTGCGTGGGACAGAATAGAAGTAGGGTCAACTAAAAGCAATACCCAGAAGAGACCACTTCTTCAAACTTAGAAACATTTCTCACTCTTTGCTCAAGTCTCACAGTGACCGGAAAATGTTAAAGAAGTTGGTAGTGGAACTCAGGAAAAAATAATCTTATATCTCATATAAAAATATCTGTTTACAATGTAGGACTTGCAACTCTCATATGTTGATCTTTTTCAGAACCATAAAAGTTTGTCAACTTTTTACTTACTGCTTTCTGAAGTTAGCTATTTTTATCTTATTTCATGCTATTGACCCTCATTCTTATCGGAAATACAAAGGTATCCTTTTAGTGAAAATCCTCCCCCTAGTATTTTTTAAATGAGAAGTTAGCTATTTTTTAAAATGTGCATTATTTTAGTCATAGTTGAGTGTTATGGTTTCATATTGAGTCCAGTCTCTGGGATATCGCAGACTCGGTGTACTTTGACAATCGATAGTTTGTTAAAGCTTCCTTTCTTTTGCCTTGTCTTGTTATTTTGATAGTCTCTATCTTTCCTTATTCAGGGGATACAGGAATTAGAGGGCTTGGAACAGAAAGCAAAGGCAAGTGGTGCTTGTCAATTAGTGGTGAAAGATCTGACAGAGGAGTTTGTCAAAGATTACATATTTCCTTGTTTGCGTGCTGGTGCAATCTATGAGAGGAAGTACTTGCTGGGGACTTCAATGGCTCGACCTGTCATTGCAAAGGTATGCTTATAAAGTTATAATTGAGTGGTTCTTCTTACTCTTTTGGTGTTTGGTGTCTCTCAGCCCTCCCATTGTTTGTAGATGATAAATGTGAAATGTCTCCACTAATTAATAGGCCCCATAATGACTGTGAACTATGCAGGCCATGGTTGATGTTGCTAAAGAAGTTGGTGCAGATGCTGTTGCTCATGGGTGCACCGGAAAAGGAAATGATCAGGCATGATTAATACTAACCCTAAAGCACAAAGTGAGCACTATGTTTAATTCTACCTCTAACTATATGTCACTCACAATTTTTTCCAGGTCCGTTTTGAGCTTACGTTCTTTGCTCTAGATCCCTCTTTGAATGTTGTAGCGCCCTGGAGAGAGTGGGACATTATGGGAAGAGAAGATGCCATTGAGTATGCCAAGAAGCATAATGTACCTGTTCCTGTGACAAAGAAATCTATTTATAGCAGAGACAGGAACTTATGGCACCTTAGCCATGAGGTATTTTTCACTTTCTTTCTTCTTATGCCCCTAATCTGTGCTGTGCCTTATGATATGAAATGTGTTGGGGGAGGGTTGCATGCTTGCATCAATTAGGTGACAGCTAATGTACAACGTTAGAGTTTTCTCATATGGAATCTAGGGGCACTGGAGATTTTCCTGGCCGTTAACTTCAGGGCCCATGCGATTAGTTGGTCAAGCCCAGATACCCATATTATCTTAAAAAAAGAAAGGAAAAAGAGAGGAGAATTGATTTATTTTTCCTTTAAATGCTTACCATGATCGTTGTGCCTCATTATAGTGTACATGGTGATTGGTATCAAGGATTTGCTGCAATAGAGACCTTTATGCGAATTTGATGCTAGAGTTATTTGCTTGCAATTTCTTTTTCTTTTGGTTGCCCAAGAAGCGGCTGAGGCTTGGATATACATATACCTGGTCTTTGGCGCTGGTTTGATACACTGCTATTTCAAACTTAAAACTTAGTGGGTAGTCTTTCAATCAAACACCACATTCGACTTATTTTGGAGCTATTTTGCTGAAGGGGGACATATTGGAGGATCCAGCTAATGAGCCAGAAAAGGATATGTACATGATGACTACTGACCCCGAAGATGCACCTAATACTCCTGAGTATGTTCTTTAATCAATATGCTTTTAGACTTGGCCAATTTGCTCCACTTCACTACATTGTATTCTATTCTCTTCTCGAGCAAACAGGCTTTTTGTACTCAATGGTATTTAATTTCTGCAGATACATAGAAATCGGAATTGTTTCTGGCATCCCTGTATCTCTAAATGGCAAAGAACTCTCCCCAGCAACCCTACTTTCTGAGCTAAATGAAATTGGAGGAAGACATGGAATTGGGCGTATTGACATGGTTGAAAACCGGCTGGTGGGAATGAAAAGTCGTGGGGTGTATGAAACTCCTGGAGGGACCATCCTTTACGCTGGTGTCCGTGAACTCGAGTCTCTGACCCTTGATCGGGAGACAATGCAAGTTAAGGATTCCCTTGCCCTCAAATATGCAGAGCTCGTTTATGCAGGTCGATGGTTTGACCCCCTCCGTGAGTCCATGGATGCTTTCATGGAGCAGATCACTAAAACCACTATCGGATCAGTGACACTTAAGCTGTACAAAGGGTCTGTTACAGTGACCAGTAGGAAGAGTCCATATAGCCTGTACAGAGAGGATATCTCATCATTTGAGACAGGGCAGATTTATGATCAAGCAGATGCTGGTGGTTTCATCAAGCTCTATGGTTTACCAATGAGGGTCCGGGCCATGCTTGAGAAAGGCATGTAACAATCTCTAAGACTTGTGTTGTAACTCTACATTGAACAATCTCCTTAGACTTGTGTTGTGACTCCACATTGAATAATCTCTAAGACTGGTGTTGTAACACCACATTGAGTGATCTATTTGCAACTAAGCGGTTTAGTTTATTTTTTCTTGATCATACTTATTCTATTTGTAGCCTTAGAGGTTTGATAGCTATTTTGCCCACCTACGTATATAGTAGCCTGAGGTTTAACAAGTAACCTCGTCTTCTTATGGTTCTTGTGATGGTATTCTGCTATTCTCTACTTTCTGTCTTTCTTCAAAATTTGGATCAGAATTTTTTATGCTTATCTTGAATGAGCCTTCTAAAATGTTTTGTTGTAGTTTCTTTTGTACACGAACAATTAGCAGAAGTTTTTAAAACTTAAAGGGTCCCAGAAATGGATAGAAAAACTCATGGAAAACTGTAAAAAATTTCTTTACAATGTCATATTTGTTGTCATTTTCATGTGGAAATAGATAGAGCTGGTAATTATGGATTTTAAGTGATGTAGAGCTAGTGTAGAAGCAGAACTTGGTTCAGAGTCAGACAAATCTAGTTTAGCAAAAAATATCGTCTTGTACTTCTTCTGGTCTATGAAAATTTTTACATTTGAGAATGACACAAATACCAAGGAAAAATCATTTCGGCACAATTGTTTCAAGCATGTCCTTGGAAGAGCACAGGGTATTGTGGGTTTAAGAGAGAGAAAATGTACTTGTGATGGGGATAATTAGAGAGTAAATGGATAGGATTTTGGTAGGAAATGGAGAGTATGACTAAGGAAATATAAGAACATGGGGTGAGACTGTGAGAAATAAGGAAGGCAAAATAGAAAATGAACCTCAAAAGTAATATCATATAAGAAAATGTAAGGATTTCCATGAGGCAAACGGAAAAGAAAAAGTGTAGCGAATTCCATTGATCGGAGGAAGTACGTTTGTAGTTTTGTATCTTCTTACATTAGGGGAGAAAGAAAAAGAAAACAATAAAAGGAATTGGCATTCACTCCATATCGAACCGTGCTTTTTGTGTCCACTTGTCCACTCAAGGTTAAGAATAGAGTTTTTGATAACATGGATAGCAACTTTAAAGCTTAAAAATAAAAAACAATAATATACTCACGTACGTACTATATCTGATCCACCAAATCAAGTTCATAGTTCGTCTTTGCCCCCATAAAATTGTTCTTAAAAAGCTCAGCACAGTCAGCAGATTAGATAGAAACCTTTATACTTTATTAATGGAATTTGGTTTCTTCAATTTTTGTTTTTCCTTGTTTATGTATAGTGTTGTTTTCAGGGGTCAAGGGCATCAGACACGAGTTTGGATCCTCTACAGTTCTTGTAAAGTTTTTTTTTCCTCTCTATCTCTTTCCTCTAACTATTTATTGTAGAGATTTTGTTTTTGAAAAATAGTTAATTAGAAGAGTTAGAGAGTAAAAAAAGAACTTCACAAGAACCCTAAAGGATACAAACACATCATGACATCAGGCACCCTACCTAGTAGGTGGTCTGTCCTCTTGATTGCCTTTTAAGTGTAGTATCCTTTGCTTGGTAATGAAAATGCTACCCTCTTACCAAAAAAAAAAAGTGACACCTTCGTAAGAACAATAATAATAATAATAATAATAATAATAATAATAATAATAAAAAGGAAAAATTACTGCCATAATCCAAAGTTTCACCGGTCCTCCAATAGTAATACCAAATATGAATATTACTATAAAAGAAATCCAACTATTCACTTTTTTTCCACGAGTAAACCATGAGTTAGTGTCGTTTACTGTCCCGTTACGTTAAGTATCATAACGTGGGAATTATTAGTTTGTTAACTTGGTCATTTTCTCCTAAATCATCACCCTATTAAATCATTTTTTTTACTTTTTAGCTTTTTCAAGTTCACAACACCCTCAAAAAAAAAAAAAAAAAAAAAAAAAAAAAAAAAAGAGGTTCACAACCTTTCCGTCATCCGCCAGTGACTCCCCCTTGTCGCCGGCGACATGTGAAATGGGGTCCATTTAATTGACAACTCCTCTTCTCCAAAACCCATTTCGCGAGTCTAAAATCGGCAATTTTGGCAGTTCCATCATCGAATAAAGGATGTTCTGAAGTTTAATTTCACAATGAACAAAACTCATAGAGTGAATATAACTCAAACCTTCAAGGATTGACTTGGTATATTTCTTAACATCGGAAAAATTAAATCTTCCACTGGAGATTCTGATAAGCTACCTTTACCTGCATATTCCAAAAACAAGTTGTTGAATTTGGTATCCTTTTCGGTGGTGAGAGCATCGCCCATGAATTGGATTATGTGAGGGAGGTTGTATTCTAACTTTTGTTTAAAACAACTTTTTTTTAAGGAAAATAGAAATTTCATTAAATACAGGTAATACAACATCTACAAACGATATTAAATCCGGCAATAAACAGACCTAAAATATCAGAATACATTCCAATAGAAAGGTTATCAAGCCCTTGAGATTTGACAATTTCCTTTAACTTCCTTTTTATCGTTGTTTTCCATAAAGCCTCTTCGCGAAAGACCATGTTATAGCCTTGTTAAATGCACAATTCTTACGTTATAAACTGTCTCTTGAATATTAAGGTCCGCAATATCACTGTGCGAACGATTTGAAGCCGCAAACCATCAACTTCACGTTCTACCTTCAATTCTGAACTAAATAGACAGAGACTAAGATGTCCTGTACGCGACAAGAATATCCTCCCACTGACCTCCATAAACCGAAAACTACATAAATTCCCTCCAAAGATGAACAGATGATCCTCACAAAAGGAGTCAAAAATGAACATCATAAAAGAAGTCAAATTAACCTCACAGTTGTTGTGACTGAAATCTCACCAAAAGAATTAAATCCTCACAACAGAGTGAAATTTATGCACCTACTCAGTAAGAAAAACAAATAACAAAGGAAAGAAGAAAAAAGTCAGTAGAAAGAAGGGCTTATAGCTGGTAGATGACCAACGACAACCCCAATCTCATATCGTATAGAGTTTTAAGGGGATGAGAGAGAAAGAGAGGTTATGGCCTTTTTAGAGAGAAAGGAGAGGCATCCCCGGTTGTTTCCTAGTTGTGAAATGGCTTCTTTTTCATTTTTGAGGGAACTAGAATTTGGAATTTCCAAGAATTTTATAACGATTGGGGTTAATTGGAAGAGAAATAAGTTTTGAGTATCCCTAAGCTTATTGTGCCAAAACTTCCTCTCCCTATGGTGGTGATGGATGGTGGTGGTGGTGGTGGTGGTGGTGGTGGTGGTGAGGAGCTGAGGATGGATGATGGCGGTGATCATGGATGGTGGTGGCGATGAGGAACTGAGGATGGATGATGGCTGTACAACAAATTATTTATTATTTATTTGGTTGAGTGAGTGGATAACTTAGTGTTTTTTTTGTTTTTTTTTTTTTTTTGTTGCTCATTAGAGAGCTTACTTACTTTTTTTGTAACATTCAAGATTACAGTCTTAATCCACAAGATTTGTCCCATTTACTTTTTAACACGAACTAGTTAATTCTGCTTATCGATCTGACATACAACTAGCTACTAACCCGTCCAAAGTACAAGGGGTAAAAAGTGGCTATATGACATTTTGAATGTTGACTTCATTAACAATCTAGTAGCTATCCATACAAAAGAATGTATTAAATGAAAAGTAACTGAAATCAGACGACCACAATGTTGACATTGAATGCCAAGTTCTTCTAGTTCATTTTCTTGCCTCAAAAACCTAATAATCGATTTGGATGGCGTATCTTCATACCATCAGTGAGGAGAAAAGCGGTAGTTCCAGTTGGGTCGAAATGAGGCTTCATCCTTTCGATTTAGAGACAAATACAGATCACTGCCAATGGAAGAAGCATCTACGAAGTTGCACCAGCCATTTCTTTCCCAGATGTTGCAGGGACAATTTTCTGAGGCTGCGTTCAAGGCAAGGTTAACATGTGAAATGTTGGCAATGAAAACCACAATCAGATTATAATGCAGATTAGTTAGTTCAATCCCATTTAACGATTCTAGCCCCATTTAACATTTCCTAACAGGAGAATCAAACAGGGCATCTTATGGGGTTGATTTCGGGATTCTTACCGCAGCCAACTCTTGTTCATGTTTGGGAATGAAAGCAGTATCGACTTTCCCATTTTTGAAGTCCTGCAGAGAACGCAACATACGAGAATCATATAACACGACAACATATATATTCCCCCCCAAAAAAAAGTAGTAGGGCAGGGGATAGATGCTGAGTTGCTGACTACAAAAAATAACGGGATCAAAGGACGTGATAAAAATAAGCAATCACCTCAATATCAAGGATAAGCTTATGGTACTCAATAGTCGTTGGAACCCCTACAATAGTGATTTAAAATTTCATACTCAAGTCAGAAAGCTTGATGCCAGAAGTTCCAGGTATGGGAAGCAGAAAAGCTAATCTAAGAAGCCAGAACACGAAATCTGAATGATGTAAATAGCACTACAAAATCGATAATATGGCCTAATCATTCTTTCTTTGTTAGGAGGCTTGACAAGCAACAAAATGCATTTCTAAATTCAAGGTAAATCACACTTGCCTGTAATAACTGTATCATCAAGAGCCCTCTTCATACGAGCAATGGCTTTTTCTCTGGTTGGAGCCCAAACAATAAGCTACATCAAAAATAAATCTATGTTAGTAGGACAACACCACAACAGGCTATTTAATACTCTTAACTACCAAGCAGCCAGAAAAAAATCCTGGTCCGATCTCATTTGGTTTCTCATATTCTGAGAAGCACACCTAAATCAATGTTTTCAACATCCAAATGTTAAGGATATTGAAGGATGACAGACGACATATGACATATTGAGGCCTAACAAATCCTGCCTCATATGGCTCAAATTTTAACTGATTCCTCTCAAGTCTCGAGAGAAGACAATTCATGATGATATGGAACCCCCCCACCCCAGAACATGAAATGGAGCAGGATGCACCAGCATGCAAACTACAAAAATCCTTGCATTAATCCCACTACTGTAGTAGTGAGGTACTGAGGTCAATATCTCAGACCATGAGTTATGGGGAGTATTCAATCCTCATGGAATTGATAAAGGTGGAAGTTATTTTCTCCCATTATCCACATTTCAGGCTCTTCGTGCTGAATTCATAAAACAAGGTTCATTTCTCTCACTACCAACATTCTCAAGCTCTTAAGCCAACCCGTGTAAACTTCAGTGAAGTCTTTATTAGGGATTAGTTAGGTTCGACCTAGCTCAGTCAAGGAGGCTAGCTCCAGAAGAGGAATGAATTAAAGCTGGAGCTGGATTACTAATTTGTTGAACAGGACGGGTTTTCGTCTGTCAGCCAGTATAGACTCTGCAAGTCTTTATGACTGCTAGGTACCATACAGCTCAGTCAAGGATATCTCAGTACTTCTAGAACGGAAAATAAATTAAAGCGGTGCAGTGCATAATTACAGAATCATTTCTTTGCAGCTTCGCTCTTCTTGACTATAAAATAAGGCTAATGGATAGAATCAGATCTTTAGAATTTCAGTGCAGGTACATGATCTTGTTTTCCATCAGATTTTACGTCTGGTATGCTAGCTAACATACTTAAATACGTGAAACATTGCAAGGTTTATTGAGTTGCTCCACAGGCACTTTGATGTTAAGGACTTGTAACAATCCTACGTGCATCTGCAGCATCTCATATGCAAGGACAAGAGAATCGGAGTCTGGATATAATGCAATCATGTAAACAAGGCATAGAAACAGTGATGAGAAGCAAAAAAATTTACAGGTAAATTAACATAGCCATTATGCGCTTTATGAGTACTTGAGTACTAAGTGTTAAATTAGAAGATCATTTGCTCTAGTACACAAACCTTTCCAAGTAGAGAATCGTAACTTAGTGGAATCACATAACCAGGATACACATGGCTATCCATCCTCACGAATGGTCCTCCGGAAGGCAAATAACTGGTAACTTTCCCTGAGATAGGAGATTGATATGAAGTTCAATTTCACAAAAACAAAATGCTCAGATGAATATTTTTTTAGAGCTACCTTTCCCTAGTAAAATATCAATACTACATGAATAACAGCAAATTCAGTTAAGCCCAGATACTCTATCACAATGGTTATAATTCCCTTGCATAGATACTAGTTTCACCAAATGCATTCCCATCCATAGGATGTGGCAACCCATTTTTCAGGACATACAGGACCATTAACATCAGTTTCGATAAGAAACCAAAGAGCAAGAATTATAGAGGGGAGAAAAGAACATAACTATTTGCCCTCATAAAAGCAAAGTGTTTCCAAGGCTCATTGTCCAACTCTGTGTTGACCAGCTAATTTCAACCGAGGACAATAAGCATATAGAAAAACCACAACTCCCCTAACATTGTTCCACTACCACAAATTAAGGTTCTCGATTCATTACTCTCAATTCTGCCCCATTATGGTTACTTAATAAGCACAAGGTTAGGTGCATCAGGAGGTAAGCAAATAACAAAGTTCACAACAACGTACGGAGTACATGTTAGGATTCTAGACTGACCTGTACAGTCCTCAGCAAAAAGGAAGTACATCAAACAAGAAAAAACAATGAAATTTCCCATTTAACATAAAACATCAAAATGTAACAGCTAACAACCTGAAAACATAATTGGAATTTCCAAAAGTGAAGCCATGATCAGTTTGTTCCACATCAAGTCTACTGGAAGAGTGTAACTTAATTAAAGCTGTCTGACCAAAGGTAAAAGCAAACATCAATTATCCCAAAATAATCTTGCTGTCCTTATCTTTCTAGAGAAGTCTAAGTTTCCATGTACTGTGGGGACTGGGGATAAAGCCTACTTGAAGAGTGTAACTCAATTAAAATTGTCTGACCAATGGTAAAAGACATCAATCGCCCCAAAAGAATCTTGCTGGCCTTACCACTCTGTAGAACATATAATTTCCATCTACTGTGGGGACCGGGGTTAAAGACTCCAAGTCGGAGGGAAAACACAAGTTTCTTTTGAAAAACTCAAAAACCTAAATTGATTACTAAGAAAGCAATGCAAGAAATGGGTACCATTTCACCCGGCAATATGAAACTTGAGAAACAGACAGAGATAAAGCCTCTCAAGTCTTAAGCAATCTAACTATAGAGGTTTAAATGATAAAAGTGAAAACATCATCCTTTATAGAGGTTTTGCCTTCCGAATATAGTTAGAAAGAGAGGAAGACTTGCGCTGAGGAATACAACGTGTTTATGAAAGGGCAAACACAATAAAAACTGCCTTTGGTACTCTGTATTCTCTTATTCTGGCCAGAAGAATGAAAAAGAAATGACGTAATTCAACAATAAACCCTTCGGACACCTCCCATCCAGCTGTATATTTAGAAATGTCATTAAACTTCAAGGTACCTTATAAAGATTTCATCAAACTTCAAGGTACCTGGTAAGAATTCTATCAGATGATGCCCCCACCCCCTGGGATCTGGAAAAAAATTATAGGAAGAAGAAACGAGACTTTAGACATCTACCTGAAGTCAGCAGATGACTTCTAGATATCTCCTTTCCCTGCTGAGAAAAACTCTGTCATAATCTTCTTGATCCTCTGTAAACCTTAACCAGAACCAAATATGGAATGGATGACAGAAAGTTGTGTACAAAAGTCGAAAACATAACTTTTACCCATTGTTTTCCAGCCTATGCAAAAGTCTAGAATCTCTAAGCTTCAAGAGGCAACAGGTTAGCAAATTATGTCCTCTACGAATTTGAAACCTCAGAATCCAAAGAAGAGGAGCTATACTTTAGAGCCTCAGTCTCAGGGGTGTTTGCTTCAAAACCGTTCTTGCCTGCCTTAGTTCTTCACAATACACTCCTTTCCTTTTGCCAATTTCTTGTGGAATGCAGAAGATTCCCTTAAGGTGAGAGCATCGTTTGATTGGCATTGGGGAAAATCAACACCAATGATATGCATTAGAGAATCATCAGATATGTTTATACTTTGTTAAGCTAGCATTATGATATAAGTTATCGTTCGAGAAGACTACTTGGTGTTTTTGGGGAGCGCTGGGCATGCCACCACCCCTGGTCCACCCATGGTGTTGGAGTTCTTGAAGATCTTATTTGTTACTTTTAGGGAGGGACAGTTATGGTAAAATACACTTATAAACCTACTAGCAAAAATTACACTTATAAACCTGTGGTACATTTGGTTGGAAAGGAATCCAAGTATTTACCAAGGTTTATTTTCACTGGAACTCCTCTGGGATCAGGTGACTCATTTAGCTTCCTTATGGGCTAGAACGGGTAGGGTGTTCAGGAAACTACTCATGTCCAAAGCAACTGGGCTATATTTGTTGGAGAAATTTAATAATAAAAAACGAAGCAAATGAGTATTCGTGAACAAGATACTTTACTGTTAATTGCTTAAACAAACCCAATGGTAAATGCCCATTTATAGGCTTACAATTAAGTGAAACTCTAGCTAACGATGGGAAATGTGGGAATATCTAAAAATATTAATTGCATTAGAATAAGCATAGGTAGTTTAAAGGCCAATTAAGAGCTTAAAATCTAGCCAAACAAGCACAGTCAACCACCTTACAAGGGGTTAGCAATTTCAGAAAGCCTGAAACTTTTCTTGGGTGTGCTAGCATAGAAAAAGAAAACATGAACTATTGATAAATGCAGAAGAGTTGGTAGGCAACACGGTAACTTGCAAATCAAAGAAAGAAAGAAAAGAAAGGCTAAAAACTGGACCAAATCCAGATTCTCCACAACTGTCAACAAAACTGAGAAAGGAAACAAAAGCATTCTACTAAGTTTTCAGCCAATGCAACAAAGAACACTCAAGATGATCTAAAATCACATACCAGGTCCAGGACGGAATCCCTTAAAAGCGTCTTCTGCATTGATTCGGCATTCGATTGAATGTCCTTTAAGCACTATATCCTCCTGCAGATTGGAGTACATGAACAAATTAAATGTTAAAAACTTTTCATGCCCCGAAACTCCATACTAATCTCAGTATCATTCTCATACCTGTTTGTAGCGGAGTTTCTCTGCCATAGCTACTCGAATTTGTTCTTCAATCAAGTCAACAGAGGATATCATTTCTGTCACAGGATGCTCAACCTATATATAACAAAGAGAAGCATGAATTAATATACCAGACAAACTCTAACATCAATAGCTATACAATTCCTTTGATGATAGCCTTTCACCTGGATCCGGGTGTTCATCTCCATGAAATAGAAAGAGCCTCTTTCATCCAAAAGAAACTCCACTGTTCCAACACCAATGTAACCTATAGATGCTGCTGCAGCAACAGCTGCATCCCCCATGGCTTTTCTTAATTCTGGGGTCAATGCAGGAGATGGTGCTTCTTCAAGAAGTTTCTGGTTCCTTCTCTGCAAAAGAAAGGTCGGCATAAATATAGGCACATTAGGTAAACACAGATCATTTGTGGAATGCTTTTCTTGAAAAGTCTAGAGATAGATCTAGACAATGGATAACAATTTAGATATAGTATCATTGAGAAGGAGGAGCAAAGGACTCATATCATCACGCATGTAACCAGCTCTCAAAGGAAGGTACAAGAGCGAATTGAGTAGCCAGAAAACACTAGGGTCTAGAAACACACAAAGCACAAAAGTTCAAATAAAAAATAAAACGAAAAAAAAAAAAGAAGAAAAGATTCAAGAAAAAGATGAAAAAGATGAAAAATCTCCTTGATTGAAATGCAATGATATACCTGAATACTGCAATCACGCTCCCCAAAATGAACAACATTCCCGTACTTGTCTGCAAGAACCTGTCAAGGGTATCAATTTAGAAGCTAGTGAAGGATCTTAAATATCAAATCAAAGACATTTCCAAGGATGTTCAAATTTAACAAACTGCCATACTGGGATAGTTTGACTTTGTTATGTACAATCAACTCATTTGTTTGAGGAATTAGTGCTATTTGATTTCTCACACTTCTCATAGGTTACTTCATTGATAGTGAGCTTGAAAGCTCTTTTCCCATTGCACATTTTTAACTCCTTTATTCTTTAAATAACAATCGAAAGTGAAAATTTAAATGCAAAAAACAAAAAAACAAAAAAGGGGAAAGAAAACAAAAACAAGAAGGCCGGAGCAACAGAAAAGGGAGCGAAACAAAGCAATATAACGAAATAAAAGTAACAACCAAACAAAAAAGAAATATACTAAAAAGTATAAGACGATAATGCAATTTTCTCACATCATTTAATTACTTCTAGACAACTCAATGACCAAACAAACCTACATGAGATTTAAGCCTTGTCTCAACTCTCTTCAGTCTTTCTTTCCTTCGTTAACTACTTAAGAAGCCACTTGTACAGAAATTTGTATCAGCAACACATCTGGTATCTTCAATGTCTCAAAAGGGTATTTCTCAGCTTAGTACAAATTTTCTTTTCTAGCCTTGAATTGCTTTCATATAGAAATGGGGTAACTACATTAGCAGTCCAGCATTTTCACCCCTTAAATCTTCTCCATAAAATGTTAAGACACATTCTACACCATTTGCACCATTAGTTACCTGAATACATTGCGCCTCCTTCCCCCAAAAAAAAAACACCCAGAAAAGGGGGAAAAGAAGATAGAAGGAAAAGGCACACATTTTACGGTTTGGCCCCACATGCATTGCCATATTTGATGCATATTTATCATGATAAACAATTATTGTCTTTTGTATACTCTCGTAGCCAATAAGATCCAAATTCCCAATATATGTACACCCAATAGTCTCAAACTTCCACCAAAAAAATTGCTGATGCAAAACAATAATGAGTCAATATTTTAGTTACTTCGTACATAGCAATCTATGGCTTGAACTGAAATCTAGACCACAAGGAAAAATACCTGAAATTCAATGTGTCTAGGATTTTGGATGTACTTCTCTAAATAGCATCCATCATTTCCAAATGCAGCTGCAGCCTCACTCTTAGCTTGCTGGAGGGAACAGATTAAAAAAATAAAAACAGAACAATATTAGTCTTCTTCGTTTTTTAAGGGGATCAATATCATTATCTTCAAACATACATGCATGATGCACCTATTGTCCTGTTCCTAAGCAGTGGACGTCAGTACCAATTTTTCATGCTTGATTGTCTAAGGCATCCCAGAAATCAACGTTAATCATTCAGGCATAGAATCGCAGTGTGGGGAGCCGATTCAGAAGTTAAAAATGGAACAGGCTGTTTTAGATAATTCTGTACGCATCCAAACAACTTGAAAGAACAAAGCATATTCACAAAAAGATAGGACAATAACACTTCAGAATAGAGGCATAATCAGCACCTGCAGCAACTTCACAAATTCATCTGGCTCCTTCGCAAGTCGCATTCCACGGCCTCCACCTCCTGCAGTGGCCTTCAAACAGAAACATTAACAGCAATGAGACTTTTGAAACTTAGTATGAAAATATTTTGCCACTAACATAGCCAAGAAAAAAAATGATAACATGTACGCATACTTGGCCACCCAAATGTTGGAAAGCTTATAATGGACATCTAACATCTTATCAAGTGAGGGCACCACAACCGGTCTTTTAGTAAACCTAAAGCTGTTAATTGTCGGTATGATGTTGAGCTTAAGTCAAAGGGGTATACAATCTGAGAATGAAGTATTTAATACCACCGAACAGGGAATACTGTGATAAAAAATATAACTGGATTACATCATCATAGAATTTTCAGTTTTCATCACCAAAGAATTTATGAAACATTCAGCTTCAATACTTAAATCTAATTGAGAATCAGGCATTGCATTTTATGGCTATCTACTGGTATCTTTGGTTAGAAAGGAATTCGAGGGTCTTTACCAGTGTTGGTAAGCCTGTCGATCTCATATGGGATCGTCGGGTGTATTTGGCTTCTCTCTGAGCCAAAGCGGCTGGGCTTTTTAAGGAGGTGTCCCTCATTGCTGTTCAACGCATATGGTCTGATTTGTAATTAGTTTTTGCCTTGCTTTTTGAGAACCCTTGTCCTCCCATCTTGTACTTTGACACAAAATTCCTTAAAAAAAATTCTTATCTAGAAACTAATACTTGAGATATAATCAGCTTCAGCATCACATGTAAAACATTGGTCCAGCTCTATGTTTAAAAGGAAGCAAAATTTGATGACTAGTATCCTCAGATGTAAACATAACTCATTTTGATCATCTTACTCTAGACCAACGGCTAAAGGCAATGCTTGATTCCAGAAGATTTAGGAATTACAAAACACTACACAAGATTCTAACCTCTTGCTTTAAACCCTGCAAACTGCTCACTTAATACAGCTTCCAAATTTCCAGGATAAACTCAACATTTACCATTGGTATTAAAGAGGCAATTTCATATACCTAGAAGGGGTCTTGGAAGAACAAATGCTCAGCTTCACCACTAGTAAAGCATGCTTAGAGACTTTACGAGAAAGTACAAACTGAATTCTAGTTCCCTTTTGGACAAATTCTTAATCAGACTTCGGTTCTATGGCGTTGCCATCTCAGACATCTATAAACTTGGACTTTGAGAAGACATTATATTTTAGTGTGCCCCAAATAGTAATGCAGGAGTAGATTTAGCCGATTGGCAGTGGGGCACTGAGCAGTGGGCAGATCAAATCAGAGAGCATACTAAAAAAAAGATAGAGATGGGAATTACACACCAAATAGCTATCAGCTAGTGGATATTCTCCATAGTGGATAGATGAAAACGATCAAGATTTTGCTAGCATTTGACATAATATGTATTCTCATGTCAACAAAAGTAGGCAGCTTCAAAATTTCCTCATACAGAAAGAAGCGCCCTATGAACTGAATTACAGAT
The DNA here is from genome assembly GCA_038025085.1 of Tetragonia tetragonoides. Taxonomy (NCBI): domain Eukaryota; kingdom Viridiplantae; phylum Streptophyta; class Magnoliopsida; order Caryophyllales; family Aizoaceae; genus Tetragonia; species Tetragonia tetragonoides. The sequence goes on from CM076150.1 coordinate 26,034,721, forward strand.
AAACTTCATTATTTGGCAGAGATGGTACTTTTGGATGTTGTCTGATGCATAGAAGAGGCCAAGATAGAAAACACCCCTAGGTATGCAAAACGGTCCAGTTCATTTTTTTAGATAACATGGGTATCCAACCTTTGCTTGACTAATCCTATGGGCCCTGAAGTACGACCAGGAAAACCTCCAGTGGCCCTGAGGGGACTCGAACTTGGGACCTCTGGCAAAATGGCCAGTTCATTCCTGTATAATTCCATATTTGACACAAGAATGAATGTTGAACAAGCTAGAAATTTCATATAGAAACATACCTTTATCATAACAGGGAAACCAATTTCATGGGCGAGCTTAATAGCTTCTTCAGTGCTCTGTATATATTGTAGATAACATAACTACATGTCAGAAAAGTTAAACCCTGAAACAAAAATAATCAAAAGTACAGTAGAAACGGAAAAGAAAGACTTGGTAGCTAGAACTCAGGAAAAAAAATGATTATCAAGTGTACCTGCAATAATCCGTCACTTCCAGGCACAGTTGGAACACCAGCATTCTTCATTGTTTCTCTAGCAGTAGATTTGTCACCCATTACACGGATACTGTCTGGCTGCATATTTGCAACAATGTTATGGGGAGAATAAATTTAAAGCTTCGTCTTTCTTCATGAAATAGGTTTTAACACTAGATTCTCCATAATGCATCCTCTTAGTAAATTTAATGCTTATACATTTCAAATTAGATCAAAGAAAAAAGCAATTCACTTAAAGTAGTTAGGTCAACCCTCTCAAATGCTTCTATTCCCACCGCCAAACCCTCTTTAAGCATAGGGGTTAATAGCCTTCCATTTTCATGATATTAATTTGGGGAGTATCTCATTGTCTACTAGGAACCAAAGATGCTCCAATGGGTAGGAGTATTGTCCCCCAACAGTGAGGTTGAAGCCCTTGAGGGTTGTATTCCTATCATCATTTGTGCCTTCACTAAAACATATTTTTTGGTCTTTGTTACTTTTTGCTTTCTGGGTGATGTGGTGGTTACATATTCTCATATGAAATGCAGGTGTGAGAAGTTTGACGACACCCTAGGATCCTCCAGTGTATAAATACTCAGTTCAGCATTGCAAAAATTCACTTCAAAGAAAAAAAAAATCTTGAAAACTAGGAACCAAATGCAGGACATTGCAGCATAATAGCGTAAATAAAACAAGTTATCTGCAGCATAATTTTACATGCAGGTGCATTGATTAACATAGGTCTATGAAAGCACAGGTTAGCATCCTTTGGAAAAATAAGAAAAGTTAGCGAGGAGGCAGGGGCACATACATCAGTATTAGAGTTAGCTGTTCTGATAGAGTCCTAAATTATACTCACTTGGTTTACACTCCTCTAACAAAACTATTTTAATTATATGGGCATTTTAAAGGCTTATACTTTACCAAACTACAAGAATAAGCAAACACAAAAAAACCTTCTTTCTTGTCGGAAAACCATTGTTTAGTATGTTGAGTTGGGGAGGACTAAGGAGCATAAGTTATTGTGGCGTTCCTTTTTTCTTGCCATTAATAGTGCCTTTGGTTGGAGCGTTACTCTAGGATTTTTTATGGGAATGGTAGGACGATTAACCTTTTTCAGGGTCAGGCGTTTGTGGCATAATAACGAGCCAGGGAGGCTGGGGCCTTTAAAGGGGTCTCTTACTGACATTCAATATTTGTATTAGCTTTTGTTTCTGAGGACTTCTTGTCTTCTTTCTTTGTAATAATCTCTCTATATGTTCAAAATAAAAAAGATTCTTATCTGAAAAAAAAAACAATCAAAATTATTGGATATGTCCAAAACTTCAGAAGAAAGTAAAACAAAAACAGAAAGAAAGGAGAAAAAAAGCTATTAAGCAAACTTCTCTAAATAAATAAGAAGAAAAAGGTAGAAGGACTAGCAATAAGAAAAAGTAAGTTCACGGAAGCAACACCATGGGAGCACAACTTCACTCTTAACCAGCGATCAACACGCTCAACTTCTTTATGGTTTATTGGTTATCGATATATTATACTTCATAATGACATCTTTTGAGCTTGGGAGTGGCAGTGCCCTACTGGGCCCCCCTAGTTTTGCTCTGCTAGCATCCTTCAACAGCAGTTTTGCATTGCATCAGTCACACTCTCAAAAATTGATATATTTCTGATTAGAATAAGCTAAAACCCAACTTTTTGCTTTTCAGTATCAGATTCTCTCTCACAAAAATATACTCCCTCCTTCACATAATATTGGTCGTTTATCCTAATTTAGAAACTCCCAAAAGGTAGTAACTTTTCCTATGATAATGAGAAAGATTCATATGTCCACAAATTTCCAGTGGAGCCAAAAGCTTCTCTACTTTTTGGCTTCAGAATGTAATGGACTAAAGCAAAATGGCTCATAAAACTGTCGGAACATCTTATTTATTATGAAGTTGCCGATAGTCGTCGCACTTCGGATCTACGGTCAAACGGAAACAGCCTCTCTGCGAGACTCTTACAGGGGTAAGGCTGCATACAACCGACCCCCCTACCCTACCTAGGCGGGAGCCTCTCTGGAGGCACTAGGGTAATGTTGATGATGAATGAGAAAGATTCACAAATTCCTAAGAGCCCTTCACTTATTGTGGGTTTAAGTTTATCATCATTGATAAAAATGAATTAAATGATGAATAGGACAATTCATAGCATTTAAAAAAATGAAAAATTGTGTTGTGTAGCTTGAGAATTTAGAGTTCTCAAGGAGAGCAAAAATTATGGGAAGGAGGGGTAAAATTGCTTCAGAAGGTTAATTTTTTATTTACTAGATCTCACATAAGGATCCTCGAGAATAATAAAGCTTGTCCATCAGTACAGAATAATCAATAAAACAAAAAATAGCATGATCTTGGAGCACTTACATTTGGTCCAATAAAATTTATTCCATGTTCTCTACACATCTCAACGAAGACAGCATTCTCAGCAAGGAAACCATATCCAGGATGGAGCATAGTGCATCCATGACTAACAGCAGCTGACAGGACATTGGGGATTACCAAGTATCTGTGCAAGACAAGTAAAGTTGCAGCGTTATCACATTATTGTACAACAAAATAATCACCATTGAAAGCATTAGCTCGCAAAGATATCGTAGTATTTTTTTCTTTTCTTTTCTCTCTTTTTTTGCAAATTTTCTGACCAAATTCAGATACGATTAGGTTGACGTTCCCCCACATTTTTTTGATGGAAAATTAACAAAAAATTTCATTTGTCATAACTGATGCTACTGCTTCTAATCCTACTTTACCAGGCTTTGCAACCATCAATAGAGCTGCCAGCTAATATGCCCATGACTAGGGTTCATATGTGACTAATGATCACTGCCAGCTTTTAGCGCCTGCAAGGGTATTGCTACAGATTTGCCATAACTTAGTTAGCAGTACCTTGTCTCTAGCCAAATTACCATCTTGTACAACTTTAACCAGACATAGTTGCAGTCTATTGCTAAATCATTTCAGAAGACTGATTTTGGTGAAAGGGTCCAAGAGTTGACTAGGCACATACTAAGATTTGGGAATTAAGCATAAAACTAGTGGGTACGCATGAGAGTCTAATGTCCAATAGAACTATTATTTTGGGAGGTTTTGCACACACCATATAGTAGCTGTTCAATGCCTACTTCCACTCATATATAACTTCAGTATATATGAAAGACATATTGTCGTGAGCAACCCTTGGGCCTTGGCTTTTGCACACATCTTCCGAAGACCTTGAAGTCTTGAACCATGGAAAGAAAAAAGAGTTTCTGGTTTTGATCATCTTTGGTGTCAAGAAGACAAGAACTATCCTCTTAAGTCTAGTTCTGTTTAAAGTATGTTTTTGATTGATAAAGGTCCAAAAACAAATAATTACACCAATACTTTAGTTATAACCTCAATCGGGCACTTATTAAAATTTATTATCTTGTAAAACACTATGTATCATATATCAGTCGTACTCCTTTCTTACGAAGCATTCTACATCCAACTATTTGTCACACAAAGAATCATTTATTATCCTTAAACAAGAATGAACTTGATATTTTTCACTCATCTATCAATTTTATTTGTCCAATATGTGGCATATGTGTTCTACTTTTAGCTTCATGATGCTTGAATTTTTTTTCTCTATTTTCTAAGAGCAATATTCAATTTATTTTCCGTTGCTCAATATCAGTAACTTAGCCATTATCAGTAGTATTAATGTTTTCTACTGTTCCACACACAACTATGTCACAAACACAGGGAAACTAATGATAGCGCCATTTTAAATTGTTGTGGATATTTATGTTTTTTAAGATGACATTCGTATCCAAGCTTTGGATGACTAATCCCATGAGCCCTGAACTTAATGACCAGAAAAACCTTCGGTGGGCTTGAGGGGACTCGAACTTAGGACCTCAGAAATTCATCTCACTGAGCTCAGGGCTACTTTGTGGATATTAAATTCATCTCGACTATAAATACTTATTTGTCAATCCCCATTCACCTAACTACCTAGATTGGTAAATTGGTAGCCAACACATGCATGGCGACATCCTAAAAAGCTAATTTTTATTCTCATCCCAAAAAGCGAAAAACAATTACCACAAATGATACAACAGTACAGCACAGTTCAACCTTGAGAACAACTTACGATTGATTGCTAGGTGCTTCTCCTATACAAACTGATTCGTCAGCAAGCTTCACATGCAGTGCATCCTTGTCTATGGTTGAGTAGACCGCAACACATGGAATTCCCATCTCATGAGCAGTTCGAATCACACGAACTGCAATCTCTCCTCTATTTGCAACCAAAATCTTATCATCACGGCAAGTTGCAGCAAGAGCTCCTCCACGTTGCTTAGATTTACGGTTGACCTCAAGTCCACGAGCTACTTGCCAAGGAAAGTTCACACGACTCCCCATTAACAAGCTACACGAAGCGCTCCTGATTCCCCTTGTCTGGGTCATCCATAAACCCTAACACCATAAACCAAACTTGTCATTAGCCATGACAATTTCAATCAATTGCATATAAATCCTTAATCACTATAACGAGATTTAAGATTCAATGTTTTTCTAGATGACGAAATTGGCTTTAAACTAAAGACAGAACAGATAAACATTATCATATCCTTAATTTCACATCCACAACTGCCATTCTATCAGATAAAAGCTTGGGAAAAAATAAATTCCACACTTTTACTCCATACATATCACCAACTCCAGATTACCAAACAACATGATGCACCACAAATTTCCAATGCCCCGACCACTCGGCCTCTCATTTCTTTGGTTATTTAAGGGACGCACGAGGACGACTTAGAGGGGTTTAAAACCGCAATTTTTTTGTCGAAACTCCAAAGTCTTTACAAGCAAAGAAAATGACCATACCCAAACACAAGAACTAATTGAAACTACCAGCATTATCTTAGTCAACAAATTAAATCACTAAACTGAAATAAAACAGCAATGTAAATTCAAAAAGAAGTTGCAAACCAAATTGACTAACCATGAATTCCAAAAAAATCATAAAATCAACCCTAAGAATTTATACAATCTACCCTAAAATCAAACTTACCGGTGTAGTTGCAGTCACACATTTGCAACCCATTAACGCATCCATCTCAAAATGCCTGAAAATTAAAATAACATTCACCAAATAAAAAACCAAATCAAATCAGAAACAAATTCAAGTTCACCAATGCCCTAAATTCCACAAATGAAAGCTGAAAGGACGAGAGAGAATGTGAAGGAACACAACACCAAAACTCACCCTCAGCAAAACAAAAAATCAATACAAGCACAATGTAAGAACAGATATAGCGGATCTCCGGAATGTAATGGATTTTCTTCTATATTTACTCTAAATTTCTTCTGATTGCGAGAGAGAGAGAGGTGGTTTAACGAGCAGACGTAGTTGGAGAGAGAGAGAGGGAAGGTGAAGTGGTTAATTAGGTGGTGGTGAGTTGGTGACTGGTGAGTGACGATATTAACGATGTAATGTAAAGCAAGCAAAATCGGGAACTCCGCCGCGCCAAAAGTGTTGGAAACACACAATTGACAATTGACAATTGACAATTGACACACCAAAGGGGCAAAGAGCAATACCTAAGCCCACTACGGTTCTGTTCGGCAATACTCACCTGTAGCGGTAGTTTTAGCTGTTTCATTAGTGGTTAGCTATTGAACTAGCTATTAGTTGTTATGAGCGGTACGTAACTGTTAGTTGTTTACTTGGTTGAGTGTTCAGTAAAGTTAGCGGTTTTGTTAGCTGATTGATGTAAAATGATATAAAAGGGCATATTATTTTTATTTATTATTAAAAATAAAGGGATAACATCAGGATCAAATGCCTAAATAATTCTAATAGCTAGCCTTTGGAGTTGAAAGGCTAGTTTTATTAGCTTTTGTAAAACACTACTCTAACAGCTAACAACTACTACTAAAGGCTGGTTATCGAACACATTAAAATAGATTATGTAGTGGTTTGACTAGTTCAAACCACTAACAGCTACCCAAAAGCTGGTTGCCGAACACACGCTACAATGAGAATGGATCCTCTAGAGTTCTTTCTTTACGGTTTCTCTATTGGATTATAATTTAGAAGAGGGTTGAAAAGCTCGGGATGATGATGGGGCTAGCAACCGGTCCTCCCCTTAATTAATTTAGAGCGGGTTTTGAAACCCTTAATAAAAATAGTAAATTTAATTGTTAAAAGAAAAGTAATTAGAGGAGAGAGATAGGATTGTATCTGATGGTTTCTCTTGCATGTTCTATCAGTCTTTTTTGGGAAATTGTAAAGGTTGATGTAGTAAATATGGTGCAAGCTTTTTTTAGGGAGGGCTTTATGTTAAAGGCCTTGAATCACACACACACATTGCTTTAATCCGAAAAAGCTCTAAAGCAGCTAGTATGAATGATTTTAGACCAATATCACTGTGTAATGTTGCATATAAGATCATTTCAAAAATGCTTGCTAACAGACTCAAGTTGCACCTTGAGAAAATCATTAGTCCATATCAATTTGCCTTTGTACCAGGTAGGATCATCTCTGACAACACTGATATGATACAAGAAGTGATGCATGTTATGAAGAAATCAAGTTCAAAAGGGGGTTTGATGGCTCTAAAGATTGACATGGCTAAGGCTTATGACAAGATAGAATGGCAGTGTGTGGATGGCATTCTGAAAGCTCTAGGTTTTGACAACAAATTTGTCCATTTAATTATGCAATGTGTTACAACCTCCTCTCTCTCTCTCTCTCTCTCTCTCTCTCTCTCTCTCTCTCTCTCTCTCTCTCTGTGTGTGTGTTTGTACTGATAAATGGGAAACCAAATGGTTTCTTTAAACCTGAGAGAGGTTTGAGGCAAGGGGACTCCCTCTCCCCCTTCCTCTTTGTGCTGGTCATGGAGATGCTATCTAGGCTGATTGAAAAGGAACAAGCAAGAGGGCAACGAAAAGGGATTGCAATTGACATGAGGCGTGACTCCATTAGCCACCTTTTATATGCATATGATTTAGTGATATTTGCAAGAGCAAATAAAGGGAATGCAAAGGCTATCCGAGCAACACTTGAGGCCATGGAAGAATACACAGATCTGGGTGCAAATAAGCAAAAGTCTGGGATCTACTTTAGCAGGAAAATCAGGAGAGAGAACATCACAACAGTGAGGAGGATTCTGAATCTCAAAAAGATGGACTGACGAGCTGTATATTTGGGACTGCCATTTTTCAGGATCAAAGAGAGAAAAACGAGATACAACTTCATTATGGAAAGAATGCAGAACAGAATTGTGTCATGGAAGGCAAAAACCTTATCCTATGCTGGAAGGACAACCCTAATCCAAGCTGTGGCATCAAGTATCCCTACTTATGCTATGAGTAGTAACCTATTGTCTAAACAAGTCTGCAATAACCTAGATGCTCAGATGAGGGACTTTTGATGGGGTTTTGAAGAAGGAAAAAAAGGAATTTATTATAAAGCCTCAAAAGACTTTTGTAAACCCACCTGTAAAGGAGGCTTGAATCTGAGGCAAATGCAAGAAGTAAACAAAGCAATGCAGGCAAAGCTCACATGGTAGCTAGTGAGTAAGGAGAAAAGACTTTGGGTGGAGCAATGTTGGAGGAAATGTTGCCGTAGACATGATCCAATGTTTCTTGATGCTGAAAACATGGATTCTCAGCAATGGAAGGAAATCTTACAAGGAAGGGAGGTGATAAAAGAGGGTTACTACAAATTAGTTGGTGATGGGACTAGTATAAACATCTGGACTGAACCTTGGGTGCCTTTACTGGAGGACTTCAAGCCTAAGCCTAGAGGTGATGACTTCCCAGATGTAACACTGGTGCCTAATTGACAAAAATAACTGGAATACAGGCCTTATTATGAAATATTTGAGGAAGATTCAGTTGTGGCAATTGTGAGAAATAAACTCCCCAAAAGTGGTGAGAAATATCAATCCATGTGGACTAAGAGCAAACTGGGGGACTATACTGTCAAGAGTGCCTATTAGATGCTCATTGAAGAAAATCAGAGTAATAATGGAGGTTTTGATGACTGGTTCTGGTAAAAGCTGCCGAAAGTGGAAATCCCACAAAGAGTGAGAGTTTTCTTTCGGAGACTTGTGGTACATTGCCTACCCACAAAGTCCGCTACAAAAGCAAGGATTCAGAATGCATAAGACCAGTGTAGACTTTGCCATATGGAAGTAGAGGACATCCCTCACCTCTTCTTCCATTGTAGCTGTGTTAAGGCAGTCTGGTTACAAACTCTACACATCAGAACTGAAGTTGGTCAGAATTGGGATCATAAGAAATGGCTGGAAGCCTGCCTAGATTCTACAGGGTTGCTTGCAATCCCTGATGATGAAGCAGAGGAGTTTACAAGAAAAAGTTGTGTTCTGCTAGATTGTATATGGAAGGAAAGGAATGCCAGCTACCATGAGGGGAGAAATGCTAATCCACAAGTCATCATACATGTACAAGATACTGGGAGACTATAAGAACTGGATGAGAGGTACTGGACTTGCAAGATCCTCAAACTCAACGGAGGAAGTTCAGGATCAAAGAACTGGAGTGAATATATGTGTGGATGCAGCTGTGAGACCTGAGAAATCCACTATGGCATGGGTGTTAAGGGAAGGGAATCAGAAGATCCTAAACGCGGGGGAAATTCAAGTGATGGAGAGCTCAGCTTTTGTTGCAAAGACAGAAGCCATCCTGCATGCTCTACTTGCAAATGATCTATCTGCACACAGAGGAGCAACAATTTTCTCAGATGCTAAAGGCGTGACAGATATACTCACCAAGGGACCTCCCTTGCCTTGGGTGATGAGGAGAACTTTCGAAGAGATTAGCCGCTTATGTTCTTTGTTTAATGTTGATGTTTGTTTCTTACCTAGAAAGTTTAATTGTATTTCTCATATCCTTGCTAATTGGGCGGCCTCTCATGACTACTTTGGTCAAATTGAGACGGATTTTCCTCAGAAAGCCTGGGAGGATTGTGTTGTAGATTCTCCAAACATTACCTAATGAAATGAGACTTCAATGGTTGAGCAAAAAAAAAAGAAGACAATTGACACACCAAAGAGCAATATCTAAGTCCACTGCAACGGGAATGGATCCTCTAGAGTTCTTTCTTTACAGTTCCTCTCTCTCTTGCAATTGGATTAGAATTTAGAACGGGGTTTTGAAACCCTTAATAGAGGCCGTAAATTTTAATTTTTAGAAAATGGTAATTACAGGAGAAAGATTGACGTTAAGAAAAAACTCCACAGACCACAAGAACTCTAGAGAAATGAACCATAGAGGATCCAAATACCACTACAATTGTCAAAATTGTAATTCTAGGTTGCACACATACTTTGTGCTTGTTTGGTTCAGAAGGGGATGTGAGTTCTTAGGGAAAATACTAATTCATGGAAAATAGAAAATTATGAGAAGTATCCATAGTTATTTGGTTGCACAAAAAAAACTAATTTCATAGGAGTAATGTGAGTAGGGGTGAGGAGAAAGTCCGGGTACCCAGTACCGGACCTAGAATTGGTTTGGAATCGGTGGTTCCGGAACTGGTCTAACCAATTCCAATTTAAATTCCCTGAAATAGGATCCGATTGCAACCAATTCCAATTCCTAACTTTTGGGAATCGAATTCGGTTGGTAACCAGTGTAAAAAAATTAGAAGATTTTTTCCTTTGTTGGAAATAAATTATGTTGATATTCTACTAAGATTAGTGGTTTAGAAATTGTATTTGTAATTTAATGTTTTAATGATTGGATTTGTAATATTAATGATAAAATGATTGTATACGTAATTTAAATTTTGATTTACAATGTTAAGTATTTTATTTGATTTTATGTTTGTGTTTATTATTATTAGAATATAAAATTATTTGAATTAAAAATTTATAAAATTTGGATGTAATGTGGACTTGGGTACCCAGTAACTGGTGGGTACCCAGTAAATTCAATTCCAATTCCTAAGAATTAGGAATCGGTGCGATCAATTCCAATTCCAGTTCATAATAATTAGGAATCGGTAGATCCACTTTCAATTCCGGGTAATGCAATAATCAGTGGTTACCCGGTTGCGATCACCCTAAATGTGGGAAGTACTACTTACCTATGGGACTTGGCAAGTAACTTCCCCCATTTTGAGGGAAGCTAATTCCTTCTTTTTTTTGTCAACCAAACAACAAGAGAATTTACACTTCCTAAGAAATTGCACTTCCTGTGTTACTTGTGTGTCAACCAAACTAGCAGTAGGTGCAGTATCCCGTTTTCAATATTTGTAAGATACCGATACTCCTTAGACATCTTTACATATACTTATTATGACACCCCACCGTGTCTTTCCTATTGGACAAAACCCAATGATGATAGCTGATGAATACAACGCACGATAAAAGTTCAAGAAAGTGTTGAGTTTCTCTCTTCATCCTTCACACAAATATCCTCCATTTCCAAACGCTCATATAGCCAATAAAATAACCTTTCTAACGCCACATTCTGTGTCAAAATTGGACTCCGGAGCAAGAAGTAATAGATAAACGAAGTTTAGGGTCAATTCTGACGCAGCCGAACGTTGTCCGCCATGTTCTAGGCCCAATTTGGAGGTCATTTCAGAATAATAATTGTAGGAGCCACACATCTCTGGAATCCTCATTGATTAAGATTTTCAATGACATATTGTGAGCCCGCATAGTATTTGTAATGAAAGAGATACGAACCCAACGCTAACTGTAATACCCGAGAAAATTAAAGTACTAAGATTAGTGGTAAAAGTGGGAGTCACTCGTAATCAGTGGAGCTAGCTAGTATTTTTATTTTTATTTTTGGATAAATTGTGGTTCTTTATAACATATAGAGTGACCTATACATAGTGTATTACTTATATAGGGACACCTAAAGAGTGAAACTCAATTAAGTATTTTTATCGGAAAATAAGGTGATAAGATCAAGAAAAGAAAATGATTAAAAAAAAGGGGAAGAGAAAGTCAAATTGCACTTTGGTTACGGGCAATGCTTAGTGTACCACCGGCTAGACTACCTATGAGATGTGGAGTATAAAACAAGCCTGGGTATTATCATTTCAATAAATAAAATTCAATTTATAAAAACAAATGAAGTTGCTTACCGTAAATCAGAAATTGCTTAACGTAAATGAGCATCCTGTTAGTCTACATTTTCCCTCTCTGGCTCTCTCCCATCATTCTCTCTATTCAATCAATATCTCAATATTGATGATTCTTTGGATGAAGACAACATCTTTGCTCAAATTAAAACAATATTTTTGTGGAAATTGATGATATATTCAAGTAACTAAATTTTTTTGAATTTGGATTACTGAATTTGGATTACTTTTAATAGTGAATTGCTTAGGGTTTATGGGTAGTTGTTCTGTGGGCTTTGGCGGCAGCGGGGTCGTGTGTGGTGGTTAGGGACGTGGTGGCTTGATGGTTCGAGTGGCTGGGATGAGAGAGAGACCACCAGGGTGAGGCGCTCAGGGGGGTGGTTGAGGATGGAAACAAACCCCGTCCCCGTTTCAACGTTCTACCTGCAAACCCTGTCCCCATCTCAGCCCTGTTTCAGTCGCGTCTCCCTTGTCAGCTACCCCCACGCTCAGCCCACCATCCCCCGGCTAAGCCCACCACCCCCCAGCTAAGCCCACCACGACTTAGCCCCCTCTGCCCCCCCGAAATACGAGCCCCCACCCGTGGAGCCCCTGTTAGGCCAACAACCATCCGCACCACCTAACCCCAACCACTACAACAAAAACGACATTTATCCACGCTGAAAACCTTTGTTTGTCTATACTTATAAGCGTGAAAAGTGTTTTTTTTCACGCTTTTTAATAATCAATGTGGAGAATTTCCACGCTTTCCAGTGTCATAGTTAGCCGCGCTTTTTTCCGTAGTTAATTTATTTTGTCCACACTTTTTTGTGTCAGAAAATTTTATTATATTTCCACATTCTCCAAAGGCGGAAAATTATTTAGCTCACTCAAAAGTGTGGCAAAATAATGGCGGGAATTACTTGACCTCGCTCAAAAGCATGGAAAAAATATAACGCAATGTGAACTGTACTCATAAATGTCACAATATTTGTGCTCCATCTGACTTATAAATAAAAATACTTATACTATGTGTACGCATATCAGAAACTATGCATTTTTCTACTAAAATAATACAAAAGTCATAATCATCCATGAATGACAAATATCAACTGCAATTATTGTGCGTTCACGTCTTAAATGGAAAAAAGAGTATAATTCTACAAAATGTGAATCCTACCATACCAACACTAAGAAACAAAGTTACATGAAATATTACACAAAATAGGCCATTAGTCTTTAACTTTTACATCATCCAGTCAAGCATATTTGAGTCTTCATATCTCTATACCTTTGATGCGTTTATCACATCCTGCAAAACTCAAAGCAAAACATATCTTCCAAACATGAGCACATATACTTGAATTAGACAATAACAAGTTAACTTTTCCAAATTAAATATGCAGCATGTAACTAAAAAAAAGGTGATTAAAATCATTAAATACGTGCCCTATATTTATTTTTTTTGGTTCACGACCAAGGGTATCCACCGTCGACCACAGTGACTATCCCTCGCGCTGGCTTGTAGGCACCTCAAAGGGTGGGACAACTGCCCAAGGAATTTAAAGCTATATAAAGCTATCCTCAATCCAAGCAAAAAATGATAGTACTAGTAGTATAAAACTAAGTACCACAAAAATATAAAAATAATACCAACAACTTAAAGGACAGAATTTTCGTTCTCTAGTGATTTACACAATTAAATGTCTTCTGAAGTACATGAAGTGCAGTCCCCAAAAGAAGAAAGCAGGGGGCATAATTTTCAATAAGCCAATTCAAGAATTACCCCATCAATAATATGATTCACTTAAAATATACGTTGTCCAAAGTCACATGAAAATCTAACATCAGAATGTTTTCTATCATACCAAATCCATGTCAAGGCATTGCTCAATCTCAATATTTGCTAACTTGCCTAACTATACTGTGTGAGCAACATTAATAGATCACTAATGTGCTGAGTGACATCACCTATGTGGCACAAAATGCATCACTGGCATTATACAATAAAGAACTAAAACTCAATTTAAAACTTTAATTGCCATTCCTACATGACACAATCAGCCACTGGATAAAGCTTATATGATCCCCTATTCCCTTGCAACCCATAACAGAGCTAGCCACAGCCTGCAAATACAAGCCTGCAAGACTAAGAAGCAAATGACCTACAAGGCAACACATAAGGCAGCACCTGGAAGCTAGCTCTAAGATTTTTATTTACATCTACCAAATGAAATTAAATAGTATAATTCTCATAGAAAGCTTCATATTTGAATGAAAATCTTTACACTTGAGCCATTCTAACTATGCACTAGGCCAGAGTTCTAGAAATACTACGAAAATACTAACACATAAGCAAAATCTAGAAAAATAAATGTAAACAAGTGACTTTGTAAAGTGTACATGTGAAGGATCGAGGCTAAGAAATAAAACTGAGAGTCTCATAGTATAAATGTATAAAACTAAGAGAAAAGCAAAGGGAATTACCGTTGAAATGGGCTAGTCTGAACAATCGAGAGTGATTCAACTGATCAAACAAATCATGGCTGGAAGAAACAAAAAACAAAAACTTGTAAACCAAAAGTACGATGAATGCAATTAAAGGCAATATATAGGGTAAACAGGTTTCTGATTCACATAAGAGGAATGGGTATAGATTACAAGTTCCCAAGTTGTAGTGAGCTTGAGATCCTCAATTCTCTGACTCCTCTCTAAGCACTTGAAAAGGTATACAAATAGAATAGACAATTATCAGAAGTTAAAAGAAAACATTTAAATCCAAATAACTAGACACAATGACACAGTGAATGCATGTTGTGCATAACTCATAGCATTATTTGTTCAAGGAAAAAATAAAGATCAGGACATCTTCAATAAATCAGAATACACTCATTTGATCTACAAGCAGTGGCCCAGAAAAATAAGAGTATGGATGCAAAAAAAAATGGCGAAATTCAAATTTAGAGGTGTCAATTGCACCCGCCCTTGCGAATACTCTTTTTTTTTTTTTTTTTTTTGAACTCCAAGATGATAAATGATAATACATTAAATAATCTCAACATAACTAATTCGTCATAGTACAATAACCGAACGATAATAAACATCTTTTGCACTCAATAATCCAAAAGACAACACTGAAATGTCGTTTATTGTTTGAGTCCTAAACCATTAAAGACATGGGAAATAACCCAAATAAGGTCTCAATTTTACCAAAATCAATAAGCCAACTACATTTCATACACAAAAAAAATAAAATCACCAAAGTATTGAATTCAATCAAAAATCGCCGCCAATCACATTGTGAGCTCTTTCAGCCTTGAGAGAGAGTGAGTGAGAGGAGAGAGAATGAGAGGAGAGCTTTGGTTTTTGTTTCTTTTTATTTTTTTTGTGAGGTGTGAGGAGAGAGAGTTTAGAGCAGTGTTTTGCTGCTTCTCAGGGATCAGTTGTCCTCCATCAATCAGGTGGGCCAGTATATTTGTATATTTTCATTTTACCATTTCCTCTCAATTGCTTTTTATATGGTAGCATTTGTAAATAAGCTTAAATAGTATGGGTGCAAAAGGAAATCCCCTTCTATTTTGCCTTTAAAATTTTCCTCTTCTCTCAACAATTTTAAAATAATATGGATGCACTTGAATCCATACTCATTGCCTTGGGTCCGCCCCTGTCTACAAGTAATAACCAAATCAAAAACCAATTACCAGATGTGCAATTTGACATGTGATAGAAGATTACTAGGACAATAATACAAAATTCCCTTGAAAGAAAACACCCAAATTACAGAAATGTATCCAACTTTTAGGCAGTCATTCATTCAACAAAATGATAATTATGAAGGAAAAATTAACCTTAAGCCTCCGTGCAAGCTTTATAGATTTAAAAAAACATTCCATAAAATTCAGCAGTTTAATTGAAAAACTAATCATAAAGACAATAGCAACAACAAGTTATATCAGTGGATAAACCCTTCAAATTAACATCTTTGTTGTACAACGTCTCTCTTTTGCGCCCCTCTTTCTCTCTCCTCCCAGCCATCCCACCCAACCCCGACGTCTCTCTCTTCTGCGCCCCTCTTTCTCTCTCCTCCCAGCCACCCCACTACCCCAGCCAATGGCCATCACATTAAACCACCAAATCTGATTCACTATTCACAAGCAAGAGAAGGGGAAAATTGATAGAGAGAAAAGGAGGGTGAGAGTGGAAATATTGTTAGAGGTATTATGGGGAAAAAAATTTACATTGAGTAATTTGCGATTTACGTTAAGCAATCCCCAAAACAAAATACCTAAAAGTAGCCAATTAACATTTAACACATCACATGGGTAGTCTACCACCGGGTAAACTAACTTTTTTCCTTTGGGTACCAAGTTTATTCTTATCCTATCCTATTATTCATTCCTATCTTATCCTATTATTCATTTTTATCCTAATATTTTTATTAATCCTATCTAGTTAATATAAAAATCAAACATGTACTTTCTTTTTGGTAACAAATTAAGATGATTTTATTACCAATAACAAGCAACCCTTACAGCCAAGCCACATACTCTTTTAGCACGCCCCAACAAAGGACGAGCCAGAGGATGATTACACCAATAGTTTAGCTAGATAGCTCATTACATTTACAGATTTTCTAGTGCCAAAAACATATTGTAATCTAATGCACATAGAGTATTTAATCAGAGCAAAAATCTTATCAGGGCCTAGTCTTTCCTGCCTAAAGACTCTTCTATTTCTCTCCATCCACACATTATGCACAACAGCAGTTATAGATGCATATAGTGTGTGTTTTTTCACTTTGGTCCATCGTTTCCTCCCTGCCCACTGCAGCATCTCTAGCAGTCCAGCAAGTCTTCTTGCAGCATCTATCCAGGCAAATACTCTCTGCATCACATCCTGAGTAAAAGAACACTCACAGAACAAATGACAGACACTTTCATCTGCGGCTTCACAGAGGCAACAGACAGGGTCAACACCAGGAAGGTTGAATCTGACCAGTTTGTCCTTTGTAAGCAATCTACCCAGCACAACAAGCCAAAGAATAAATGAGTGCTTAGGGGCTGAAGTTCTGCACCAAATGCCCCTGGCACCTGGGAGCTTCATATGGTTTCCTCGCAACTATTTGTATCCACTATTGATGGTATAAATACCACTTTTATGCTGCTTCCAACTTGAATCAGTGTTGTAACCTGCTTTAAATTTCCACTTGAGCTTGTTTAGCTTCTGCCAGTACCAGCTACTACCACTTTTCCCCACATAATCCCAAAAGTTTTGGTGCTTCATATAAATTGAATGCACCCATTTCACCCATAATACATCCTGCTTGGATGAAACAGCCCAAATATGCTTCCCAATTGCTGTTGTATTCCAGTCTTTGCAGCTTTTAATATTCAATCCTCCAGCATCTCTAGGTTTACAAACCTGATCCCAAGAAACTAGGGATACTTTCTGCAGCCCCTACCCCCACAAGAATTGTCTGCATAATTGTTCAATCTTCTTTGCAATGTGTTGTGGAAGAATAAACATTGATGACCAATAAACTTGCAGTGAGAATAACACAGAATTTACAAGTTGACACCTCCCAGCATAAGATAAATGCCTGCTTGCCCAGCATTTTATTCTAGCTGCAATCTTATCAATCAAAACCTGACACTCTACCTTCCCCCATTTTGTTGGTGAGAGGGGCAACCCTAAATACTTCATAGGAAAAGCTCCTTTTACAAACCCCATCACATTAATGATTTTCTCCTCAATCTCCTTGTCAAAACCCACAGTATAGATACAAGACTTAGCAGAGTTAACACATAAACCAGATATACTAGCAAAGTGCTCCAGACAATCATGCAAAATAGTAACAGATTGAGCTTTACCTTTGCAAAACAGCAGCAAGTCATCTGCAAAACAAAGGCTAGCCAACTTCAAAGCTTTGCATTGCGGATGATATTGGAAAGCACTGGTTGCAGTTTCTTTTTGTATTTTCCTTGTTAAGTACTCCATTTCAAGCACAAACAGCAATGGGAAAACAGGGTCACCCTGTCTCAATCCCCCTCTCTCTTGAAATAACCACATAGTTCTCTATTTATGATGATAGAGAAGTTAGTAGACATCATGCATTTACTTATCCATCTGTTGAACTTCTCTGGGAAGCAGAAAGCCTTCAAAATATCCAAAATAAACTACCAATTGACTGTATCATAGGCTTTGTGCAAGTCTATCTTCATTAAACACCTAGGGGAGGTGTTTTTTCTTCCATAAAGCCTTATTATATCTTGACTAATAAGTACATTATGCGCAATGGACCTGCTAGCCACAAATACCCCTTGGTTTTCACTCACAAGCAATGGTAGAACCTCCTTTAATCTCAAGCACAAGAGCTTTGAAATCCCCTTCTACAATACATTGCAGCATGCAATAGGCCTGTAGTCTGCAGCTGTGCTTGCATTCTCAGTTTTTGGGACTAAGGCAATTGTAGTAGAGTTAATACTTTTGAGTAGCTTCCATGTTTTGAAGAAGTCCAAGGTAGCTTCAATGATATCATCCCTTATAGTACCCCAAGCAGCTTTGAAAAAACCTCCACTATACCCATCTGGCCCTGGACTTTTGATGTTAGGGATTGAGTAAAAAGCTTTTTTAATTTCCTCCCTTGAAAATGGTGCAATAAGCCTGAGCTGCTGCTGAATGTTAAGAACAGTACCCTTGCTAATTACCTTCCTGTCTATAGGTATTCTAGCAGTAGGTTGCCCCAACATCTCAGTGAAATAAGACAAAAAATGATTCACAATATCATCATAATCATGAGTCCTGCTACCATCTGTTCTCAAAACCGATGTGATTTTCCCCTTATGCCTCCTTTGCTTGATTACAGCATGAAAGTATGCAGTATTGGAATCCCCCAAACTAATCCAGTCTGCTTTACTCTTTTGTTGTAAAAACTTTTCAGAGGCCAAGTTAACTTCATGAAAAACTTTCCTGGCTTCCCTTTCTTTGTTCTGTAGAGCCATGTCAATAGGATTGTGATGTACAGCTTCCTAATGAGCATACTTCAGTTGTTGTCTAGCTCATTCCACTTGACCCAAGATATCTCCATACTTGGTTCTATGCAGCTTTTTCAGTTGAGTTTTAAGCTGTTTCATTTTTTGAGTAACCTGGAACATTTTGCAACCTATAATATTGCCACTCCAAATCTGAGCAACAATAGAGTGAAAAGAAGGATCATCAGCCCACATATCACAGAATTTGAAAGGGGGCACAATCCTCTTAGTCAAAGGTACTAAGAGAGATGGTTGCAGGGGAGTGATCTGATACCCCTTCAGGCATGAAGAAAGCTTTTGAGTCTACCAAATCCTGTACCCAAGCACCATTGACTAGTACCCTATCTAGCTTGGACCATACCCTATCCCCATCATGCTGCCTGTTACTCCAAGTGAACTGACATCCATTCCACCTAAGATCTTGCAGCATACAGTTATCAACACAGTTCTTAAAATCCCTGATGTCAGCATAACTAAGAGGTAAACCCCCTAGCCTCTCTGCAGGAGCTAACATACAGTTGAAATCACCCATAAGGATCCATGGGATACTAATATTCCCAGCCAACATATTTATATCAGCCCACAAAGGCATTCTATCAGCAATATCATTGAAAACATATACACAAGAAGCAAAAAACTCAATACCAGTTGCAATATGGGTCACTTTACAGTGTACCATCTGAGCAGAAGTATGAATAATAGTCTACTCCAAAATTTCTCCAAATACGCCTAATAAATCCATTCATTATCTGAAAAGGAGGTTTCGCACCCATTATAAAACATACAACAGATGAAGCCCAGTAATCTACTTCTTCCTGGATGTCATTTAACTCAATCTTACCAATTTTCTGCCCTTCATTTTCAATTGGAGCAACATATTGCAATTTAAAACCCGCAGAACTAAGTTTGGACACATCAAAATTATCCCAAGGAGATGAATTCTGACCAGTTTCTGGGATTTCCTTATCATCTTCATCCGCCCAAGAGCGAGCTCCAGAATCCTTCTGTCGATTGCGCAAAACCGTTTTCAACTCCTCGTGTACCTTCTTCTGTGTACCATCATCTAATGGGCTAATAAATGAACTGATTATCCGAATCGCACCATCAAGTTGCTCAGCACTCAGATTATCAAGCTCAAGGTTCAAAATTCTTGCGACGCGTGAGGCGTCTAGTGTTTCTCCAGAAGATATATTGTTGGATTCATCTCTCCCATTGTGGCCACCACGAGTGCCACCACGATTGCCTTGGTTTGTTCCCCTAATACCCTGCCCTCGATTTCCCACCACCATAGTTACCAACCATGTACTTCATCATTATGTTCTCTTGTATTTTCTGTGGGTTCAAAGCATAGAAAAAAAAGAGGAAGAGTGCAGGAGGGATGGGAGAAAAGAAAGAAAAAGAAAACGTGACTTTGATTAACTAGGTAGTGCAAGTTGATATAGCTAGTGGTAATATACATACTACATACTTGGGAGTGTAAGCTTCCAAGGCATTTTCTTAGTATCGGTTTTAAGTATTTAAATTATGGTTTGCAAGTACCTATGTGGCTATGTATACCTTGTTTTTCCTGTGAAGTTATATTCGAATGAAAGGGATTTATGAGCTCGTATTTGTGTGGTATATGAAATACCTTATGAGATTTACGTGAAAAGAAGATTTGAGATAAGTGAAAGGAATGACTTTGATAAGTGGATGATCTTGAGCCATATAAGTATATGCAAGTGAAGGTTACTATGAAGACTACGTACGTACGATATGGAAGCCATAAGCCAGGTCAGTATGCACACAAAGATATGAAGATGGACTATGGTCTACGGCTATTCTGGGACTTTGTCAACCCACGAGGCCCAAGGTCCACCTACGGAACCTCAGGTTCACTTACGAGAATATGACGATGATCCGATCTTGCATAAACGAACTATGATCAAGGAAATGTACTTGTGTGTTCTTGAGATTGGTTATCTTGTGTGATTTTTATTAGTAAATGATTATGTGTTACGTGTAGGGCTGTTCACGGTAGGTTAACCGTACCAAAACTGTGTTTCGGTACAGTAACCAAAAAAATTGCTTCGCTCTTTTTCGAACTGATCCCGTACCGAAAATATCGGTTAACCGAAAATCGGTTAACCGTTATTTTCGGTATGGTTAACGGTTAACCGAAACAACTTATACATTTCAATATTTAATTGCAGAATTTTTTTTCTAAGTTTAATGTTAACCTTCCCAACTTATATGGAGTAAACTAGTAGATTAAAACATTCATTGTCAAAAGATTTCTTCTTTACATGAGGACGGATGAGGCTCTTCCTCCAGATCTTACACTTCCATCAGATGACTCTAACTCTCTAATACTTGAAATCTTATTCAACGTGATGTCATTCTTTTATTGCTAATCAACAAGAGTAACAAAGACCAACCAAATTGAAGCAAGAAAAGACACATTTAACTGTTGCGAAGAATGACACAGAGATGGCTACTGGCTGGTCATGGCTCGGTGCCACGGCTGAGTATGGCGAGGCTGACAGAGACTAGGAAGAGAGATAACCGCCCGGTGTTGGAGGCTGCAGAACACCGATGTGATAGAGCGAGAGAGAGAGAGAGAGAGAGAGAGAGAGAGAGAGAGAGAGAGAGAGAGAGAGAGAGAGAGAGAGAGAGAGAGAGAGAGAGAGAGTAGAGCGATTGAGCGGCTATGAGGAAAATGAAAATAGGTCAGGACCTCCAGTTTCTTTACCCTATCACTTTGTTGACTCCTTTTTTTTTTATCACTGGGCTTTACTAATCACTTGGGCTGCTCCTGTAAAAAAATTTTGTTTTTTTTCGGTAACCGAAACTCCCAGAATGCGAACCGGTACCGTACCGAATAATCGAAATTATTTCCAATACGGTTACCGTACCGAGATTTTTTTTTATTCCCTTACGGTAACCTATTTTCCTGTACAGTTTCGTCCGATTTCGGTACGGTTTTCGGTTTCGGGTTTTTGTGAACAACCCTAGTTACGTGCGAACGTGGCGTGAGTGAGAACAAAACTCCCTTCAAAAAGACAAAATGATTTTCAAATATTATTCTTGGGGTGTTAAGAGAATACTCAGTTTTCTTCTTGATTTTATAAAATGTTTTCCTTTCCAGGTTTACAGTTGGGTATCGACGACTTTAGAAGTGAGGATTCAGTATACTAGTTTGTAAAAGAAGGTTATTAAGTTAGCCAATTAGAGTTTGTAATCAAATTGATTTATTAATAAAATAGTTTATTATTTCTCTAGTTTGTCGAGCCTATACCCTAAAATGGTCGGTTTAAGTCGCCTTGTGTTTTCCTTAAAGGTACGCTGGTAAATCCAATTTCTTTAATCTATCTTTCGTTGCCTAATTCTGATTATTTAATCTAAACAAACACCTGATTATCTCGGGGCGTTACAATAACCGGAGCTCCAAATCTCACCACTCCTTAGTGTTTCGAATATAACTTACGATTGAAACAAGATATAGACCTGAAACTAGGGGTGTCCAAAAAAATCGTAACTGAAAAATCAAACCGTAAAACCGAAAAATCGCACCGAAAATTCGGTTAACCGAACCTTTTTTTTCGTTTAAAGCGGTTTGGTTAATCGAACCGAATATTTTTTCGATTTCTCGGTTCGGTTTAGGTTCACGATTTCGGAGATTTCGGTTAACCGAAAAACCGAAAGAATTTTTTTAGCTTTTTTTTAAAAATTTTTTTTTATTATGTTTTTATACAAACTTTAAATATAAAGTTTGTATGTAATGTTTAATAACTAAGAATTCATGCAATTTATATCTCTTTATTATTTTGACAATGTCTTACCGAATCTAAATACTAAATTTAGCTTCTATTTTTTTTAAATATGTTTAAAAGTAGCTAATTATGCTATAAAAATCATTTAAGTACGGTTTCCGGTTAACCTTATAGTCGAACCGGAAAAATTCGGTTAACCTATATTTTCGGTTACGGTTACGGTTCACGAAATTGACGAACCGAAATATCGATCAAACTAAGTGAATCTTTCGGTTCGGTTAACCTACCATGAACACCCCTACCAGAAACCACTTGGAGATGAAATTAGACATCCAGCACTTTCCAACACATCTGCTTAGGCCTAATTTGGAGCCCGGATGAGTGAGTTATGAAATGTTGAAGTCGCAGCTGAACCAATTTGAACAGGCGCTTCATAGCGCGGACTAATGATTTCTGGGCACCGCTGAGCCGCTGGGCCAAGAGAGATTGGCGACGTTGGGCGTCGTCTCAAGCTGCATTGCACCGCTTCACCTGTGACGTGCCAGCGTTGTGTTATGTTAGAATATGTTGTGTTACTGCCCGTTATGCTATGTGAGTACGATTTTAGTCCAGTTTAATCCATTTGCTTATAAATAGGACTCTGAGTCAGATTTTATAGGGTTCAGCTTCTTTGGCTCCATACAAAGAGAATTCCCTAAACCTCTCAACCCACATTCAATCACATTCAATCATTTTCAACCAACATTCAAATACATTCAACCTACATTCAGCGTTAGTTTGCGAGTTGAGAAGTGGTAGATTTGGTGACGTACACAAGTGTCGGAATTCTGGCCATAATGTTGCCATTAAATCGATTTAGTTGTCTTATAAATTTGAGGGAGTTCCATAAAGTGTACTAAAGGAGATATTCCAGATGTGAATTATGATAACATTTTGAAGATAGCACTATATTTGTCATTGTGAAAAAAAATCTTGCCTTTAAGATGTTAGATTGTGATATAGAAAAGTTTATTCATAAAGAGTCATCTTCAATTGATTGTGTTGGTCGTCTAAGCACGTTTTGAGTATATAATATGTTATTTCAGTTGCTTACTGATGTTTTGTGTTTTTGCTCTCAAGTTAGATTATTACATTAGGAAAAAAATAATTTAATATTTATTAATGTGTTTCTGACATCCACTTCCATTTATTGCTAGTATTTAGTAAATAAGTGATTTTATTAATTTTTCTCTGTATGATGAGTTAGTTAGCGAGTTGGGAAGTAGTACATTTGTTGACGTACACAACACTACACCGAAAAGTGCCTAAGCCAACGACTTAAAAGGAAACGGTCATTGAACCGTCGTCATAGACTATCTAGGGCAGCGGTTTGCAAACTGTTGCTTAAAGCCAGTACTTAAGCCAACGCTTTTTGGAAACCGCTGCATTTGCTTTCTTATTAGCAGTGTCAAGTAATTGACTACCCGCGAGAACGTTTTGGGTGAAATTTTCACCAAAATTAAAAAGTCCGCCACGTCTCCTCACCCTCTTATGTTACTTTGTCGTTCTTTGTACCTTTCTGAAACCCTTCCCCATTCTCTCTCACTTGCTTCAAACCTATCTGACTATTATCGACCATTTTTTTTTGTTTCTTTCTTTCCTTTCTCCTACAGTATTTTCTACTTTGTCGTTCTTTGTAACTTCCTTTTTTATTATTCCGATCAATCGAACAACTCACTTTCTGTACTTCTCCTCTTTTACTTCATCTCCTCTTCCTCTTTCTGTCAAACCCCAAGAGCTCGTTTCTCCAATTATCGAAGATCTCAACTAGGTACTACTTTGCTTCAATTTACGGTTTCCTACTTATTCAGCTAATTGATTTTTTCATGTATTGATTTGCTTTTCTTGAATTTATATCAATTGCGGGGCTAGGATTATCTACAGTGTTTGTTAATTAAGCTAGTTTTTTTCTCTTTTTTGGGTTTCTCTCTCACTATATGGGTTTGTAGTTTGTACCCAAAAATTTGTTGTAGATGCAATTGATCACTTTGAAATAATACCGGTTAATTTCATCAAAATTTGAATAGGATTTCAATTTATATCTAGTAATTTCTTCGTTAGTTGCAATTTGAAAATTTAATGTGTATTAATCTTGAAACTATAGCTTTGTTTAATTCTTTATTTTTCGTCTACTATGGGAATACTAGAGTTGGCCTGTTGATGTTACAAGTTGTTTGCTCTACTTTTTTGGATACGATTTTGACCATCTACTTGGTCATTGAAAAAGGGTTGATGTTGTGTGGATTCTAGTTTGTGCGCATTCTGGTTACTAAAGTCAATTATGTTTGGCCTTGCACTGCCAATGTTATTCATTTGATAGGTTTTTTTTTGTGCCTTAATTATGTTTCTTAACTTAGGACATGGTTAGTTGAACTTATAATCAAAAAACTTAAGTAGGATTGTTGACTTTGTTTCACGAATGTATAGAAGTATAAGCCTGTAGTGTTTGAAATTGGATGGAAGTCTAACTATTTGGCTGACTTCCAAGTATATAGAATTTGTATAATACATCATTACTAGTGGATGCCCGTGAGTATGTACGTGCGTTGCACGGACTGTGATTATATAATAAAACTAATATAACGTGATTATTAATCTCATCGAAAAATCAAAGTGTAATTGTCACTTATGAAAAACTATTACTAATATATGGATAAATATTTATATAATCCATTTAATATCATGAATGCCATATAATAAGATTAATATGACTTTATATGACATCTTATCTAATTTAAACTCTTATCATCAATTTCAATTAACTATTAATTAACTCATCCATATGTTACCTGATCCAAGAGGTAATAGTTTCAAAGTCTTTCTATGCTTGATGTTAGTACGCCAGTACTATTGATATAAGTGTACAACTTATATTCCAAAGATATGATCCTTCTTTTATGGTAAAATCAGTTTAAATGTCTAATGTATACATAACTACTTTTCGAAAAATAAAGAAGTTTTAGACGTAAACATTACAATAGCAAAATATATTTGAATGCTTGCTTGTTTTTTCAAAGTTATATGCGGTCAAAGTACTACTTTGAAGAACGCAAAAAGTACAATCTAATTTTATTTGCGGTCTGAAGGGAGTACATTAATAATTATAAAGAACATAAATTGAAACCCTAAAATAACATGGGGGATCTGAATATTACGTACAGTTATAAAATTATACGTGATAATGATAAAGTTTCGTATTAAAGTTTGGACCTAGACTCATTTTAGAATCATCGTTTATTTCTTTATTCTACACATGCTCTATTTATTATATTTTACCTTGAGATTGATTTTTAATTTTTTGTAACTAATATACATATATTTTCTCTTTTTTTTTTTACATGCAACTCTTTAGTTGTGTCAGCTTGTTAAGCTAATTACTGATTACATTTTTAGGTAGACGCATCTAATGTTGTAAATCAATAGAACATACTACAAATGAGTCTCATTTTAAAGGATATTTCATACTCGTTCCATGGGTGTAAGAAATTTAATTTCTTAAGCGGTGAAACTAAAGTTATATGCTTTTTAAAATCTAATAGGCTACTCTTTTATGATTTAGGAAATTACAACTTTAGTATATATTCCAAAACCTCTAACTAATAGTGTACTCTTTAAGGATTTAGAAAAGTACAACTTTAGTATATATATATATATATATTCTATACCAAAACATATATTTCTATTTTATATTTATTTTAAAATTTTATTACAATGGCTCGCTTAGGTGGACACCTCCAATGCTGTTAGAAAATGCCTCTAATATATATTATTATTATGATTATGATTGTATAATACATCATTACTAGTTATTAAACTGCATAGGTCTCACTATCACTCTTGTCCTATATCGTCAGCAATCTTCACAAGTTAGTAATCTTGAATAGGAGAAGGCAGAAAATTCAAAAATTACAATTGAAGCAATGCCCAAAATGCATTAAAACCATACTTATAAGTAACAGTACAACTTAGAAGTGAATAATTTGATTGAGACAAACCAACAAACATTAAAAGTAGGCTAGGTAGAAATCATCCACCATTTCAGTCGTTCTCTTTTCCCACTATGAAACATGCTCAGGAAGTGGGTTAGGTAGAAACCATCTTAATAGATTGAAAATCGACAAAAGTCTAATAATGCCTACAAGATAAACCACAGGTTCAATCCACAACTCAATATTCTTCACATTTCACTGGCTGTTTGGGGTACCAGCCTCTAACAATCACACATTTTCCACACCCAAATTACTGCCACATTATATAGAGAGTCACAATAATTATCTCCAAATGAAAAATAACCAAAACCCTAAGTAGATAATCTAAGTGAACAGTGGGTACAAGCAAGAAAGAGTGACCAAATTGAAGCAAAGAAAACACACATTTAACTAACCACATTACCAAAACTGGATCTTTTTAAAGAAACACTCATATAAATCATCGATGATTCATTCCGCTCGCCAAATGAACTACTTAAATCAACAACAGCAGTCATAATCATATGAATCAGTAAATAAAACTATAAAAAACAATGATTATTCGAAGTAGAGTTAGAAATAAAAAAAAACCTTGAATGTTTGAGAAGTGTTAGTAACACCCTGTCACCTCCTTTCTCTGGTAGCTTCCCACTGTGACCACTATCTCTCACCCAGGTTTTCGTCGCAGACGATATCAACTCGCAGATCCAGAAAAAGAAATAAAATGGAATCAAAAAATATTGAAATTTCGAGAATGAATGAGAAGTGCAATTTGGTGTTATTTATTGAGATCGAGGGTGGGGAGAAATCCCAGTGAGGGGAAGGGGTGAGTTTGGACTTTGGAGGAGAGAAATGATGAACATTGAGCAGTTAGGGTCTTAGGGGAAATAAAGATACGACCTAGGATTATTTTATTTTATTTTTATTTATTTTTTTGTAATTTAAAGGCGCACGATTTTTTATTTATTTATTTTAAGGCGCACGATTTCCACACTTGGAGCCCGCCGGTTGAAATTGACAATTTATCACGCACGAAAGCGTGGAGAATGTCCGCACCTATGCAGAAGTGTGGAAAACCTTCATGTTGTTTTTCCACGCTTTTGAAAGTGTGGAGAAAAAAGCGTCTCATATTGATATTTTTGTTGTAGTGTTACCTGTTCTTTTTTAGTTTAGTGACCTTACAACATTGCTGCGAGTGATAAGGATGGCTTGGTATCGGTGATCGTGCCACAAATACATGTGAGAGAGTCTATTCATGTTAGCAAGGTATGCTCTCTAGAGAGTACAAAACTTAATCCTGATTTGCTGAGTTATTTAATTCTTTTTAATGTCATGATGCTTAATGTCAAGTGTGTCAATCTGTTTACTACACTTTAGATGATATATCATTATCTGAAAGCTTATATTTAGGATCTCATAGTTAGAGCATCAACAGGTACATATACATCTCTCTCTTCCTCATTATTGTGAATATAATTGATATTTTTGAATGTATATACAACAGATGAAAAGGCTTGTCCCGAGTCTTATCACAATGAGAATCATAAATCATGCTCATGTTTGTTGGTCAAAATATTAATGTTAGTTCAATTTAGTTCATAGTATGAAAATGATTCTACTTGATTAGTTCTTCCATGCCTATCAATACGCTAAAGTTTCTTTGGACTTTGTTGTCTACTCTGCTGGTTTGAGAGCGTGGTTTAGCATTTGAAACTTCATTACGCTAACATATGAGTTGTTAAAGTTTTTCTAGTAAGTTATTTTCTAATTAGTTGGATTCCAATTCAATTGGCCAATTTAACAAATTGGTCTTTTTAATGACCTCTCATGGACGTATTGGTATTTTTTTTTGCGCCGGCAACATTAAAGTTTATTTTTTTTTTAACTTCGGTCCCATTTAAGCCTATTTATTCCCTTAACCGGGCAATAACGTGTTAAAACTCATGCCGGAGTGGATTTTTCTCATTTCATTAATCACTAATTATTTGCTTCTTTGGTTTTGCATTTTTCCTAATTTCTAATAAAATAAACCAACTCAATTTTTCCTCTTTCAAGAATTTTCTCTCTCTTCCCCACCAAAACCCCCCAAACAAAACTCTTCCTTCTCTCTCTCTCTCTCTTCAGTTTCTTTCTTTAGTTTTGGTTCATTTTACATTCATCTCAAATCATTTCTAGAATCTCAGTCACTTAATCAACAATGAAAATGAGCTAATCATCTCATCATACAACACTAATAAAGAATCATCATCTTCCTCCTCTTGTGCCACCTTGTTTTGCGGGTTTTTGCTTACAAAAACTTGAGCTCTTCCAATGGCGGGTAGCTTAGTAGAAAAAGATATGGATGATGAATTATTTTGGAGTTGTATATTTTTTTGGATAAGGAAAAAAGAGGTTATTTATGTGATGGTAAGAAGAGGAGAAAAATGGAGGAGAGTGAGAGACATTCTCTCTCCTCAAGGAGAGAATGAAATTACAGAGGGAGGGTCTCCTCAAGGAGAGGATGAAATTAGGGAGGGGCATTTTTTGATGATGATGAATTATAGATGACGCAAATAATAGAGGTGAGATTGAATTTGTTCATTTTAGAAATTAGGAAAAATACTGAAAAAAGGAAGCAAATAATTGGTAATTGGAAATGAGAAAAACCGCTTTCGGGATGAGTTTTAGGATGTTATTGGTCGGTTTAGGAAATAAATAGACTTAAATGGAACCGTAGTTAAAAAAATAAACCATAATATTGCCGGCGCAAAAAAATATACCAATACGTCCATGGAGTGTCATTAAAAAGACCAATTTGATAAATAACATAAAGCACCAATTTTAAGGCATACATAATCAGCATACTCTGATATTTACCCTAAAAGACAAGAGCTCCCCCTCAAACTTCTTTTATATTTTGGTAGTGACGATCACATCACTAGGTGAAGAGTCACCTTTGGAGTTTCGCATGTTTTTGTTAGGCGTTCAAGAATTATATGTGGCAGTTGATAAGGGAAAGGAAAATTTTGAAATTGGTCGCAACTCATTGGTGATTTGCACTCACTTCTACCCAGCTCCTAGATTAACACATTTAAAGCTATATCGTCATGATCTAAGCTAGCTCCCAGTGTTTAATTATTGCCTAGGTGCCTACAGGAGAATAATGGAAAGAGAAGAGGCAACCAGAAGGTGCAAAGCAGTTGTAGAAAGAATCCATAACTTGCCACACTCCAAAATCACAGCTTCCTGCAAAGCCACTCTTCTTCGTCTCGTCATCTCTGAGCTTAATTTTCTTTCTCGCCTTTCTCTTTCTTCCTCACCGGCTTCATCTTCAATCAGGTTTTGTTTTCTTTCCCGTTCTTTTGTTTTTTGTTTCTATTTTCATTTTCTTCTGTTAGATTATTTGTTCAATTCCCATGTTCATGACTCACTCTTTCTGTTATTTCATTGCAATATGTTGATTTGATTAGAAATTTATTATGACCTGATGTAAACCAGTAATGGGTCTGAAAGACTCTAAATTTTGAATGAACTTGTGTTGTTTACCAAAGAAAAGGGTCTGAAAATTTCTGTAGTGACGGATTAGAGTGGTAGGGGAAAATTTGATTGAGGGTTTAAAATGTATATGTTTTCTATATGTTTTCTCAATCAACGGCAAGAGCCCTTGGATGTTTTCAATTGTAGATTATGAGAAGTTTGTTTGTTGTGTTGTTTTGTAGCTGCAACGTTGGCCATATTGAGGCCGTTGTTCACATACTTGAACAGCCGTGCATAACTGGAGTGTCCCGTGTGTGCAAGCCAATCCCTTTGTCTTCCGAAGCCAGACATAGTGAGGAAAATGATTTGGCATACGAAGCTGTCCACATTGATATTGTTTGTAGTCTCCAAAATACTCCGGCTTGGTTTATTGTATCTGGTCGAAACCCTAAGTACATTTCATGGGATGAATTGGGGAGAAGTAAGGGTCTTAAAATGCGGATTGAACAAATAGTTCACGCTGCTCGGTCATCTCAGGCGTTAAAGCCTGCCTTGGTTGTTCTCTTCTTTGCAAATGGACTTGAGATAGCGATTCGTGAGAAGATCATAAAGGGTTTTGGTTTTAGAGAGTTGGAGTTGGATTTTCCACATTTTGAGTTTGCTTTTGCGGAGGCATTAGAT
Source organism: Tetragonia tetragonoides (assembly GCA_038025085.1). Lineage (NCBI taxonomy): Eukaryota > Viridiplantae > Streptophyta > Magnoliopsida > Caryophyllales > Aizoaceae > Tetragonia > Tetragonia tetragonoides. Next base: position 26,065,259 of record CM076150.1, read on the forward strand.
GGTGAATGGATCAATGTCCTTGGAAAATCATATAAAGGGGCGTGTTCTCTAATCATGGACATTGATCAATCTCCAAGGGCTTGTCGGAGTATAGACTATGTGGCAGAGTTGAGTTCTGATGGTGCTGATAAAGAGCTTACAAAGAAGTATAATGAGCAGGATTTGGGATTCTCATTCGATTCTCTAATTCAGGAGATGAAAGAGTGGCCTTTGACTGACAAAGATATGGAATCTGGCAGTATAAAGGACCTTTTTCTAAGAGACGAGTTTCTGGTCAATTTTGACACTACAGCTTTGATTGCTATTGTATCTGGAATAAGTAATGGTGGTGCAGAAAAGCTTTTGGCAACATCAGAGAGTGAACTAAGGCAGCGGTTTAAGAACAACACTGAGTTTGTGATTTCTCAGGTATCATTTTGTTTCGTTTAATATTCTTTAGCTGATTAAGTCCTTTTTGTGGTTTAGTTTCATTATCCAGTTGGTTGGTTCAATGCTGTTAAGTGATCGAATCTGAAGTGAACATAATATCTCATAGTTTATATATTTGTCTTTTCTCTCTCTCAGCTTTTTTGCTGGCTGTCTCCATAAGTACTCCCTCCGTTTCTCTTTAAACTTCCTACTTGCTTTTTCACGGTCTCCAAAGTGGTACTTTGACCATTGATATCTATAAAAAAGTACAAGTAAAATTAATAAAAAATTGATATTTTGAAAATACATTTCCAAAAGAATCTAATGCATAAACTTTCAAATCATAACTCATTGAGATTTTTTATACATTTACGATCAAAGTTTACAAAGTTCGACCTCAAAAAAGCAAGTAGGAAGTTTAAAGAGAAACGGAGGGAGTAGTAACTAACCCTGCATTTAGTGTCACATCACATGGCATAATATAAATCATTCAATTTTAGTAAATCCACTTTCACTAAAGAATTAGGGCTTATGTGAAATGTTCAAAATAGCCTTACCTGACCGCACGTGCCGGTACAGAGAACGCCAGCAGGTGCGGCTTTGGTGGCTGTTCCTTACATTTCCAATAGTGTAAATCTAGGGAAACTATTGCACGTTATTCGTTTTGCTATCCTCCCTAAACGAGACCATCCTTGGGGACGTGGAAAACACGGTAGAAGGGGCCACTCATAGTGGGAATGCGGCTAGTGACAACAACGACAAGGATGTCAGAGTAGGAGATAATGTTGGGCCGGCTTGCTAAAGGTGGCCTTGGTGCGACCCTTAATCTTTGAAGCTGTTTCTCAGGAGGGAGAGATTTGATGCAGGGTTGTTGCTGGGTGGGGATGTTGAAGGGGGTAGAGTTGATGAGGGTGGAGCAGGGTTTCAAATAATGGCCGTTACGGCCGTTATGTAAAGGGTTTGAGGTTGCCGATACGCGAAATCCCTTTATGTAAAGGGGTTTTCAAACGATCGATACATGATCATATGGCCGATAAATGACGGGTATGGCCGATACATGACCTGTACGGCCAATAAATGATTGGTACCACCGATACCAAATCCGCTCCGCCGACCTGATATGCAACACCCGTATCAGTCCGCTTCCGCGACATCGTGACCGAAACTGCAATTTCGTTCCCCGGGGTGGAGGGCTGCACCTTACAAATCTTTCGCTGCTGCTACTGATTAAGAAAACAAAGAGGGAGGATGGGGTTTGGGTCCTGTGTTTTGCTACTATGGTGAGGGAAGAGAAGGACGGTTGCCACTAGTAGTCGACTAGCAGCCGTGTGATTGCTGGATAGAGTTTTTATTTTCATTATAGGCAGCCTAATAGTGGCCAACCATATGCCCTCTCTTTGATTTATAATGGATTTTTGAGGAAATGGGGTAATAAGGGGATTGGTTGAGGAATTTAGTAAATGAAGGGAAGATTTGTGCTCCCTCCGTCTCAAAATGTCTTTTAAGGTTAATGCGCAAATATTTAGGTGTGCCATAATTCTAGAAATAATAAAATAGTTTGGCAAAATGCCCTTTAGTTAGATTGAAATAGATGTATTGGATTGAAACTAGGAGTAATAAGGCAAGGGTTTTGGAAAACTAGCAATTAATGCGGCATTGTAATTCTGAAGTGACATATATTATGAGACAAAAAAAATTAGTTAAAGCGACAGATTTTGAGACAGAGGGAGTAACATTTAAATAGGTATACTGCAGGGTATAAAGTGCAAAACAGCGATTTTTCATACTTTAACTATGGCTTTCAGTTATGCAAGATGAAGGGGCTAAACAGGTGCTACTGCTTGCCATATGTGGGGGAAAGGAATGTTTGTTGACACCAATACACCATTACAGGGCCAGCATTTCAGATAGTTGAAGTTTTAGAACTATGCTATTCCTATCTTAATTCTAATAAGATGAAAGACATTGCTAATGCTGTGATGCAACTGATTCTTGGTGGACTTTTGGTTACCCTTTCTTGAAGCTGGCCCTTGCCTTGTGGTCTTATATCTTTTTTGGTTTCATGGGTAATCCTAATCGGTTGGAGAAGGAAGAATGTAATAGGAAACAAGAACATTTCCCATGTTTGATTGGATTATTATAAAGGGATTTGAAAGGAAAGGAATTGATAGGAAATGATCCTTAATAGAACTCTCATCTCATTTTCCCACAAAATTGGTGGGATTTGGGCACGAAGAAACGTGCTAAGTTATAAAATGTCTATTTCCTTTAATTTCCCATCCCATTAGACATCCAAACATAGGAAAAATGGCTCATTCCTTTCCACTCATTGTTATTAAACCAAACAACGGAATTGGGAATTACTTCTTTTCCTTTCTCTTCTCTTCCATTCCCTTCATTCCTTTCTTATCATTTAAAAAAACAAAACATACTGTTAGGGTTTTGTCAGAGAAACTCCTATGCTCAACTGAACTTTGTTCTTTCCACTTTGTAGTAACTTAGAGCAGCCATCCTGCGGAGAATCAAATATCGACCCATTTGACAGGTGCCAATCTGTTTTTGAGCCAGCCAAATGCCAATATGGGAAACCAGATACATAAAGGGGTGCCAGATACGATCGATAAAGAGCCGATACAGCCTATATGATGGCTTATGAAGTTTATACTGCTTTATCCGAGACCTATTACACGACACCTGTAAGACTGTAACACTTCTTTTACACAATCGCACAACTATTACCTTGATCACAACAGCGTCTGTCATTACCTGCATCCTGTGAATGCTGCGAACTTCCTAGTCTACTTCAACCCTGAATATTAGATAACCAAATGACTAGTAGATTGATGCTGTCCTGGTGGTCTTTTTGAATAGGAAATCAGGCTCAATACTCAAACTGTCAAATGGTTGTTTATGGTTGAGCTTCTTGTTTCCTTTGTCAATGGGTAGGTGAAACTATACAGGGATAAGTGAGGTTCAACTGGTGAACAACACTTTGAAGGACTTACACTGGGTTAATCCTAGACTCCAAGTTGCTCTATGTTGTCTCTGAATAGGACGATCCCCTGAAAAATAGCACTTTCAAAAACTGAGTACTCCCATTTTTGTGCCAATTAAACCATTCCTTCTGATCAAAGTTTAGGCGATTGAACTGTTACCCATGCCACCAGTCATGTACCAGGACTAACAAAAGCTATATCCAGGTCACTTTTTCATTTAAACTGCTCTAATGATTGAGAACTGCTGAGATAAATAAGGATATGGTTTGGCTAATTTTGAGGTGGGCTTGATCTTCTATGTAAAATGCAAGTAAAATTCTAGTTTCTTCTTGGTCTTATGGTGTAATTCTGCTAATAAAAGACCAATACACTTCTCAGTTAGTATTGTAGTGATATCGTGGGGTCTTTCTATCGAGCTTCTACTGACTGTAATTTCTTCCTTTCTTACACAGGCGCTCTCAGAAACTAAGAGTCCAATCCACAGTGAGCTAAGTTTCACGTTATCTGCAAAAAAGGCTATTGCATGTGAAAGTGTTCATTCAGAATTTATGGAATTGGTCTCAATGTGTGGGGGACCTAATGAGCAGAAAAGAGCTGATAAACTGGTGAAGCGTCTAAAGTAAGTTCCTGACTCGACTATCCTGCACTGAATGTTATTTTCTGAAATGTGTCTGTCGTCTATCATTGTTTGATTGTAAGAGGAAGCTTTTCATCTACTTCTTTTCTCAGTTTGATTTCCCTGACAAGCATAAAGCTGTATTAGTGTGTCATCAAATTGAAAACAATCCAGCTTGATCTCTACCACAACTTATTTGAAAAGTAAAGTGATATAGTGTGACGTATTGGTGCAGAAAGAAAAGCTATTAGGAGTCCTGATTGTGTTAGAAGATTAGAGATGAACAGTGGTTGAATGTTAAAATATGATATTGTTAAAAGAACATGAAGTTTTGATCTTTGAAGGCAAAGAACGGCGTCTATCAAGCTTATAATGGAAGAGGATAGCTACTGATTTCGCCAACATGGCCCTCTCAACATCAATTAAGAAGATGTGAACAAGTGTCTAATCTTGTCTGCCGTTTTTTTTCTTTCTAAATTTTGAATAGAATAGCCTAAAATCCATCTGGTTGAAGTCCTTTGAGGAACCTCTACTTCTGTTTTGAGAAACAAGAAAAAATGTTTATTGGTGGCTGGGTGCTTATGCAGTATTATCATTTATCATACTGAGAAAAGGTTGTGAAAGAAATAAGGCAGAAGTACATTTTCTTGTACTTTTCCATTACTCTTTGTTCATTTCCTTGCTTTTCGTTCCCTGGACTGCGTAACAAGGAAATCCTCAACTATTGAAAACTTTATGTGATCAAAGAAATTCTTAGACAAACTAATGGTTTTCTTAGTTATTCTATATTTGTAATGATGCATATCATTTCTTTCTTGGATTGCGAGTCTTCTATCTGCTTTGAATTCATCTGTTGTAAAAGTGGCCGACTGTGAGAGCCTCTTTACAGCCTTATCCAACTGAATTTTTGAAGTTTATGAGTTGGTCATATTTTCCACTTCCTATTTCTTTTTGGTGAAAATCCCACACTTAAACTTAGCTTTTAAATTCTTACTAGCAGGTTAAAAGGTTTTAAAGAAATGTGGCTTCTGTAGAGCAATGTTTGAGGCTTGTTGTGTAAGGAGTATATTCTTTCTAATTAATAAGAGATTCTACAAGACTGTTATGAGCCACTATGCCTCCCAGTCAGCACAACTTCCATAGGATAAAGATAGTTCCTTATTTCTATCAATTGATGATAGATAGTTTCGAGAATTATATGTATATATTGAAGAGCTTATAAAAGTTAAGTTAGAAATATATTAATGTCTTTCAAAATTGCATAAAATTTCCCAGCTCCGACAACAAGGAAAGTCAGATATCCAATCAGCCACCCTTGCGATTCATGACAACAGATTCAGTTTGTTCAGCAGATTTTTCAAAGACTGAGTGAAAACAGTAACCTGAAACCTAGTTTTTGGATAATAATGATAGGCATCATAGAGGTTGTTTAACATTTTGTACGGCTCTCAAAAGCTGCAGACTCTGCTCTATTCTTTCTCCCTCTGACCTCTCACCTTCTGCAGCTAACCCTAGCCAGTGGCGGCCACCTCCTACAGGTAGCCGCCGCTGGCTGCTCTGTCTCCTCCAATACTACAGAATCCCTTTCCTATGTTATTTCCTTCTACTTAGTATGGTAGATCTGGTTTTCTGGGCTGAGGACTGAGTTATCTTCTCAGTCAGCTATTTCCTTAATGGGTGCATTGGGTGTTGCCAGTGGCGGTCCCATGATTCTTTCTCTTACCTCTCTTTCTTTTGGTGGTTGTTAGTTTTGTGGTGATACTTTTATTGTCTATTCCAGTGCCACATAATACATGGTACGTTTTGGTTGGTGAAATGGGATGTGAATGTAATTTACTGCTTAAGTTGTCCAGTGCATTGGGGGCGGGGGTGTTCAGAAAATTGTGTTTTCGGTTACACGGTACAACAATTCGGGAACGCAATTCGCAGCGGGGTTGAATCCGGGGAGGTTGCAAGGTGAAGGGGTCTCATTTATAGGATTGTGCTGGACCTAGCAACAGGAACCATGGTGGGCATGGTGCTAGATAGGATGTAATCAAGAAGCACGATGCAATTCAATGTTTCTGCTAGAGTTGCTAGGTGTGATGTATGTGACTGGGCTCTTTTCTCTGTGTCAGCCTCTCCTCGAGGTGATTTTGACAGGCATTGGTACATCTTAGTCTTTCAAAGACTGCAATGGGGGTTCTCATCATAGAATGATGAGCTGGTGCAACCATGAGACCCAAAAAGATATGGAGGTGGAGGCACCAGTGCTGGGAGGGTATTTTCCTGGTTTGTTGACCGTCGAGTGTAAGCTCTTGAGGCGTATATAAGGTGATTTAGGTGTTGTTCTCTTTGATGGGATTTGTTAATGTTGGCTCTTGGATATGTTAAGCTTTGTCCGTCTAGGTGTTAATAATAGCTTTTTTGGTGTATGACAGGCTGTCTTTCGGGGGTCCCCAAGTTTTGTTCCAATGGGTGTATGTTGTTTGATGTTTCATTTTGTAAAAGCATTTTGAGACATTCTGGTTGTTTATTCCTGTATGGGGGTCACTTTGGAGGTTTTGTTTGAATCCTTGGGCGTGCTTTATCTACGGGCACATGGGTGTCTTTCAACTTCGGCTCTAAAGGTGTTTTTAGCTTCGGCTCTAAAGGTGTTTTTGGCTTCGGCTCTTTTCATTTCTCAATGAATGAATTCTAATTATCACAAAGACTAACACTAGAAAAAAATTTGCCGTCTCTTGCTTGTTTTTACACTGTTTCTTTAATTAAACATAACTGCAAAAACAAGTAACGAGTAAATGCCCCCCTCCACATTTCCCCACCCTTGTTTTTATGTTATTACAAGCTGTAATAGTACTTTTGACCTCCAAAATATTCCCTAAAAGTGCTTCAAACCCTTGCATTTGTTTAGGTTTATATAGGCCAATTTGCTTGCTCTTCTCATTTGTACCAGGTTACTTCCATGCTATGGCTTGCAACATTGCAAGCTAGTTGTGGGTGTTAGTTGAGGGGATGCTAGTAAAATGTGATTGAGAAAGGAGAGGTCCTCCCGAAGATTTTGTCTGAAGCCTTGAGGGATGCAGTTTAAATGTTTCTCCAGGATGCAACTAGTTGGTTGTTAGTATGTTATCCATTTTCTTGGCAGATTATCTGCTTGTGCTTTTTACCCAGTCTGCTTGTGTTATCTGGAGGTGGTGCCGTCTCTATTTAGATGACTTTTGGCTGGAATCAAGACTTCCTGACGGGTTTAATATTAAATGGTGTGTATTTTACTGGCAACGATGATGTACATAACCAGGTGTTTGCGTGTGTAGTACGCATTTGACTTTGTACTGGATCTAGAGGCTTTTAGTTGAGAGGACACTGGGCAGGAAAATATCTGGATAACAGGATAAGTAATTTGTATCAGGTACTAGAAAGAAACAACTTATTTCAGTCCTATTGTTTCACATTCAAATGTTCTGTATTTAGGGTTTCCTCATGCCTTGAAGTGTTATTCATGATATTGAGGCTTCCAGTGGCATGTTTCTATGAAGAGGCCAAGAGGTTGAATAGTCGGAAAATTATTGCATGAACCCTGGTTCACCTACTTTTGTGGACCTAGATCCAAATTCATGAATAATATACTAAAGGTTCATAACTTATAAACTATAGGCTTATAAATGATATACTAAAGCTTCATATAATATCTTAAAGTATAGGTTCATAAAGGAAAAACTAGAGGATCATAAATCGAGGAGAGATGGAGGTGCATTGAGGCTGACTTTATGGAAGCGGTAGGGACTTGGGAGTTGGGAGTGGCTACGTCATGAAGGCTTTGGTGATTGCTAATATGTGGCGTCTAGTGCTTTTTGTTGCAACGGAGTATTAAAAGAGAGGGAAATTTACAAAAATTGGGGCAGTCGAGTTCAGGTAGGGTTGGGCTTGGGGTTATTTTTGGGTCATATTTCAAGCTAGATAGTAGATACAAGTAACTTGTGCTGCTAATGTGTAGGCCTTGTGGTGAAGGTCGCATGACCTTTTGATGCGGATGACAAGAAAGGGAAATAAAAGATTTAAAATGAATGGCATGTACTTATTAGTTTTAGGAAATAACTGTATTTTTGATAGTTTGTTATTTTCGGATTTATTTGAAGGGGTATTTTATTAGGGTAGTAGATCTTACAATATAGCATTATTAGTGTTAGGAAAGTAGTCTTTAGTTATATTAGGGTATTAGGTTGTTTCTTATTCTCCAAGGCACCTATTAGGCTTATACCCCTAGATGCTATGTTATTTCTTAGTTTTTGGTTTATGGATTTAATGAGAATTAGTTGAGATTGTGGGAGGATTCCCCGTTCGCCATCACCTTTATTCTGTTATTGAGCTGGGACAAAAACTCTAGCTGTAAGCTCATATGTTCAATAAAACTCAAGATAACATTTTGGTTCTGTTTAAGGGCGCCTTTAAGGGCGTGCCGATTACTCTTGTACAGAACCAATGGCGTGATTTATAGTTTTTGTTTGCATTCTGTTTGCATTTGAGGATACCTTATCCTCTCTTTTGTATTCTTTATTGATTTGATTAATACAATTTTCTTTATCTAAAAAAAAAAACATTTTGGTTCTGTTTGCTCAGATTGTAAATTTAATGGTTGTGGTTTTTTTGGCCTTGTGTTAAGATGCAGAGTGTATCCTGGATTCAGAGAAACTAGTCGATCCAATAGACTAGTTGGTTGTTAGTTTGGGGATGTTCTGTCGGCTTGCAATTGGTTTCTTGCTGACAAGTTCTGTGATGGGAAGCCTTTTAATAATATCAGAGTGCATTTTCATTGTGCGAGATAAAATAATGCCGTCATCATTAATTTAGTTGGATCTGGACGCTGTCTAAATATTTGGTTGGCTGTTCTGGTTAGGCTCTCTACTCAGGATTGGATGGAAGTCTGAGATTTATGTGGAAGTAGTGTATTGGTTAGATGAGATTTCAATTAGGTTTCCAGAAGTATCCCTTTTTTGTTTAACATAACATGGGTGTCCAAGCTTTGGTTGACTACCATGGGCCCTGGAGTTAACGACGAGGAAAACCTCCAGTGGCCCTAAGGTTTCCAAAAGTATCACAATTAGCAAGCGGTAATGTTGGAGGCTAATACTTGATGGAAGCACTGAGGTGGTTATACTACAGATTTTGGTAGGACAGACATTTTTGCTGGTTTCAGGACAAGGTCAGTCGGAAAATTTGATCTATGCATCGAGAGTTATCAAAGATTTGCTGGTCTAGCCTTCTAGGGTAATAGGATGTGAGAAGTTATGTTATTTTAGTTTGGAAATAAATAAGGGATCAAGAGATGATCGAGCTGTTAGGAGTATCATTGCACAACTTACAGTTGAGGGTTTGATTCATATCACCCTTCGTGCCTCCTCTCGTGTCAGATTATTTGGGGAATCAAAATGAGTATTAGTTTCGGGAAGGTTCTCCAGCTGGCATGTTATGAGAAAATAGGACTTTCAGAAATGGCCTTACTGTGGCTGAGTATTGAATTTGTACCAAAATCTTCATTTCTGCATCTGATCTTTATATCTCATTAAAATGAAGTGTTTGCTTTGATAGTTATTTGCATTAATATCTGTTATCATCTTGACAGGATTGTTCCTGATAATCCTTCACCACGCACTATGTGCCTCCCGACAACCAGAAAGTTGGCTTTGAAGAATAAGGTTACTTTTGGCACTGGAGATTACTGGGGGGCCCCAACTTTGTCGGCAAACATGGGGTTTGTGAGAGCCATCTCACAGACTGGGGTGTCACTGTTAACTGTTGAACATAGACCTCGGGCACTTACTGGAGACTAGAATGCTCAGCCTCAGGAAAACTGTTGGATGGTGTTCACTGATATACTCTTTTGTTGGAAGCCGATCGCTGATTACATAGTTCAAAATTGCATTCCCAATTTGGGGTAATGCTCGTCGTTTAAAGCTGCCTGAACTACTTGGTAAGTGCCTCATTCTTGTACATAATTCAATTGTACTTGACTATTGAGAAGTTATTTAAGTCCTGTGCTGTACGGGAAGACGGAAGAAAATTATGATCATGCCGTTGGTTCCTGTCCGAGTGTATGTGCAAGTTCTTGGCACTCCGTTGTCAGAGAATCAACCAACCTGGGCGAAGGATATGATTATCAACAACTATGAGTGCTATCATCTTTTTTTTATTGATCGGCATGAGTGCTGTGCTACCATCTGATTTGCTCTAAATGACATGATTTTCATGATTCCTTCAAAGTGCTTTTTTGGTGTTAGACTCGGGTGACAAACTGTAATTTCTGTAAGCATCTCTGCTCTCTCTCTATATATTTTTTTTACAGAAAATAGGGATTATTTGGAAAGAAAAGCATTATTATATTAGATTCTGTCTCAGTTCTCGGTCTCCATATTTTACTTGATTGAGGTAATGATTAAGGGGGTAATAGATTGAATTTATAATCTAAAATGAGAGGTATGTGAGGTAGTGGGGGACCGGGGGTTAGATTTCGTGAAAAAGGAGGGTAATGATTATCCCTATTTGGGGGATAGTAGGTATCCACCTTCCCTTAGGGTGATGATTTTCCCACATTTTCCCTTCCTTTTCTCCATTACCCCCTTGATCATTACCCTCATCACCACTTCACCTTACTATTTTACACTTTAGTTTGCTCAATTACTCCCTTAATCATTACCCCAATCCAAACTTGCCATTAGTTCTTGGCTAAAGCATCACATGCTGCTTGGTGTTTCATACTCACAAGGTAATAATTTTAAAGCCATAAGAGTGATTTCTTCTTAATGGGAGAAAAACAAAAATGTTAAAGACAAAAAAAAACATCATGCAATTTTGGGGGGGGGGGGGCTTTGAAGAAAATCTGCATAAAAGAACACCATAATAAGTTGGGGAAACCCCCAAAAGAATAGCAACGTTCAATCTGAAAAAGGAGAGATAACAAAACAGGAAGAAGAAAAAAAAAGGTGAGAAATAGATGAACTAAAGTTTAACCCTGATCTTGCATCTACTAGCTTTAATACTAATGAGATTGTTGGAGCTTAGACTGTCCACTGTGAGCTTGCAGTTGACGAGGACCCTCACTTTTCCAAGCTTCACACTGCCCACTCGGATCGCAACTGGCTGGTCGACCTTCAGATCCAATGGGATGTTACCTGTCTGCTGCTGCTGCTGCAGGGCCGACATCAGTGTGTTTCCGTACTGGTTCTGCCCTTCCAGGGAGACATCAAGCTTTTTTGTGTTCAGAGGGCCCTGATAAAATGCAGGTAAAGACCCTTTACAAAGCTCAGTTTTAGTGTACCAAACGCTCATCTTCCCCCCTTTCTCATAGTAAATTCCGACTTCCTTGTTTGGGTTCTTGGCTGTTATGCTCACATCAAACTTAGCGTAGAGGCTGAGGTCCACGTTGAGCCTGAAATCAGTTATTCTTAGCCGGTCAATGGAGAAGTTTGGGGCTTTAGGGTGGTAAACAAAGTAAAAGACAGCGCCAATGATTGCAATAATGATCAGGAGAGTTACAAGGGCAGAGAAGATGCAGCATATCACTCTGCAGCAACAGTTTCTGTTGCTCATTCGCGGCCTAGCGAGGGAGCGAAAAGGGAGTTGATTGCTATGAGTTGGGAAGCCTTTATCTGATGGTATTGAGGTGTTTTGAGGGACTAACGGCGTGGTGGGTCGTGCTGTTCTGTCTATTACTATGGCTGGAGCTGGATGGATTCTCTGGGTTTCTGGCATCCTGTTAGAAGACATATTGTAAGCTGAGGAATGATAACAGTTGCTGTTCTATGTTGCCTTTGAACACAAGGAAGTAAAACAAGTTCTTTTTGAGTATGCTTGTTGACTTTCAATTAATATATTAAAAGCATTTATATCTTAGATGTCCTCAAAGTATTGATATTGAGTATTCAAATTAGGTGACCCGTTTCACCTTCTCAGTCACCTAATAGTGCTACAGACGAAGCTAAGTTAAGGATTAGTTCATCTAGGTTACTTCTTACTGGTCCCTCATTCTTGTTGTTTTCTTTAATGAGCAATGTAGGCTTGTTTTCTGTAAGCTATGTCTAAGCGTGTAAAAGGAGACGTGATATCACTAGGGGGAGTCCGGGAGGATGGTTAGGTTTACGCAAATCTAATATGGAGTGGTTATATTCTAAGGAAAATTCCGGTTGCTACTAATGTAATATTAACTTTTACATTGGTGATCAATGTTTTTGAAATTTCAGTTGGTACTCTTTATTTATGTCAAAAGATTACTCAATGACCATTTTAAATTAATTTTTTGAAATTTGCCACCAAAATGATAATCCGTCATTGGTATGTTGACTTTTATTTTTTTATTGTGATAGACAAATAGTGTAAGATGATGAAAATAACTTTGTTTTCATATAAGGGTAGTTTGATATTATAAAGATATCAAAGGAAGCGAAAAAATTTGAGTATTTATGAGGCAGAATATTAAGTCAAAATAAAGATCTTAAGAAAGATAAAACAAAGAATCAATATTACAATACCATTTTAAGGGTGAAATAAATAGCAATTACAAAGAGGAGTTAGAAATCAAATTTTAGGAACAAATATAGGGATATCAACTAGATTTCGAAAAAATATTGATCACCATTTGGAACAATTATACTCGTTAAAAGTATTGTTCCATTCCAATTGGGAGATCGAGGGTTTTTATTTCCATCAACTTTTGTACTTCGTCCGAATAAGGGGATTTTACTTCTATAAAATCTATATATTGCAGTATTAAAAAGCTTAATTTATTGCATATGTTAATTGATTGAGCTTTAGCCCATGTTCTTTTCATCGTTTTCATACTGCATCCCGTTCCTTTCCGTTTCAATCTGTTTTGTTTTGTTCCGTTTTACGTCGTTCAGTTCCGCATTCTGTACTTCATTTTGTCTCACATTTTCTTCCAATATCCGCGCGGCTCCGTTCCGTTTCCCGTCGTTCCATACCTCACCGTCCCGCACTATTCAGTTAAAGAGCATAGAGCCTTAGATTTTGAGAATGTGCAGTTTTGCACTTGATACCTGATTATGGAATTCATATGTTAGCCTATACATAAGTCACTTTAAATAAAAGAAAAGAAATATTTGATAAAAATCCTTTTTTTTTGGAAAAAAAGAATCTTTGAGTTTGCGCCTTCTAATAAAAGTATAGTGTCAAAAAAATTAAATTATACCCAATACTTCTACTAAAAGTGCACTTTTTGATTTGATAAAACTCCTGTTCGATTTAGCGATCTTTTTGAATGAATTTGGAGGATTCTTAGACTAGGAATCGAATTGAGCATATTGCGTTTTGGGGATAGATAGAGAATTAACGTTTTAGGGTAATGATTAACGTTTTAGGGTTAGGGTTTGGGTTTGAGGGGCAAGGGATAGAAAACAGAAGTTTGGGTTTAAGAAAAAGAGAGGACTTTTTTTTTTTTTTTTTTTTTTTTTTGCGTAAAAAAATGTTAATTTGATTTTAAATTTTTCTTTTTTAGTGAGTCAATTTATTCTTTTAATCTTGATCAGAATTTGATATTAGGTAGTGTTTACATTCGTTTATAATAAGGAAGTGTAATTGTATAGCTAACCAAACAATAGTTGGATTTCAAATTGTGCAATTGAAATTCCTTATTTTTCCAAACAAGAAATTTAGATTTCAAATTGATGAATTGAAATTCTTTGTTTTCCCAAACAATGAAATTGATTTTGAATTGCAAAATTTCAATTTATAGAATTGAATTCATGATATTCAAATCAAATATTGGTATCCAAACGTACTCTTAATCAATTGTGAGTTTTGAAGAGGAAGGAGGAGTCCCGGATCAAAGATGGCGAGGCTCCATTTGGTAGTTTCCATACAATCACACATCTAAGAAGAGAGAAAATAGGGGTTGGGTCATATAGGAGAGAATGGGTTGTGTTATTGTGGAGAGAGAATGGGTTGTGTTATTGTGGAGAGAGAATTGGGGTGGGTTAGTGGGTCAGAGAGGAGAGAGTGGGGTTTACTTGAGATTTTTTTTTCTTTTTTGCTCGTCACTTGAGATTATTTAGTGAGTGAAGTCAAACACAAAAACTCGTATGAGGTGGCCTCAAGGTGATACCCTGTCTAACAAACATGACGTCATACGTATATCATGCTTGGTTACATAGGCGACATCAACTTGAAAACCTCATAGTCATAAAAAACCTTTTGGAAGTCAATTCAAAACCAAAAGTTAAAAAAAAAAAAAAACAAAAACATGTCTTTAAGTTTCAAACTTTTCAAAACCTACAACTATAAACTATGCCGAATTACCAAGGTCTTAAGCTCAAATGTGGCAAACTACCTCTCAAGTTTCTTTGATGTGCAAATTAATTTAGAAATGTTTGTTTGTTTGTGAAACTTTTGCCTTCTATAATTCGACATTTGAGGATAAAATTTAAAATAAATATAATTTTTTTTTACATTTCAATGTAAAAGAAATATTTTTTCAGATATAATTAAGTTTACATTTTTTTTATTTCTAATAAGAAAATTACGTTTTTATGCAAAATACATTAATATTTTAGTTTAAACCATAGTTTTGGATAAAATAAGAGAAGTAAATCTACCCATTCATTTAAGAAATTGAGGCAAAAGAAAACTCATTTAGTTGTATACGAGATGTAGCTCAACCTTTATGTCATAGTGCAACTAAATTGTGATTCACATACTCGCCACAGGATATAATTCGCAATCCTCACTGCCTCAAGTTGTACACGACAAAGCAAAAACTTCATGCGCATGTCTCTTGGGTACCTCCTTCTGTTGGGGCTGTCAAATGGAACATCGACGCATCGCTACAGAATGGATGTGGTGCTATAGGAGGGGTACGGTGAGAATGGAAGGGAGATTCAGATGTCTATTCTCCTGTCGTGTTTCAACTAAAGAAATCAATCAAGCCGCGGTATTAGCTATTTGTAAAGCAATTCAAGAATCGTTTTCTAAGGAATGGGTGTTGCTCTTTGATGTTATAGTGGAATCGGGAGCGCTAAACGCAGTTCCTTGGTGTAATTCACGCCAAAGAGCCCCATGGGAGTCCATGTTTGCTCTTAATTTTCTTCGACATATTTTGAGAGTTCTCGAGATTCAGAGTCGTCCACCAACGCAAGAGTGCAAATTGCATTGCAGATGGGCTTGCCAAACAGGGGTTATGTTGGAGTAGTGAATTTTCGGCTTGGTTGTAATTTTCAGTTTTGCTGTAAGGGGTAGCAGTGCCTTTCCCAAGCACATGATTGCAACTTCTTACCAAACCCTTCTTAGAAGGTGGGGATAAGTTGTTGAGTGATGCTAGTTGGGTAAGCGCCATAGGCGTTCTTGTACTTGTCTCATTGGATCATTGTTTGGAAATCATTAATAAAAGAACGTCTATTGATCAAAAAAGAAAAAAAAGAAAAGGCAACTAAATTGTAGTACAGCGGTCCACAAGTTTCAAAACTCTGAAGTTCAGTTGATTTGTTTCCTCCACAACTACAATCAATCGCTGGAAAGTGGATACGCTCACAAACTGCATATATCTACTTGGGTTCAAGCATAGACATCTAACACAACTCAAACCATACATTGATAAAATAATTCTTTTAGAAGATACATTGATAGAAGAATTAGTAAGCCAGCAAAAAACCAAAACAAAGAGCACTGCCTTTCTAATTGTAACGCAGATATAAAGCTCGCTTAGTCTTCTAGAAAAACTGTTTCTAGGGACCCCAGCAACAGCGGAACTGTCATGTTTCAGTAGTCACGCATCCGAGTAGGAATGCACACCGATCTTGATATCTGCAAAATGAAATGAGTGATGAACTCATATAACAGGATGTCTTATGGTATTTTGGTTTTATAGGACCAGGAACAGTACAGAAACGTCTTTGCTTACCGAACAACAATAGCGAAAATCTAGTTTGGCATGTGAATAACACAGCGTAAACATTTCCCACCATTCATCAAATCAAAAGCTTGGTTGATATCCGCAAATTGAAGATTATGAGTTATGAATTCATCTAACTGGATTTCCTGTGGAAATTTCTAGATATCAGATGTTGAAGACTGTCACAAAAACACCTCAAAGGATGATAGAAGTCAAGTTAGCCATCACATAAGCTCTTTATGTAGTGAACAAGTTCATATATTGAGACAACTACCAAGTGGATAATCCCTTGGCCTCATCCCCACAAGAAAAACGAATTTACTAGCAATCAGTCATCAAGGTTGAAGGGCAATGGAAACAAGTCAACAACCACGTGAGTCTCGCCATCATCCCTTTACAGAGATGGGGAGGTTAAAATGCACACGGCCTTACCCCTAGCAAAGAGCCAAAGACTGTTAGACACTGCTTTGACAAATGAAGGCCATAATGGAACACAGCTATACAGAGATAAGCTTGTACCAGAAATTAGAAATGGTACAACCATGCTATGAAATCTCTTTGTTATTATATGTATGCATACAAGGGCCAAATGCCTTCAATTCTTCCCCCTCAGAACCCTATATATTGAGTAATATTTTCAGACTAATTCTACAACTTCTGCATCTACCTAGCTGTGTCTTGCCATCAGCCCGTCACAGATATGGTACACAACCTAGCAAAGACCATCATACACACTGTTTTTGAGAAATGAAGCATAATGTTACGCATGCAATAAAGAGTCAATTTTGTACCAGAAATTAGAAATAGCACACTATCATTCAATGAAATCTCTTTGTTAACATATGTATGCATACAACAATACAAGGGCCAAAAGCCTTAGATTTATCATCCTTAGAACCCTAGATCAAGATTGGACATACCTTGTGTCCAATCTATCTGTATACATCAACATCAACAATGCCCCGATGCCACCAAAGAGGCTCCCGCCTAGGTGGTGTTGGGGGGGGGGGGGGTCGAGTGTATGCAGTCTTACCCCAGTGAAAACAATGTCTGCAATCTATTTGTATACTGAGTTAATTTCCTGACTTATTTTACAACTTGTGCTGCATTTTTTTTCCTTTTCTTTTTATATTTATTATTTTGGTAAGATGGTCCCAGCAGCTTGGGGGGAGGGTAACGGGGATCCCAAACTGCCGGGAATGAGAATTGAACCCCCGTCGAGAGCGGAAGGTTGGAGTGGAGCCACTGCTCCAAAACGCAATGATCTGTTTCATTGTGGAATTGCTTGTATATGTATGCTACCTCACAAGGCAAATAAGCTCGCAGCTAATAAGAGAGTAACTCTATCAATCTATCCATACTTCATAGTGTTTCATCCTCACCTTCCTGATGTACATGTCTACCAATTTAGGAAGATCTGATTTAGGTTTCCACCCTCCAAAGAGACATCCTTTCAACGTTCTCCCAGAAAGAAATAAGGCATAATGGGCTGCTACTTCAGGCTTCACCTTTGGTACTCCAAGAGTAACAGTCAAACCCCATCCCTGGTAAAACCAGGCAATAGACAATTTTAGAATATGAAAGGCAATAAATACTTCCTTGTTAGAAGGCACCAGGAGGGCATGAGGAAACTTACATCAGAGCAGGACTGTAATGCTGTTGTCACAGTTTCAGTGTCACCTACACACTCAAATGCATAATCTGCTCCCCCAGAAGTCATACGTTTAATGACCTGCACAGCAACAAAATTGACTACCCTAAAAATTCCCGACATAACGAATGGACACAGTTCTCTTCTGGAAATTGAAAGATAGCTTAGGTGCAGAACTTGTAGAGAGTATCCTATAAAGTACAAGAACGAACAACACACTCTAATAATAAAAAAGAGTGCTAGTTCTTTGTTGTAAAATAAAGCGTAAACTTACTGTCCAGGTAGTTTATTGAGGATGCCAGTTGTTTCTTAAATCATGTACATCACTGCAAAGGGAACTGCAATAGAATTTCGGTCTAGAAATCTTAGGGATATGAATTATATGATATCTAATTCAACTTGGAAGTTTTAAGGAATAAATTTCACCATTCAAGAGTTTTTTCTGCGTTATTGGTCTAGTAACTGGTTAGTCTCAAAATGGGGGTGACAAAATGTTTATGAAGCTATTAATAACCATCTCTTGTTTGCATACTTTATGCAAGTATTTCTTCTGCTTATGGTACGAATCAACAAAGGTCAGTCAATGAACTTAGAGTGGAAAAAGCATGTGAGTCTCAACAAAACCCTTGCTATGTTCTCTCAACCTGCTGAAGATAAAAAGGACATGTGCGGTGGTAGATCCTTTCTGTCAAGTGGTTGAAAATTTGGAGGTCGGTAAACCACAACCCATTCTCAATCAATCAATCTTACTCTCACAAGGTTTTACAGAAAATAAGCTGATTAATGAAGGGCCACAATGCTGCACCCTGGTTTAATATCACGCTCTGCAGGACAAAGAGAGAGATAAAAAATGAGGCTTTTGGGAGTGAGGTCATTCTCTCTTGATGACCTTACAATCTCTAGTAGCACTCCACATTCCTTTATTACAGTAGGAAAATTTCCAACAAAGTATGAGGCTAAGGGATCCAATGGCACATATTTGTATCCAGTTTTTAAAACCATAGAGGATTTACAAAGGAAGGGTATGAGTTAACTTAAGTCAGGCCGGAACGCATGGCTGTGTCTGTACTCGTGTGACATCAGATATTAGAATCTGAAAATCTGTAAAGGAACATGAGCAGGTCGTGCAAAACAGCATAGCCGTTATCTTTACAGATGCCATTTTCCAGACTTTGTGGAAAGCAGCACGGGCAGGCCGTGTCACTTGGAGTAGTTGTGCTTACCCCCCACCCCAAGGCCTGATAGACAGTTTAAGCGGGCATGTTGTTGCTCTGTGTTTAATGGCCGATAATAACTGTAACTAACCAATTTTTTCTCCTTCCCCATTGTCTTTAAGAGACACTAAGTCCTCTATAAATAGGGAATGTGGGAAGCCGTGGACGATTGACGTGATTTATTTAGGGATTTTTTGTATTTTGATAAATAAAAACAATAAAAGGGATATACCTCTCGAATCACTCAAGGGGTTGGGGTTTTCGTTCAAGAATCACTCAAGAACAATACTTGCGCATCACACACAAGGGTTTCAACCTGAATCACTCAGTTTGAGGGGTAAATACTCACGTATTCAAAAATTAATCATAAAAGCACGAGTTTACAGTAGCAAAGCTCTCCCCTATTTATAGACAAAGAAATCAAAAGCTATTCGGAATCCTAATCCTAGTCCAAATAGGAAACTAACTACGAAACTGACTACAATTGTAAAACGAGCTAATTAACAGCTTTCCTAATACCTAATGGACTCTTAATGCTACTAATAATCAGAATACTACTTTCCTAAACATATTCTAACTAATTAAGGAAATAGGCAAACGAAATCAAACTCAAACAGCTAATTACTTGGCGCCCAAGGCTCAAAACCGCTGGAACAGTTTTGCTCTGTAACTTCAATTGCCTTTTCAACTCTGTTACGTTCTGAATATGGAAAAACTCAAAGCACGGGAGTTTTAGATGTCGTTTCCAGCTTTCTACAGAACTTTGAATCATTACGATCCCATGTCGTATGAGTGAGTTATGACCAAAATACGAACCAGTGTAGAAGCTGTCAAAATTACGGGAATCTTGATAACGAATGTGATCATATAATAAGAGCTTTAATCCCGACCTTGTATGGCAACTCCATGTAATTATCTTTATAGGAGTCAATTTAATGCATAACCACCAAAGGAACTCGATGTAAACAAGAATAGATGTTCTCTTGCTAGTTCCTTGGTTGTTCTGTTTACTTTGCACACTTGCTGCCGCATCAACGATCATCCTAAGGCAAGTACTTGGCCTAAGCTTCTATGCTCTACCTTTTCTTGATGTTCCTTCTACCGGTGTGCAGTACTGCTAGTAAGGGAATTAGGGTTGTATCCCCGAGAACTATCCGTGTCTGTCCTACTTCACACCATACAGGACGAACAAGTTCTTTACTACAGCGCTTCTGGGGCTCGGTATTTGTATACATTGTGAAAATATCCCCAACAATTAAACAACCATATATAGATTTAGTTTCATCGACCTACCCACAACCCTCACAAATAGAAAGGAAAGCTCATCTTTTCTGCTCAGATGACCTTTTCCAGTGTTTCCTTAATGCCCTTTTATGGAAAATACATTAAAAGGATACTGCTCGAGGAAAGACAATACTGTAGAGAAACTATAAAAAGATTAATTCTGCTCTTTATTGATCAACTTCAGATTTGTGAACGAAACAAAATACCTGGTGTACTGGTTCACTGCAATCACTTGGGTTGACAAATTCTGTTATTCCAAATGCCCTTGCTGTACAATAAGGAACAGATGACATATTTCTTCTATATACAGAACAAGAAAGATGGAAATTTTAATAGGTACAATTCTTTAATACCTTTCTCAAACTTTTCAGAATTAGTGTCAACACCAATTATTTGAGAAGCTCCTCTTAGTTTGGCTCCAAGAGCTACCTAATTGCAAACGAGGAGTTACGAGATACGTCGTCTAAAATGCTGCTTAATTGCAGTCCCTTTGAAACAGTATACAGATAAGTAAATTTCAGCATTTTCTTTTAATAGGATGCAAAGGAAATTCCAGCAGCTTGTCTGGAGTTTCTACAACTTACAGAAAGGCCAACAGTTCCCAGGCCATAAATGACTATTGTGGATTTGTCAGATATATCAGCAACCTTCCAAGCAGCACCGAGACCTAAACAAGAAATAAACAGGTATTCAAATCAGGAACATCCTTGCACTAAAGAAAAGATTAACTGAAACATTATCCACACTGGACAGCAATCGGAAAATTTTAAAAGAGGAAATCAGCACCCTAACTGCAAACGTAGCTAGTCCTATTTAGTAAGCCAGTTTATTAAAGTCCATATATAAACCAGAGTTGAAAAAAATTGCCAATATTGACTGTTAGCTCCATAAGATATTGTACATAAAAGGAGAGTAAGATTGAAGAAAGAAAAGGTTGGGTAGAAAAGTGTAATGCAATGCAATAGGTACTAAGCTAATAATTTCACCCGATTATGTCACGAGCCACGACAAGGAAGAAACTAAAATAAAGAAACACATATAATGCATTTTAGCTGAATTGTCCTACATCGATGGGGAAGGAGTAAATTTCATCATTATGGAGAAGAGTAGTGCAGAAAATCTCAGAGAATTACAAATCTATGATAGAAAATCTCACTTCAAGAACTTTAAATCTATGATAGTAAATCTCACTTCAAGAACACGTGTCAGATCCTCAACACTCCAACATGGGTGGGAATACTTTTTTTTAGATAAGAAAAATTTTTTATCAGGCAGGAAGAAAGAATACATAGAGAGAAGATATGGTATCCTCCAAAACAGATGAAGCCCTAATAGCTAAAATTGACATCGGACTACTTCCTATAGGAGTAGCCTCTCTTTAATCCTTGCCCGTCATAATTGACATCGGACTTTATGATTTCCAGCTCTTGGTTCTTTTTCCTATATACCTTAGAAACAAGTCTTTCTTTCCTACATCATCAGCTTCCTTAGAGCCGAGGGTAGCCCCTTTTCCTATGTCATTGGCTTCCTTGGGCCCCAGAGTTACCTTCTTTCATGTGCCATCAATGAGGAACATCCCCCCCCCCCATAGCCAATACCGCATTGCCATGGTCATCGGCCTCCTTGCTGCCCAAAGAAAAGCGGTTCAAAATGCAAGGTTTCGGTGTTGGCAAAATTCCGTCACCCTCAGGGTCCCCTTACTGAAATGTAGCATCTTGGCCAGACCCAATAAGCACCTCTAAGCCCTTAGAGATTTGTAGCTCCCTTCGGTCGCGTAGAGCGTTGTTTTCCACACAGCCACCATTGACAAGGGACCCATGTTGGAAAGTGCCTTCACAGTTCACTCTTTGAGAGCCAATATCCTCACCCTCCGCATCGAAGAACCGGGTCTCGTCTAGGTAAACCCCCAGTGTTTCCAGCACAACTCTAAGTCCTCGTTACCTCTGAGGTCCTCCAGCAACAGTTCAGCCAAGAATAGATCACCTTCATAGCTGCAATCGTCCTCATCCTCCGTGCCAAGACTGCTAACCTCATCCACCCAATTCCCAACACCGTTGTCAGCATCGAGAACTGATGTGAGCCAGTTCGATGCCTCCATAACCGTCCTGCTCAAAGTGCGCTGTTTGCTATGCTGATGCTGATCAACTACCATAGGATCGGCCTTTCGGTCTAAAACTTGTGGAGCACCACCCTCCTGCTGACCTGCAGACCCAGAAACCCCATCTAACACCCGCACCGGTGTTCCACTACTGACTGGAGAGCCGGCTGACCCCTCAATCTGGTCACCCTTTTAGGCCAATATGCCCACATTCAGGAGTATGGTAGAGGAGGGAATATGAGGGAGAGAAGCAAGAACCTGTCCTAAATCAACATGGGCATGGATACTTAACTCAACATTTTAGGCCAAGAACTCCCTAATCATTCAAAAACTGGTCAAGTCCAACACCTGCACATATACCCCTAAAATCTCAATCTTTTGTCCAAGTAATAAAGGTAAGGGTACTTGCACACAATTTACTTTTAAATCTTAATTTCAGCTCAAGTACCCTGTCAACTACTCAACACTCGGCAATTGGTATGGATATCGCCACTCCGTTTTGGTCCAAAAATACGCAAATGTTTTAGAAAATTGCCAAGTTTGACACTAACCACATACCCATGTTGGACACTTGCAATAGAATATAAGCTACATTGCTTGTACAAATCACCATAATCTTTATCGGCCCGTAATTGTACAAGTCAATCCAGGCTCATGGGGGATTCAGCTTGATACCTCCAGTAAACTTTCAGACAGAACGTATTGGGTCCACACCATAAGAACCAGACACAAGATTTCAAGGTACCATTTCAAATCCTTAAATGGTGCCCTATGCGGGGTCACCCAAAAATATCAAAACAAGAGTATGGAACTTTTTTGGTTTATTATTGAACAAATTATGGAAGGTCTCTATCTGATTGATCAAGCAACTGCAACATCTGTTTAAGGATATAAATGCTTAATTCTGCCTTACAAGTTACAACCAGAGGCTTGTACAGAGGCTATTATGAGGAGTAGCTATATTGCAAAACCATTTATGGAGGAAGATGAGAAAGCTTTTAGTAATTCATCTAAATATCAATCTCAATCTCAATCTCAAGGCCACTACAAAACTCTTGAAATTATTTACCTGCAGCTACTCCACAACTCAAAAGACAGAGTTTGTCCAAAGGAGCATCTGGTGTCACTTTGACAGCACAACCAGAGTGCACAACAGTGTACTCGCTGAAACTTGAGACTGCACAATAATGATAAATAGGCTGTCCTTTAATTGAAAACCGTGTCCCCTGATCACTGTGCATTAGGCCTCTCCTTTCCAAACTAAGCATCTGGCACATGTTGCTTTTACTAGATGTACAATGTCTGCATGTCATACACTCTCCAGTGAATAATGTAAGCACGTGGTCCCCCTCTTGGAATTCAGTCACGCCTTGTCCGACACTCTCGACAACCCTGCATCATTGTATATTGAGTTATCTTACTGACTCTTAATATTGTGGATAAGAGCTCGAAAAGTGACTGAAAGAGATGCCTATTCCCTCTGTTTCAAATAAAAAAACATCTTTTAATAATTGCACAATTCCTGTAAATTCACAGACATCATGTTCCACTGAGGTCCATTTCATATGCATATGGATAAAAAGCAATTACACTAATAGACCAGCAGTAGGCTAGGCAACCTCCGGGGTCACAATTCTGGTCCAACTATCGGTGACCTCACCATTTTTAATTAGCACAAGTAATTGACGTGATATTCTTCTCAGTCGAACCTGACAGTTGGTTATGAGCATTGTTGACAGGAAGAAATTGATTATGAGACAGTAAGTGTAAAAATCTATGAAATTAACGCAATAGAGCTATGTAAATAAAGCCAAAGAATTTGGAAGAGAATCACAGCATGTGGTAATATAGCTAATATTAGCCCACATAAAAAAATTAAATGAAGCATGTACCATAAGGTCTTATCAAAAGTCAAATCATGACATGAACTTGAGACTGTGTAGAATAAGTAATATCTGGTTAAGTTACCCAATCCCTACTAAAAAAAACAGCACAGAAACATATCATCATCTTCCAGTTAAACAAAAAAGGAAATTCCAAGATTATAGTCACAAAATTGTGTGTCAATAGCTCCACGATGGTCATTTTTGTTAGTGCAAAGGGGGTTTGGTATAGGGAGAGGAAATCTGATCTGATTTATGTTATTGAAGCTCTGAAGTTGTGTCTTAGAGCAGCAGCCTTATCCAACAGCCTTTATACAGGAAGTTACAGAACTAACCAGTAAACTCTTGTAATTATTTCTAGGCAAAAGTCTTATTTCTAACCATTTTCTACAAGCTCCTCCAAACACTGTACGTCACTCTTGACTGCCTATGTGCCACAAATATAAAATATTTTCAGCACCATTTTGCAGCCTAAAGTGTATGATTATCAAAAGATGTATTGTTTTTAACCTTTTAATGGTCACTTCCACTTCAATAGTTGCATTACTGCATCATTCACCATCAATAGTAGTAAGCCAATGCTAGTTCTGATACAGTTATCATTTTCGAATTTCGACAATACTATCAATACTAATACATGTGTATGGGATGCCTGGGCTTAAACAGATAAGTGATGCAAAGCACCCTCTCAACTACAAGTAAATAATTCCAACATGCAAAATCGTAGACTGCCCTGGAAATGATTCTAGACTAATACGTTAAGAGTGCACAAAGAATCAATTTCTAACAGATTAATACCAGAACAGTACCAATAAAAATTGCCATTTGATGTTTTGTTGGGCAGACTTCATAATAAGTTAATTTGATAATTCAAGGACTTGAATCGAAATAGGCCTAGATGATAGAGGAAGAGTTTTAATAATAGTTTTGCTACATAGTTGAGGCTACACCACCTTTCATGAAATATCGTATTATGTAGCTTCAAGTTCAAACAGATGCAACGATAACAGATTATCAGTGTAAATGAGGAAATGGGGTAATAAACGATATATCAATTAAAAATCACCAAGGATGCTGCAGCAAATGAACTCAAGAGTGACATTCTTTGCTAAAAAAGTCGACTTTACAATAAAAAGTAATGAAATTCCCTTTAAAGTTTGCTGTCAAGACGACAACAACAACTACCTCGCGCGTTGAGGACCCCATTCTTATGCGAGATTAGGCAACTTGAGAAGATGAAACATTTTGCTATTTTAGGTATATATATTGAAACTTAAAAGAGAAGAGGTATACAATGGAACTTCACGGAAGAAGGAAAATATGTGACAATGTATCTACCTACCCTGATGCTTCGTGGCCAAAGATCCGAGGAAAGATTGCAGGAGTTGCCTGCACCAACAATCATTAACATCAAATTCTGGAGTGCGTGCAGTATCTCGCAAGAAAAGAAGACAATAGCCAAAGAAGACAATGGCCATCATGCTGCATTACTGTTAAACATGCTGCAATTTACGTGACAGATAACTTTTTTTTGATAAGGAAAAATTTTTATTGATCAAATCGTGAAAGAATACAAAAATGGAAAAATACAATGAATTTACGTGACAGATAACTATCGCAACATGATCAAAAGAAGCAACCCTACGACTGGTATTAAAGAGATCTTATCAGAAGTTTCTCCACAATCTGGAAGAACATAGCCTGAGGGTACACTCAACAAAGTTAATGTTACTGGTACGTAAAATCTCAGAATAGTTGATAAGAGAGCTGAAACTGGAAAATTTTGCTGATGTACAGAGAACACAAACGAAAAGAAGAAACAACTATGGGTGTCACATACTCATTTTTCCTTGACTTCATTGGTAGCCAAATATTTGGTGACAATGTTAATTATATAGTACAAATTTAACGCTGAGAGATATAACGTTGCTAAGCCAAAACATGTAAACAGGCCTTAGCTAGTACACTTTACAACCCTTGTGAGTAAAGAAAAACAACAATACGATCATAGGCTGTACTTCAAAGTCAAATGCGTCAAGATATTTAACACCAGATGCACTCCGTTAAAGATATTTCCAATGTCGATATTCTTCAAACGCATATGAGAACAATATGGCATATAAGTACTCCATAATTAACAGGTAATGTCGTTTCTATAATCGAATGCATACTCTCTTCTAAAACTTATGTTACGCAATCTCTCTTTCTAAGACTGTCCAATGAAAAGTTCACCCTTAATACTAATATGTCCTCCAGATTCCCATGGCATTGACCTTGTAGGTCCACCTTATGAAAGAGTAAGACTTTATTGGGGATAGAACGACTCTAAAATCATATTTTTGCTTTCCTCATATAGGACCTCATCACACCAAGATATCAGTAAATTCACAATATTACCTCGCATCACTAACTCTCCGCACTCTCGATCTCAAGCCCACCCAACCCCCCCTCCCCAACCAAGAGGGCTTAGAAAGGCTTGGTGGTGCGCGGTGCATGTTAACAAGCATGCCAATCCCTTGCAATTCGCCCCTATACACAATCTTAACAAAGCACATACTTCCCATCTCCTATTCAGCTTCCGAATTCTTCATAGTTAGTATTATTTGCAATATTTAAAAAAATAGCAAAAATAAAAACCATTTTTCCTTTCAGTCGTTAGGCTCAGAAAAAAACCATGACAACAACTCAACAGGTACTTAAACTCAAAATTAATTTCTTCATTCAAGTATGTATGACAACAAAAACAAAGGGAAAAAAGACCCATTTAAGATAAAACCGGTCTGGATTCTTTTTTCCTTCCTTGAGACATTGAACCACAAACATGATAATCCAAAGTAATTTTACAATGATAACGTAACAGTACCACCTATGTAAAATTGCCCTTAACCCTTGCTATTTGCCATTATCCATATATCTCAGCAAGAAAGAAAGAAAGAAAGCAAAAAGGACCTTTGATTGCCAAGCTGTTAGATCACTGCGACACAGAGAAGTAGATACAACTTTAATCCGGATCTCCATTGGTTGTGGAGGACTTACTTCCACCTCCTCCATCACCAGCTTTTCCCCAGGTCCCCAAGCAACTGCAGCTGTTCTCCCCCAATAAAAATAAAAAATAAAAAACAACAACAACAGTTTTTACAAGATAAGCTAATGCAGCGATTGAAGTTATAAACTTGCTGGGTAAGAATTGAATTCAACAATAAAAGAGTTCAGAGCTGATCAAAGTGCAGGAAATTGTACTAGTTGTACTAGTATTAATAATCAAACTAATGGATTAGAACAGATTTCAGCTAGCTTTAGCTAATAATGTCAACGAGTATAATTTTGAGACATGGGTTCCAAAAATCAATCCCCTTTATATCATAAATTATATCTTTGTTAAATCAGATTGAACAAAAAATAAAAATGAAAAAGAACCCAAATTGAGAGAGAACTAAGAAGAAATGTGTACCCTTGCAGGTGATGATCTGAGGCGATGGTTTGATGGTGGAAGTGGAGGATGACATGATGATGCACAGAGGTGGAAAGAGGAATGTTTAGAGTGAGACTGGGAAAATTGCGAAGGAGCAACAGCAACTGGGATTGTTTTGACTTTTGAAGAACGGGTAGGTGTAACTGTGTAAGGAAGTAGATGAATAGATCATACCATGGGCCATAATGTGTTGAGACTCTTGAGAGGAATAGTCTCACCAACAAGTGGTTCAGCGCTCTAGTCCCTAACCAAATTTGAGCAAATTTGAGATTTTAAATTTTGGAAATGAAAATTCATTGGGAGTATATTCCTTTTTAGTCTGACTCGGTGCGAATAGGATTCATGATTTAAATAACTAAATAGTATGAATTAATGGTCCAAATTAAGAAAGTTAAATGTAAGGAAAATTAACTCGGATTATTTTAACTTTTGAAGAGCTGGTGGGTGTAATTTACCTCCGAATCATATAAGGAGGGAAAAAAAAAACGAAACTATTTAAATGTTAATTCTGAATTATTAAACGCAAATATTTTTTATTTTTTATTTTATTTTTTCGCAATACTTTCCAAAGTACTCTTTTCATTTGCAAATCACATTGGATATTTGACTAGTCCCTCCACCACGCAAGTAACCTGCATCTGCATTCACCTTTACACAGCCCAACGGGGGAAGCCGCCAAGCGCCAAGCCACTAGATGATCCTCACTGGCCTGTGCCATCACCTTCCTCCCTTGTGCCTCCCTGTAATCGGTTATCTTCTTCCTCACTTCACTAATTACAATCTCCAGATTCCTCATGTCATTCCCATGTGCAGCTACATTGCGAATGTTCCAAGCAACCCACAACATCACCAAAAAACTTTCGAATTTGTCTCTGCATAAAACTCTTCGCCACCCCTGTAACCAATCAGTAGCATACCCCTGGTTGTCTTGTTCAGCAATCTCGCTCAATCCCGCTAGCTCCCATAATCTCACTATTTCTTGGCGCTGGCATAATACATGTATATCAATCTCCGCTTGCAGGCCACATCTGGACACATCTCGTCTGCACCTTTAACTCCGCGCTTCACTTTAACTCTTGTGGGTAGAGGCCCAGCACATAACCGGCATGTAAAACTGCGGATTTTGGGAGGAATGTACGCCTGCCATATAGCTCTCTACGGTTCTTTTAAAAGCGACAACCCAACTGCATCGTGTATATCTCCATCAGCCCAACGGGGAAAATGGTATTCACATTATTTAACTTCTATATATATATATTGAAAATTATCTAAAATTTGATCAACTTTGATGATTCTTTGATCAAAATAAAATTTGGATGAAAATAATGATGATATCCAAGTAACCAAAATAATTAAAAATTTCCTTAAAAGCAAATTAGAATTTAATTTCCTTTCCTTCCTCAAAAAAAAAAAAAAAAAAAAAAAAAACTTCGAGCTCCAGGAAAGGAAAAAAAATTTCTTTCATTCTTCTGTCTGTTCCTTTCCTTCTATTCCCTTAACCGCCCAAGGTCAACCGACCCTTTCTTTGTTTTTTACTTCCCTTCTTCCTCTTTGCTCTTCCCCATCTGACCTGCACAACTGAACCAATACACAAACCTTTGCCATTACATCATACTCCATAGCTAAGAAGAGTAGGAGAGAGAAAAAACATACTCTTTTTTTTTTCGGAGAAGGAAAAATTATACTTGTGGGTTGTGACCACAGGACTGCCAAGGACAAGAGTTGCAGCAAGTTGATTGTCAGATTTCAAATATCTTACCAAAAGACTTCCTGTCAAGTAAGCAAAATCTCTAATTCAGTTTTTGAGCCTCTCAATTTGCTTTAGATTGTTTAGTTTGTTGCCCAATTTCTCATGTAAGTGGATTTTTGGATTAGTACAGTTCTTTTTTTTTTGCTTCTTTTTAGGATTCTCAATTTGCTCTTTCCTATTGAATTCTTCCCTAAAGTTCTAAACTTTCTGTCTCAGATTGAACAATTAGCATTGAACAATTAACATTGAACAATTTACATTAGTCATGAAGTTGAGATTTGTTGACTCTTCAATCTGCTACTCCCTATTGAATTATTCTCTAAAGTTCTAAACTTTCTCCCTCTTTCCCCCTAAATCTAAACTTTTCTCTTCATCTAATTATTAAGAATTTTGTTGGTGCTATAGATTAACTAGCACCTGTTCGGGTGGTTCTGGCTTGCAAGTAAAAATGGTTTTGAAAAATTATTATCTCTTTGTAGGAATTTTCTTCGGAGCTGAATTCTTTTTCCTCATAATTAATTAATTATTGTCCACTTAATTCTCAACTATGGCAACAGAAAATCAAAACCAAAAATTGTTGTTTTCGAAAACTGGTTTTTAGTTTTTAAAATAACCAAAAACTAAACCAAGATGGGTTGGTGTAGTGGTTCAGCACTTCATCCCTTAAACAAGTGGTTGGGGGTTCGAATCCCAACTCTTGCGAATGGAAAAAATCCCTTGGCCAGCCCCCTACCGCTTAGTGCGCTGACAGTTTAGGCGAGAGGGTTAGTCATTGTGATCGACGGTGGATACCCTTGGCAAAGACCAAAAAAAAAAAAACCAAAAACTAAAAACTAAAAACCACTCCCAACGGGCCAAAATTTGAACCTACTAGTTGCTGGACCTCGTCCGTACATGTATACATGGTTTACCAAGCATAGATTGGTCCGCATTCCATTTCAAAGCATCTTGCTTAAATGTATATAGAGTAAGGAGGTAATAAGATTCAGATCACACAACAACAAGACAATTCAAAAGAGGGAGGCATGGCTGGTACCTTCAGCCAGGAATGTGTTTTATGTGTCAGCACGATGAGGAAGATTGTTTGCACTTGTTTGTGACGTGCGGGTTTGCTAGGTCCTTATGGGATAGGTTGCTGGGTGTTGAATAGTTTGTGTGCCCAGCTACGGTTGGCCAGTTCTTACAGATACGATTCTCTGCAATGAGGAGGGATAAGGAGGGTAGGGTGTTATGGAGCTGTGCTTGCATGGCTACTCTATGGTGCATCTGGTTGGAGAGGAATTCGAGAATATTCTCTAACTCTAGGAGAAATATTGATTGTGTTTGGGATCATATAGTCTACTTGGCCTCCCTTTGGGCTGAGACCGCGGGCGCCTTTAAGGGTGTCCCGCTTACGGTTGTCCAACGCCATTTGCGTGACTTGTAGATATTTTATTTTTTCTCCGAGGATATCTTGTCCTCCATCTTTGTATTCTTTCAACAATTATTTAATAAAAAATTTTCTTATCTAAGAAAAAAAGAAAAAAAGATTCAGATCATAATTTATGAAGCAAGAGTAGTGGAAATAGCAGAGAACTTTTGTATAACCAAAATAGACAATATTCACAAGCCAAAGAGCAGCTCATACTGAGCTCTCCAAAAACAAGGATATACCCCAGCAGAATCTATAGTGACTGAAGACAAGATATCAAGCTCTAAAAGACCGAAGACAAGCCATGTTGTGCACGGTAGCTCTAGTTTACAAAACCAAAGCAAGCTTTGTCTTCACTTCTTGTTTGATAACATGAAACACCTTCTGAACTGCCCTTTGCCTTCCTTGAAAATGCCTTCTGCTGCTTTATACCACACTTGCGCCACACAAACAAGCTACACCAGCGGCAATTAACTCTCTTCTCCATCTAGAGCACTTCCTGTTTCTGATCCATCTTATGTTCCTTACAATGTTTGCAGCAGCGTAGGTTAGTCCCAAACAAGCTAAAACGTAAAAGGGCATAGAATTTAAGAGTTGTCTTAATATCCAAAAGTAGTTGATCAAATGGTTGATCATTGCATTCATCACATGTTTTCTTATATATAACCCTAATCAAGCTATAATCTATTATAGTTTTGGCAGGGGTCAAGCCTCTACGGCTGTAAACCCCCCCCCCCCCCCCCTTCCTTTCTAAAGAAGAAAACCCAATAGTTTTGTAGCCAAATTTGATGTGGTTTCTGTGTCTTATCAAAAATTTCATATAAGACTAAATGAGATTTGATGTTGATTTACTAAACAAAAACACATGAAGTAGTAGGTCTTAAAACTAAGGTAAGATTGAATGCTTGCACAAGAACAGGCTTCAGTTCTATAGTAATACATGGGAAACGGAAATGAAATACGGCTGGTAGCCAGAACTCATGCTAAGACACAGCTTTGTTCTGGGGTTGACACTTGACCGTATTGGGTAAATTCTTTGCTAATAATAGGATGGTGAGAATATACTACACCCTGTGACTATTGTTGCCTCAAGTTCCCAGTGCTTCAGTTTTACTGGTTTTATGGATGTAAGAAGTTGAACATTTTTTTTGTTGGGAAAGTATTATTTTATTGCTTTTTTCCTTTTGTGTAAACATTCTGTACAGTAGCTGTACCAGACAATAGCAGGGTAATAAACTCACCCTTACAAAATGATCAAACAGATTTCCTATTTACTAAACTTTACAGTTTAGCTATCACAAGACGGTCTAAGCTAGTACAGCGAAAATAGTCAAAACTCAAAAGTACTCTGCACAAGTTGCTCGATCTTTCGCAGTTTGGGTGTTCTGAGCTCTAACATGCAAATGAGTGATGACAGATCTGATAACTTGTTGCTCAGTTCTAGTTTCTTGTCTGAAAACTCATGCATTTCTCTCCTGCCAGAGTGTATGAGTAGGCTTCCAGGGCTGCGCTTGTGATCAGTTTATGAGGATTTCTCCCTGCAGCATTCTTCATTGCCCACTTAGTGATATCTTGCCGTTCATAGCTCTGTACATTATGCTGTAACCATTGCAGAATCTTCTTAACAACCTAGAATCTTCCCAACAAGCTCCTTGGAATATGAACAAGTATAGAATAGATGTTCACAAGTCTCATCTGAGCTGCTACATAACACATGTGAACTCAGTTTCGCTCTGATTGCTCGATATCTTGCAGCGTTCTTGTGCAGTTTTTTGGGAGCTTTGTTTGTGCTGTTTCCTGTTCCCGGTGTTTGTGTTATGGCAAAAAAGGCATGGCCTGCTCTTAAACCTTGTTGTTATCTTAAGGTACAGTTTTAATTCCTCAGTTTTCAATAATATTATTATTAGTATATTGGAACTTGCTTCCTCTGCATGTATATTAGTATACGATCCTGACATCAATTTACTTCCTCCCCGGGTGTGCAATTGTGTATTGTGGTATGTTGCTTTCACTTGGACAATTCAGAGGCAAAAAACAAGTGACAGTGAATCAAAAGATCGACTGAGTGAGCTTCCTGATGAAATTCTGTTGTCAATCCTCCTAATGGCCTCCTTCTCAATAAAGGAAGTTGCTAGAACTAGTCTTCTTTCTCAAAGATGGAAAAATCTGTGGGAATATTTCCCGATCTTGAACTTTGAAGACTCTAGAGATAAGATGGAAATGGTTCAACGCGACTTGACCGAGGAGATAATTTCGCAAGAAAGATCCAATTTTGTATTGTGTGTGAATCAAGTTCTTGAAAAGCATCAAGGTTCAGCTATCGATGAATTCAGGGTTTCTTTTGATTTGGACCTTAGTCGTCAATCCCACGTTGATAAGTGGGTGGCTTTCGCATTAGAAAAACGAGTCAAGAGGCTTGAGCTAGACTTCACATATTGGCATCCTGATACCTTCCAAACAAGAAAGCCTGAACTACGGCCTCATAATTTCAGCAGTGTCATGCCTTCCCTTACATCTTTGCATCTCACACACGTAATGGTAACTGCTGAAGCTGTTGAGTGCCTCCTGCATTCATGCCCACTTCTTGAGAACCTGTCCATTTATTGTTCAAAGATTTTGACAAGCATCAGAGCTTCTTGTTCAGCACTACAGTTGAGATATTTAAAGGTATCTCTTTGTTGGAGGTTGAAAACCATTGATATCTCTGCTCCAAAGCTCTTGTCTTTTCGATATGAGGGTTGCCCTGTGGCGCTGCGTACTAGAAATGCCTCCTCTCTTTCTGAGGTACTCATTGGTGGACGCCAACGTGGTAACTCTTTATCGTATGCATTTGACTCCCTTTCAAAATATTTGTCGCAACTGCAGTGTCTAGGTTTGCTGATAAGCTTATCTGATGAGGTTAGTGTAATTACTTACTTTGCCATCACTATTCTTGAAAGTAATTTTGTAACGTTTAAAGTTGTAAATAAATATAATAATGACTTTCTTTTTTTAGATAAAGAAAAAGTATATTGATATGATAGTGAATTTCTCATCCAGTTGAAGGAGGAAATCAATCACTTTCCAGCTTTGAAGAATCTCAAGCATCTTCAACTGACCATTTCCGCATTTTCATGTAATCAATCCCTCCATTGTTGGACAAAATTTATTGAGGCATCTCCAATGCTGCAGAAACTGACATTGAAGGCAAGACACCCTTTTTTATTTTGTTGGATATAAGATAATTGTATGTATATATTTGCTTGCACTCTTGTCTGGTTAACATGCATCTCAAATTCGAACCCCAAGTTTAAACATGTTTTAAATACAGTTTCTCCCCCTCCCCCTTCCTGTTTGGTATTGAATTCACCATGTTTTTGTATCAGTGGTATATGATTTGATAATCGTGACCTGATCAGTCGTGATACTGCTTGACATTCTGGCTGAGGCAAGTTTAAGATTGTATGTGTCAAATTATGTTTAGACTGTTTGTCTTCTCCTGGCACTGTGTGGTATGATCCCTGGCTGGTTATCGGACTTGTTATGCTTCATAATTTACGACACATGACTTTATCGTAAGATTTGACATTTATGAAACATTACTTTGTTTGCAAATACTTGTACTGATGTGTCAGGTCGGATTCCACACCCTTGTCCGAGTGCGAGTGTCTGACATTACAGACTGACACGGTACTATGTGGAAGTTCAGATGTTATTTTAATGCATGTAGGCATGGGTTTGGTTGTATATCCTCGACCGTGACGTGCAAGGGAATAGATGGTTAGAAGTATAGGTACAACTTGTCTTCTTTAGCTAGGTGTTATGCCTCTTGTATGAGGTGATGTACCTACTGTTGCTGATGTTGGATGATTACATCAATTATGTCAGCTTAACCGGATTTTAGCTCTTATGGGGATTTTAGCTCTTATGGAGTTTGATAATCTCACATAACTTATTTGTATGTAATGTTGTATCCAATAGTTATGTATTGGCAAACAAACTTACCAACGTTTGTTTTGTTGCAGTTGGCGGTTTATGGTTACACAGTATCTACAGATAAAGTTCTAAAGTTTAATGGACGCCCTCTTAAGTGCTTGAAGACCTTGGAGATTGTTGGCTTTATGGGATGTCCAATTGACCTTGAGCTTTTCACCTATGTGGTTGAGAATGCAGTTATACTCGAAGAAGTGATTATTGATGTGAGGAAACCAAAGATGTTTCAAAGTCGATCAGAGAAGTACTATGGGATGGTGAATACGGAGAGTTTAGCACGTACTACGGAGCTTACGAAAAAATTACCTCGAGGTGTAAAGCTTATTATCAAACCATAACTTAAAAGTGATAAATACTTTTATGTTTGCCATGTTCTATTTTTTAACCTTGCCGAACGAGATCACACTGAAGGTGGTTTCCTTCCATTTACGGTTATACAACCAAGTTGTGTGCTAGTCTCAAAAATCTAGCTAGTCTGTTAGTCTTCAACTCTTTGGATCAAGGTTGTTTGGGTCCCAACCTCTTGAAACCAATGTATTTAAAATTATCGGTTGTTGAATTGGCCGCTTTGCCATTAGATAGTTCAATTGGTCCAACCGATAATTCAACTGAACCAAACTCACATATGAAATGACGTTAAAAATAAATATTTTTTTGTATCTTTTAATTTTTATTTGTTTTATAAGAGTAATACAACGTTTTATAAGTGATAAAACAAACCTTCAAATTTTAGTAGTTGAAATAGCAAATAATAAAAAGGCAAATTGGACATCATCAATTCAACATGTGCGGTCAATTACAAAAATAATCTCACATTTACTTTCGCTAAAAATAATTCAACATAACTCTGCTCTCCATGTTTGCTTTAATGGGAGGTATGAGCACAACAATTAATAGTAAAAGAAGCTACTTACAATAAATTTTATGAGAGTGATGAGCACACCAATCAATGGAATACAATTAAAATGAATTTAGGTTCAATTTAAGGTTCTTCACTAAGAATTTAAATATTTTGTCTCCAAAAATCCTTAAATGTTCACAGTTGAAAATAACAAATAGAACTTCATCCTAGGATGTTGACCCTTAGAATAGTGAGTTTTTTTTTACCCTTAGAATAGTGGGTTAATAAGCCCAAAAATCACTCTTTTCTTTCAATTTCCTAATCTTGTTTATTAACTCAATCTGTTCATGAAAAGTTAGCTGGTGCAAACCGCGGAAAAAGAGTCCTCTAAAAATGACAAAAAAATTGATAGGTTTTCTCAATGATGTGAATTCCAGCATGCTCTTAAAGGTTCAGAGTTCTTGTTGTTTTTCATTTTGACAGTAGTTTGCAATTAAATAAACTTTCTTTCCAAAGGGGTCATATTGGGTTAATAATCGGTTTAGGTTAATTTGGCTCAATCATAGAGGTTCAAGCTGTATATGTTTTAGGTCACTTGAGTTCGAATTATATTTGATTTGGGTCACCTAAAATTCTAATTTTTTTGGTCGAGTCATAATAGAACATGGCTTATATTATCGAGTTTGCTTATTTCAGATTGGTATCAGATTGCATTGGATACTATTTGCTTCAAAATATTTGTACACATGCCCAGAGTTGGCACAAAAAGTTGGAGTTGATTAAATTATACAGGACTATACTCGTTGGTAATTTGGCCTTTAAGAATTGAACTTTTTTTTGTTAGTCTTTTAGGACTATGTTACTTAATCTGTTAAAAATCAAAAAATGGGTCGTTTTCTCACGTTAAATTGACAATATCTTGGATATACCATCTCGTTTTCTTTTTACCCACCCTCTCTCTCTCCTCAACCTCAACTGACTCCCCCTTTCCTCCCCGTAGAGTGTGCATCTTGCCTTCCACTCCACCACCACGCTTCAGCCATCCATGGTCCACGCCCCAGATCATCGCATTTGTTTCTTCTTTCTCTTTTAATAAAAGTATCTAGATTCCTTATGAATCCCTAATCTATTGCATTTATACACCCAAAAAATTCTGATTTTGGAGAATTTCCAATTTAATTTCACTCATTATAACACCTTCTTCAATTTATCTAAAAAAGGCAAATAGTAGCAGCAATTACAACAAAAAATCGCTGCATTTTACAGAAAACATCAGCAACAAATATAGTAGCAATTACTGCAAGAAAAAAAACAGTAGCATTTTACAAAAAACACCAACAACAAATACAACAAAGAATAGCAACATTTTTATAGCAACAGAAACTTACAGCAAGTAACAACAACATACAACAAACAACAATAGTCTTACCTAAAAGTTCTTTAAATAAGCCTGGACTATGGCCTTAGCATGAGTGTCCGCAACCACATTTGCATTGGAAATTACTGAATTCCCAATCAGTTGCAATTATTATCTATATTGCCATTTTCTGTAGAAAAAGAACCACAATCTCACAAAATGAAACAAATCACCAACTTAGTTTCAAGGGCTCAATCACAAATCAATATTTCCACCTTCTGCATTTCAATTTAATATTATCATTCTTGGCTTATTTCCATTAACACAAGAAACTTGCAACAACAAATTTATTATATATATGACCCTGTGAGGCTGTTACATCCAGCCAGTTCACTCCATCGATCCATGCTTTATGCCCCTGCTAACTACTATGGGAAATTAGTGCAACTTCATAGAGATATCTCATGTTAAACATTACATATACCTAGTCAAAAAACACTCAAATCTCAAGCTGAAAACAAAACACTAGTACTCCAATGTAGTACTATTAGACTCTGACCTGGAATGTAAAAACACAAGATCTCAATAACCTCAAAAAAAAAAAAAGGAAACAAAGATAAGCTAACAAATCAGTAGGAGAGCACCATCACCAACCAGCAGAATGAGATCCAATTGGTTGATTGACACACAGAACATCTAAAGATAAAATAAAACATAAAATATCAGTACAAATCAAGCCAACATACTTAAAACATGTTAACTTCAAGCTCAGTTAGGCTCATGAAAATGGTACAACCCTAGTGACACACATATTTTTCTTCTAACCCAGTAGACAGGCATTGAAGTCACTGTCATACGTAGTACACCCAGTTTGAAGAAGGCAGAATTAGTAATTTATATACTTCTATGTTGTAACCCAGTCGATCAGATCCAAATATTTGTCTCAAAAATTACAATAAACTAGAGTAGAAAAAAAATATACAGCAGGGTCCTGGTTGCTTTAACTTATAAAAGAAGCCAACTGAAAGAACTGAAACAAGAACTAGGGCCAGTAAACACCAGAGAAAGAAACACACACTCAAAGATATTGAACCTTGGGAGCAATGAAAAATAAATGTGCACGATATATATGGAAGATAAATTAATGGACAATACTTAAGGTTTTCACCGGTGACAAGAAAATTGTTATGACGTGGAAATTGCCACATTGTCAAAGACACCGCCATCTCATAGGGTTTAGAATTAAAAATAAAAAGACAGAGAATATCTTAGCAAAAAAAAAAAAAAAAAAAAAAAGATGTTACTAGTTGTGTATATTAGTAACAATGCTTAAGTAAAGGAAAAGTGTGATAAAGTTACTAACAAGGGTTCTTTATCAACAATCTTGTAAGTATGTGTATAGTTTAATTTTTTTTTTTAAATTTGTTCTACAATTCCTATGCAAAGGTCAGTTCATATTGTTTTGTATAATATCAATACATACTGAGTTTTGTGTAATTGTTCTACAATACCTAGGCTCCACTCATGTTGTGTAATTTATCTTGCTTTTGGAATCATAGGTGATAGGTCTATAGGATATGATGTAGTAGAAATTTTTATTACAATCGGAGTATAATAATCAAAGTACTTGATCGATATATGGTTGTCTTGGTTCTTGATTCATGAAGATCGTGTTGCTAAATTCTCACATAATTTCTAGTAGTCTAGATTGAATTTGTGTCTCTGTTTTTTAATGGAGAAATTGTGTCCATTTAAACTTGCACAAAAATAAAAGAGGAAGCATGTATAGAAAATCATCCTTAGTGGTGTTGCATGATACGGGGCATGTGATATGATTCTCTAATACAAGAGGAAGAGAGAGTTGTGGTATAAAATGCAAATGCATGGGTGCTAGTCGAATCTATAGGTCTGGCGACTTAACGGCGTATTTATTTTGAAATGTCTGCTTGTGGTTGTTGAGTGTTCAGGGACAATTCATAGGTTTGAATACTAAATAAAAAAATTACCCGTTTGATGTACAAATGTTTTAGTGAGAGGCGAAAGCGGTTGTTGTTGGTTCAAACCACCGATGAACTGTACTTGGTTATTAGGAATCAGAACCCATGAAACATACTAGATTATATATTGGACGATGAATCACGTTTATAGATGTATACAAAAGTGGGATCCAAGTTGAATTGCACTAGTCAATGTATTGTTTACTTCAGTCATTGTTTTTGACATAAATTATTTTAGTCATTGTCGAGGGTATGTTTCATTGTCATGGAATAAGCTGCCATTTTGCTCAATTTAAGTTGTTGAAACTTGAAACATTTTTTTCTTCTCGATTGATTGTAAAGAAGATGACATATTGATAGGGACTATGGATAAAGATTATACAACACTAAGCGAAAAACATTGTGAGGCTAAAATGGTACAAAAACGAGGCAAAAACATGAATGAAGGAAAACAGAAGAAACATCGAACTTAGGTAAGGATCAAATTAACATTAATAATAAATAAATAAATACTTGTAGTAGTATGCAACTTGTAAAATAAAGTAAATATCTTTTATAATTGTTTTTCTATTTATTTTAATGTTTGGTACCAAACCTTCGATGTGGTCCAGAAAGAATGTTGGTATTAGCACTATCACTAACCGAAGGTCAAAGAAAATGGGTCAAGGAGTTTGGATTTCTTTTTTTTGCTAACAAATTAAGTTGATTATTATTACCAAACATGACAGCGAATACAACCTTTTACAGCCTTACAACCCATGTCTTAGTGTTCTCAACTAGAGAAGCTAAGCTAGGCTCAATCTATCAGTTTATCCATAACACTACGCACTAGGACATTTTTCTTACTAGCAAAAACAAACTGAACTCTATTACATAAACTGAATTTAATATGTGCTAAAATCTGCAAGGGAGGCAGTAGGGCTTGTTGGTGTCTCCTCTTGTTCATCTTCATCCAAACATTATATACCACAGCAGCAACAACAACACATGCTGCATTCTTCTTGATTCTTGGCCAGTTTGCTCTGCCTATTCACTTCAGTATCCCCTGCAAATTATTATGATGACATCTAATACCAATCCAATCAAACACTAACTTGAGAATCTCCCGCGTGAATGAACATGAGCAGAATAGGTGTGCACAACTTTCATCAGCACAACTGCATAAACAACATACATGGTCTACACCCTGAATTTGGAATCTGACCAATCTTTCATGAGTTAACAGTCTCCCCATAGATGCAAGCCACAGAATAAAAGCATGCTTATGAGAAGAAGTCCTACATCAAACCTCCCTAGCTGCTGGCATCCTCATATAAGTACCCCTCAGCCATCTGTAACCACTTTCAATAGTACATCTTCCTGACTGTACTTATGTTGTCCCCGTATTGTCTTCTGGGTGTAACCTGCTTTAAACTTCTATTTGAGCTTGTTTATTTTCTGCCAATACCAGCTATTTCCACCCTTAGCATTGTAGTCCTAGAACTGATGTTGTTTCATATAAATTGTATGTACCCATTTTACCCAGAGAACAACTTGTTTGAAAGCAATTGCCAAGATATGTTTTCCAATAGTAGATGTGTTCCAATCTTTAAAACCTTTGATATTCAATTCACCTGCAGCCCTTGGTTTGCAGACATGATCTCATGCAACCAAGGCTATTTTCTTCTCATCCTGCCCCCAAAGAAATTTCCTATAGATTTGCTCAACTCCATTCACTATATGTTGTGGCAATATGAACATGGAAGCCCAGTAGACTTACATTGAGAAAAGAACTGAATTGACTAGCTGGCATCTTCCTGCATATGATAGATGTCTACTAGACCAGCATCTTGTTCTTGTAGCTATTTTGTCCAACAACAACTGACAATCAGTTTTCTTCCACTTTGTTGGTGGCATTTCATAGGAAAGCTACCCTTCACAAAATCAGTGCGGTTGATGATTTTCTCCTCAATTTCTTTCTCAATTCCAGCAGTGTCACAATAGTTATCACTAGAACACCAGATATAAGCGTTTTGCAAAACGGCTCCCAAACGTTGTCCAGCGAGAGCAACAAAACGTTTGAGCTTGAACGGAGGACCAAAACTCAACCTTTTTCGTTGATTCAACTTGGAGAAGAAAGATAACTTCCCAAAGTTTCAGAATACCAAATCAAACGAGTTAAAAAAACCATAGCTCTGATACCACTTTGATGTGTAAACTAGCTCGTTAAAATCTCTCACTTGTATTGAGTCTCTCAAGAACAAAACTTGCAAATTAAAAGGATAAATTGGACCTCACCACAAATGAATCCCAAAGGTAAAACCACCAGATTCAATTGATAAAGTGGTCACTCAAACTCACCACTCAAGTTATAAAGGCAAAGCCACCAAACAAGAGATAAAGGGTTTAAGATTTCAGAAATAGAGGCAGCACTCTATCAGTTTTTCTCATTCACATAATCTGAGTACTACATTTGATTTCATTACATATGTATATGATCAAACATGCAACAAACCCTAATAGAATACCCTAGAAAGAATCCTTGCTGTCCTCATGAGAGAACGCCTCAAAAATGGTCTCCAAATTGTTTGGTACTCAGCTTTAATTCTAGCGCCCAAATGGTCCCTAATAGTACAAATTGGAGCGTGTCCTTTGTACTGTTGGTCATAAATGCGCCTTGGCTCCTCTTGAGCAGGTAGATGTCTTTGTCACTTGATCCCCAAGGCATAAAACAACCCCAAAAGGAGCAGGTTACAAGGATCAATGACAAGGCACTTAATTCCCACCCGTTAGCTACACTACTGTTAATTAACGTCAACTTGTACGGAATTTGATTGGGACACGATAATTAACTACACGATTAAGCCCACGAGGTCATCACACGTGCTAACCTCATAAGCTTAGGGACAAATGATTGGGACATTACTAGCACAATATAATTAAATAGGCCTCATAACACTTTAGTACACGTGGCACATAAGGATAGGGACCCATAGGTCAGGAGAAACCCATGTCCCTAGGCCCATAAATGACCTAGAAGGGCTTAACTATAAATAGGACACACATACCCACAAGGTAACTAACTTCTCTCTATCTCTCTCATATCTTACTACATACTACTCATCTTACTCTCTTTACCAAGAACCAACTTAACCATTGGAAGGGGGATTCCTCACCCACCCTCGAGGGTAGCTTGTTTGACCTTGCAGGAGACGAGTACGACCCCCTGAAGGCGGACCCACCGGCAGTGTAGATAACATAACCCCCGAAACATTTGGTCAACCCGACGTGAACACTGCACTAGGTGGGGATGTCTGGGACGGAAATGGTAGATGGGTTTGTGGAGGATGAGAACGAAGATGGGTCCAGTCCGAGAATCACCTCCCCCACGGAGGAAAACCACCCCATAGACCTTACTAACCAAGGACAAGAAACCACGACAACGACCGCCAATGAGAGACCGATCCCTGAAAGAACACCGCAGCTGGACGACGTCAGCAAAGCAAGAGAGGAAATCATCATGCTGAGGAAAAGGATGGCATTCCTGGAAGGCCGAGAATATTTGGCCGACAACACCCCAACCAAAGAAAAACCAGAGAAGACACCAGAAAACGAGCAGGGAATCGTAACATATCTGGGTATGAAAAAGGACGACATATCCAGGAGACTATCCTTCACGGACGGTCTCCCGGAGGAAGGAGTCAGACGACCCACAGCCAGAGACCAAACAATGACAGCAAGTCAGCAACACACCCCGTCTTTCCCTCAATGGACGGGAGGACCGACCGCGAAAGGAAGGAGTCCCGGAGGCCAACGGACCAGCCCAATGTCCGCAATTGTCAAAAGAAAGAGGGAGGAGTTACAGAAGATTTTGTTGGCAGAAAAAGAGTGGGAAGCCAAGGAAGAAGCGAAAAGAGAACCTCCGATAGAGGAAGAGGAGGAGGAGGCGAAAATCAAAAAGATACTGGCCAAGCAGGCACTAAAAAGAAGGCTGAGGGAAGCCAGGATACCA
The DNA here is from genome assembly GCA_038025085.1 of Tetragonia tetragonoides. Classification (NCBI taxonomy): domain Eukaryota; kingdom Viridiplantae; phylum Streptophyta; class Magnoliopsida; order Caryophyllales; family Aizoaceae; genus Tetragonia; species Tetragonia tetragonoides. Next base: position 26,108,075 of record CM076150.1, read on the forward strand.
GCCGCCATTGTAGCCGCGGACAATAGCCCCTTCACAAAACGAGCCCTAGCCGTGCCAATACCTAGAAAACTGCAAATACCAAACATCTCCTACAACGGAGCGAAAGACCCCACGGACCACTTGAGCAATTTCAAAACAAGAATGTGGCTGAACGAAGCAGAGGATGGTGCATGGTGTAAAGTCTTCCCTTCCACCTTGGAGGGAACAACGCTAGATTGGTTCAATAACTTACCAGCCGGATCAATAGACAATTTTGGACAGGTCATAAAGCTCTTTACGGATAGGTTCATCAGCAGTAAGAGAAGAGAACGACTCTCAATGGAACTAATGAGTGTTAGGCAGAGAAGGGATGAAAGCCTGAAAGAGTTCGTCGGGCGCTTCAATGCCGAAGCGGGAGAGATACCGAACCTACAACAAGAGGTGGCGGTCTTAGCCTTGATGAATGGTTGTGATGAAGGGTCTTCAGGGATGAACTGGCAAAAAATACACCACGAATGCTAGGGGAAGCCCTAGCGATCGCAAACTCCTTTATCAGAATGGATGACTTCAACAGGATGACAAACAGGCTCAACGCCCAGAGAGACCCACCACATGCACCAAGAGACCCACGACCTACACCGGCATCCCCCCCACCAATTGCTATAGAAGCTAGAACGGAAAGAAGAGCAGAGCTGGCTAGAGCAGATAACGCAAGAAGGCAGCCGGACAAAGGGACGGCGAAGGCCTCCCAGTTTGATTATTATGCCCCTCTGAATCAAACACGGTCCGCTATCTTCCATACCCACAGGGGGAACAATTCTGGAGCAGACCACCAAAGATGTTTACCCAAAAGAGAGACCAAAACCGTTGTTGCGACTACCACAACGATCACGGCCACACAACCGAAGAGTGTACCAACTTGAGGGATGAGGTCGAAGCACTGTTGCGGCGAGGTTTTCTGGGCCGGTACATCAAAGACAACAGGGATAGAAAGAACCTAAGAATCAGGGAACCAGATCAGCGGGAGGATAACCCAGGCAAGAAGGTAATCGACGTAATATCCGGCGGAAAACCGCCAAACGCACCGATAGGAGAACTCAACTACTTCAGAGGCATGCAACACCAGATCATGAGTGTGGGGGTAGCAAAGGAGCCCCCACCCACTATGAGCTTCACGGCCGACGACCTAATGGGAGTCCGTTTTCCACATGAAGATCCTCTGGTCATATCAATAGGAGTAGCCGACTGCGTCATCCAAAAAAATCCTGGTAGATGGGGGAAGCGCGGCGGATATACTATTTGAGAGCACATTCGTTCGGATGGACCTGGACAGATCCAAATTGGTCCTGGCCATCTTTCCAATCGCCGGCTTCACTGGAGACACCGTATGCCCACTAGGAGAGATTGATCTCTCGGTAACTATAGGCGGAGGGCCGAACCAGAGAAGCATTATGGTTAGATGGCTAGTCATAAGGGTGCCATCATCCTATAATGGAATCATTGGCAGACCGCTAATACACAGAATTCAAGGCATAGTCTCAATCTAACACCAGATGATGTTGTTCATAGCTGATACGGGTTTGGTAGGCAGGGTGCGTGGCAACCAGAGTACGGCCAAGAAATGTTATCTGGCCGAGATATCCCAGCCACCAAGAAAGAGAACACAAGAGGGGCCAGCAACCCTGCCCGAAAGAAAGGTCCCAAAGAAGGAACAAAGCTCCGTCAACCTGGCGGACATCGACGCCAGGGAAGAATTTACAGAACAGCCTAAACCAAATGGCGACTTAGAAGAGGTCGAACTCGTAGAGGGGGACAAGACTAGAACGGTGCAGGTGGGGAAGGAGCTACCGGCCGCGGACAAGGTCAACACCATTAGCCTCCTTCGAGAGTACAAAGACATCTTTGCTTTTTCAGCAGCAGACATGCCGGGTATTAGCATATCAGTGATTGAACACAGCGTGACAACCAACACTGCCAAAACACCAATCCTCCAGAAAAAAAAAGAGGCTTCTCCTCAGAGAAGAACGTGGCCATAGCTGAAGAAGTCGAAAAACTACTAAAAGCGGGTTTTATCGAGGAATGCCAATACCCGGAGTGGTTGGCAAATGGGGTAATGGTGAAGAAAGAAAATGGCAGTTGGCGCATGTGCGTGGACTTCACAAACCTGAACAAAGCTTGCCTAAAAGACTGCTATCCCCTCCCACGGATTGACCAACTGGTGGACGCCACAAGCGGACACAAGATGCTGAGTTTCATGGACGCTTTCTCGGGCTACCACCAAATCTTCATGAACCCGGATGACCAAAGACGAGTAGCGTTCATCACTAACGGAGGGACATATTGTTACAAGATGATGCCATTCGGCCTAAAGAATGCGGGGGCCACATACCAGAGGCTGGTGGACAGAGTATTTGCAGACCAAAAGGGAAGAAATGTAGAGGCATATGTGGACGACATGATCGTCAAGAGCAAGTTGGCAGAAAATCACGTCGCCGACGTAAGAGAAACTTTCAACACGCTGCGAGAGTTCAACATGAAGCTAAACCCCAAGAAGTGTGCCTTCGGCGTGGAGGCCTGCAAATTCGTAGGCTTTCTAGTAGATCAGAGAGGCATTGAGGCAAACCCAAAGAAATTACAAGCACTCATTGATCTGCCGGAGCCAAGAAACGTGAAAGAGGTTCAGAAGTTGACAGGTTGCATGGCGGCATTGGCTAGATTCATTAGCAAGTCGGCCGAGAAATGCCTACCGTTCTTCAAAGTCTTGAAAAATAACAAGGAATTTTGCTGGGGAGAGGAACAGAAGGAGGCCTTCAGTGAACTCAAAAAACACCTAGCGGCCATACCACCCATCAGCAGCCCAAAGAAGGGTGATATACTGTACATGTACCTGGCCATCTCAGGAGAAGCAGTTTCGGGAGTACTCATCAGAGAAGAGGATAAGGAACAGTTACCGGTCTACTTTGTCAGCCACGCGCTAAATTCAGCAGAAAAGAACTACCCAGCAGCGGAGAAAGCAGCTTTCGCACTCATGCTTGCCAGCAGAAAACTGAGGCCATACTTTGATGCTCACCAGGTGGTAGTACTTACCAGCCAGCCACTGAACCAGATCATGCACCAAAGCAAAACATCGGGAAGGTTGCTCAAGTGGACGATATAGCTGTCACAGTTTGACGTACTCTTTAAACCACGACCGGCCATGAAAGCACAAGTACTGGCCGATTTCTTTACAGAATGCAGCTTCTCACTCGAGACACATGCAATAGAGGAGGTCAAACCGACACCACCAAAGGGAATTTGGGAACTACACGTGGATGGATCCTCCATGGCCCTAGGCGCGGGAGCCGGCATAGTCATCGTCTCTCCAGAAGGACACGCGTTCGAATACGTCATCAAGTTCAACTTCAGAGCATCTAACAACGAGGCAGAGTATGAGGCCCTCATAAGGGGAATAGACACAACCATGGACACCGAAGTAGAGAGGATAAAAGCATACAGTGATTCCCGGCTGGTGGTGTGTCAGGTGAAAGGAGAATATGAGGCCAGAGACGAATCCATGGTGAAGTATTTACAGAAGGTCCAAGGGCTGATAAAACGGTTGGCATCATTCGAAATCACACAAATCCCCAGGGAAAAACAACAGCAGAGCTGACATCTTATCAAAGCTAGCTAGTTCAAGTATCAACGACTTGAGGCGAACAGTGTTCGTGGAAATCTTACCAAATCGGAGCACTGACAGCATCAGCGTCATGGATATTGAGATAGAAGGCGGAGGGGAGCAAAGAGAACCCATCTGGCAAGATGAAATCATAGCCTTTAAACAGCAAGGGACCCCACCGGAGGATAAGACAGCAGCAGGAAACATACGAAAGAGGGTCGCTTGGTATTGCCTAATAGAAGGGGATCTGTACAAAAGATCGTTCTCCCTTCCATTGTTGAAACGCTTAACCCCATACGAGGCAGACTACATAATGAGGGAAGTGCATGAGGGGATATGCGGAAACCACATAGGAGGCAGGACCCTGGCGGTCAAAATTCTGAGAGCAGGCTTCTACTGGCCGACAATGGAAAAGGATAACAAGGAATTCACACAGAGGTGCAACAAGTGCCAAAAATTCGGTCCTAGCATTCACACCCCGGCACACGAGTTATGTCCGGTAACCAACCCAATACCATTCGCACAATGGGGCATAGACCTGATGGGACCTTTCCCAATCGCGACAGAAAAAAAGAAATTTCTCATAGTGGCGGTTGATTACTTCACCAAATGGGTGGAAGCTGAACCATTGGCAACGATAACGGACAAGCAAGTGATGAATTCATTTGGAGGAACATCATCACAAGGTTTGGAATACCAATGATTCTGGTAACCGATAACGGCACCCAGTTTGTCAGCCAACCCATGCACGAATACTGCGCAAAATTCTCGATCAAGCTGAGAAATTCGTCAGTAGGGAGACCACAAGGAAACGGCCAGGTAGAGGCGGCCAACAAAATCATCCTTAATGCAATAAAAAAAAAAGACTAGATGCGGCCAAAACGCAATGGGTGGAGGAGCTACCAGGGACATTATGGGCAGCGAGAACGACTGAAAAAGGAGCCACAAGGGAAACACCCTTCGGGTTGGCTTTCGGAGCAGAAGCCATACTCCCGGTCGAAATAGGGCTTTCCAGCCTTAGGGTAAGGTCTTACAACGAGGAAAAAAATGACTTCGGCATGAGAGCAGCCATAGACCTCAGGGAGGAAAAAAGGGATCAAGTTAGGCAGAACCTAGCAATATACCAGCAAAGGATGGCAAAGTCTTACAACAGGAAGGTGGTCATGAGGCCCCTCCGTGTTGGTGATCTAGTACTAAGGAAGACTGAGACAACAGCTAAGTATAGAGAGCATGGGAAGCTGTCGGCCACTTGGGAGGGACCATACAGAGTAAGCAGGGAGGTACGACAAGGAACTTATGAGCTGGATTATACAAATGGGGAGAAGATCAAACGAACATGGAACGCGGACGTCCTCAAGAAATACTTCTGTTAAAAGCTCACAGCCAGACACCAGTGAAGGTAATTTGAAGCGCCACATTTCAAATGTTTACTATATCCCATTTTGTATGTGGTAATACCATAGCGATGTAGTAACATGGCGGTTTTGTTTATGTTATAAGTACTCAATTAAGCCTTTAGTTATAACGATCATCCAATGTCGGTCAAAAATAAAAGATGACAAAAATAGCTTAGAAAAGGGAAAAGACGATCGAAAGGGATCGCAAGAAAGACGATCGAAAGGGATCGCACGAAAGACGATCGAAAGGGATCGCAAAAAAGACGATCGAAAGGGATCGCGAGAAACAAAAGAAATAAAGAATAAACAAAACAATACCAAGCGTCAAATTAATAGGCAAATGCATTCAGTTGATTAAACGAAAGGGTGAATACAAAGATAACTGCGATACGTGAACGAAAACGTAAAAACTAAGAAGCAGTAGTAGGAAAATGGTCGGTGTCACCCCCGACAGAAAACAGGTACTCCAAGCGAGCACGACTCTCAGTCTGAAAAGCTTCACGGAAAGTCTCCCTGCGAGCACGATCCACAGTAATCTCCGCACGAGCAGTAAAAAGCTCACCTTCAAGGGCGCGAATACGAGCTTTGGCGTCAGCCAGCTCCTTCTCGGCGGATAACCGAGACTTCTTCACATCCGCCACATAATCCTCCATAGCCATCAGCTGAGTAACAAGCTCGTTGATGGACTGACGAAGGAGAGCAAAACTAGGAGCAACCGTAAGAGATAAGACAAATAAAAGACGAAAGACTAACACACAACAACCACACGATAAAGAGTCAAACCAACACCTCTTTATAGACTAACATATTATAAAATACTATCAACCAAACCCCAGGCCACGCACCCTAAGCGAATGAACACGTGCCATGGAAGCCAAGTAAAACTACGCAGTGCCACGTGAGGTAGAGGCCCCACTTTGACTAAGACCTAGTCCTGGCGTAATCACCATGATGGAGGTTAATGTACTCATTAGAGGCAAACTCGATAGGCCCCCAATCACAGTTAGGATAGACCTCACGAAACTGCTTGGCGGCAGCAACTACTGCCCCATCAAGAAGACGTTTCGAAAATAACCTCTCAGCACGCAGCTCAAAGCGAGTTGTTTGCACCAATTCTCTCAGGTTCTCCTTCTGAAGTTTCAAACGATTATACTCCGCCAAATCTACAGAGCCGTCACCCGATTTCATGGCCGCCAACTCCTCCTGGACGACAACCAACTTAGCCTGAAGAGAGGCGAAAGACACCTTCAACTCCTCATGACGACGTTTCAATTGCCCATGCTGTCTGCGAGACATAGCGCAAGCAAGAGGGAAAGGAAAGAAAATAAAGGACTAGGAGCGGACCAAGGAAAATGTTTGAAAATGGTAACAAGTACGGATATGATGCTAGAGGTAACACCAAGAGAAGCCCTTAAATAGACCCAAAAAGGAAACTCCCAGGGACACGTGGCGAAAAAGTTCTGCCTTTTGCCATAAAATACAGGTGTTTCAAATAAAAAGTCATAAAAGCAAAAAGGAGAGTTACTAGCACACATGGTAGTAAATACGCCACCCAACAAACTGCACCACTTAAATAGCATCAATAACTAACACATAAGACGGAAAAAACCATAGAAGTTTCATTTCACGAACAAATCTAAATATCATAATTAAAAGTACAAGCATAAAGGATACTACAAACTATGAAAACACACGGCCAACCCCATAAGTGGAGAGGGACAAATTGGCCGAGAAACGACAACAAAAGCAGCTATGCAAAAAACATCGGAAATAACTAGTTCCCCTCCCCCCCCCCCTAAAAATACACAAAGCAACCAAGCACCAAGCTACCTAGGAAAACATCTCACTGGAGCCGGTACAAGGCGAAGTTGGCAGCGAAACCTGCTAATCTTGGACAACGGTCTGGGGAGCATCAGTGGGACCGACAACTTCGGACGCTGGGATAAGACCAGCTTCAACCGCCTCAGCAACCATATGAGCGGGACGGACACCTGAATTAAAGGCCGCCACACAAGGCACAAAGTCATACCCAGGAGTAACATACTGCACACAGGCCTCCGCCATCTCCCAACCATCCATCTCAGATTGGATTTTCTTCTTTTTATACTCCGTAGATTTCAGATAGTCGTCAACAGCCTGCTGCCGAGCCACCTCAACCTGCTTTGCGATCTCGGCCAGTAGAGCACTCTTAGCAGACTCTATTTTACTGGCCACATCAGCGTTTGCTTGAGATAATTGATCACAGAGTTTAACCAACTCCCGGTCACGCACAATTATGTCTCCCTCCAAATTGGCAACCTTTTTCTTCTCCCGTTCAGTTTCCTTCAAACAAAGGTCCAAGGCTTCACTGGATTTAAGAAAGGCAGCCCTGTTGGCCGTTTTCTCCTCCACAGCCTTAGTCAGGCTAGTCTTCAAGCCCTCTACCTCTTTGTGAGCGGAGTCTAGCTTAGTCGTGATAGAGCTTACAGACTCCCCCAGCCGGGAAACTTCCATTTTCAAATCTCGTACCAAAGCAGGGGAGGATAGCTCGGCAGGGCGCTGATAGAACTTTCCCAGTTCAGCAGCTACGGCTATTGACTTGGCGGCCTGCAGCAAAGAATGTAAAAATAAGAAACAAAACAAGGGATCCAAGAGGGATCCCAGATAACACGACAAAGAGATAAATAATAATAAAAAAAAATAGTACCTTCGCAATATCAAAGGCAGCCGTAGCAAAGGGGGCTACCAAAGGAGTGGTCAATAAGGCATCTAACTCACTATCCAACCAAAAATGTTTGGTAAGACGCAGGCCGAGATCTCTACCGTCACCAGGAGACTCTGACTCCAATGACTCAGACACTCCCACATCCAAGGGGCGATGCTTCACTCGCTCCGTCTCCTTAACGGTCAAAGTCCGGAACCTCTCAGCCAAATCTGGAGGCAAGAGCACGTCATGATTTTCAGGAACACCTTTCCCTACTAAACATGAACATGCCTCCGTCGAAAAGTATAGTCGGACCCAGAGTGGACATGCTCATAAGGAATCTGGGACAAGTTGTCCGGCAAAGGAGGGAAAGTGGAAAAGGACTCGGTCGGCAAAGTGGTAACATCCATCTTAGCCTGTTTTAAAGGCTTAAGGACCTCCACACCAGCAGGATGGGAACGCTTCGAAGTGACCGACGACTGAACATTTATCACATTAGGATCCTTAATTTTAACACCAGGAGCAGTAACGGACGTCCCACTAGTTGTCGGTCCACCACGACCAATGGTAGGAACAGGCCTAGGACGGAGAACAGGCCCGCTACCACGGCCAAGAGCCAGGTCGGGATCCATAGAGGGCTTATAGGAATCAGCTGGAATTGCCCCAACCACAGATGACGAGGCCTGACCCTTCCCAGGGGCAACAGGAGAATCCGTCGTTGATTGAGGATTGGCCGGCATTTTACTATGGTCGCCATGACCACGCCCTTGTGGTTTCTTAGCAGGTTTTTTCAACCCCAAACCCCCACCATGGCCGGCAGGATCCTTCTTGGCTTTGTCGGCCGCCAAATCCAAACGATTACTCTCCGCTTGACCACTAGGGACCAACTCACACTCTATTTTCCCATCCTTCTCAGTAACACCCATAATGGAAAGGTCAAGCACCAAACCAACAGCCTCTGCAAAATACACATTAATAAGGGTGAGATAACATAAGTAAGGTCAAAACCAATGAAAGAGTGATGAGACAATTTTATACCAAAGGGATCGGCCGGACCCAAGCCAAAGGCGGACAAGAAAGGCTCCTTCACTAGAATCTCAGCAAGAGGAAGCCAGTTTACAGGAAGGATCGTGTCACCATCCTTGAAGGATTCAAAATATTTAATGACAGAGGCTATGTCACCTCCCTCCCAATACGTGGCGTCATCATTCACGAAACGACGAGGGAGACCCCAATCAAGCCGCACCGGAAACTCCTCAGGGACCATAACATAAAAGAAACGGCTATGCCATTTCTTCAAGCTAGATAGTTTGGGATACGCGGTAGTAAGATCGCGACGATTCATAAGGGAAAAGAAGCCAGGCTCTGCAGAAGACCCATCAGACTTAAGAAGATGCAAGACCTGGAACAAAGTCAACGACTCAGGAAATCCAAGGTAGCGGATCGTCCAAACATATGCCACCAAGGTCCGCCAAGACAGAGGGGTGAGTTGCTCAATACAAAGATTATAAGACCGTAATATTCGTACAATAAAAGGATCTAAAGGAAATCGCAATCCAAACTCTAATGTCTTCAAAGGGACGGGGTCACACCCTACCGGTGGACTAAAATAGGTCTCCCCCTTCTCCGGCAATATAAGAACGTAGTCATCAGGGAAACGATAAAAGGATTGACCAAAACCTGCCAACCGCTTCCGGAAGGCGGTCCGAGAAAGCCAATTAGAGCAAACTTTAAGTTTCTTTGTTTTGCTCACCCCATCAAAATAGTCATAAAGTGGCCCATATACCTCGGTCACACCATTCTTATAAGTATACTCCTCCACGGCAGCAAAATCCTCATTGGCATCACTACCAGATCCCCCCTCATCAGACGAATTATCAGAATAGCTACCCTCATCATCACCCGGTTCAACAAGCCGGCATAACCGCCTAAGGCATTATCCATAAGCTCATCAAGAGGAGCTTCAGGAATAGGAGACAAGGGCGGGCTGCTAGGCCCACCTCCATCCACAGATCCCAGGTCGGCCGGCAAATTATTCGAGCCACCACCCTCCATACGGGAGTGAAATAGCCGGAGAGCGCTAGTCAAACGCCCGGCAGTATCTAGCCGCTCACCCACAGCGGCGCTCCGACCACCCCCGTCAGGACGAAACACAAAAACTACCCCAACCTCCAAGAAGAACTTATCCCAGTCAAGATTTGTAGCAGGGCCGGCAAAGGTAGTAGGGTAAGCACTTAGATTAGGTTCGCCAAAATCAGGGAAAGATAAAGAGGGAAACACCATCAAAAAACCCAACGCCACCCCAAACCCCACCAACAACCCAACGGACAAATTGGGAAACGGGGTTGATAAATTAGACGGAAAAAAGGGGAAGCAATACAAATATAGGTTAAGGCGGAGAATAGCGAGGCGTACCTATCAGTCGCGGTAAGAGGTCGGCGGCAAGCGGCCAGTAACGAGTCCAACGGAAAGGACGACGAAGCAAGAGAGTTTACCCTAAGAGCTTTCAGAGGAGTAAAATCTGAGAAAAAGAAAGTGGGTAATGAATTAATTCATTAGTGATTCAAGCACTCAAGCATTAATACAATAAAGCAAGGAAGGGTAACCGTCAAAAGCAAAGGCATACGCGTGTCAAAACCGAGCACAAATATCAAAATGCGAGGATTTTCAAAATTTTTTGAAAATCAGACACAAGGAAACGCACACGGGAAATCACTATAAAGGACATACCAACAGACCAAACGCGATAGCACGGTGGGTAGAAGGCATCACCAAAACGAAACAAATTCCAAGATGGGAGCATATGCCGGCCAATAATCGCGGCCAGTAAGCCCACGAGGTCATCACACGCGCTAACCTCATAGGCTTAGGGACAAATGATTGGGACACGATAATTAACTACACGATTAAGCCCACGAGGTCATCACACGCGCTAACCTCATAGGCTTAGGTCAGGAGAAACCCATGTCCCTAGGCCCATAAATGACCTAGAAGGGCTTAACTATAAATAGGACACACATACCCACAAGGTAACTAACTTTTCTCTATCTCTCTCACATCTTACTACATACTACTCATCTTACTCTCTCTACCAAGAACTGACTTAACCATTGGAGGGGGGATTCCTCACCCACCCCCGAGGGTAGTTTGTTTGACCTTGCAGGAGACGAGTACGACCCCCTGAAGGCGGACCCACCGGCAGTGTAGATAACATACCCCCCGAAACAGAATTAAAAGACTAATTACATTAATCTAAATTATTGAAAGCATTTAAATGATAACCTTGATGTTTTAGGTGTCCCTAAGGAGTAGAGTACACCCCCCATTGTGTGCGTTGGTGCCAAAATAAGCTTGCAATCTGAGAGATAGAATGGATGCTCGCCCATAACATGGTCAAGCTTGTTCTTGGAGCAGCAGCTTGCTCAATTGATTTCGTATCATAGAGAGAGAATTAAGACATGGATGGTTGGATGGGTAACGTACGAGCGGGCAATAGTGAGGATGGGAGGAGACATAAGAGGGAAAGGGAGGGGATTAGTAGTAGTGGTGACTCTGGTGAGGGATGCATCAATGGTGGTGATTCTGGTGAAACCGCGAGGATGTAAAAAAAAGTTTTAATATTTTTAAAACTTTATTCTCTTAATTTGTTTTTTTTATTTATTTATTTTAGCAAAAGTCACAAAATCTTTTCAATTAGTGCTTAACTCATTTGATTAATGTTGCCAGATTGCTCAAACTTCGAGTTATTGGAAGCGATTTATCCTAATTTTATTATATTTCTTATAAAAATAAATAAATAAATTCCATCATAACCCGTGCATAGCGGGCACACACTACACTACTAGTGTAAATTTGCAAGGTTTTCTGCTGGGATCTTCATCCTCGCGAGAAACCAGAGCTGGGCATTTTGCGGAAATTCCATGGCGACTCACAAAGTTTCCTCTTCCCCTTCATCCTTCTGGTTATTTTGAGCAAGTTTCTTTTATTTCTGAAATCTGGGTTAAACTCAAAAACCGTGGATTTTGCTCTGTTCTTCCCGAATCAAAAACTGGCCGACGAGTGAAAGCTTTTTCTGGGTTGCTCGAAATCGCTCTAAATTTTGGTGGAAGCTGTGAATCGGACCCAGAGAGAGAGAGAGAGAGAGAGAGAGAGAGAGAGAGAGAGAAGAGTTATGTCGGACAGTCCGTACGAGAGAGTGAAAGGAGGCCGGCTAACATTCAAGGGCGGAGTAGTAGCCAGTCGCAGCAAAGCAATTGACAAAAAGAAAAAGAAAAAGAAGAACAAAGACAACAAAGAGGAACAAGGAGAACAACAACAAGCTGACATTATTCTCGACCAACAACAAAAACAACAACAAGCCACTGGTTCTACTTCTGAAGCTGGTGAGACCATTTACACTATCGATGCGGCAAAGAAGATGAAATACGAACAACTTTTTCCCGTTGAGACCAAGAAGTTTGGTTATGAGTATGATCCCAAAGCCAAGGACAAAGACAAGTTCAAGTCCGTCGAAGATGCTCTTGATGATCGCGTCAAGAAAAAGGCTGATCGTTATTGTAAATAGGCTGATGCCAAAAAGGTACTTTCACTTTTTGTTTAATTTTACAATGTGAAGTTGATTGATTATTCTAGTTGCATTTTGCTTAATTGTATGTTTTGGGACATTGCAACTATTAGGGTTAGGGTTAGGGTTAGGGTTAAAGTTAGGGTTAGCGTTAGGGTTAGGGTTTTCTGATGCAGCTGAGTATGGGAGCATTTTGTGTTGGTTAACTTTGATTGTCCTTGAACTGAGTTATAAACAAGTACGAGCTTGTTAATCTGTTGATTCTAAAATTTTAGGGATTGCAACGGTTTAGTGTTAGGGTAAACGGTTTTTGGACCTTCCTGCGTCTGGTAGTGTTTTGTGTTGGTCAATTTTGATGATCTTTAAACCTGATTGACAAACGAGGTCGAGCTTGTTTATGAGATGAGCTCACAAGGTGCTAGGTTTTGGTGTTATAATGTAACCTTACTGTGGTAGTGTATATGAACTTATTAGGCAATTACCTAAAACTATTTTAGGTAAAGAGGGAGAAATTATTCAAGGGATTGAAATTGACGCCGTGTTTACCAAGTTGATGACACTTAACCACCTAAGTACAAAATCTCGACCAATATCATCCAGAACCACCCACCCTTACCCACTTGCCCATCTGTCTCATTTGTATCCAAATCTTGCCTCCATGAAACCATCCATGCTCAAACTTGCAACAAAGTCTGAAGGTTGTAAAAATTTCTATTTATCAGAAGTCAATTCCAACTAAGTTCATTTCTCAGGAGTCGTCTTTCTTCTTTCCACTGGTCAGGTATAATGTGGGTAATGGTTGTTGGGTTTGGTTCTTGGAGGATGTGTGGAAGGGTGACTCCACGTTTTCCTCCACATACTCTAGGGTTTACCGGTTGTCTACTACTCATGGGGTGCTTTTTTCTCAAACACTGGTGGCTCATGGGACTTACATTTACGACGACCACCACATGACAGAGAGAGGGAGGAGGTTGTCTCCCTCCTAAGTGTTCTCAACACTACTCTTCTCGTCCCTAGGGACGACGGTCCCACTTGGATTGGGGACCCTTCTAAGGTCTTTTCTTCCAAGTCTTTCCTTCTTCAACTTAACCTTCCCTCACAATTTCCACATTTTCTTTCACTTATATTTGGAAGTCTAAGGATCCTTTAAAGGTGCTTTTGTGTGGACTCTGGTGGTTGTTAAGTTGAATACCCATGATATGTTACAACGACGGAGGCTTGGCTGGTCTATTCGACCGGGAATGTGTGACACAATGTGTCGTCAGGATGAGGATGATTGCTTGCATTTGCTGATACGCTTCTTGTGGGGAGACGCTTGTGTGTCTAGCTACGGAGGGCAAGTTCTTATAGATACTTTTTTTTGCTATGAGGAGCGGTAAGGAGGGAAGGTGTTATGGAAGTGTGCTTGCATGGCTAGTCTTCGGTGCATCTGGATGGAGAGGAACTCAAGGATTTTCTCCGACGCTAGGAGGAATATTGTCTGTGCTTGGGATTTATGTAGTTTATTTGCCTCCCTTTGGGCTAAGGCGGCGGGGGGCCTTTAAGAGTGTTCCTCTTACGGTTGTTCAGCGTCATTGGCGCGGTTTGTAGATAGTTTGATTTGATTATGTGGATACCTTGTTCTCCTTTTTGTATTCTTTCAACAATTGATGAATAAAATTTATTCTTATCTATAAAAAAAGACAAAGCACGACTTTTGACTTAGAAGCTGTATTACATTGATCCCATCATCCTTGGAAGTCGGAGCTGTAGCTCGAGCTGATGTTTCACCTCTGATTGGATGCAGCTACCAGCTTATTTTTCCTGACATAATTTTACTTCCCTCAAGTTTCCTGCCGCATTCTCCTCTTTCTTTGATAACCACATCTCATTCAGTACTTTACTTTCTTCTCTGTGTTCCTGTCTCTCTCTCTCTGGGATGTAATTTGTGAGATGAGGGACAGAAGTTTGTAACTTAAAATTGCAATTTCATGACCAACAGGTGCCAAACCATCTTTAGGATTTCTTTTAAGTAAAGGAGCATGGCAGTTGGTAAGTCGTACTGGTTTTACTGCCCTTCTTAGGGCTATGTTGAAAGGAGATACCCAGTTGGCTTTGTTTGTTTATCGGTGCCAATTACAACTTTTAACCTGGAAAGATGTACCTAATGTACTTGCCCAAAAAAGCAAATAAATAAAGAGAGTGAATGAACTTCATTCAGTAATTTATGTACTTGAAAGTGGAAAAAATTATAAGCAAAAACTGAGAGAGTTTCAAGGTCTTGCAAATCCAGTGGAATGTGTATAATTCTCAATAGCTGTATTGTAATGAGTTTACAGTCGTAGTCTTGAATTTCCATGAATACTCACCCACTCTTCCTGACCCTGAATAACTTCCGCTCCCCCCCTCCCAAGCGCACGCGCGCGTGCACGCACACACACACAAAAAGCAAAAACGGGAAATTCAAATAATAGAAATGGTAACGGAAGCAGCGGAGATAATATTTTGAAAGGTTCAGTCAGTTTTATATAGTTCTATTTGGAATTCTTTTTTCTGTTTTCCTGTCTTGATGCAGGTATGTGAGATGTGTGCCCTCTTTTATCTCAATTATTATCTTGATGATGTTTCTATGTTGCTCTAGTCTGATAATCCTTTGATTCTTCTATGATGCTTTGTGTTGTAGGCATTCACAAGGCTTATTAAGTAGGCCATGTTAATAGCAACGTCGATCCCCGAGCTGGTTTCGCTGGTGTTCTTGACGATGTAGCAGGTGCACTTTACAATATTATTAGGGGTCATGGAAATGATCAGGAAGGAAAGAAGTGTACTTTTCAAGGTGATTTCAGTTTGTTGAGGAAATGGAATAGACATTTTCCCCTTGATGTTAGATTCCTGTTTTCGGTTGATTCAGAGTTGGCTTTTTGTTTTTGGTTGAACAATATTGTATATGCACTAATTTGAAGTTCAAGTATTGTTACATTGCTCCCTGCCTCCCTACCGTAGATTTTCCTGCATGCAGTCCGAACCTAACACTGCATGCAGTCCGAACCTGACACCCGTTCAAGGGTGCTGAGGCTACGTCTTGTTAGACTCACACTATTTAATTTTGTTTTTTTTTTTAAACATGAATATCGGGATGCAGCCACCTCCTTCCTCTTTACGCTTGTCGAGAGAGAAAGCTTGGCAACTCCTGAAAATTCGATGTTACCGTTGTTAAAATTATGTGAAGCATTCTTTTTCCAATTGAGTACCGCCAAGGAGGTTAAAAGGGAGGTATATCATTAATCCATTATCATACTGTTAAGTGTTAGGATGAGATGAAAAGAGTGCGGGATAGTCAATTCCCCTTGTAAAACGAGAACATTTTGAGGAGTCACTTTATGACGAAAGCAGAACAACACAACTTCACGATGTGAAATGTCCATTGTATACCACTCAGTCACGTACAACCCTAAGAAAAGTAAACAAGAAGTAATATCTGAACCATGTGGGACTCCTAGTAGTGAAAAGCATTGTTCAATGCGTAAGAGGGAGTATGAGGTGGGAGCACAAGTGATAAGTGTCCCACTCTCACAACTCAGTGGTCAGGGGTTTGAATCCTCGTCTATGTAGGGAGAATAATTCCTCCCTCCTCTACTTGAGCCCATCAACCTATCAAAGATGAATTGGCTTGCCCGACGCGTGTAGTTTGCGGGCTATTGCATGCGTCCTTGTAGCATTAGAGGGTTTGGGGTAGATTAGATTTAAGGAAGGTAAGCTATTCGGCACACAACGATCAATTATATCTTGAACACGCTGATTGCCGTCAATACATAAGTAAAAATAATGTCATCACATATTTTTGACGGGATCTTAAATCACGACACTAAGCTCATCTAATCCCTGAATGACTAAATTGGTATTTTTGTGAACAATCTGGGACAACATAGTATTTTTTTTTTCCGGCGACGTTAAGGTATATTAAGTGAGCCCCTTGTGAGAATTGCATCCAAAAATTTAATTTTTCTGGTGAGTTCCAATTTTTTTTTCTTTTTTCTAATCTTATCACCACCACACCACTGCCACTAACCACCGCTCCAGCCCATATCGAATTCCGCCCTAGCCCAGAAACTGAACGAAAGAAACCTGAACAAAATTGACGAAATAAAGCTGAAGGAAGAGGCCAGGTTGTTTCACGAAATTCCACCGCCAACTGTGAAGTTTTGGGTAATTCCGCTCTTCCCTCACGTTTTCTCTCTCCTTTCAGTCCATTATCATGATATCTGTTAGGGTTTGTTGGGATTGAGTTTTTCTGAATTTTGTGAGTAGGGTTTTATGGGTTTGAAATTTTCTGAATTTTGTGATTAGTATCTGAAGGGCGGTGGTGATAGTTGTTGAATGGTATTAGTGCCAGTGTTTGGTTGAATTCTTTTGATAACTGTAAAGTTTAAGAATCCACTTAAATCTCACCCACTCTTTTAATAAATCCCACCCAACTTAAGTGAGTATTTTACCCTTTTACCCTTGTTTTAATTTTATTCTCTTATCTCTCTCCTCCTCCTCCACCACCACCACCACCACCACCACCACCACCACCACCACCACTACCACCACTACCACCACCATTCACACTCTCTCTCTTTTCTCTGATTACTTCATTCTTTCTCTCTCCTCATCCACCACCACCACTACAAACCACCACCACGCACATGAAAAAAACGTGACTCATATAATGGCAGCAACGAGGCCATTATTTTTTTTTAATGATAGTCTGCATAGGCTACGCAACGCGACCGCGTTGTGCGGAGTTGCGCTGCGCGATCACGCTGCGCAAAGCTGCACTGCACGATCGCGCTGCGCAAAGTTGCAGTGCGCGATCGCGTTGCGCAAAGCTGCACTGTTATTATTTTTTGCGTTTTAGTTTTTATTGATATAGTTATTACTATTATTGTTTTTATTGTTGTTTTTGTTTTTGATATTAATTTTAATTTTTATATCAATTATTATTATTATTATTATTATTATTATTATTATTATTATTATTATTATTATTATTATTATTATTATTATTATTATTATTATTATTATTATTATTATTATTATTATTATTATTATTATTAATGGTGCGCAGCGCACATGCATTGTGTAGAGTTGTGCAGCGCTATTGCGTAGTGTTGTTTTGCGCTACGCGATGGCATTGTGTAGATTTTTTTCCAGATTTTTTTTTAAGTAAAATTATTCGACGAATGCAATTATTAGTTGATGGTGGTTGTCGATGAATGTAATTACTAGTTGTCGGTGGTGTTCGTGGTGGTTGTCATGGTAGTGTCCTTGGTGGTTGTGGTGGTGGTGGATTAGGAGTTCAAGTTTAAAGGAGAGAGGAGTGAATGAAGGAGAGAGAAGGGAAAAGGTTAATTAAAACAAGGGTAGAGAGGTAAAATACCCACTTAAGTTGGGTGGGATTCAATAAATGATAGGTGGGATTTAATAATACCCAAGTTTAATTACAAGTAGTTTGTTGATTGAACTGACCTCTTTTAGGAATAGGGTTTCACTGGGGATTTCAGTAAATAAGAACTCAGCTCTGAAACTGCATAAAGTTGAGTAGACTCGAACGCAATAACATTGGATGTAACCTTTGCTCATCAACGCAATAAGAGAAAGATTTTCCTTGCACCATCTTTTGAGGGGTAAGATCTCATTATTAGCACTTAATTGCCTGTTTACATTTTGTTGATGAGAACTGCATCACAAAGAGTAATGATTCCCTATCTACCATAAGGTACCTCCCTACTTAGTTCCAAAATTGATCTACACTGGACCTTGTGTTAATTTTGCAGTTTTCCTCCTATTTGTGCAGACTTTGAAACTAGCATTGGTGGTGGTTCTGGTACCACTGTTGGATCTGGCGTTTTCCGTGGTGTATCTGACACTGAATTTGTTCTGTTGTTTGAATTACCTACTTTTCTTGGATGTATGTTGCTAACATCTCAACCAAACATTTTATTATGTTTACCTAAACCTTGGGTGTAATAAGACTGATAAAGAACTGCCCTTACACTATTAAAGTTGGTGATTCTGACATTTATTAACTTTAGTCTCTCATCTTGGTTTGTATCTCTGTTTCTTGGGACCTTGAGTTAGCTGGAATAAAAGTGACCTGCGTGTAGCAGCTGTCCTCATTACTCTTTTGAAACTAGTTATGCTTATTATGCTCTCAGGAAACATTTGAAACTAGTTATGCCTATTATGGTTTTCTTGTAAGACTATGGATTGTGTTGTTGTGTCTATGTCGGTCAGGTCCCAATTATGTAGGATGTATCTCTACCAAAATGAATTACTAATGCGCTGGACATGCTAGCAGCTAGCTTTCAGAAGGCTAGCTTTAGCATTCCAACCAAAGCGTCGGGTTTGTGTTGAGTGGCAATGACCTAGGACAAGGGTGTCTTTAAACGACACGCGTTCTTCTCCTGGTTGTTGTGCTGTCTCATGCTCGTTTTCCTCATTTTGTATATATTTTACTTGCAGATCACATTGGATGTTATGTGTGATTGTGCCCACGTAGAATATTGAATATTGGTTTGATCCCTTGTTGCAGCCGTCCTGTGGGGATTTAGTGTCATTGCTTGAAAAGTAAGTAATGTTTGTGAAAAATCAAAGTAATTTGGAGGAATTGTACCAATACTTTGATATATAAGATGCTATACAATCTGTTAAACTATTCAATTATTGCAGGGCTATGATAACATACCAAATATTTTGGTATTTGCTACTCTCTTTAGAACCATTTGTGATTTGAGTTGTATCAGTTGGTTGAATGAAATATAGGCTGGGTGTTTGGATTGGTTCCTAGCTTATTGAATGATAATTTGTTGGTTGAATGAAATCTGAAGTTAATGGTGGTCGTAATATTGTTGTAACTTGGGATTTAAATTGCTAAATTGAACTTGTTTTGGTGTTTTCGACATGCAATTGCTGGCTGTATTTTGTCGAGGAATCTGTTTGTGTTGCTAATGTTGTCTAATGTTGCTACTGTTAGCTATTTATTGTTGATGGATACTACTGTCTATTGCTTCTGTTGCTGCTGTTAGTTGCTGTGTTTTGTTGCCTATTGCTGCTGTTAGTTGCTGCGTTTTGCTGTCTATTGCTGTTGTTGCTGCTGTTAGTTGATGTTGTTGCTGTTAGTTGCTGCATTTTGTTGTCTATTGCTGCTGTTGCTACTGTTAGTTGCTGCATTTTGTTGTCTATTGCTGCTGTTAGTTCCTGCGTTTTTCTGTGTATATTTGCGGTTGCTGCTGTTAGTTCCTGCGTTTTGTTGTCTATTGCTACTACTGCTCTTTGCTGCTGCCTATTTGTTGTTGGTTGCTGTTCTTTTTATAATAAAATATTTGGATCTTTTTCCCTTGTAGTGTAGCTATTATTGAGGAAGTGGTGTGCAGTGGCGGATCCACATGGGTGTAAGGGTATGTACGTGCATACCATGTATTAAATAAATAAAACTTGGTTTTAGTTCACAACCTGAGCAATGGAGCAGCTGGTTAGGGTAGAATGTTGTAGATGTATAGGTGTAGACACCCTAATCGGTTCTCATCCCCTGACACCGCAACGCCCGATGATGATGGTAATGGATTAGCATGGACGTAAGTAGAAAAGGACATTGCTCAGAAATCTAGACCAAATTCCTTGAAACCTCAGTCTTTGGATAGCCCTTGTTATAAGGATTCCAACGCCTTTGACCTTGCCTCAATCAGGTTCCCGGATCAAGAAATATCGTGTCTCAAAGTTTTGGGTCAAAACCGCTCAATCCCGGCCCCTTGGGCCAGCCCAAGGGCAATTTCGTAATTTACAGAGCACAAAAAGTCAAAAACCCTAGTCACGCGCGCGCCGTCAGGCCCGACGGCCTTCGTAGGCTGCTCAGCGGCCAGCACGTGACAGCGAGGGCTGTCTGGCCAGCCGCTGGCCCCAGCGGCAACCGCGGGCCTCAACTACCCTCCGTGTGGCCGTTGAATCCAATTTTTGACTGGGCCGAGTTTTCACGCCGGGCTTTCGGCCCTAGGTCCCCAAATTCGTCCCCCAACTCTATAAATACTCCCTTTCACCCTCTTCTGCGGGAGGGCAGTCAGTTCATAATTTTGAGAGCATTGAGAGCACATATTTCCCTAAATTCAGAAATCTGAAGATCCAAGCGAGCAATATACCTAGCCTAGCACCCAAGATCGAAGAGCAATCCCAATTCTACTAGTCCCGTTCGAATAGAACGTCCAGGTTAACCATCCTGAGGGCCTAATTCTTTATTAAATCTCTTGTTTTATCGTTCATTAATCATGTTTTATTTAGCTTTTGATTATGGTTGAATAAATCTGCATGCCTTTGATTTTGTATATAGTTATGCATGATTAGTTAATATAAAGTTTGAGTCTTTTTATTAGTTTATGCAAGTTTGCATCTTTTTATAGTTTTTGCATGCATATAGTAGCCTCCTAGGTTTATTTTAGCATAAAGTTAGCACCTTTGAATTATTTATTATTCTTTTGAAGATACTAACGGTTTTATTGATGTGCATATGCAATATTTGGCGCGTTTAGCAAAGTTGGTAGGTTGGAGCGTTAATTTAATGCTTTATACCATGTTTATGCTTGTTAATAGTATGCATGTAAATTGGATCTAAATCGTGCAAAGTGATAACGTAGATAATTTGGTTGCTCTTAACCAGCCTAGTTAATTTAGGACTATTGGACGACCGGATTCGTATGGAACCATCTAGCATAAATAAATATTTGACATGGATAAGCTTAGTAGAGGCCGTTAATACGGGCGATTTAGATGAGATTCGTTTTGTTTATTTCGTACCTACATCCCCGAACTCAATACTTAGTCCCCATGGGCATGAGTCAATTCCAAATAGGAATTGGGGTGCACCTTTGATGGTTTCCAATTGTTTCCTTAAAAACTGGTGGCGGCTTCTTATTTGCAAATTATTGTTCTTTATTTAATTTGAATCGCATGCATATATTTAAGAACCATTAATTCCAACTAAATGTTTCAATTAAGCGCCGGAAAGGCGAGGGTTCTTACAGTGGCGACTTCACTGGGGATTTAATAAGAGGATGTAATTCAAACACTTATCCATGTCAATAATTTATTTTTAGCTATTTGGTTCAATTACCGTACGTGTTTATTTTCTTTGCCTTTTTTGCATTCATATCATTTATATTGCATGCATTATCTTTGCAAGATGTTGAAAGACATCACCACACCCTTATAGGATCTACCCTTTGGAACATTGTCTATGACTTAGGCCAGTGACCCACTCGGTCCGAATTATCTTTGCACATAGTCGTGTTCCACTCCATGACATTTACATGTTTCCATTCGAGATGTGTAAAACGGTACGTCTAGTATTACTATGCACCCCATAGATGACAAAACGCATCCGGTTGTGGGTTACTTATCCAACCACAATTTGTGTCAAACTACTGCATTATGTCTCATAGTCCATATCAAAGTGCTAATTGCTTTATTTGCTATATTATAAATTATTTCTTTGCTATGTGATTAACTTCCATAGGATATTAGGAATAGATCCCCCCTTAGGATTCTGCTTCCTTTTGAGTCCTGGTTAGGGAAGGTTTCCCTTTTGTTACTTGTTCAAATAGAGTCAAGGATCTTATCTTTTTAGGAAATAGAATCCTTTATGACTCCGACGATGCTAGTGACCATGTTAGGAAGACGTTCCTTTCCATCAGAATTAGATTGCATGCAAATAACGTATTCCCGTCAATGATCTTTCACCAAATACAAAAAGAGTCCAATTTAATTCCATATGCAAGTCAACAGTATTTCTCTTTTTCTAAAATTAGGGAGTTTCATCCCCATAAGCAAGTCAAGAGTATTTATAATTCTAATAGAGTCGAAAGATCATTGATTAGAATATGCTATTTACATAAAATCGCGTCTTACCCAAAAGATCACCATATTGAGGATTAGTACTAGATTCTCTTCCCACATTTGTTTTAAAATAAAACTTTTGTTATTATGTGGAGATTCCCATTTATTTTCTATTTTCTTAAACGGGCATTTTTCATGTCCAGAATTGGTAGAAGTAGAGATCCTGGTCCTAGGGAGTGGGAGAGAGACGAGTCCAGCAAGAGGTTAGTCCGCAAATTGTTGTTCGAACCTTCACCACAAGCACAGTTTGTGGGCCCTGTTTGGCTCGATTACCTTCGCACACCACCACTGTCACCTCAAACCTCGCCATCCAATTCACCTAAGTCCGTTATGTCTAGAGACGCCGAGAGAACTGCTGACCAAAAGATGGATGACCTTTTAGCCCAAATGGTCACCATGAATGCTAGATTCATTGATATGGAAGCCCGTGTCGCCAAGTTGGATCCCCCGAATAGAGATGAAGATGAGTCCAAGCCCGATGGGGAAAAGGCCAAACCCTCCACTAAAGAGGTGCAAGAGCTTCAAGCCAAGTTAAGCAGGCTTGAATCCGTCTTAGGTAAGAGTCGGGCCTTCAACGACATGATCATTAATTCTGAGGGCTATGCTCCCCACATTAAGGAAAATTTTCCAACCAAGTTCTCCATGCCTGAAGTTCCCACATTCAAAGAAACCGGTGATCCACAAGATCACATTATAGCTTTTACTACTGCATTGGGCCTTAGAGGCATTGAACAAGAGCTGTATGTTCACCTCTTTCCCCAAACCTTGGATCCTGCTGTCAGGGCCTGGTTTTCAAGTTGCCCACCCAAAAGCTGTAAAAATGGGAAGATCTTTCCACACTGTTCCTTCAGAGATATGCTGACAATGTCTTGCCGCCCATGACATTAAGAGAACTGGACATTACCAAGCAAGGAGACAAAGAAGGATTCACTAGCTTCGTGAGAAGATGGAGGACTAAGGTCGCTGAGATGATTGATCGCCCATCTGAAAGGGATCAAATCCGCATGCTAGTCCAGAACTTGGCATCTGAATACCGTGAACACATGAAATTTCAACCCATAACCACCTATGCTCAATTAACTGAAGTGGGCATGGCCATTGAAGATGACCAACTCCAAAGGGGGAAGAACAAAGTCACTTACAACAACAACACAAGTGGATATAGAGACAAGAAATACACCAGCACCAATCATACCTCCACTAGTAGAGGAAATGAAGTGAACGCCATAGCTGATAGGCGTCCAAGAAAGTATACTCCTCTCGGGATGACCTATCCCAAGACTCTAGATAAGTTGATCAAAGGAGACTATCTACACCCGATTGGGCCTACCCCCGATCCACCTGTAGAGAAAAGGTCACCATATTGGAATGAGTCCGCATTCTGCAAATACCACAGGGGGCGTGGGCACGATACTGAAAAGTGTTACACCCTTAAGGATAAAATCCAAGATCTGTTTGACAATGGCACCAAACCATTGCCTAAAGATGCACCACCACCCAGTAACAACAACAATCCCCTTGGGAACTCTTTTGCTATTGACATAGAGGAAGGATTCGATCCCTCCTATTTGATCACACCTATTGGACAGGCTATACCACCCTACCCGAGCCCAAGATCCACGCTCGATGTCTGTGGCCTTTGGGATAGTGATGAGGAAGATAATGGGGCATATACTGATCTAGAAGATGTGTTGACTCCTCAAGTCCATGATAAACCAATGGAAAAGCCTGGTATGATATCTCCGACGATGAGAAGGAAGAAGATGACAAAGCTCTGAATTATCTTACGAGATCGGAACGCCAATTCAGGCCCGAAAACATCTATATGGATCCATCTCAGATCCAACCCGTAGAGCCTGTAGCCATCCCCAATAGGGATCCAGCCCAAAGGGAAACGGCGAAAGAAGATGATGGGACCAATATCCTCAAGCAACTGCAAAGAACAAAAGCCTACATATCCATATGGCAACTATTAACCACTTCTATCACTCATAGAAGGGCCTTGCTGGAAGCCTTGAACGCAACCACCATTTCACCAAATGCCACTCCTGAAGAGGTAGTCAACCTCCTAATCCAAGAAAAGTCATCCACGCCCATCATCTTTTCTAATAAAGACCTTCCACCCAAGGGTATTCACCACAACAAGGCCCTTTACCTTACTGTAATCTGTCAACAGAGACAAGTCCCTATGACTTTGGTCGATAATGGCTCGGCTGTAAATGTATGCCCTTTGAGGACCGCTGAACACCTCAAAATAGACTGCAACAACCTCGCGCACTCCGCAGAAGGGTTAAGGGCCTATGATAATTCCAAAAGAAATGTATTGGGTACCTTCTCCATGAATATCAATATCGGATCCATTGAGAAAATGGTCCAGTTCCATGTGATAAACATTCCGGCTACTTTCAACTTACTCGCGGGGAGGCCCTGGTTACATGGTTTAAATGCTGTAGCCTCAACTCGTGAAACTATCCTTGGAAGGATCCACTTTGGAGGTCTGCGCTGATACTATGATAGCCCAGATTGAGAAAGCTCCAGTCCTAAAGATAGAACATAATGAGCAAGACGAAGAGCTATGGGGTTTTGAGAAGATAGCCTTCATAGAAAGAATAGAGCCCACACTCAATGTGAATGCTTTACTCAGAAAGCAAGGGCACTTCCCAGGCACCACTTTGGGCCCTCATCCCAAGGTAGCTCAAGCCTTTTGGAACACCAAGATCAAAAATGACTTATTTGGGCTAGGCTACAGGCCCACAAGGCAAGAAGTTAGGACCTACATGTCCAAAGTGATGGCTAAGAAAAGGGCCCTTGCAGCTAACAAACCCATTACACATAACATGGATCCTTATCCCCTCACCCTCAACGGGCAATTCCTTCAGGAAGGCGACCCATACCTTTAATATGGATTCCCTGAACCATACACGATCAATGGGATCCTAATGCCAGGCTTTGAGGCGTTTCAAGACTGCTTCCTCATGAGCGAAGACACGCCCATACCTCCCAATGAGGGCCAATCCACTAAAGATTGGGTTAATGACATGGCACCCAATAATTTTGGGCTTTTATTTGCGAAGAGCGTCGTCAGTACGACGACACCACTACCAAACTTCCCCTTACTGTGCTTTTCAATGAAGGATTCGACCCAACCAAGTTGATTGCCCCAATCGGGCCCGACCGCACCGCCTGGAAGCACGAGACGAATTGGACTCCAGTTAAGGGAGCCAAGTACAAGTTCACCATCCGCAACGGCCCTACAGGAGGGCGCAATTCCGATTCCGAATCCGATTCTGAGTCCGAGTCTGATTCTGAGTCTGTTATCCTAGAAGTGTCGGGTAGTCCACCCCAGTCTATTCCTAAGGTCCTTAGCGATGACCTCATTGATGTATTTTCCGCTTCAATTAATATTATGAATGTCGATTTTGCTTACTCAGATTGCCTTATCGCTAATAATTCAGAAAATATAACGGAATTGCCGAAAGAAGTTATTAAAGCACTAATCGAACATGAGCAAAAGACTTCAATAGTCGAAGAAACAGAGACAATAAATATTACAACTAATGATGAGCCTCGCCACGTGCAAATAGGCTTGTCTTTAACATCTAATGAACGCGAACAATTCGTAACACTCCTAAAGAATTATACGGATGTTTTCGCCTGGTCCTACAAAGACATGCCAGGCATAGACCGCCAAATTGCTCAGCATACCATTCTGCTAAACCCCGATTGCAAACCAGTCAAACAAAAGCTAAGAAGAATGAAGCCAGAGTGGGCTCTTAAGATCAAGGAGGAAGTCCAAAAACAACTAGAGGCCGGCTTCATAAGAGTGGCCAAGTACCCCGATTGGGTAGCCAACATTGTCCTAGTCCCAAAAAAGGACGGACGAGTCCGAATGTGTGTAGATTTTAGGGACCTGAACAAAGCAAGTCCAAAAGATGACTTTCCCTTAACTCACATAGATGTCTTGGTAGACAATATCGCCGGACACGCCCTTCTATACTTCATGGACGGGTACGCAGGATATAACCATGTCCTAATGGCCAAAGAGGACGAAGAGAAAACCACTTTCATCACACAGTGGGGCACTTATTGCTATACGGTAATGTCGTTCGGACTTAAGAATGCGGGAGCCACATACCAAAGAACCGCTACGACCTTACTCCATGACATGATGCATAAAGAGGCTGAAGTGTATGTAGATGATATGATCATAAAGTCCAAAGACAGAGAAGGGCACGTACCCTCACTTCAAAAGTTCTTTGATAGGCTTAGGAAGTACAATATGAGGCTTAATCCCAAGAAGTGCGCATTCGAAGTTACATCCGGCAAACTTCTAGGATTTGTCATAAGCACCAGAGGGATAGAAATTGATCCATCCAAGATCAAAGCCATAATAGACATGCCACCTCCGAAAACGGAGAAAGAAATAAAAGGCTTCCTAGGAAGAATCCAGTACATTAGCAGGTTCATTTCCAAGTTAACTATTACTTGTGAACCCATATTCAAGAAGCTCAAAAAAGAGGTAAAGACGGAATGGGACGAACAATGCCAAAAGGTCTTTGACAAAATTAAAGCCTATTTATCCGAACCACCCGTCCTAGTACTGCCCATCCCAGGCATGCCTCTAATACTCTACCTTACAGTCACAGAAACGTCAATGGGGGCCATACTAGCCCAAGAAGTAGATAAGGAAGAGAAGGCAACATACTATGTAAGCAATAAGTTTCTGGAATATGAAACTCGCTACTCATCCCTAGAAAAGACGTGTCTAGCTCTAGTAGCAACTACCAAAAAGCTACGACATTACATGCTCCAACACACGATCCACATCAGATCAAGAGAAAACCCTTTGAAGTACATATTCGAAAAGCCCATACTAAATGGTAGAATAGCAAGGCGGACCGTCCTCCTTTCAGAGTTCGACCTTAAATTTGAACATCAAAAAGCCATAAAAGGGCATGCTATTTCAGAATATCTGGCCGACCAAGCCATAAACGAACCAGATCACAAGGACGAATACCACTTCCCAGACGAAGGGGTTATGACCTTAGATACCGAAACTTGGCAGCTATACTTCGACGGAGCATCCAACCAAAAGGGTTTTGGGGTAGGAATACTGATAGTATCCCCCAAAGGTGCACACACACCCATTTCAGTTAAGCTGGACCATGAGGACTACAATCCGCCATAAGCCTTGGCATTAAGACACTCCGAGTCTATGGGGACTCGTCACTCATAATTAACCAAATCTCCAAAATATGGAGGGTTAAAAGTGAAACCTCTACCAGGAGTACTTAGATAAGATCATAGTGTATTTCAATCAAATACACTTTACATACCTTCCACGAGAAGATAATCAATTCGCAAACGCCTTGGCTAAGCTAGCAAGCATGATTAACATACCCGAAACCATTCGGATGATGCCCATCTGCGTACAAAGGAGATCTAAGCCTTCATATTGCGACGCCTTGGAAGTGTTCCACGACGAAGAAGATGAGTGGTACACCGATATAAAAAATCTACTTGTCTACCAGCTATATCCTCCTGATTCTAGCCCTAGAGCCCAGAAAGCACTTAGAAGGCTCGCGGCCCAATTCTTGGAAGTACAGGGTGAAATATACAAGAAAAGCCCAAACGGAGTCAACCTTCGCTGCCTAGGTACCGAAACGGCCCATAAAGTCACAAGGGAAGTACATGCAGGAGTGTGTGGACCGCACATGAACGCTATGATGCTATCTAGGATGATAATAAGGCTCGGGTATTATTGGACAACGATGGAGAAAGATTGTTGTGAGTTTGTCAAAAGATGCATACAATGCCAGACCCATGCCAATCTACAACACCTACCACCAAGCCCATTATATACCTTCACCTCACCTTGGCCTTTCTCAGCTTGGGGGATCAATATCATTGGCAAAATAACCCCAACAGGAAAAGGGGGACACGAGTATATCCTAGTCGCAATCGACTACTTTACCAAATGGGTTGAGGCGTAATCATACGCAAAGCTCAAAGCAAAGCATGTGGTAAAGTTCATTAAGAATAACATAATAGCTAGATATGGAGTTCCCCAAGAAATCATCAG
Source organism: Tetragonia tetragonoides (assembly GCA_038025085.1). NCBI lineage: Eukaryota > Viridiplantae > Streptophyta > Magnoliopsida > Caryophyllales > Aizoaceae > Tetragonia > Tetragonia tetragonoides. Next base: position 26,136,341 of record CM076150.1, read on the forward strand.
TGATAATGGGTCACACTTCATGAAAGAAGTAATCGAGCTTTTAGCCCAGTTTAAGATCCAGCATCGAAAGTCATCTCCCTACAGACCGCAAACAAATGGTGCAGTAGAAGCGGCCAACAAAAACATCAAGAAAATCATTGAAAGAATGTCCGAAAATTATCATGACTGGCCATACAAGCTACCATTCGCACTGTGGGGTTATAGGACATCAGTTCGCGCATCATCGGGAGCAACACCGTACTCCCTGGTTTACGGAATGGAAGCTGTATTACCAATCGAATTGGAGATCCCATCTGTAAGGATCGTGTTAGAAAGTCAAATCTCAGAAGTAGATTGGGTCCAAGCCCGCTACGATCAATTAGTCCTGCTGGATGGGAAAAGGTTGCAAGGTTTGCACAATGTGAGAATCTATCAAAACAGACTAACAAGACACTTTAACCAAAGGCTCAAAATGAGGGACCTTAAGGTTGGAGACTTAGTACTTAAAGAGGTAAGGGCAAATGTCACTGACCCAAGAGGCAAATTTCGACCCAACTGGTCAGGCCCGTTTATCATCACAAAGATCTTAACAGGTGGCGCTGCAAGATTGACAGATTTAGACGGGATTGAATTTAGTCAATGGATAAACATGGATCAATTAAAAAAGTTCTATGCTTAGGCAAGACACCCAATGTAACACTTTCGAGAGGCCCACACGAGGCTAACTAATCCCGTAATAAAAAAAATAATAAAAAAAAACGGGATTAGATGTTAAAAAAAAACGGATAAGAACTACGAGTGGCCTGATTCCCCTAAAAGGATACGTAGGACAACCCAATTGCAATTGGGCTCGACCACTTCATCAATTTCGCATTCAAAAGTTGTTAAAATTTGTGCACATAATAAACACAAGGTTGCAATATTAAAATAAGCATGTCTCCATAAATAATAATAAAGTCCATTACAAGACTTGGCAATCCCTAAATAATAAAAAACAAACCAACTGAATAAAAAAAAAGGGGGCACATCACCTTATTCAAATTAAAGCAAATAAACGGCAATCCTAAGTTAGACATGCTTCAAAAAGAGTATTTCCTAATAGACTACTCTGTCGCTTCGGTAGTAGGGACAACATCCTTCATGGGTTCATCAACCTTTCGGCCTTCCACTTTACGTTCCTTGGGAGCCCATCTCTCTCGGACCACGGGCTCTTCTTCTTTTTCAACCTCCATTAGAGGATCACTTGTAGAGGCTTCATGATCGCTGGCCCGAATTTGGGGCTTCTCCTCCGGCTTAGTAGTAATCTTGGCTAAAGCTTTCTTGGCTTTTGGGTTAAGAACACTTTTCACATGCTTGACTCCCTTTTGTTTACCCTTCCCTTTAGGATATTTGGGGTTAGAAAGCCTTAAGCTAGCCTTGACCGATTGGGCCTTAAGATCATCTTGTTCGGATTTCCTGCATGCACGACGACCTTCCGCAGTCTTACAATCCATCCAAGCTTCATAAGCTGAAGATATCGCCGTTGGGGCCTTGATATGAGGAATAGTCCACTTAGGGCGACGATCCCATACACACTCCCATGACCTCACCATACTAATAGTAAAACCCGGGTTGCAGGCGCAATACTATCCTTCCGTGGGATAATCTGATGTTTTCCATATTGCCGCATGATACGGCTAGGAAATATGTAAGTCAAATTTTGAAGACCAAGGATTTGATAATATCCCGTCTCCTTACTGCATCCGATTGCGGATTTTAGGCCCCACCACTTGACAGTCCATCTTAGCAACGGGCAAGCTTTAAGGTATCCACGCCATTCATCAATGGTGGATTCATAATAAAGCCTTCGACGGGCAGGAAACTGCTTTGGTTGGTATTTGAGCGCATTAGTCGACCTCTCAATGAAGCACATATGCTCCAAAAGCCATATCTAAAAAAAAACAAACAAACACAAAATAAAAATAAAGTTAGGTATCCATTAAAGATTCAAACTTTATATCCAAAGCAATTATTCAAGCACTCACTTGAAGAAGAAGAAGAGGGCTTCCCGTCCATCCACCATGAGTTGGTTCTTGTTTCTTGCGATCCAAGCACATTAGGGTTTCACCAAGAACAAGAGACATAGGGGTAAAATCGTTTTGAATTTGTTCAACAATTCTAAGCATACAAGTTTTACCATTATTACCTCCACAAACAAAAAGGTACTTATGTAAGAGACATAAGATAAAAGCACGCCTATAATATGTCTCATTATGATCATCCGTTACTTTGGGGAAAAAGATGTCAATCACACCATTAAGGTCTAGCTCACCGGTTCTAGCCACAGAAGAGGCTTGTGTTGGAGATAAACCAAGATACCTTTTATAGTAGCCTTCAAGATTGGCCCCAAGCCATGGAGTTGCAGGAGCGTGATCATGAGGGAACCCAATTATGGCAGCAAATTCTTCAGGAAGAGGACACAGTTCGTTATACCCGAACCTAAAAACATGAAGCTTATCATCCCAAAAATCAGCCGCAGCCTCAAGAAGGTTCTAGACAACTTGAACTTGCACAAGTCTCATCCTCTCCTCAGGGGTCATAGATTGCAACCACTTATCGAACTTAACTTCAAAACTTGCCATGGCTGAGTTCTAATTTAATTGGAGGTTTCTCTCTAAGAAGCTCTCTATTGCTATTGAATTATGAAGGTGATGTCCCAAAACCGAACTAACCCAAGGCTTATATAGGGCTCGCACAAAAAAGACGAAAATAAGGCAACCCGTCGGAAAACAAGCTTCAGCGGCCCATAGGGCAGCCGCCGCCCCGTTATGGCAGCCCAGGCCCAGCGGCCCAGCCGCTGAGCTTCAGTCGCCAGCCGCTGAGTCTGGCAGCCCCTGTTTTGACCCCCGCTCCTTCGCGTCAGCCGCTGAACGCCCCCCTTTGGCCGCCGAGCCCCCTTTTCGAGACAGCACTCTTCTACCCGGTTTTGGACACTTTCCTTAGCCGTTTTGGACTCCGATTTGGCTCAGTTTCCTATTTACTCTATTATTACTATTTTCTATAATTTCCTTAATTATTTATGGGAACTCCACTATTTCTTTATTTCTTTTTTGATGTTTATCATCTTTTATTTTATTCCTCCTTTTTACACTTATTAAGTTTATTTCATTTTTGGCACCCCTTTAGGGGGGATAGGGTACACCCAATTTTAACTTTTGGCTGTACAATTTTTGCTACATGGCTATTACTTGCGCTTTTGTTTGACTACCTGTGCATTTGCATTAGCCCAATTGTATGCGGGGACCAAAAAATAGCAATATATTACAAAGCAAAGTCCGAACATTTTGTTCAACACGAATGTTCAAAAATGTATCTCATACAAAAAATTATCATAAAAATCTTCACCCGCATCAGCATCTGAACGAAGCACCTCAAAGTGATCCTCTGACCTCCGAGGCTCATCACCAAAGATCGACGCCGCCAGCTGGCCAGGGTCAAAGGAAGAATGACGGGCAGGCTCCCGATACGAGCACCCCTCTCCAGCATAACTCTAATCATACCCCCACGAAGAACGAGGAGGCATGGTAGGCATCATAGGAGCAGGGACAGGGGGCTGGTAGTAAAGGCCACCATAAGGAGCATATCCGAGATAAGAAGGATACATCGGCATGGGCATAGGAGTAGGATCCACGAACTGAGTCATCCTACTCCCACCAGGACGATCCGTTCGATGCACAGGCTCCCTCTCTCTCCGAGGACTCTCCCTCCGAGGACTCCTCTCACGGGAAGGACTACGCTCAGGCGAGCTCACGACCTCATCATCAGACATAACCACCTGTCGTGATCGACGAGGAAGGGGTCGACGATACTCAACCTGCAACCCACCAAACATATAAGATACATTTCTCAAAGCACATAACTTTGAAGATGCAAAACAAGTTTACCTTATCCAAGTCAGCTCTAGAGCAAGTGCCATTCGAAAGAGCCCGAGAAATCCAGGACTTCATGGCATGCATCATCTTGAAGACCTTCCCGGTCTGCTCACGATCAAGCTACGCAAAGAAAAAGTCAATACAAGCATAAAAGCAGCAAAAATCACATGCAACAGGTAAAATTACAAATTTACCCCTGGATGCCCAACTGGAAGAGGAAGACCCTGGATGTCCTCATCAAGGTCCTCCGTCATCGGGATCTCTCCCCAGCACTCCTTCCCGCCATAATCTCGACCTCGGACCTGCATATCTGGGACATCCACATCAACATCATCAACCCGAGGCTCCTACAAGGCAAGGAAGATTAATAACCAACAAAGCAAGACAGGTATAGAAAAGCAAAATATAAAATTCTTACCTTCAAACCCACAAATGAAGGCATGAGGTGATCATGACAGAACTGCTCGTAGTGCCCCGCAAGGTCCTCCACAGGCTCCCTCAAATACCGCATAGCATCCGAGCCTACCATGGCCTCCGCAACCTGCTCACGAGACAAGCACCTCACCAAGAACATGGTCGAGGGAGGATCCAAAGGAATCCTCGAGCCAGCCACGTTAGGGTAAACCTAACGGAAGATCCGCTCTCCCAAGTACCACTCAAAAGAGAACGGGCCCGCAATCAGAATCCTCTGACGGTCTAACGCCCTGGACGAAAGAACAGCATCCGGAGCCAACCCATGGTACTTCGCCCAAGGGAAGTAGTCAATCTACACAAGCATGCAATATGAGATATTTCCACACCAAGAAATACAAACCATGAAACAAAAAGCAAAATTGCATTACCTTGTGCCAATCTAGGCGCAAGAGAGCCTCCCTATACTGCTGGAGAGTCAAAAAGGGCGCAGGACCCCTATGACACCACGCCCTACAAACCGGGAAATCCAACTCCCAGCGCTTGGGCGCCAGGTCCGGGAAATGCTCAAAGAACCAAGGCTACATCGAAACATGAGGCTAAGTACCATACACTTAAAGCAGGCAAATCATCAAAATGGACAAAAAAAAAAAAAAAAAAAAAAACGCACCTACAAGGCCTTCCAAAAGCCGCACAAGCTCACAGGAGGAAGAGTCGTCTGCTTGTACCCCTCATCGTTCACGCGGCAAGCAAACCGCATACACCTCAGGTTGGCATAGCCCGGCAACCCCCAGTTGTACTCTCTCACCCTCTCCCAATCCAACAAGCTGAGGAGGTAAATAACATGAATACGCTCTCCCTTGTCACCAAAGATGGTGGTGGCAAGGAGATAGGCGATAAACTTCCTCGCCTTCTGCTCAACCGAGGTAGACCTCTTGTACCTCGCATCAGTCAAAGCGGCATAGAGCTCGCTTTAGGGGCGATAATGGTGACCCCAGGTATTCCCCCAAGGGCCAAACAACTCCACCATCTCAGTCTTACGTCTCCAGATGGAAACGGGCTACACAATGGGCGTACCCACACAAGGCACCCCAGTCAACATGGAGAACTCCGATGGAGTGATCATCATCTCCCCATTAGGGAAATGGAACGTGTTGGTAATATCCCAAAAACGCTGCAAAGACAAGCGGACTATGCACCTTTTGACTCGCTCAACCGAGTCCGCCACTTTCAAAAGGGGTCCGAACCCCGCACCCAAAACCGCACTTTGCACCTCTTTGGGCAAAGTCTTAAAAAGCTTCACCGATGAACCCTAATTGCCATGAGGCTTCAAATTACCATCGGGTTCCTATCATCAAATTTGCAAGCTCTTAGGTTCACATTTCAACCAAATGTTCAAGTCCTAAACATGCTTCTAAGTTCGTTCAAGCCGCGCAAGATCACATGCGCTACAAGCTTGACAATTGCATACAATTCCTACACAATTCTACTCAAGGCAAATCATATAAACTAAATTCAATGCACAAAAACTATGAGTTTAAGGTTTAAGGCTTACCACAAACTTGGAAGCACGGGAACTCAAGTGAGTCCCCGGTCGAAAGAGAAACTCCGACCGATCCCAAACAATGTCGGGCATCCTATCCGATCGGGTGTACCTATCTTGAGGGAAAGCCACATTAGGCTTCCTCTTTGAAGGCTTGACATGGGAGGGAAAAGCCTTGGTGAAGATTTTGATTTCTTCAACCTCCTCCCGAACCTCGGCCCTTCTACTCCTCTTCTTCGCCAATTTGGGAGCCATGAAGAAAGATGAACAAGCTAGCAAGAACAAACAAGCAAAAATAGAGAAATTCCGATTTTCTCTCTCCAAGGGTTTCAAAAACCCACTCACAAATTCACTCAAAACTTGTGAGAAATCGCAAATAAACTTCAAATTATGCAAAGATTATGCAAACCCAAGCAAATGCAAGCAAAAAGAAGCAAATTTGAGCAAGAGATGAAGATTGGGCAACAATGGAGGTAGAGAGAGAGAGTCTCGAAATTTTGGGGAAGAATGACCCAAAATTCGGCTCCCTCTCACACAAAAACCCCGATTTTGGCCTCTGAATCGGCCCAGCGGCCCGATTCAGGGCCGCCCAGGCTCAGCGGCCCAGCCGCTGGCCCTGGCGGCCAGCCGCCCAGGCTCCGCGCCTCAGCCGCCCGGCCTGGCGGCCCCTGGTTTAACCTTCGCACGGTTGTTTCAGCCGCTGAGCGAGCCCGTAAAGGCCACCAGTTTTTCGGTTTGCCCCCTCGGGGCGGGCCCACGAGTTCGAATTTCGCGCGGAATCACATTTCTCGACCGTTGGAAGCCCGGGAGATTTGAATATGTCACCCAAAATGACTCTTTTTCCCTCACAACTTGGTTTCCTATCCTAGGGACCCGGTATTATCTATTTTTGTAGGCGCGAGCCTTATATCTAACTTTTTACATGCACAGGCACTTTATTTTATTTTTGCAGGCACAACTGAAGCATAGCAACATACCGCTCTTTGGTGCAAGGCTATCAAAATTAGCGTCGTGTCAACAACAACTAAAGCAGGGCAATGCAACGCCCTTTGACGTTGAAGCTATCAAAAATAGCGTCACGTTAGCAACAATTAAAGCAGGGCAACACAATGCCCTTTGACGTTGAAGCTATCAAAATTAGCGTCACGTCAGCATCCACAAAGCAGAGCAACGCACCGCTCTTTAAACAAAGCAGGTAACCCTGACCACAGGCAGTCAGGAATGTATCTTTTCTTCTTTCTAACATAAAGCATTTTCAAAAAAAAAAAACATTGCAGGCATTTTTAGCAAATACTTTGACCTTCGCTTTTATAAGCTCGGCCAAAGTGGGGGCTTCTGTAGACACCCTAATCGGTTCTCATCCCCTGACACCGCAACGCCCGATGATGATGGTAATGGATTAGCATGGACGTAAGTAGAAAAAGACATTGCTCGGAAATCTAGACCAAATTTCTTGAAACCTCAGTCTTTGGATAGCCCTTGTTATAAGGATTCCAACGCCTTTGACCTTGCCTCAATCAAGTTCCCGGATCAAGAGATATCGTGTCACGAAGATTTGGGTCAAAACCGCTCAATCCCGGCCCCTTGGGCCAGCCCAAGGGCAATTTCGTAATTTACAGAGCACAAAAAGTCAAAAATCCTAGTCACGCGCGCGCCGTCAGGCCCGGCAGCCTTCGCAGGCTGCTCAGCGGCCATTACATGATAGCGGGGGCTGTCTGGCTAGCCGCTGGCCTCAGCTGCCCTCCGTGTGGCCGCTGAACCCAATTTTTTACTGGGCCGAGTTTTGGCGCCGGGCTTTCGGCCCTAGGTCCCCAAATCCGTCCCCCAACTCTATAAATACTCCCTTTCACCCTCTTTTGCAGGAGGGCAGTCAGTTCATAATTTTGAGAGCATTGAGAGCACATATTTCCCTAAATTGAGAAATCTGAAGATCCAAGCAAGCAATATACCTAGCCTAACACCCAAGATCGAAGAGCAATCCCTATTCTACTAGTCCTGTTCGAATAGAACGTCCAGGTTAACCATCCTGAGGGCCTAATTCTTTAATAAATCTCTTGTTTTATCGTTCATTAATCATGTTTTATTTAGCTTTTGATTATGGTTGAATAAATCTTCATGCCTTTGATTTTGTATATAGTTATGCATGATTAGTTAATATAAAGTTTGAGTCTTTTTATTAGTTTATGCAAGTTTGCATCTTTTTATAGTTTTTGCATGCATATAGTAGCTTCCTAGGTTTATTTTAGGATAAAGTTAGCACCTTTAAATTATTTATTATTCTTTTGGAGATACTAACGGTTTTATTGATGTGCATATGCAATATTTGGCGTGTTTAGCAAAGTTGGTAGGTTGGAGCGTTAATTTAATGTTTTATACCATGTTTATGCTTGTTAATAGTATGCATGTAAATTGGATCTAAATCGTGCAAAGTGATAACGTAGATAATTTTGGTTGCTCTTAACCCGCCTAGTTAATTTAGGACTATTGGACGACCGGATTTGTATGGAACCATCTAGCATAAATAAATATTTGACAAGGATAAGCTTAGTAAAGGCCGTTAATACGGGCGATTTAGATGAGATTTGTTTTGTTTATTTCGTACCTACATCCCCGAACTCAATACTTAGTCCCCATGGGCATGAGTCAATTCCCAATAGGAATTGGGGTGCACCTTTGATGGTTTCCAATTGTTTCCTTAAAAATTGGTGGCGACTTCTTATTTGCGAATTATTGTTCTTTATAATTAATTTGAATCGCATGCATATATTTAAGAACCATTAATTCCAACTAAATATTTCAATTAACCGCCGGAAAGGCGAGGGTTCTTACAATAGGTCACAGGATCGATTTTTGGTAGAAGCCAACGATTTGTTTCATTTTTATTTCTTTTGCTTTCCACATTTGAGCAGCTACGTTCCCCTCCTAACATTTATTATTATTATTTTTTAAAATCCACCATGTGCATGTAACTATTTTTGTTCAATAGAGTTTTGTGTTTAAAACTACTTTTTTTGGTATTATTTGTGTAGGTAGTAAAATTTAAAAAAAGTTATGGCCTATTTTGAACATATTATTGTGCATACCCTATTTATAAATCCTGGATTCGCCACTGGTGATGTGTGTGGGTGAACATGTTTATCGGTTCTATTATATGATT